>CM041638.1:34324667-34428797 GCA_023333625.1 Bothriochloa decipiens
GGCAATTTTCTTATTACGACAGTTGATGGAGAGGTATAGGGAGCAGAAGAAGGACTTGCACATGGTCTTTATTGACCTCGAGAAGGCATATGACAAAGTACCGAGAAATGTCATGTGGTAGGCCTTGGAAAAGCACAAAGTCCCAACTAAGCACATCACCCTCATCAAGGATATGTACAGGGATGTGGTGACGTGTGTCCGAACATGTGATGGCGATACTAGTGACTTTTCAATTAAAATAGGACTACATCAAGGGTCGGCATTGAGCCCTTATTTATTTGCTTTGGTGATGGATGAGGTCACAAGGGACATACAAGGTGATATCCCTTGGTGTATGCTCTTTGCTGATGATGTGGTGCTAGTGGATGAGACTAGGGCAGGGGTTAATAGGAAGTTAGAACTATGGAGGCACACGTTAGAGTCGAAAGGGTTTAGGCTTAGTAGGACCAAGACTGAGTACATGAGGTGCGATTTCAGCGCGACTAGGAATGAGGAGAGAGACGTTAGCCTCGATGGGCAAGTGGTGGCCAAGAAGGATACTTTTCGGTATTTAGGATCGATGCTACAAAAGGATGGCGACATTGATGAAGATGTTAGGCATAGAATTTCAGCCGGTTGGTTGAAATGGCGTCAAGCTTCAGGCGTCCTCTGTGACAGAAGGGTGCCTCAGAAATTAAAAGGTAAGTTTTATAGGACAGCGATTCGTCCGGCGATGTTATACGGTGCTGAATGTTGGCCTACAAAAAGGCGACATATCCAGCAATTGAGTGTAGCAGAGATGCGTATGTTACGATGGTGTTGTGGGCACACAAGGAGGGATAGAGTCCGGAACGACGATATTCGGGATAGGGTTGGGGTGGCACCAATTGAGGAAAAATTGATTCAACACCGGTTGAGATGGTTTGGCCATGTCCAACGGAGGCCTCCCGAGGCACCGGTGCGTAGTGGGGTTCTAAAGCGGGTCGATAATGTAAAGAGAGGTAGAGGTCGACCTAAAGTGACTTGGAACAAGTCGGTTAAGAGAGACCTTAAGGAGTGGAATATCCCTAAGGATTTAGCTATGGATAGGAGCGCTTGGAGACTAGCAATTAACGTGCCTGATCCGTAATCTTTTTTTCTTGTATCTTTTATGTGTTCTTTGTTTCCATGCCTCTTTTGGGTTTCATCTCTAGCCCTACCCCAACTTGCTTGGAACAAAAGGCTATGTTGTTGTTGTTGTTGCTGCTTAGGCAAACACCTCTGCATCTGGGTCTGTGCTTTGTCTGATTATAGCAAATGAGATGCAACCCAGCTAACTTAGTTGAAGCTGCTATGCCATCCCTGTCTTGATCTGCTATGTGCTATACTAGTTTGTCCCTTGGTTCTGTCTGGACGTTCATATGAATGGTGGTAAATTGCCAATGCTTGGTAAGAAGGACCCGTGGGGCATTCATGTTGATGACGTCTCTGAACTGAACTACTAATTGATCCTGCATGTGTGGCTGCAGTTTAGTTTAGAGAAGATTAGTAGCCTGACCTTCAGTTAATCTGTTGTATGTGTGGCTTCAGAATCCTGAACTTTTGTATGGTTGCCTCTTGTTGTTTGTTTGGCTAATTGCAGCATCTGATTTACTGCCCATGTCGGTCTTCTTTGTTTCAACTTTGAACAAACTATCTGACAGATCCTGTCCTGTCATTATGCACTTGAGTGTCAAGTTCATTATATAAAATTATTTTTGTTCAGTGTCCCCGTTCACTAATTTTAATCATTTTGTGCATATATGCATGTGGTACATGCATCATACATTAACTGACATTTTTTAGTTCAGTTAATGTGTAGCCAGCACAGAACCAATTAGTTTATTTTGTCAGTATTAAGGACCCAGTCTTGGTTATATTAGAGAATGTGTTGCCAATAAACAGATATTCCAGCTATAGAATATGAGGGAGAGCACTGAGTACCTTTTGTGCATGTCTTACCATTGTCCAGTTCTTCTCCACCGCCGGCCCCTCTCATTTATATTTGTCTATTTTTCATCTTTGTATGAATGACTGAATTTCTCATCATTCATCTGTCGCAGAAAAGGAGGCCAAGGTGAGGATAACCACATTAGGGAGAATTATCCTGCTAGAATCCCTGTAAGCCTTCAGTATCTTAGTTGTCTTTTGCAATTTCTCTCATTGTTTTTTTAACTCTTTCATAATTTAAAACTGTTGGCTGTGGGCCATTATCTTTTGTGCCAATCATGCATTTATAGTTGTTCATCTCTAGTAGTAGTAAGTTCAGATACTTTGACGTTTGCTTTTAAACGCCATGGACACAGTATTTGAACTATGAATTGTTCAGTTAGTGTCATTTTCTAATGTGGTCTGCATAGTATTTTATCTATTTGATGGCATGGATTTTTTGCATATAATGTGCTACAGTGCTGTTGTTTAAATTTATCCAAATTTATCTAGAGAAGAAACTACTATGATGATGTATTTCTATCTGAACCTACTATGCTGTTGTGTTTCCGAATGTACTATGCTGATTTGTTGCACCATCCATGAATCAATCTTAAATCCTATTTCTTCTCATAAAACCTAGATCACCGTCCATGATGAATTTACTTTCTGAACTTGCTTTCTGTGTTCCTGGATAGGCGAAGTGGTAATGGACAGTCTGCAATCTGACGGTGTTGATTATCTTTTGTTTGACTTGTATAAAAAGCACTAGTGTAGTATTAGTGGCCTAATTTCTATGATTTTGGTAGTTGCAGAATGGCTTCTACTTGATGCTGATGATCCTTCTATGGATGAAGCTTTATTTGATTTGTTTAAGAAAGAGGTTTGTATTTTATCTTTCTCAAATATCTTCTTTTGTTTTTGTTATAATATTTTTTTTGCAGAAAATAAATGAATTAAAAAGGAATCTGAGTGCATCTGTTTTGAGGGATATTAAGAATCAAAAGGTTTGATTAATTTATCTCATTGTTTTTACTCTTTTTGATTCTTGTTTTTTGTTAGTTCTAAATTTAATGGTCCTTTTTAGGTTGTTTTGGCTGATTACTATGATTCTAAACACTCTGAGTTTGGATTCAAATCAAGGCTTCAGTCAGTTTTTGGTTCTTCCTTGAATGATAAGGTTTGCAACTTCCTGTGTTTGTTTTGTCCTTCTTGCATTGTTATTTGGTTATTTATATGTTCTGTTATCATATTGTAGTTGGTTGGTGAAATTTCTCAAATATTTGACAAGTACTGCATTAGCAAGTCGGAGAAGCTGAGGGACGAATCTGAGAGCATGTTATTTGAAATATTGAAGTTGGTTGTTGCTGTACCATCAGTTAACAGTTAAGTTGTTTTTGATTTACACTGAATTTTTTTTTTGTAATTTTCCTTATGAGTTATTCTTATTGTTTTTATATAATCAGTTCTATACTCCTGCATGTACAACTAAGCGCAAGGATGTTGAGCCTATATGTCCTGATTTAGGTATCTTTGTCTATGTAACTTTTTATGCATTTTTTTCCATCTGGTTGTTATGTTTGATTCAATCCAAAACAACCTGGTATTTGTTTTATAGGAAACCATCCTATGAAGAAGATGTTTTGTGCCCAGAAAGAGAAAAAAATTCGTGGAAGAGTTCTTTTTGAGAAGGTTTGTTTCTTTTTTTTTTCCTGTTTGTGTTTTTTGTTCACACATGTTATTTTTATTTTTTGATTCATTATTCATTTTTCTTGTCTTCATGTACAAAAATCTACCGAAGTTGAATTTGTTAAAGAAATCACTTTGGACAATAAGCTGAAGAAGATGTGCACTAATGCTGATGACATGTACAATGCAAATTATGTGTCTGTTAAGGGGCCGATTTTCATTCCAAATAAACCTGGTCAAGCATCATCTACCTTATCTTTTGTGAGTGGAGTTTTTTCTGATAAAGCTCATGCTACTAGTGTTGGTGGAGCTGAATGTTCTCAGAAGATAAGCAAATTCCCTGTGACAGCTCAGCAAAAGAAGTTTTATGATGTTGTTTGTTCGCTAGCAACAAGTACTCATTCCAAGTATGATTTGAACTCTTTAATTTTTCTGAATTTGATTATATATTTTGCACTCCATATTTGATATTCCCTTGTATTTATTTTTAACTTATTTCTTTATTTGTAGGTCTATCATCGTTAATATCGGTGGCTGTTTTGTCAATATGTTTGCTCTGGGTGATTCCATGTCTCCTGGACATGAAGTATGTAACTTCGTTGTCAATTGTATGTGTCGTAAATTTTTCTTGGATGAGAGGCCGACATTTTCTCTAAAACATTATTTTTTCTCAACTGTCGCTGTAAGTGTTCTGCATTTTTTTTGTTTAATTGTATTCCTTCTGAAACATATTTTCCTTTGAGTAATGCATTTTATTTTTTATTTTTTTTCAGGATGTTTTAATGAGTGATTCTGAAGAATATTCATTTGTTGAGCATTGCTTCAGTGGAGCTGCAAAAGTTCTACCACTAACACGCTGCGAAATGGTAACTTTTTTTTGCACTTTTGATAGTCGTCCATATTATGCTTTTGTTTTCCTTTATTTAAGATATGTTTTCTTTTCCGTAGCTTTATTTCCCAGTTCTTCATGGCAATCACTGGTTCTTATTCATTGTGGATCTTGGCAACAAGTTATTTGTCTTCCTTGATTCGTTATTCTTGAAAGATGAGGGGTTCTCAGTTCGGACAAGAAAGAAGCTTGTAAGCAATCATGCATAACTTTACTGCATTATTGTTTTAAATTATTTGATGAATTATTCATGTTGGTGCCTTCAACACAGTTTCTTTTTTTCAGCAATTGAGGTATTATGTGTACTGTGTATTGATGTCTATTCTCATGAACTAGTTATCTTTACCTTTTAGAGTTGCTATGCTTTGAAATTGCTGTCAGTAGTCTATTGCAGTGCTGAATTTGCTTGTTTATGCCTGGGAATGTTCACATGCTGATATATGTATACAGATCAGGCATTTGGGCATGTTTATCTGCTTATCTGACCATGCTGCATTTGCAACCTGTTTTCACAAGCACATTTGTATCCCTTGTTGTAGTAACCTCTTCTTCTTGTGTGTTCCCCTCCTTTGATGTCTTTTGCTTTCCTTGTCTATTGCACCTAAAGGTTTCTCTTATGATCTCACGATTTCTCTTCTTGCTCTGTGTGCGAGCATGGTCAGCACGAATTGCTGCAAATCCTTTTTTGCTAGCATATTCATTGAAGAATTCATATGCTTCAACACGAGTTTGGAACTCCTGCCCCTCATACGGGATGTACTGATTGCCAATCTCTTGAGTCCCGCTTTGGCTTGATGCTAGCTTTTCATTTTACAGAAAGTTGTTCACGTCTTGCTCATCCATAAGATCATGCCCCTGCCCTGACTCATTTGTGGTGTTGTTTGCTATGTTGATTTCTGTTATCTCTGCTTGCATTGGCCTCTCTTCACCAACTTCTTCTATTTCTTCATCTTCTTCTTCAGAGAGATATGTTTGACGAGATATGTTTGACCTGGCACCACCTCTTGTTCCTGTTGGAAAATTAATTATTTTGTTAGCATTACCAATCTATTGTATCTTTTTTTATAGGTTCAATGGATGAATGCTGCTATGAGACAAATTTCTTTTTACCTGACTATGATGGATGTTCCTAAACAGGTCTATGTCCTAGTGCACCTCATCTTCTTCTTCTGTTGGCTCCGTATTCTCAAGCTGCAGGAATATAAGGTGCATATTTTTTCAATATGTTGTCCATGTTTTGTATCTTTTGTGCAAGAAAACTAAAAGTTTATAGCGTTCGTACCTCTATATCCAAATATGGCATGTTTTGTTTACCAAAGGATGTATTGATGTCTCTTATGACGATTCCCTCATCTGATGTGAGAACAGAGGTGTTTTCCCTGTATTCCGATTCTCGGTCACTCAGCCTGCTTGTTGATATGATCATATTGTTCTACAAAATAAAATTATTAATTTGGTTCCATGATCATAATTGCAGACAACATGATAAATAATTGTAAATCTTTATTTTTTTCATACCTCAAAATTGTCTGGTGCTGCCAAAAGCCCTGCATAGCTTTTTATGGGTAGATCCAGCATGATCCTTGACAACTCATCATTTGCATCCCATGTGTTTGTATTTGACGACATAATCTGCTGAAGTAATTGACTGCAGCTCATTTGAGGAATACCAACTAACTCTCCATCGAAATCAAATGCAGTAGCTGTAACACTGGATTGTGGCTGGGTGTACAATATATTTGTGCCATTTCATATCCCATGCTTGTGTCCTGCAATGGTGGGAATTAACCATGTTTTTTTCATTCTATTTGTTCTATGAGCAAAGAACAAGTAAATAATGAATAATTTATGTACCTGTCGAAGCACCTGTCCTCCTGAATGTATTTTGTTGTTTTTGTGTACTGCTTCTCTTGATGCTGATGATTCCAGTACCATTATGTCTTCTTTGCGTTTGTTTTTACCTGAAATTTGTTAAAAATTAGCACACAATAGCAGGGGGGTGTACCACTGGATGCAACTTGCTCAAACCTTATACTTTCTCATGAGATTGTGTGTGTTTATTTCTGTCCTTGTGAACTCTATTTATATAATCTAAACTATAATACTTTTGCAGGTGCTTGATTCATTTATAACTTGAAGATCTGACTTTTGTCCAGAGTGAGCTATCTCATGAATGAAGGTAACTGTCACACATGAACACAGCCTGATCATGCTCCTAGAACTAACTTGTCTGTTAATACAACTCTACCAGATCTAGCTGCAGGCAAGCTATTGCATTCAGAATTTTTCAGACCGAAATTTAGCTAGTTGCAGCCAACCACTTGCATTCAGATCGACATCTAGGCAAACACAGACCAAAATTACATTCTGTAGGCTTAGATTTTTCATTGATCTTTACCTGACCTTAATAGGCGCATTCCTATCTCACTAACATGCTTTTACAGTCTGCTCCATCTCTTTGAAATCAGGGTAGAAAAAGCCTAGTTTCTCAACATGAGTTTCTAATCTATTTGTTTTCTTTGAAATTCAGCACGAGAAGACAGAAGTTTGAACAAGGTAGCATGAAGAAGACATATTTGTTCTTGATGTTCAGAAGCAGATTCGGTGGATGGTTCAGTAGTATAGTTGTGTACCTTCCTTTGGAATCTCCTGATGTTCTGGTTGCAGATCTTTCTCCCCAGCCGCCATTTGTTTATCTCTTCTCCCCTTTCCAGGTTGTTCTGGTTGCAACTCTTTTTCTCTAGCCGCCATCTGTTTTCTCTCTTCTCCCCCTTTCCAGATCTGTTTTCTTTCTTCTTGTACAAGGGTACTATACGTGGCTTTTAGTTGTGTTCTGGGCCCTGATGGGCTGCGATCTGCTTTTTCGTAATGCATGACTCTTCTAACGGGTTTGGGTTTTATCTATCATGTTCCCCGTTATAAGAATATGACAGATTGAAGCTCAAGAAATCTGTCGGTTTCTTTTTTTTTTTTGCTTTTGTCTTGTCTGTTTGAAAAATCTGACAGATATTTGTTTATAAAATCTGTTGACAGACAAATAAAGGGTTCCTAATAAAAATACTTTTATTTTGGAGTAAAATACACCGCGAGTACTTAGACTATTGGTGTTCTCTCATTTGGGTACTCAAACTTTTAAAACTATGCACATACTTGATCTATTGTCGGCGCGCACCAAAGGTACAAAGTCAGCCACGACAGCCTAAAATTTTGCATAAACCCCCCTCGCTCATTCTTTTCCTCACTCGCTGGTCCATCCATCATCTTCCAGCATCACGCTGCTCCTCCGTTGGTGTCACGCTGCTCCAGGCCGCGACGGAGCCGCCTCGCATGCCCGCCAGGCCACGACGGAGCCGCCCGCCGCGCATGCCTGCCAGGCCGCGCGGAGCAGCACCAGCAGTGCACGTGCCGGGACCGGGATGCGGCGCATCAGCGTCTGTGGCAGGAGCGCGAGCTCGCCACCCAGGCGTCGCTGGCCACCGTGGTCCACGACCACACGCTTGTGCACCTCCCGCCGACCGCCGTGGCGCGCCTCCACCTAGTGCACCCGTCGTGGGCGCGAGCGCTCGCTTCCTCGCTCTTTGCCGTAACGCACGCCACGACCCCGCACAGGGCCTTATTCTCCTCTGTTTCGCGCCAGCGCCGCCGTGTTTCTTCACGCTGGTGAATTCACCTTCATCTCGTAGCCACTGTCCTTCAGCTCCTGAGAGCTAGCTTCGCCATCTTATTGTTTGTTGAGCCATCCCGCGCCACCACTCCCTACCGGAATCGCCCTGCCCACGGTCTTCCGCCTCGCGGCCGGCAGGACATCGTCGCGAGCTACCCGCCATGGCCAGGCTGCCTCGGTTCATTATTTTCTTCACCATCTTTGCTTTGGCTTTGCCTTGAAGTGTAGAAGCCTATCGACCTTTCTTTTTACTCAGATCAAGCCCGGACGCGCGGGAACATCGCCCCGGTCCCCGGTTCATGCCGCCATAGCCGCCGCCACCGTTGAACTCGCCGCTCCGCCGCGTCCGCTACCTCATCTTCACGCGCATCAGCTTCTGGGTGAGCCCCTGGTGCCCTTGGTTCAGCTAGAGCCACGTTGTGGTCGCCGACCCATGTGTCAGCCTGGCTAACGAGCCAGCTCGGCTCGTTAGAGCTCGGCTCGTTAGAGCTCGGCTCGTTAGAGCTCGGCTCGTTACTAATCGAGCTCGGCTCGGCTCGTTACAGTAACGAGCTAGTAGATGAGCTCGGCTCGGCTCGCTATGTAGCTGGAGCAGCTCGTTTTGGCTCATGAGCCAACCCTTTAAAACACATTACAGGGATGAGCAACAAGCAAACAGCGACAAAGTACATATAAATTTAACAATTTAACCATCAATTGATCCACAATTTGTAAAGTTTAAAGGCAGCGCAGGCTTAACCACAAGTCCACGAGAGAACGACCATTAACATGTCTACATGAGTACGATAATACAGTTCAAACATCATCCATATAGAATTCAGTAAAGAAGCAAAATAAAGCCATGGCTTGACAAGTCCTGAAGTCCACGAGACCACCAACAACTCAGATTTCAGAAGCAATCAAACAGCCAGCATGGCGTCAAATTTCAAAAGACAGCAAGTCGGATTTCAGACTTCAGAAGCAAGTCCAGAAGACAACACCAACATCCACGGCTTCCCTCTTTCTTGTTACCTATACATGAAATCCACATCAAGTGAGAACACTGCTGGCTGGGACTTACATTTCATACTTTATATTTCAGACTTACTAGTTACTTTCCACCACACTGCTAGGAAGCTCCACACTCTCAATGCCACCATCATCACCATCTTCTCCCTGTAACAAGAAAAGAATTAAGCATTACATATTTTTATACACAAACTTTGGGGTAAATGTTTGCTAAAAATATACTAAACATCACATACCAGAATAATAGGAGGACTTTTAAAACCTCGTATCCAACTAGATGCACAAACTAATGCTTGAACTGTTGCTGGCTTCAAAGAACTCCTATAGTCATCAAGAATTCTACCTCCACAACTGAAAGTGGACTCAGATGATACACTGCTAGCTGGGACAGCTAAGAACTTCTTTGCCATTCTAGACACAACAGGAAATCTAGGAGCATTCACCTTCCAATAGTTAAGTAAGTTAAAATTCTTATCATGTAAAGGATGGTTTGCTTCATCAAGGTAGATAAGTAACTCAGATTTTGAAGTTTCTGAAGCACTTGACTCTAGAAAGGACTGAAATTCACTTGAAACAAGACAAGCCACTGAGCTGGTTGTTTCCTTTGATGATGAGGCTGATTGAGTGGTTGATGAACAGCTACTGCCACCCATTTTCCGGCGGTGCTCCAACTCATGCTTCTCATACAGCTCTTCTAACTCTTTTTTTATATCAGCAACCTCTTTCTCACACCTTGAGGAGCCATAAAGCTCTTTAAAATAGAACTCAATATATTTCATTTTGAACCTAGGGTCAAGGATTGTAGCAATAACCATTACATTGTTCTTCTCTTCCCAATATTTGTTAAATTTTTCTAACATTGCAGCACCCCATTTGCTTCAAATATGGGTCCCTCTCATTTGTTGCCCTTAACAATGCAAGCTTACCTTTTAAAATGTAAGGGTAAAACACATTAGCAGTAGGGTAAACTGATCCTGAGAATGCAATGGTTGCTTCAGCCATCTCCCCTAAAATAGGTCTAATTTTCTCATATATGTCCCATTGAGAATCTGTAGGTTTCCATGTATAGTTCTGGTCCACCAAACCATAATAACCAAATGCACTTCTATAGTCAATGCAAGTGTTAAGCATTTTATATGTTGAATTCCACCTTGTTTTAACATCAAGAGACAAATATTTCCCAACTTTAATAGCATAATCATTGCATACCTCTACAAATTTGTACAGCTGACTGGGAGACCTCTTGAAATATTTGACAGTGTTCCTTAACTCACTTATGAGAGGTTCTATTGGTTCTAGACCATCATTAACACATAAATTTGTTATGTGAGCAGAACAACGAATATGAAAATACTTGGGATCAAATAGACCATTCTTTCTAGCAACCAACTTCGCTGATAAATTTGTAGTAGCAACATCGTTGTTTGAAGCATTATCCAGAGTGATTGACATGACCTTATCTTCTATTTTCCATTCCACCAAGCACTCAAAAACAGCATGAGCTATCACCAAACCAGTGTGAGGAGGATCTAACTCAAGAAAGTTAAGAACACGGCATTGCAAAACCCAATCACTATCTATGTAATATGCCACCAAACACATGTACTGAACATTTTGATTAGATGTTCACAAATTTGTAGTCAAACTTATTGATTCAGCCTCTCTAAGACTCTTCTTTAGAAGCTCTTTCTCAGATTCATAAACTTTTATGCATTCATTTTTTATAGTCTTCCTACCAATACACTCATAGTTGCTATTCATCCATTTCATCAAGATATTAAACCATTTATGCTCAACCATCCTAAAAGGATACTCATGGACAATTATCATCTTTGCAATCAATTTTCTAGTGTGCTCATGGTCATATTCAGTAGGGTTAACAACAAGACAGCCATCATCTGCAATATAATTGAGAGTACCTTGAGCAAGTAGTCATTTAGCCTTAGCAAGCTTGTTCTGGTACTGTGTGCACTTGCCTAGGTGACGGTTCAGCTGTGAAGTTGCTCCCCCTTCATGGTATACATAACTCTTGAAACAGAATTTGCACTTAGCCTTTGTCTCCATAACACCGAACTCCTTCTCAGATTGAACTTTTATCAATTTGAAGTACTTCCAACAAGTAGCCCTCTTTTCTCTCTTTACCTTGACCTTAGAAGGGGATAAATGAATACCAGGCCTCTTTCCTTTCCGCCCTCTCGTTGCCTTCGAAGGATTCGACGGCACACTTGCTGCATCTTCAACCTCCACCTGACTTGCATCAGCATCTGCATCTGCATCAGCATCATCATCTGTTGGCACACTAACTGATATTTCAGCAATCATGTCAAAATCCTCTCCATGGTTTTCATCTGCCACCAAAGGCTCCAGGTGCTACATAGTTACACAGAATAAGTAGTCAAAAATCAACTAAGCTACAGAATTGTACTACGTACAGACTACAATCTATAGATCAATAAATCACATGTTCATGAATAAACATAAATAAATTGACACCTTGCCTATTCCTGTACGCTGTACATATTCACACGAATCACACAAATTATAAGATGCATCCTACAGATCAAAGCATCGACAAAAAAATACATACCGTGTTCGTGTCTGTAGATATGGAGGCCGTTGGAGTAGTGGACTTCGTGGGTACAGATCCTCGACCTCGGCCACGGCCACCGCGATTGTCTGTCGAAGCCGGCATCTTCTTGCAGTTCATCCTTGATTCAACACTTGACGCCACCGGAGGAAGCATCCTAGGGGATTCTTCCTCATCTTCCATCACCTGCTCAAGATGGAATGGGGCTAGGTGAGTTGTGTGCCACGACCAGTTGCGTGCAGGCGTGCAGCCTACCTGCGGCGAGGCCGCGAGGGCTAGCGGCCAGTGAAGAGGAGTGGATTGCCTACCTGCGGCTGCGGCGAGGGCCGAGGGCCGGCGGCCAGCGAAGTGCGGCGGAGGAGTGGCGAGGAACAGCGGCGGGCGCGGTGAGGAACGGCGGCGTGCTGCTGGCGGAGGAACGGTGGCGTGCGGCGTGTGTATCGGGAAGGGAAAGGAAAAGACCGTGACTCCGACTCGTTGACTGCGGTGGGAGGGGAAAGGAAGAGACCGTGACTGCTGTGGTGGTTTTTATATGGTTAGGGTTTCAGTCTTGGACTCTTGGGCTGGGCCAAGGCCACCGAGGGGCATGGAACGTGTACGGCCATATGGGCCAAGCTAATCTGAGTCTATTGGCTTGTGAATGTATTGGCTCATACGAGCTAATGAGCTGCTCGCGAGCCAGCTCGAGCTGGCTCGTTATGAAATGAGCTGGCTCATTATAAAACGAGCTGGCTTGTTATAAAACGAGTCGAGCTCGAGCCGAGCCATTAATGAAGCGAGTCGAGTGAGCTAGCGAGTTTTGAGTTTTTCGTCCAGGCTTACCCATGTGCTCGCCGTCGTCCGTTGCTGTGTCCATCGCTGTGCGCGTCGGGTTTGACGCTCGATGGGGTGCCGCGCTTGCTTCTTTGAGCGCTCAGTTGCGTTTGCATAGTCGCTTAAGCGCTTGTGCTCGCCCTCCTGCCACCGTCTTCTCACTGCGGTGTCGATCGGGGTCGGGGATGGCCGTCGCGGAGGAAGGCTCGCGCTGCAGGGGCAATAGATCGGGGTCGGCGAGGAAGGACTTAGTTTCGAGAAATAGAAAAATGATAGGGTTTTTTTGAAAAAAATAGGATGACGTGGCTGACTTTGTACCTTTGATGCGCGCCTGCAATAGATCAGGTATCTGGATAGTCATTTTGAAAGTTTGACTACGTAGGAGAACGCTAATAGTTTAGGTACCCACGATGCATTTTACTCTTTATTTTGTATTAATAGTAGATGGTATGTAGACAATTTTAATGTGCTAATTAGATCGAAAAGCTCGAAACATATTTTTGCAGATAACGTATTTTGAATCTTGGTTAGGAGCAAGAACCATGGGGAGGAACACTTGGTGGTACACACATGTTTGGATATGAGAACGGTTTGAAAAGTCTTTAACCACTTTTAATTTATGTTTATACATGAAAGGATCAATGACAACGTCAAAGAGAGGGATGAATATGCGAATCCGAAAAACCAAAAATTAAAATGCAAAGCCGCAAAGAAAAGAACCTTGACACCTAAGTCTATTACAAAAACACACTACGAAGATCTTAGGGCCATCATAGTTAAACATGTCCTTGGCATAGTTCACAAAAAGAATGTTGTCCTTAAGAGGAAGAAGAAAAACATATGCTAAACACTCTACATGCAATCCTACTTGTCACTCAACAAGCAAAAGCAAGAGTTCAAACAACAAGTGATCAAGAACAGAGAAGAAACAACTGGATTTTTCCTGTGATCGGGTTGTTGCCAACATCCCTCTAATATTTTTTGGAGCAAGCACCAAAGAGAGTCATCAAAACTCAATTAAACTCCTTCACCCTAGTGAATAAGCCTTGTCCACTTCAGAATATTGGGTTACAAACTACAGAATCCTTATGAACAATATAACTCAATCCTCTGCCGAATAATCTAGGTGAGGACAATCATCAAGAGTAACAAGTATTCAGCTTGAACTCAAGGAAATCCAACCAGGAACACTGGCTAGTAGCACTCAAGGCTAACTCTCAATTCTCACTTCTTGGCTTGGTGACTCTCGAAGAGCTTCACAATCTTCTACATATATACGTGCTGAGTGATGACCACAATGGAGTGGAAGAATGAGTCAATGGTAGCACTTGTTATATATAAAGGGTGAAAGGGTTGGTAGTTTTTGGGAAAAGCTGGCAGTATTGGATGATCCTGCAATGTACCATACAAGGATGTTGTGTTGTGTCTTGCTTTTATATCAGTTAAACAGGAACACACTATAATATCCACTCATTTCTTGTTTGGATGTATTCGGTTTGGTGTCAATCCAAGTGTGTTGGGATGGATTAGAGTGAAAAGTAAATTATACCCCATCCACCCCAACACATATGGATTGATGCCAAACCGAATACACAAAAAACAAGGCCTCAATGGTATTCTTGTGGGAATCAAAGTCTCCACTAGATGGTATGGCACAGTGTCAAAACTTATTAATTTGTCACAAAGTAGCTTGGTCCATTAGACGATCCATCACGGAGTCACCATACACAGTCTCCATTGGATCATATATGGTGGTCAGCTTGTCACCAAGGTAATAAGTCGGGCTTCACCGTTGCACACTTGCACTCGTTCCCTACTCTCCGTTACGAGTTTAGTTTAGATCAAACTTTGCAAAAAGTATACACCTTTTATGCTTTTGATAGGTGTGGAGAAAATCATGGACCCAAACTTTACTAGTTTTGTTAGAATAGCTACTAGATTAGCGATTGTTCTGAAACAATTGTGCTTCAGTTTTTTTTTAATTTCGTGCTGGAACGTCTTGTGGCCCCAGGAAATTACTTGAGGTAGACAATGGCTATTTGATAGGAGTACTTGGTTTTTATGCAAGTATCAGTCATTTCATCATACCGTTGTACACACTTAGTACACATGAATGCAACATTACAAATAATGTACTTTGCCCGAAAACTCAAGTAGCAAGGGTCTTGCTGGAACTGGCAAGCTTGCCTAGCTGAGGTATATAGACCAGCTCAGCGACTCTGCCAAGCAGACCCAAAAAAAAATTCCATCATTGATTAGCTTCACCTTCACTAATCCGATCCGGAACCGGAACAAAAACAGGTAACCGTTGCATCCCCTGTTCTTCGAGCCTGCCCTAGCACGTTCGCAGACAAACCTTCCTTAAAAATCGATGACCTGAATCCGATCCGGAACAGATGTTTTTGAGCTGAAACCAAAACGGAAACAGCTGGTCCTGAATCCGACCAAGATTTGCTTATCTGAGCCGGCCATAAATATCACTGCCGCTCGCCGCGGCTGCCCGTACCCTTCAAGGCTTCGACTTCAACTCTTCCCAGACCACGATCCCCTAGCATTGCAAGCCCTACGCTAATCAAGCGCGCGCCGTCGGATCGAAGGTTGCTTGCTATGCGCGCATGGCGGCGGCGGCTTGCGCACCCAGGCTCCCACCGGGCATTCTGTTTTCCCCCGAAGACGAGGTGGCGGTGGCGCACTACCTCCTTCCTCGACTCCAAGGCTGGCCGCTTCCCATCGACGGCCTCATCCTCGACGACGACCCGCTGAGCGCGCCGCCGTGGGAGCTCCTGGAGCGGAATGGGCGCAAGGAGCAGGCTTTCTTCTTCGCGGAGGCGAGGTGCGGGAAGGGCACGCGGCAGAGGCGCACCTGCTCTGGCGGCGGGTGGTGGGAGGGGCAGAAGACGTGCGCGGAAGGCGACAAGTTGCGCGTCCCTGGCGGCGGCGAAGACGCCGCGTGGCGCAAGAAAGCCTTCAACTTCCACGGCGGCGGCGGCGGCGGCGGTGACGGGAAGCGGGGGAGCACGGGGTGGGTGATGCACGAGTACGCGGTCACCGGCCCGGAGGACCTAGTCCGCTCGCCGCTCAGGCTGTACCACATCCGCCTCAGCAGCTACGGGAGGAAGCAGTGCGGCGCCATGGAGGTGCCGCCGGGGCTCGGGTTCCTGCCCGGCTTCGTCTTCGCCCCCGAGGACAGCGACGTCGTCGTGCACTACCTCCTTCCTCGCATGTTGGGCCAGCCGCTCCCGCTGGACGGCCTGATCCTGGACGACGACCCGCTGAGCGCGCCGCCGTGGGAGCTCCTGGAGCGGAACGGGCGCAGGGAGGACGCCTTCTTCTTCGCCCTGGGCCAAGCCAAGAGCGGCAAGGGCTCCCGGCAGAAGCGCACCTGCACGGGCGGCGGGTTCTGGAACGGGGAGAAGACGTGCATTGACGGCGAGAGGCTGCGCGTACGCGTCCCCGGCGGCACCGGCACGGCGGAGGTGGCGTGGCGGAAGAAAGCGCTCAGCTTCCAGGAAGTCGGCGGCGGCGGCGAGAAGGGCGGCAGCACGGGGTGGGTGATGCATGAGTACGCGATCACCGTGCCGGACTACCTGGCCGAGTCGCAGCTGAGGCTGTACCGCATCCGGTTCAGCGGGCACGGCAAGAAGCGGAAGCAGAGGGGCGATGGTGGTGCTGGAGCTGGAGCTGGGGATTCGTGTGGTGACGAGCCAGCCAGAAATGACGCCCGGCGCCGCCGCGTGGCAGAGGACGATGCTCTGCTCCACATGTTAATGTCATCGTCGTCGCAGCCCATCTCTTCTTCCTCGACAGCGCTGATTGATCATCACAATTGCATCAATGGGATGGGGTGGACCACCACGCAGCACCACCGGTGACACTACTCGCCCCTGGCGTCGTCGACACGAACTGTGATAGCCCGGGGAGCTTGGACATCAACGAGTTGTTTCGCTTGATTCAAAATTGCCCCTCACCCGGCGACTCATCATGCGTCTTGCCGGCAGAAAGACGGGTCACGGAGCACATCTGGAGGCCGATGGTACAAGCTCAAGCTTCTCCTGCCAGACGACGGCGACAACACCACCGTGCTCTGCAGTTGGCTCCGATCTGGTGGCAGGGGCACCTATGAATATGATGATGCATCATGGCTGCACGGAGCCGACAGATTCTGCCATCTTCTTCACCGCGCTGCCTAACCAGTACTATGCGGCCTGTTAGTTAGCCCCTTCCGGAAGCGGAATGACTGCTTATAAGTTGTTTTCTATATAAAATCTCAATTGTTTATAATTATATTATATAATTATACGGTTAGATAGGTAACTATAGTATTTGTCAGTGGTTCAGTGTTGTTTTGTATCTGTCTATTGGACTGTGGGCTTGGAGCTTTTAGGATGCAAAAATTTAATGTTGTTTATACTTATAGTAATGTCTATTGGACTGTCGGCTCGGCTTGTTTATCATTCTTTTGACTTGATCTGAAATGATATGTTGGTAACATATTGTCATGTGTGGTTTGTTTCTGCATTGTTTAGCTTATCTTTCTTTTTGATGACTAGCTATGTTGGTAACATAGTGTCATGTGTGTGTGAAACCTGAGAGACGAAACCAGAGAGAATTTATTTAGGAAGACAATTGCACGTTGCGAGTTAATGTGGAGCTCTGCTCCTCATTTTTATCAGAACCAGCAGTAGTATGTCCAACAATACTACAATAGAATATTGTACTGTCAAAGAGCCTGACAAACCACAATATATATATCACAACCCCGTATAGGCCTCCCATATAACAATTCCTTCAACTCCCATATCCTCCTGCTGAACATCGATCAAAATTTGTTGTGGTTGCAGCCTCCTACTTTAAGCATCTGTCTCCACAATCACATTTGAATTGCCCAAATCGATCGGCTGCCCTCTGTAGGGCTTGCAATTTGCAAACACGCAATAACTTCAGAATGGAATGCCTCCAACACCTTCTATCCGGTCACATCTACAATAGCAGTACAGTACCCTCACAATAATCCCGCAGAACAAAACCCCAACCTCCTGATGAGCGATCAATTTGGTTGAATGCCCTGTCACAATCTATAACTGGCTGGCGGTGGCTTCCATGTTGGCCTGTCAAGAGTCAAGGCATGTTGCAGGTCCTGGTGTCCATGCTAATCGTGCACTGCTTTTTGGTGTTTCTCCCTTCTCGTGCTCCCACATCTTCCAGACCGCCAATTATACATGAGAATCGTAATCGCCTTAATCTGTAACTCTTTCATTTTCAGACTTCCCTGAATCGCTTCTTTAGCTCATCTCGCCAGGGCCAAAAATTGGAAGGCGCAAGTGGTGCGACTACACCCAAAAAGGGCCCCAAAACAGTAATTAGTCACTAAACCCAATAATCCTAAGTTATGGTTTTTTTTGTTTCTTGACTTGACGCAGCCCACCAGAATTACCATGCAAGCATTCATCGATTATTAAGCGATTACCTATGTATTTCCATCAGTTGCAATCTTCCGATTCTCAAGTTCACGTTGGTTTCAATTTGGCAAACCAATACATGAACATCGCAAAATACATTATATATTACATGTATACTAGATGAACATCACATAATATATATAGCATCACTTAAAATATAAGCATCATATGTATAGAATTTAAAAGATAAAAATAAATAAAAATAAACTAATTAGTTAAAGTAAAATAATGTAAAAATAAAAATCTAGAGTATCTGTTATTTGTTTTAGCCAGCTTGTCAGCCATATTGGAGCTTGTTTTCCTTCACAGAATACTATTGAACACAATGAAAATTAGCCAAGTAAACAGTGTGCTACGCGAATATTCAAAGTTAATTGTAGAATATTCTCTTTATATACTATTGGATATCTTAAAATACATTATAGAACATCACATGTATCTTTGTAGAGTATAGAAAACAAGAGAGTAAAAACTAAAGTAATTAGAGCAAAATTAAAAGGTAAAAGATAAATAAAAATTAAAATAAGAAAATCCACATAAAACATAAAAGGAAAAACTAAAATAAATGGGAAACATAAAAATAAAAATAAAAAAAGAAAAAATATTATAGTAAAAAACATCCGTACTCTAACTGACTTTTTTGAGAAACAGCCGAATTTTTTTTATTTTTAATTTTTTTTAAAAAAAAATTTATAAAAGTAATTTTTTGTTTCAAAATATGACAGAACTAGTTGCCTGCAGTGGGCGTTTTTTAAAAAACGCCCACTGTGTGGGCGTTATATGTGACGTGGCACAGTGCCGGCCGCCGCCGGTGCCGGCTCCTGCGGGTGGCCCACTTGTGCCCAAAAAACGCCCACTGCGTGGGCGTTTTTTGGTGGGGAGGGGGTCGCCTGTAAAAGCGCCCGCTGTTTTGTGGGCGGGCCTCGGAGCAGTAAAAAAACGCCCACTGTGTGGACGTTTTTTTCGCTGCAGGGGGCCGCCTGCAAAACAGGCGAGGCAGGCCGTGCTCTTTTGCAGGCGGCCCCCTCGCCCCAAAAAAACGCCCATACAGTGAGCGTTTTTTGGGGTAGGCAGCCCCTCTCTCCACGCTCGATTGATTTGCCCGACTGTTGTACTAGCTCCTGTTCTCAGATTCCTGACGATTGTATGCGAATATCTGTACAACAGTACCCGAGCAGATTTTCATACTGCATATGCGCCACTGGCTACTTCGCTGACGGTACAGCTAATAAGCATAAACTTAAATTAGTACACACCCTAAGCATATATAGCTAATGATGTAAACTGCAAGCAATCACGATGTATGCATGGAGAGATGGAGATTCCTTCTCTCTCTTCCCTCTCTCTCTAACAACAATATATGTAAGAGAGAAGCAAAGCAGAATCGCACTGTCTTTCATCGCCAGAAAAAAAGAAATAGTGAAAAAGCAGAAGATTTTCTTCAGAGCCCGGCCGTCGATCGAGCGTCCCAAAAAACGCCCACTGTATGGGCGTTTTTTGGGGCGAGGGGGCCACCTGTAAAAGAGCGCGGCCTGCCTCGTCTGTTTTGCAGGCGGCCCCTGCAGCGCAAAAAACGCCCACACAGTGGGCGTTTTTTTACTGCTCCGAAGCCCGCCCGCAAAACAGCGGGCACTTTTGCAGGCGGACCCCTCCTCACCAAAAAATGCCCACGCAGTTGGCGTTTTTTGGGCGCAAGTGGGCCACCCGCAAGAGCCGGCATCGGCGGCGGCTGGCACTGTGCCACGTCACATATAACGCCCATACAGTGGGCGTTTTTAAAAAACGCCCACTATAGGCGACTAGTTCTGTCATATTTCGAAACAAAAAATTACTTTTGTAAATTTTTTTTAAAAAAATTAAAAATAAAAAAAAACTCAGAAACAGCCACAACCATCTATCTCATCGCTACAACGTGCAACATATTTTCGTTGGGCCAGGAAGAAATGAACAGAGGCCCAAATAGGCCCTTTGCTAATGGCTTTAGGGTTATGTCCAATGCCACCAATCGGGTCAGCCCATTTAGTAGCGCCTACAAAATTCGGCACCCGGAGACCGAAATCGGAGGTGGCGATGGATTGATTCCTCGTCCGCCACCGCCATCTCGAAATAGCCAGAGTTCCCTATCCGCGCCACCGTGTACGCGGCGAATCTGCGATGCTCCTCCTGTCCGCGGATAGCCCCCTCGGCCTCCAAACCCTAATCTCCGCCGACGCTGACGATGCCTCCTCCAAGGGGGGCGTCGGCAACGGCAACGTGGCCACGCGCACGATCGCTGCCTCCCCGAGCGCGGTACGTTGCCTCGCCGCCAATGCCTGGGAAGCCGAAGCGGACGGCGGCCGTGGCGGGAAGGAGGAGGAGGAGCGGGGCGGCGGCGGCGGTTGCTGGGTATCGTACGGGTGGCGGCGCCTCCCGCGTCGCCTGCCGCCCGCGATCCAATCGCCCCGGGCGCTCGTGCGGGAGCGCACCGCCGACGGCCGCCTCGTGATCTCGCGGGAGGAAGCCGCGCACCGCGTCTCCGCCAGGAGGGTCAAGGACCGCCGCCTCGTCCTGGAGCTCGTCGACGACGAGTGGAACTGTGGTGCGGCGCCCCCGCCTCAGCAGCGGCGGCGGTGGTCGCATCCGTTGGTCAACCAGGAAGCCAAGGCGTCTGCATCAGCCGCCGGCGAGGAGTCTTCGCCGGCGCCAACCGCGTCGTCTCCGGTTGCTGCGGTCCCGGTACCGTCCGTGCCGGCCGAGGCGTGCTTCAAGGGTGCGATCCGCGAGGCGTCGCTGCGTGAGATGCGGACGAGCTTGCTCAGGATGGTCCATTGAGAGGAATTCAATCTCTTGCCGCTTCTGCTTGCAAGTTGCAACCACCTGTTGTTGCATGCGCTTAGAGGAAAATTTTGCAGCTATAGGATCGGAAACGAGGAACAATTTTGCAGGAGAGGAAATATTTTTGTAGCCGTCGCTCAGAGGAACTATTTTAGTTGCTGTTGCTGTTAGTCATCATCGAATTTGGAGTCTTAGGTGTGAGCCAGGTCAATTCCCAGATTATATAGCGAGATCGAGAAGCATAGTAAATTAGCAAAGTTCATCAGTTTGATTGATTGTAGTTGTAGAGATTGTGCCAAGAAGTTCCTTTTACCTTATTTGCAGCATAATTGTTTGTTTGGATAACTGATTTACCAGGCGGATAACTGATCTACATGCAGGTGATGGACTTGAGGTATGTCATTTAAGAACACTTGCACAAAATGTCAAATTCGCGAATCATGCTAACTGACTTATCTGATGATGCCAGGCATGCAGGCCCAGCTATTGCGTTTAACAAAATATGGATATGAATATAGAAATGACTCTGCATGCGTTCAAGAAAGGACAGATAATGTGGATGGACGAAGATAAAACTCTGAACCGAATGGCTCAAATGGGATATGAGTTTGGTTGACTGTGGAGAGTGTGTTTGGTTGACTGTGGAGAGTGTGCCAAGAAGTTTTACCTTTTACTTGTTGTTGTGCACGGACATAGCTGTTTGTTTCGGTGAAGAGAGATGGATACCAGGTGGTTTATTGGTATGACACTGACTCATAATAGGGTTTAAGAAAATCTTGCACATTCTTGGATCATTGCCTCACTATGGTGCTATGGTGTGGAAGTGAAACACGAGAAATGGAGATCGATGACCCTGCATGCGTGGAAGAAATGATAGATAATGTGGACAATGATAAAGCTCTGAACCGAACGACTCAAAGCTCTGATATGGATATGAGCCACTCTGAACCGAAATTCAGAGGTCATCAATTTTCAGACAAAGAGAACAGGATGGACCTCAACTCACCAATTGAGATTTGCCGTTGGCTTTTGGTACAGTCAACATATCTTCCTTGCTGTGTGGCAAAAATCCACACGGATTATATTTCAAAGAGAAACAAAGTTTCTTGCTAATAATAATGATACTCATGGTTTTGCATAAGCCTGGAAAAACAGTTTAGATTGTCTTGCGCTACCTGTAATTTCTTAGCCATTACCCTTGTACTTGTACGTCTATGGCTGTAATTTCTTATCAAGGAGGTAACCGGACAACACAACTCGTGAACGTCTAAGAAAAGAGGAAGAGAGTGAGGCACATCTGCACGTGCATATAGCAGACATAAAGAAGCAACGACGAGTTCCACTTTTGATCCAAGGCATAGGTTGTCACAACTAACCTTAACAAGTGTGGCAAGCCAGAAAAAATGTGGCTAGAAAATTTAGAGCCACACTTTGCTATGCCCAAGAAAATCTTGCCGCACTTTTTTACTCTATCTATGACATTAGTATGTGGGCCCCCAATATACCTGCCAAATTTTGGTTGTGAACCAAACACTTGTAGCCTTGATCTAAGTTGCCTAAGGTGAACTGTGACAATGAGAACCAAACACCTCCTAAATTTTTCTATGCTGAAGCCTAGGGACATGACTCCAAACATCTCTCCCCCCTAATCATGGGGTGAATCTACGTTGAACCGAGCAAGGCACATGGAATAACTAAAAATTTCCTTTTCTATATTAGGATCATGTTTGTACTTCGCACCAGAAACAAAACAATGTCACAATATTTTTTAAGTATATAAACATGTGTAGTACCATCGATGAAATTAAACTTCTCTCCATCTCTCTGATCACAAGTTATGTCATCACAAAACTATTATTCAACATTGTGCTAGAAAATTTATGTTGAGAAATTGCTATAATAAATTTGTCCACTAATATATATTTATGAATAAAAATTGGGTTATAAGGATGATGGAGAAAAGTGATCATGATAACTTGTCTATAAAATTACTAAAAATTACATCAAAATTTTATGATAACTTGTCTATAAAATTACTAAAAATTACATCAAAATTTTATGATAAACATTGTGATTTGTGAATAGATTTGTTGTGAAAAATGTTATACAAAAAGGTTTTGTTTATAATAATTTTAGAAAATCTAAGAAATTATAGTGATTAGTTTTGTTCTGCAAAATATTATTCGTAAAATATATGTGCATAACTTTGTAACTTTCTAAGAAAATATGGTAATGGGTTTTGTCTGCAAAGCAGGCAAACTTTATACGACAACTTTGTACCTTTCTGTAAAAAAGTAAAGTTGCAAAAATACTTTTTTAAAGAAGGAAAGTCGCAAGGTTGGTGGGATCGTCGTTCACTAATTTACGGTTCCTTTGTCATGTAATATAGTATATTTTAATTTATCCCAAGTCAACTTAATTTAAGTTTGACCAAATTTATAGCAAATAATATTATCATGTAACACATCAAACAAGTAAATTATGAAAATATATCCCTTAATAAACCTAATTATGCTTATTTGACATCAAAAGTATTATTGTTTTTTTCTATAAATTTGGTCAAACTTAGAATAGTTTGACTTAGAACTAAGTAAAATGCATTGTATTTCAGGACAAAGAGAATATGCATATAACAGTCACACAAAATGATGCTTATACTTTTGTAATTTTCAAAAAAAAGAAAGAAAAGAAAAGTTATGGAAATATTTTTTCTAGAAAAAGAAGGTTTGTGGTGGTTGTGGGTTGACGGCTGGATTTTAGCCCAACGGTTGTTGTTGGTATGTCTATAAATTGTAGTTACAAGTAATGTCCAATAAAAAATTATGGTCGAAAAAGTTGTTAGTATAACTTCATAATTTTCTAGAACTAAAAGAAATGGTGGAAACAACTTATTGAAAAAAAAGGATAGCTGTGGAGTTGTATTATCCTTTTGCTGGTTTCACTTCAGCAAGCATTCGCTAGTTTACGTTTGGAGAGAAAATAATACTCCTGGTGTCTTTGCACGATTGTGCGCTGAACCTCAAGTGTCCTGATGCGGCTCTGCTCCAGCTGGTTGCATCGCCGTGACGCCGGCATCACTCGTCCACTCCGGCAATAGCTCGACCCATCAATGGCAAAAGCTCCCTCGGAGGCTCGGACACACAGCGCTGTGCTAGGCTGGAGCCTGGTGGGTAGCGGCACTGACACTGAGGCAGCACGCGGCGGAAGATTCTATTCGGCGTTCCCCCGCGCCAGCGACAACTGTACGCGCACGTTCCACGAGGGCAGTGGCCAGTGGGCCACCCAGGAGCAGGGCAGGCACCGCGACACAGGATCGACGAGCCTGGAATGGATGCTTGCCCAAGGTACAGAAAGGGAAGGACGATTTTTTTTTTTCAAAAGGACGATAAAAATTTTGTCGTAATTTTTATTAGACGAATAAAAGATAAAACAAACGCTCCATTGTCCAGGAACGCTAACAGATTATTATATATAGTCATCGGGCGCCTGGCGCGTGGACGAGTTTGTTAACAATGCCCTGCCGCTGCCCTGGAGACGATGGGATGGGATGCCACGGTCGGTTCGGTGCAACATCTTGTCGTTCCAACCGGCGGCGGGACCAGGACCGCGAGGGGGATTGGGTTGTTGAGCTGAGACGGCGAGTCGAATCTGCGGTGGATCAAAAGACAGCATCGTTAGTTCGTTCTCGGGGCACCCTGCTGTTTGCTGTCGACGGTCGCCGTTGGGTCGCGCGGCGGCACTTCGTTCAGTTTCGGTGGCCGTCACGCGAATTATAGGCAGAGCCATGCATGTCTGGGACCGGCGGAAGACGAGCGCGCGGAGGACACAGATACGAACACACACAAACGATGACCGATTGCTCTGGCTAGTAGGTCAGCTGGAAACGGGAATTAAAAAGAGTAGCTTAGCCTGGCTAGGCCATCATGGACCGTCGGTGCCACGTGCTGGTTCCGTGCGTGGTGAAAGATCGAAGAGCGGAACAAGACCACCGTGCCCCTATGATCTATCTGCAGGTGCTGTTTCCCGGCTACGATCGATGTTCAGGCAAAAACATTTAAATGTACGCTAAATTGATACTGACGTGAGCGAGCGAGCAGGGAGCCAGCAACTGGTGGCAAGTGCGCCGTCTCAATCAGCCCAGCCGCCGTCGTCCAGTTCGGACTGACGGCGTACACGAGCAGCACGCGCGCGCGCACTAAATACGGGGCAGTTAATAATTATTTCTCCAAGAATGGGTTAGTTAGCGCCGGGTCTCCTCCATGTCGTCCTGGCCGTAATGCGGTTGCGCCGTCCCATTCACCCAAAGAACGCCGTCGCCACCGGCCGCTGCGCCGTCGGCATCACACCAATCCGGAGAAAAACGAACCCCGCGGGCAAACTAAAAGCTAGCTTCACCGAGAATGAATGAGTCCGTCCTCGATCTCTGCAGATTTTCTGGCTCCAAATCATGCAAGCTTTCCCGTGGTAGGAGAGAAAAAAAAAAAAGCAAGCCAACTAGCCAAGTAGCCAAGGACAAGATTATAATTAGAACCCAATACTATCTAATTGCATATTTGCGTGCATATATAACAGAAGGACTATCATCAGACTATCAGCTGTGTTAATTTCTCTTGGAGCTAAGCCTTTGGGAGGGTTATACTAACAACCTGACAAACCTTAATCAACTTGTGGAGCCTAATAATGAGAATCAATAATGGAGTAATCCTCGTGCACATGGCCACGCCGAGCTGGGGGCTGCACTGTCTTTTCGCTCCGAGGCATGGTCCAGACTCCACAGCACGCTAACCTACTGATTAGGCAATTCCCCGGCATAAAAGAAAGGAAAAAGGTTGAGGAATCCCGAGCAGACGAAGGATCTAGCTTGCTTTTCAGCTTCAGACTGTCAGTCAGAGTGAGGTTCCTGCCATGCCCCATGTTCTCTACGATAACTCCATCACGGATTGTATTGTTTGCTGCCAGCCTACCACTGAATGCCAATATTAGCATGTACTGTAAAACAACACTGCTTGATTCAGAGGTTCCATAATACATACCGTGGTCAGAATTAGATGGTGGTGACATGTACCGTGTGACAAGTGACAACACACAAAATATGTGACTTATTTGATGGTTCTCAATTTAGAATCAACAAATATTTTCCATAAAAGAAAAAAGGAAAGGTGCCCAACCGTTGGTGCTGGATCCTCTCATGGGTACTCACTGATCTTACAGCTATTTGGGAGTTGGCAGATACCTCTCCCATCCTGTTGATTTTTTGTCCTGTAGAAGACGATCCCCAAAACACCCTCCTCGCTCTCCAGCGGTCAGCCAGCCCATGCAGACTGGCGCACATCAACAACCACCATCCTCATCATCCACCGTATCGTGCTCCCTAATTAACAATTCCATTCCCCGCTTAATCTAATCACGACAGCTCAACAACAGAGAAAGGCCACAACCTTACACAAAACACCCTCGCCTTCCTTGATATTCAGTCCTGTATTCTTCAAGGATGAAGCTTGACTGACACACGACGAAGTGCTTTGTTAGGGAATATTATAAAACCGAAGGACTCCATTGTAAAAATGGCACTCCATGGCTGGCTGCGAGCCAAACTTGCTGCGCACTGCCACTGTCGGCAGTCGTTGGGAAGAGGAGAGAGCTCGCCTGCTATATAAAACGTCCATTCTAAGGGCGCGGAAATTTTAGCGAAATTAAACCTTTGGTTCCGGGACCTTCCCATTTCCCCGTCCAGCTTCTCATCATCCGTTCAGGGAAGGAGATCCAAACCGGGCCAAATCGCCTGGGAAAAAAACCGGAGAGTAACAGCCGCGCGCTGTCTGTGTATGGGCGCCGCCCTCCCCGCTGGATCCGCGGCCACTCCCCGACGCGGCGGCGACTCCATGAGAGGTCTCTCACTCGATCTCCTTCTCACTGGTTTGAGTTCCCCGGAATTTTCTCGAGTTTTCTGGGTGTGGTGTGTTTTTTTTTTTGTCGGTGGAGGGGTTTGGGTCGGCGTGGCGGGCAGCAGTAACTCTGTCAGTGCAGTGCAGCTGGTCTGGGTTCTGGATTCTAGATTGGGGGTGGCTGGCCAACTGAGTGGTTGGTAGCGGCGGCGGCTCGTGATCTAGCTGCGCGGTTAGGGTGGTGGTCGCTGGGTAATCGCCGCGAAATGCAGCTATTCGTGGGCTGGTCTGATGATTTTGCGATTCGGGAGTGTCCCATTCAGCGGTAGCTGTAGCGTATGCGTATGTCTAGATCTGGGTTGATTGCTCATGCCCGAAACGAATTTGTGGTTATTTATCCGGTGTGCGTGGCTGTTGATTGGATCGTGTCTCACATCGTGGATCTGACGCCATTTGTTTGCTCTCGAGTGGGTTTCAGGTTGAGAAAACTCGGCACTGACGAAGTGGATACTCTGATCTGCCTCTGCTCGACGAGTTTGTTTAACATCTGAGTATGGCGGCGGCATTGGCGTGGCGGTTCAATGGAACCAATGGCGGCACCCATGGCAGCGGAGATCTGGTTCGTCTCATCTTGGACTCTGGCTCTGAGCTCCTCGTTTGGCAGCCTGTCGCTTTCTTATGTTCCCCAGCTCTGCAATTCTGTTTTCCTGCTGCTTGAAAAACATTGCTTCATCTGCATGGTGTTTCGTTCATTTTGGATGTAGCTGTGAGTAGTGTTGCAGTAGGATATTCTTTGAAAGCGAGATCAGTGTTCTCTATTCAGTCCACTGGAGAAAAGTCATCCCTGTTAATGTAAGAAGTGGAATTCTCATGGAGCTTTAATTTTTTTAAGGTCCATTTAGCTAAGGTTGACAACCTAGTTTCCAATGTGTCTGGTGAAACTAGGAAATTGTTATGTCATTTGTGTTATCCTTGTTTTCGATAAGGAAACAGGAACACAATTCTATTCATCTGTTGTGTAATACATATGTTAAATGATGGTAAAAATGGGCTGAAACAGATGTTAGAGCTTTCTTCACATAACTAAAATGCTAAAAACTGAACAGTTAAATTATGTCTTTGTAGTATGTTTCCTTTGGCATCTATGACCATGGGCCAACAATTATAAACTAACCTTGAAATGCTTACTGACTGCTCACTTCGTAATTACATCTGTGTTCCATCTTGATCTGTGGAATAAGATTGGATGTTTATTTTGGTTTGTGTGTTTGGTTGATAATGCATCCTTTTTCGCTCCTTGTTATGTGCCATCATTGTTGCCTTGAGTCCCCCCTTTTGCATATAAAAATTATGTTTAGTGTCAGCAGCTTGATATTATGATCCAGGAGCATTCCTGGGGAAAAAGCAAGTGATAACATACATCAGAAATAGACATCCAATTAACCAGAGAAAAGAAATCTGGAGACCATAAATGAAGTTCAAACTTTTAGTTTTTTCTGTTTTTTAATAAGGCATGAATAGCAGTTTAATATGCACCTAGGTCACATGTTTTTGAGGAGGCCGACTTTTGAGCTGCTTTTCATACACTTAGAAGATGCTCATTCTTTTGTATCTTGTTTGCAATTCAAAAAAAATGCATGGGATTAATCTGAAAACACATCCTTTAAGCTCAGCATCAACCTATTTCATAAAGCATTGGTTCCATTATTTGAATACCTTTAAGATTGCACTCTCATTTGACCATTGAAGTGTTATCATTTCCTTGAACTTGGAATCTATTGTCCAATGATTTGTGTGATGAATATGAACTCTTTAAAGAAGTTATGTGATTCACACCTTGTACTTATGATAATAAATGCTTCTTCTATCATCAACAGGAAAGGCATGTGGACAAAGTTCAAGACTCAGAGCCACCGACTCCGATGTCAGTCATGAAAATGGGCAAGTAAGTTTTGCTATGCTTCTTGGTAGTTAAGAGAGACATGAAACTCTTAACATGCCAGTTTCACATGTCATGAGCCTCTATAATTTTCTCTTCAGTACAACCACAATTAACCTTCAATTATGATCCTGGAAAACAAAGTAACAAACTCTAAATACTTATGTTTCTTTTCTGTCCACTTGAGGGATACATAACTGGCTTTGAAAACAATTTTGTTTTGGAAAGAAATGTCTCCTGTTTACAACATTTGCTCCAACTCATCATCAAAATGTGCTTCTTGGAGTAGAAACTTAACTTCTACAGCCTTATTTCTTCTTCTATGGTTTAGCAAAAGATATACTCCCTCCTCTCAAATTATATGTCATTTTGGTTTTTGCTATGCATCTACATGTACACTCTGTCTAGATACATAATAAAGAACTATGTATCCAGAAAAGTCAACGACCTATAATTTGGAAGGGAGTAAAAAAACACTGGCATCAGAATATTCTTTGGTGGGAATCCTGCTAGTATAATTTTCATGTCACAGATTCATAATTTTATGCATGTTTATTTTTTTGAACCAAAGCTTGTAAAGATTAGTTGCCAAATTCTAAAATGAAAAGAGAATGGTGGGCTTATATGCCTATAGGGTCTAGCAATACATGTTACAGGATACTAATAGTCAACTAAGAACACTATTGGGAATCATTAGAGGCTCTTCTTGTTTTTTAGATCAAAGGCTCAGGCTCTTCTCTTTGTAGTCGGAACAAATGATTTTTTTTGAAAAAGAGAGAATTAAAAATTTATGGTACAGTTGCTCTAGTTTCAATACAAGTTTACCTCTGCTAACCAGTAACCACAACTAAATTATTAATATTCACATAAGGTAAATATGTTATATGCATAATTACTTACATGGGAATTGCTATTATATGCATAATTGTCGTTTTGGAATGGACATGGGGTTGTATTGTATGAATATTTGTATCATTCAACCCATTATGAGTTTGTTTCAAAAATAGGCACCTCAATCGTGTACCTTTTAGCATAATGTTTTCCCCTTTAAAATTCTCTAGAACTAAAATTACGCTTATGCAAATATGCAACAAATTGGAGCTGTTGGTAACTGTAGAACACTAGAATTTTGAATCTTGTAATTCTGTATGTATTTGCAGGAACCGAGTTAATGTGGAGGATGAGGAGACACTTTCAAGCGTTGCTCATTGTATTGAGCAGCTACGACAGAGTTCTTCATCCTCACAGGAGAAAGAGAGCTCTTTGAAGCAGTTATTAGATCTTGTTCAAACTCGTGATACTGCATTTGGAGCTGTTGGGTCGCATTCACAGGCTGTTCCAATACTTGTATCTCTCCTTAGGTCTGGACCATCTGGAGTTAAGATGCTAGCTGCCACTGTTCTCGGATCTCTTTGCAAGGAAGAGGAGTTAAGGGTGAAAGTCTTACTTGGTGGTTGCATCCCTCCATTGCTTGCTCTTCTCAGATCAAATTCAGCTGAAAGCCAAACCGCAGCTGCCAAAACCATCTATGCAGTTTCACAAGGTGGGATAAGGGATCATGTTGGATCAAAGATTTTCTCTACAGAAAATGTTGTTCCTGTACTATGGGAGCAACTTAAAATTAGTCTCAAGAATGAGAGTTTGGTGGATGGCCTGCTAACTGGAGCACTGAAGAATTTATCAAAGAATACAGAGGGGTTTTGGTCAGCAACTGTGCAGTGTGGTGGAGTTGATATACTTATAAAGCTGGTTAGTTCTGGACAAACAAATACCCTTGCAAATGCTTGCTATCTTCTTGGGTCTTTGATGATGGAAGACTCTTCTGTTTGTTCTAAAGTTTTATCTGGAGAAACAACAAAGCAGCTCTTAAAGTTACTTGGTCCTGGCAATGAGACTTCTATTAGAGCTGAGGCTGCTGGGGCTCTGAAGTTCCTTTCTGCACAGAGTAAAGAGGCCAGACGTCAGATAGCTAATTCTAATGGTATTCCTGCTCTTATAAATGCTACTATTGCTCCATCAAAGGAGTTCATGCAAGGTGAATCTGCTCAAGCATTGCAAGAGAATGCAATGTGTGCATTAGCAAATATATCTGGTGGTTTGTCCTATGTAATCTCAAGCCTTGGTGAGAGTCTTGAGTCATGTTCTTCACCTGCACAGATTGCAGATACTCTTGGTGCATTGGCCTCAGCCTTGATGATATATGACACAAATGCGGAATCTACCAGTGCTTCTGATCCTGTTGACATTGAGAAGACACTGTTGAAGCAGTTTAAGCCTAAGGTTCCCTTCCTTGTGCAAGAGCGCATAATTGAAGCTTTGGCTAGCTTGTATGGTAACCCCGTTCTCTGCAAGACACTAGCAGATTCTGATGCAAAACGTTTGCTTGTTGGTTTAATAACCATGGCAGCTACTGAGGTGCAAGATGACCTCACAAAATCACTTTTTGCTCTCTGCAAGAAGGATTGTGACCTATGGCAAGCTCTGCAAGGCCGTGAAGGTGTCCAGCTATTGATTTCTTTACTTGGTCTTTCCTCAGAACAGCAGCAGGAATGTGCTGTTGCTCTGCTTGCACTTCTTTCAAAGGAGAATGATGAGAGCAAATGGGCTATCACTGCTGCTGGTGGCATACCTCCACTTGTTCAAATTTTGGAAACTGGATCTCCCAAAGCTAAAGAAGATTCAGCAACCATCCTTGGCAATTTATGCAATCACAGTGAAGACATAAGAGCATGTGTTGAAAGTGCTGATGCTGTTCCTGCTTTACTATGGCTTCTGAAAAATGGAAGCGATAATGGCAAGGAGATAGCTTCTAAAACACTGAATCATCTCATACACAAATCAGATACAGGAACTATTAGTCAGTTATCTGCTCTCTTAACAAGTGAACAGCCTGAGTCAAAAGTTTATGTTCTGGATGCTCTGAAAAGCTTGCTTTCTGTTGCACCACTTAATGATATTCTACATGAGGGAAGTGCAGCAAATGATGCAGTTGAGACAATGATTAAAATTCTAAGTTCACCCAAGGAAGAGACTCAGGCTACATCAGCAACTGCTCTTGCTGGTCTATTTCATTGCCGCAAGGACCTGCGAGAAACTCATATTGCAGTGAAGACACTTTTGTCGATCATGAAGCTGCTTGATATGCAGTCTAACAAAATACTAATGGGAGCCTCATGTTGCCTTGCTGCCGTTTTTCTTTCAATTAAGCAAAATAAGGAGGTTGCTGCGATTGGCCGGGATGCTTTAACCCCACTTGTCTCACTTGCAAATTCTTCAGTTATTGAAGTGGCAGAACAAGCGACTAGAGCTTTGGCAAATCTTTTCCTTGATCAGGAATTATCCCTCCAGGTGTCCTTTGAAGAAATTCTCTTCCGTGTAACACGTGTGCTCAGAGAGGGAACTATTGATGGAAGAACTCATGCAGCCGCAGCAATAGCTCGTCTTTTACAGTGCCGAACTATTAATCAGTCACTTTCAGATACTATTAACCGCTCTGGGTCTGTCCTTGCTCTAGCTGTGCTCTTGGAAGCTGCCAATGGTGAAGCTGCTGCAACATCAGAAGTTCTTGATGCACTGGTGCTGATATCGCGACCAAAGGCGTCAAGTGGGCACACCAAGGCTCCCTGGGAAGTTCTTGCAGAAAACCCCCACACGATACTTCCCCTTGTTTCATGTGTTGCTGATGCTGCAGCCTCCTTACAAGATAAAGCCATAGAAGTTGTGTCAAGGCTCTGTTCCGACCAACATGATGTTGTCGGTGGTCTGGTTTCTGAAACTCCAGGTTGCATATCATCCATCACACGGCGAATCATTGGCTCCAACACGCTTAAAGTTAAAGTTGGTGGATGTGCTCTTCTCGTCTGTGCTGCAAAAGAGCATTGTCAGAAGCAAATAGAGGTTCTGAATGATGCAAGTCTGTATATTCAACTAATTCATTCTTTAATTGGTATGATCCATATGACAAACATGCCTGCTGAAAATGTCAGCAGCGAAAGCATATCAGATATTAGAATTTCCAGACACTCCAAAGAAAGCAACAGTGATGGTGAAACTGTTTGCCGTACTGCTGTAATCTCAGGCAACATGATTCCACTATGGCTACTTGCTGTATTTTCTCGTCATGACAGCAAAACAAGAGCAGAACTCCTAGAAGCGGGAGCAGTTGAAATGCTCACCGAGAAGATTTCACAAAATGCATTCCAATATGTGGTATGTGAAAGCTCTATTCCATTACCTTTTGCTTTTGTCATCATTTGATGAATGCTAGTGTCTCCTATGGTTTAGTAATTTTACAGTATGAAAACGAACTACATATAGATAATAGAGTTTACATAGCATACTAGAACAGTCTTTCTGCTTTACATTGATGGTTATTTGGTCACATTAGTATAATGCTTTGAACTCTCCCGTCCGACCCGGGTTCGAAGCTTGGCACCTCCTTATTTTCAAAGTTATAGGGGAGTCTTCTCCTATATATATATATATATATATATATATATATATATATATATATATATTTGTATGATGCTTTGATGCCCTAATTTTCCAAGTGATATTATGGAAAAGAAACTTTTGTTTCAGAAACTCATTGCTACTTATATAGAATAATCAAGTTGCCAGAACCTAAATAAGTGGTAAAGTTAAAGTACTTATAGATTGGAGTACTGCATTTGACCAAATGGGCTGTAAGCATTCATCTATTGTATATAGAAAAATAATAATGCTTGCCGTTGTTGGAGCACTGTATTAAATTTGGATACTTAAGTACTTAACCATGAAATATGGGACTACACTAACTAATCTCTACAGAATTTGAGGGGGTTATTGTTGATTGAGGTCATAAAGATTGGTATTGTCTGTGCTCTGTGCACAATCATTGCTAAAAGCTACCCTCATTCAAAGTTTAGGTTATTTAGAACATCTACACACTCTTCAAAATGACATTTTGATTTGCAATTTTGATGAAAAATATGCTCGCAACTCCCAGAAATAGATGATGTTCTGACATGCAACTTTTGCCTGTAGCTAGTACACTATATTGTGAAATCACTTTCTATGATGAATCGAGTAACATCAATCAGGATTTTATTAATCTTTGCATTTTTTTATATTGATGGCTCAAATTAAAGAAGTTTGACTGACTAGAATCCTAAAAACAACCTATATTTGGAATTAGAGGGAGTATTATGTAAGTTGGTTCAGTCATTACACTTCTATTCTGTTCCTTGTTACATTGATAGACACCATGCTTGTCAATTTTATTTATTAGAGTACTTTTTTGAGATTCATGACATATAAATAAAAATATCTAGTACCGCAATAACATCCATATATCCTATTGAAGTTCTGTTTGGGCTTTAGTATTCATACTGTAAGGCAGTACGTCTTCTTTGTACAAACACTTTAAAATTAGACATGACCAAAAGTAAATTTGGATATCTTTTTACATTCCTTTTGTGTAAATGGTTGTATACGATATCCTAGTGTGGCGCCTTTTTTTTTTGAAAAGTACTGGCCACTTATTTGGCATTTGTACTTAGGCCATCAGGCATCTGTTTTTTTAGTTACAGGTTTACATTGGAATTTCCTAAAATCTTTATATTCCATCAAGAGGTCGCTAATAGATAATGAGATGATGGTGTTTGTTGGTTCGGGTTCTGTGTTTGTGTGAGCGTGGTGTGTTTGTGTGTTGTAATTTGTTATCTCCTTAATGCAATGATACACAGCTCTCCTCCATATTCTTATTTTTTATTATTCACATGGAATATAAAGCCTGAAAGGACCTGTTGGAACTCATTCTTGCTCGTGTCAAATTTTTTTGGGCTTACCTGCTATTTATCCTCTCGCTTCATGTATCTTGTTAAGTTTTTTCTAAATTGCCGCAGGCCTGTTGCTGACCTTAATGTATGTTCATGCTCTTGTCAGGGTGAAGAAGATAGCACCTCATGGGTCTGTTCCTTGCTTCTTGCTTTGCTATTCCAAGAAAGAGAGATAATTCGATCAAACTCAGCATTGCATTCTATTCCTGTGCTCTCAAACTTGTTAAGGTCAGATGAGCCAGCATACAGGTACTTTGCTGCACAAGCTTTGTCAAGTCTGGTCTGCAATGGTAGCAGAGGAACTCTTCTGGCTGTTGCTAATTCTGGGGCAGCCATTGGGCTTATATCTTTGCTTGGATGTGCTGATGTTGATATAGCTGATCTTTTGGAATTATCAGAGGAATTCATGTTGGTGCCTAACCCTGATCAAATTGCATTAGAGAGGCTATTCAGAGTTGATGATATCAGGGTTGGTGCAACTTCTAGAAAATCTATTCCTCTTCTTGTTGATCTACTTAAACCCATTCCTGAGAGACCTGGTGCTCCTTTCTTGGCCTTGGGTCTTCTGACCCAGTTAGCTGTTGATTGCCCTCCAAACATGCAGCTAATGGCTGAAGCTGGAATCCTAGAAGCACTTACTAAATACTTATCTCTTAGTCCACAAGATGCAACAGAAGAAGCTACAACTGAATTGCTGGGCATTCTTTTCAGTAGTCCAGAAATAAGGCACCATGAATCAGCACTTGGTGTTGTTAATCAACTTGTGGCAGTCCTTCGTCTAGGAGGAAGGAATTCACGTTACAGTGCTGCAAAGGCATTAGAGAGTTTGTTTTTTGCTGACCATGTGAGGAACAGTGAGTCAGCTAGGCAGGCTATTCAACCGCTTGTGGAGATTCTGAGTACTGGCATGGAGAGGGAGCAGCATGCAGCTATATCAGCCCTTGTTAGGCTTCTTTCTGACAATCCTTCAAGAGCACTTGCAGTTGCAGATGTTGAGATGAATGCTGTAGATGTTATGTGCCGGATTCTTTCTTCTGACTGTTCAGTGGAGTTGAAAGGAGATGCTGCAGAACTATGCTGTGTTCTATTTACCAATACAAGAATCCGTTCCACAATGGCCGCAGCTCGTTGTGTGGAACCCCTGGTTGGTTTACTGGTTAGTGAAGCCAACCCTGCTCAGCTTTCTGTGGTCCGTGCATTGGATAGGCTTCTAGATGATGAGCAACTGGCAGAATTAGTGGCAGCACATGGAGCTGTCATTCCTCTTGTCGGGCTTTTGTATGGCAAAAACTACATGCTTCATGAGGCAGTTGCTAGAGCTTTGGTGAAACTTGGAAAGGACAGACCAGCTTGCAAACTGGAAATGGTCAAGGCTGGTGTAGTTGAGAGCATTCTTGATATTCTCCATGACGCTCCAGATTTTCTTTGCATTGCATTGTCAGAAATGCTTCGGATTTTGACAAACAATGCTACCATAGCAAAAGGTCCATCTGCAGCCAAAGTAGTACAACCTCTTTTCTCTTTGCTTTCTAAGGCGGACATGGGTCCTGAAGGGCAGTATAGCACATTGCAGGTTCTTGTGAATATTTTGGAGCATCCTGAATGCCGTGCTGATTATAACTTGACACCTCGCCAAACTATTGAGCCAGTGATAACCTTACTGAATTCATCTCCACCAGCTGTGCAGCAATTAGCTGCAGAACTCCTATCACATCTTCTTCTAGAAGACCACCTCCAAAAGGATACAACAACAGAGCAGGCAATTACTCCTCTTATCCATGTTCTTTCCTCAGGTTTGCCAAATTTGCAGCAGAGAGCTATAAAAGCTCTTGCTAACCTTGCAATAGCCTGGCCAAATACGATTGCAAAGGAGGGTGGTGTTTTTGAGTTGTCCAAAGTGTTGTTGCAATCTGACCCACCTTTGCCTCATGTTGTGTGGGAATCTGCAGCATCTGTATTGTCTAGCATTCTACAGTACAGTACAGAGTTTTTCCTTGAGGTACCTGTCGCAGTACTAGTGCAATTGCTCAGGTCAGGAACTGAAAGCACTGTTGTCGGTGCTTTGAATGCCCTTCTTGTACTGGAGAGTGATGACTCAACAAGTGCAGAAGCGATGGCTGAAAGTGGTGCTGTGGAAGCATTGCTTGATCTCTTAAGGAGTCATCAATGCGAAGAAACTGCTGCCAGACTAATCGAGGCATTGCTGAACAATGTAAGAATAAGGGAGGCAAAGGCTGCTAAAAATGCTATTGCACCATTGTCCATGTACCTTCTGGATCCACAGACACAATCTCAACAGGGAAGATTGCTTGCTGCTCTTGCTCTTGGAGATCTTTTCCAAAATGAAGGTCTTGCTCGTTCTACTGATGCTGTTGCAGCATGCCGCGCTCTAGTCAATCTTCTTGAAGATCAACCAACTGAAGAGATGAAAGTGGTAGCAATTTGTGCCTTACAGAATCTAGTCATGTACAGCCGAGCAAATAAGAGAGCAGTTGCCGAATCTGGTGGTGTCCAGGTCCTGCTGGATCTTATCAGTTCAAGCAATCCTGACACTTCTGTTCAGGCAGCAATGTTTGTCAAACTTCTATTCAATAATCACACTATCCAGGAGTATGCGACCAGTGAAACAGTCAGAGTTATAACTGGTAAATAATATCCCTTTCTTGCTCTTCATGTTCATTTTGCATAGCAAATTCATTGTTATCAAGCCTGTCATGCTAAAGATGTCAATGTCCACTTTTAGTATGAGGTTTAAGGAATATCTGAGTTATGTGAAGCAAATACATGAATCAAGTCATATTTGTGAAGTTCACACTTGGAGAGTTCTAATCAAACATTTTTTTTGTGCAATATGTAAAAAGAGGCTGTCATTTACTTTTTAGATAAAGGAAAATAATCCAGCGTCTGCATTCACGGCTGAATGTATATAGCCCAATAGGCCATCTTTTATTCTTTTGGTTATCTCTCCTAGCCAGCTGGAATTATATGTTATATATTATATATATGTTTATGTCATACCCAACTTGTATATATCTAATGCTTACATTTTTCATGCAGCTTCTATTGAAAAGGATATATGGGCTTCTGGAAGTGCCAATGAAGAGTATCTCAAAGCACTTAATGCTTTGCTTAGTAACTTCCCTCGTCTAAGGGTCACTGAGCCTGCCACATTGTGCATTCCTCATCTTGTAACATCCCTTAAAACTGGTTCTGAGGCAACTCAAGAAGCAGCACTAGATTCACTATATCTTCTCAGGCAAGCTTGGTCAGCTTGCCCAGCTGAAGTATTTAAAGCACAATCAGTCGCTGCATCAGAGGCTATTCCTCTACTTCAGTACTTGATACAGTCTGGCCCACCGCGGTTTCAAGAAAAGGCAGAACTGCTTCTTCAGTGCTTGCCTGGGACTCTCACTGTTACGATAAAACGTGGCAACAATCTAAGGCAATCAGTTGGAAATGCTAGTGCCTTCTGCAAGCTTACTCTTGGAAATAATCCGGCAAGGCTGACAAAGGTAAACCAAAATCATTGTGCTTCTGATTCTAGGGATATTGGTCCTCCTGTGTCATTGTCCTTGCTCTCACCCTATCTTGCTACAGCTTACATTAGCTTTTATTGGCATGTTTCTTTCGCTACTGGTTTTGAACATTCTTAATTTTCTTGCATGGGGCGTTGTTGACCTAAACTTTACATGGCCTAATTCATAGATTGTCTCGACTGGCGCAACACCTGAATGGGATGAAGCCTTTGCATGGGCATTTGACAGTCCTCCCAAGGGCCAGAAGCTTCATATTTCCTGCAAAAACAACAGCAAATTTGGAAAGGTGCGATAATAGGATAGATGTAGCACATCAATCACTTTACATTCCTTTTCAACTTCACATCACTGTGATTGAGTCCTTATTATCTCAAACTTGTTGCAGAAATCATTCGGTAAAGTGACGATCCAGATCGACAGGGTTGTCATGCTGGGGTCTGTCGCGGGCGAGTACACCCTGCTACCTGAGAGCAAAAGCGGCCCCAATAGGAACCTGGAAATCGAGTTTCAGTGGTCAAACAAATAACCGTATACCTACATAATTTAGGTGTTCTCTGTAAGTTAAAGATCTATAAGACGTTGAATGGTTTCTTGTTTTGCACTCTGCTAAAAGTTACCCTATTTGTGCATCATTGTAAATAGCAGGCAGAGAAAGTTGTCGTTTGTCCTGTGAGATGTAAACAGATGAGGTCTTAGATGTTTTGTACTGATTGTAACAGGCTTCATTCGTTTATTTTTTTACTTAGGAATTTTGTCTTTGTAAAGGGGTGTAAACAAAATAAGTATACGCTGTTATTAGGTTCTCATATGGAATGGACTTCGCGGTGCATGTTTATTTGCCATGTTTGTTCTTTTTGGGTTGTGTGAGAATGCTGTAACAGGCTTCATATGTTGAATTCATTGTTGTAGTTGATTCGGTTTATGACTTTGTGTATGTTATATCGGCATTGGATGCACAGTTCTTTTGAGCGGCAAGATTCAAGTACACAGCCTTGACTTACAATCTCTTGGCTCAAACCTTAAGGTCCAGATTCATAGGTGAAATGTCATCTAGCATTAAAGCTATTGTATGCATCTCAAAAGACCAAAATGTGAGTGTAATATCTTTCGGAAGAACTACATACCTTGGCCCTCCGTAGCTTATGTGAAATGTTATAGCAAGAACTACTTGGCGCCCTCGGTAGCTTATGCGAAATGTTATAGCACGAACTACTTGGCCTCACTATAGTTACGATGCGTATGAAATGCCAGCAAATATTTGGGAAGAACTGACCTGTATGATTTCAGTATTTTAGTACAGTAATTATCTATGGACACGGTGCAGTCCTCATAAAGAGTACTGATTGATAGCCACACGTTGCTCGAAAGACTAATATCAATCTGTTTCCAAGTTACAACATGATACTATGGTACTAATACTCCCTTCGTTTTAAATCATAGTTCGTTTTGATTTTTTTGATGTATGTATTTTATTATATATCTAAATATATTATTTATCTAGGTATATAAAAAAATACATACATCAGAACTATAATTTTATAATTTAAAACAGAGAGAGTAGCAATTTGCAAGGATGTCATAAGATCACGCAACCACACACTGACATGCCATCCTAAGCCGTGCAGGTCAGGTCCAGGGTCAAGCTAGACGAGGCTCATTGTCAGGTGACCCTGGCCGTCGCGCTCGCGCCGCCGTGTGCAGATGAGGCCGCCGCGCCCGCCCGAGGCCCCGGACCCTTCGCCGTGATGCGCGATGACTAGGCGCCCGTCGGCCGTGCGCGTGCGCACCAGCGCTGGCCGCCGCCGCAGTGACGAGATCGGCGGCGGCAGGCTTCGCGCGCTGTCCGCCCAGCGCGGCCGGCCCCTGGGCGCCGGCGGCTGCGGCGGCTGTTGCTCCTGCGGAGCTGGTAGTGCTGGCGCGGCGGCGGCCGCGGCCGCGGCGTCGGCGTTCGTGGCGACCAGACCGTGGAGGCCGGCAACGAGGTCGGGGTCGGCCGGGTCGACGCGGATGGCGAAGAGCAGCAGCAGCGGCACCATCGTTGCGTGTCGGAAGAGACTTGTGTCAGTGGCTGGGGATTGGGGACTGGGGCTGCTCGATCGGGATTCGTGACCTCGACCTTGTCATCACGTTACCCGAACCCGCCACCCGCTAAAATCAGACCCGAAGATTTCCAGCTAAAATACCCGTACCACGAGACAGGCTTTGCTTGCGGGAGCTCTTCAATTATTGCTTGTAGGGAGCCATATGGGCTAGCTGTAGGAAGGAGTTGGGCTTAATTTGTTCGGCCAAGACGGCCATGGTCTTGTTTGCCTCAGAGGCTGATAAGTTCAGCACAATGGAAATCTTTCTAAAACTGTTTTTTTTTTACTTTCATTTTTTCTCCAAAACATAGTACACATACGCTTAGATTTTAAGATGCAATCACAATAATCACTCAGATTTTGAGATTAATGGCTCACTATCAAGGGACATGAATAAGAATTAGCATAAAATATAGTGTAAGCACATATTGGGTTGGAAATGTGAACATGGACGCGAGGTTGCATTGTAAGAAATCTAACCAACTTTAAGAAACAATGCATATAGTCAAAACTTGATTAGCCTAAGGCTTGTCTGGCCAAACTTTTAGAATTCTACGAACGAAGGTTAGGTTTTTCTTGAACATGATCAACATTTGGCTTGGCATTTTTTATCATCATTTGGCAAACAACTACGGCCTATTTCATATGGCTCTAGCTTCTCATGGATCCTTATAAGGAGCCTAAAGAAGTCGGAGCCATTTTTGTATAGAAGAGCCAGAAATATGGCTTTTTCTAGCTCCTCTAGACCTAATAATTAAAATATTATAACAAAAATGACACTAAAGTCATTGTTACCAAACGTTTTACAAAATGATTTTAGCTGCACCAAAGAAGATGCTCTACCTGAGGAGTTGTAGCTGGAGCCCTTTTAGGGGGATCCGAAGCTCTACCAAATAGGACCAAACATGCCTTAGATGTTAGTGACCTAAGAAACCAAGGATGTCCACTCTCATGACAAACCACACGTCATAGAAATTAGGGGAGAAAAGGATGAAAATGGTTCACATAACTAATTGTGTGGCAGAAGAGACTAAGCACATCCTTAAGGTTTTTGTACTTCATCCATTCCCAATTTTAAGACGTTTCTGTTTTTCTAGATATTTAACTTTTTACTATATATCTAGATATAATGTATATATTTACACGCATAGCAAAAACTATTTAGAAAAGCCAAAATATCTTTATAATTTAGAATGGATGGAGTACATCTTAAGATGAAGCGGTGGTGATACTGTTATACCATCTTATGTTACTTTTGTTAATTATTAGAAACTCCAGGTTAATATTTATGGGATGCACTATAGGGAAAGAGATACTCTCTCTTGTCCTGTTTGTTAGACACACAGGATGAAATTTCGGATACCAATTGAATCTCTATCTCTACAGCTAAAAATACTACTGTAAGCATGAAGCAGCAGCTCAGTTGCTGGGAAGGCAAAGGAAACGCGCAAATCGGATAGGTGAGTAGCGGCCCCGAGCGGGGCCCAGACCGGGGAAGGCTGTTACGGGTAGGGTAGGAGCGGAGCAGAGGTAGAACAAAGAGAGGCCTATCTTTTGCGTGCTCCGGTCTGTAGTATCGTGTTGATGTAGGCTAGTACCTACCCACATTCATCATTCACATAATCTGATCTGCGTGATGCTTGGCCACTGATGGCCTCCGATCCCCTGATATGAATTGTGACCTGAGGATGGAGAGAGCATGAGCAGGTTCCAATACTGCTAAGTAGACACCAAACTCTTTCATCATTGTTATAAGAAAAGAAAAGAAATACCACCCATGTTACTCCTCTCAATTTTTAGAGAGTTCAAGCATCTCAAATTTGACCAAATTTATATAATAAAATAAAAACATTTATGATATCAAATAAGTATTATTAGACTCACCATTAATCATATTTTCATAGCATACATATTTGATATCATAAGTCTTTGTAATTCTACTTATAAATTTGGTCAAACTTAAGATGCTTTGACTCTTCGAGAAAGTTAGAATGACTTGTAATTTGGAACATAGAGAGTTTTATAGGACCACACCAAATGCATCAAATTACAATGATATCACCAAAATTAATCAAGGCTACAACAATTTGCCTCCGCCAAAACTTATGCACGAGGGGCTTCGCGGACATATTCGATATCTACACCAACATAATCTTCGTCAACACCTTCGGCACGAGGGCCTTCACCAACATATTTGGCCTCCACAATAACTTACCTCTACCAACACTTTGTCATGAGGGAATTCTCTAACATCTTTGGCATTTCCACCAACACTTTGGCAAGAGAGCCTTCTCTATTATCTCTGCCCAGGGACTACATCAACTCGTTTGGCACCGAGGACTACTTCACCTTTCTCGACCATGTACTTTAGCTTGAAGGGCTCATCAAAGACTTCCAATTTGCGCACCAAGAAGGTCCCAAAGATGAAGATCTATGCAACGAGATGATTCTAGAGGCGTTCTAAGAAGGCCCTAGAGGCAAAAACCTACACGTCGAGTGAAGCTAACAGTCCATGTTATAGAAGCGGTTGAGGAAGCCAAAGGCCAAATATGAAGATACCAGGGAGATCAGCATCGAGGCGCTTGAAGTCATTAGTAGCTTCGTGGGTTAGCACTTGTATAGACTAGAGTCATGTGCATGCTCTTTTCTCCATCACTCATCAAGTATGAGCATCTATTAGATCATGTTGTACTTTTCATAACCCAATAGTTAAGGGACTACTATTGATGGAGTTAATGAGGTATATGTTCCAAATCTCCCCAAGAATAAGTACAACTAGCGGTTAGAGTAGTGTCATGTAAAATCCAACCCACTAAGAAGATACTTGTAAGTAGTCATTGCTATATATAAGTGGCCAAGGGCATATGGACATGGGACATTACCTTCCACTCAATTTCACCTGTTCAAGGTAGTTGTCTCTTATCTTTGACCTCTCTCCTCCCTACACCCTCTCTCTTATTCGAAACCATTAGTTCCTTGTGATCATCACTCAACACCCAACACTTCAATAATTATTTATAGATTTATTACATCATTAATTGAGTAAAAAAATTACAGCGGCTAAGTTATAGTGGAGCTACAACGGACTATTTAAAACCATGTTTTCCGCAATTAATGCTTGGATCAAGATGTCAACTGGTCCGACAACTTCCAATATTTATTGTGTTGCAGTAGCAATAAAGCCAATTCTCTGTTATCTACATCCTCATTTTTTTTGGTTCCTCATAAACGTTCTTAATTCTCCTTGTTGTAGTTACGTCGCGCCTGGAGAAGCTTCTGTGATGTGTCATATATGTTCTCTCAACACATGAAGATTGTGAGTGTGCAAAGATAGGGAAGTTGATACACAAGGAAGACAGGCAGCACATCAAATACACTCTCTTAAAAGTAATTGTGATGTTTTGTGAAATTTTCTAGTTCCGCTCCATATATCTCATAATGATACGAAGGGCCTGCGATGGATAGTAGTAAGTGCATTGTGTCATGAAAGTTGATTCATGATTAGGATCATGGATCTGTGGAGGTATAGCTTATGTGGAAAGCTGTGTCCAGGCCTAGAACCCATGATCCGATCAATATCAGAACACTCAACGATTTGATTGGTGAGGTGGTAGAGCTTACGTACAATATCATTATGAATATCGATCATTATGATCCAGGCAATGTGAGATATTTGTACAATGATGTAAGTTTGATTTGTGCGCGAACGTTTATTAATCAAATACTCTGTTGGATTCTAAATTTAATGTTATATTACTGGGTGTAGTTGCAACATGATATGATGATGTGTTTCTTGGCCCCGATGCCACTCATGGTCAATAGATTCATGCTCGTGTAATAATGGAGGTTCAGTGAAGAAAATGTAAGGAAATTTCTTTGAAAATTACTATTATTGTCAGTGTCGATTAAGTGATAAAATATTAATGGAATAATTCCGCATGTAATAGAGGATGGACTATCAATTTTGCAGTATGTCGATGATACAATTACCTTTATAAACCATGATATTGAATTGGCAAAGAATATGAAATTGTTACTTTATGTCTTTGAGCAATTTTCGAGTCTTCAAATTAACTATCGCAAAAGTGACATCTTTTATTTTAGGCAGGCCAGAGAGTGTGAGGAACAATACTCACAAGTCTTTGGTTGCAAAATGGAAAAGTCCTCTTTATTAAGTACTTAGGCATCCCAATGTGAAACATCCTCAAAATTTTCACGAAGGGAAAATCCACAGAATGAGTAATAACGTGAAAATATAATCTATCACATTATTATATAACAATTGATAACCAAATACATGCATCAAAACTAGATAAAGGAGTACAATAATGGGGCTTACATTATATATTATATCCCACATGGCGGATCATCAGAGTACAAGTATCCAGAACAGCTGCAGAAGAAAAGAACATTCGCGGAAGGATCTTCATCATCCATCTTGAGCGTAGGTAAGAGACCTCCTAATCCTTCTATTTTTAACATCACTGTGAAGCAAGTAAATCTGCACACCGCCAGATGTGTGCAGGCCATGGTCAGCACCGATAAGCTTTAGTGGAAAAGAAACAAAGGGATTTGGCGATCCTATAGTTTGGCTGTGGTTTTCCTATGCATGCAAGTAGTAATCAAGTTTATAAAAATAAAACAAGTTTTAACTCATTCCCAAACCATCCACACTCATCCATCCACCATCCCATCCATCCCAGATCCATCACCACATCATCACCACCACCATCCAGACTCACTCTCAGGTCGACCAGGCCAACTCCCTCTCGGCCGGTCTCAGCGGCCCGTAGCCCACAACCTAGGGCTCACGGTCGAAAGTATCTCTCGAGGGAGGTAGCACGCTCCTCTCACTACTCGACAGAAATGTAGGTGTGGCAGAACCTCCTAAATCATATGACCCACACGCATGATTATTGTCTAAACAGACTCCAAATAACCATGACTGTGTTCCATATGACTTAAAAAGTCTATCGGATAAATCCCGAATCATCCATGATTCTCCGAGCAGGATCAATCGTTATAAAGAGACATTACAGTATTACAACAGTTTGATATAAATAATATACCATGGAGTAAAACAGCGGAAGACTTACAATAACATAAGTTTACAAACCCTTGAGTTTCAAATATTTATATCCATAAGTTTAGATTGTACAAACCATAATAGTAGTGGAGTAGCAGTATATAACCTTATTACAATACCAAATAGAAAGCTACCCACGAGCTAAACATCTTTACTCGTCGTCGCTTTCCTCGACGACTGTCATGCAGCAGGATGCAAAACACTCCTGCCCATGAGGCTCACCTGCAACAAGGGTTCAACAAACCCTGAGTACAAAAGTACTCAACAAGACTGACCCGACGAAAAAGAGGGGTGGAGACTCAAGAAATGCAGGCTAGAGGGACAAGGTAAGGTCTGTAGGAGATAAGAAATTTTGCGGAAAAGCTTAACAGAAAGTAAAGTTTTCTTGGACTAGCTCCAATTATCAACCAACTTCATTATTCAACCTTAATCTTTGTTCAAGTTGTTACTACAATGATGAACACCGATCGAGTCTTTATTCAACCTTAATCTTTGTTCAAGTTGTTACTACGATGATGAACACCGATCAAGTCTTCTTCTCCGAGAAGCAACGGCGATTCGAATCCATTTTCATACCCAGCTGGGACCTAGGTCACTGGAATACCGGAGACTTTAACTCCGATGCACCCTAGATGAACCGATATACCGGGATAACAACCGCAGCCATATATCATCACATGATACACGTGAGCTCTGCGGCCCAGCGTACCGAGATACGTGGGAACTTAAACCCCACAGTAAAACACACTATGACACATATGGGATCTCTGGCCCCACGATAGGTCACTCCATGATATACACGGCTCCAACCATCCGTATATCACTTCATGCATGTGGATTTCTAAATTCTCGATATCACCAGTTCACCAACGGACGGGACCTAGGGCATCAACAGATGGAAACACTATAGGGGGACTCCATTCCCAGTGTAAGTTAGCCGTCCGGACTCGATTTATTACTATTATCAAGATTCTAACAAAGAAAACCAAACTCATCTTTTTCATTCTTTTACCTTTGAACATTTAACTAAATAAGCAGGGCTAAGCATTACTACTTATCTTCCAAAGCAGGTAACAAGGAATAAGGAAATAAGACAGGTAATGCAATTGGTGGGTTTTCACTCAACTCCTATTACTTAATGCAACATATCATAGCTGAAGCGATGAAACTTTTATAAATAGAATAGGGCTTGAATGCATCCGGGGCTTGCCTTGATGTTCGGGGTAGACGGTCTCGAACTCTGGATCAACTCCCGATTCTTGAATCTGCTCTTTCTTGGGATCTGGTGCGACAACGTTAACTCTCCGTTAACGGAAGCTATTCGGTAATTAATATGCTTTAACATGATGGAATAGTAAACATGATGCTCGATGGATGCATGATTAGATTAAGGGATCGAGTACAACTTTGCTTCACGATAAATTTGCAAGCCAACAAAACTTCGCTTATAAGACTCATTAGGGTTAACTACGCCATTTAAGAAATTAATTAAGCACATAAAATAACGTTAATTAAGCCCTAATGACATGATTAAGGTAAGCGCAAATAATTAATTAAAGTGCCAAAGGTCATTAGGGTTAATGACCCAAGGTCATCAATCAATCCCAAAGTCAAACAAATCCTATAATGATTAAACTCAAATAAAGAGATTGATTAATTATTTAAAAGCATTAATAAAGGCATAAAATTAAAGTTATCAAATTAAGCCTAAAATTTTATTTTAGAAAGCTCTTAGCCTAATTAGATGGCAAAACAAATTTTAGAATTAAAAGCCAATTATTTTATTTATTAAAAATCATTGAATGTCCATTTTTCAATTAAAAGGGATAATTTTAACATATGCAAACATTATTCAAATTTGGCATTTCATATTTTTTCTAGGTGGATGACATCACAAAGAACACTCACAAAAATTTTTAGAATTTTTAGAGCTATATATGAATTACTATGATTTTTCAAAGAAAATAGCATTTAAATCATTTTCTAAAAATAGAAAAAGAAAATCGGCACAGTACTCCCGTGCTGACCGACGGTCCGCCGGTGGTTTACCGATGATTACTCGCCGGCGGCAAGGTCTCCAACGACCGGACTTGGACCACTGGGCTCAGCTTGACACGGGGAGTCGATCAGGGTGGTTAACGGTGCGGCGGAGCGGCTGCGGCACCCACGCCGGCGGCCATGGCGGCGCGGCGGAGCTAGGGCGCGGCGGCGAAGCTCACCGGAGCTGTTTCTGGCAACAAGGACTACTTTGATGTACGCATGGCACTCAGGCGAGCTCGTTTGGCAACAAAATGAGGCCAAACGGGAACTCCAGCCCCGACGGCTATGCGCGCGGCGGCGCTGGCAACACTGTGCCGGCGGCGAGCTACGGTGGTTGACGACTACGATGCGGGAAAGATGAAATTGATAGCGCAGACAGATACAGGAGCTCACCACGGTGCTGATGCGCACGTTAATGGAGGCTCGGAGTGTTTGAATTGAGCTGCGGTCGGCGGCGGTGATGGCGGCGGCGGCGCTCTAATGGCAAGGATGGTGCTCCGGCGTGTCCTGTGGAGCATCAAGCCGACCAAGGTGCGCATAAGAGGCAGGATAGCATGGAGCACATGATGGCGGGGTTGAAGATAAAATATTTTCAACCTCGATGACGGTCGACGGCGAAAACGCTCGCGACGGCTCGGCGACCGGCCGTGGAGAAGACGACGGCGCATGGGCAGCTCGGGCGAGGAGAGCAAGCACGAACTGGCTCAAAATGACCGTGAGGATGTGGCGGAGCTATTGGCAAGAGCAATCGGGCAGTGGTGAAGCGTCGACGGCGAATTTGAGCGGCGGAGCGAAGTCGTCGGCGACGGCGGCGGGGAGAAGAAAAAGGAAAAACGGCGGCGATCGACCGGTATTTATAGGCCATCGGCGACGCATGGATGGGCGACACGACGACGGCGAAGGTTCAAGCGTTCGGAGCGAGCTGGCGACCGAGATATTCGCGGCGGTGGACGACGGCGCGCGTTGAGAAGCCGGCGATGGCGGCCGACGATAGGTTTCGGTACTGTTCGCAGAAATTACAGAAATGCCATTTGTTTCAAAATACAAATTACTCCAAAATTTATATAAGAACTTGAAAATCTCTAAAAATATAATTTACATAACTTTTCAAGAGCTACACTTTTCCTTTAACTGGCATCCTTTGAAATTTGAATTCAAATTCAAAAAGGGAATAAAACCCTAGAAACAAACATTTAAAATTACTTTTGATTTTTCAATAAAACTTGAAAATATTCAAAACTATGAAATGTTTATATTTCCAAAACAAACCTTTTCCATATACAAAATGTTCCAAAAATATGCATAATTTTTGAATTATGGTTTAAAAATCAAAAGGGGACAAATGCTAGAAAACTGTATTTTCAAATTCATTCGAAATTTCTTTTGGAAACTTGAAAAACTTTGTATACCAACTTTGTAGCTCTTGTAAAGATATACAAACTATATTTTTAGTGTATCTCTAAATTCTTTATAGATTTTTAATTAGAGAAAAGGGGGTAAAACTAGGTTTTGGAATAAAGGGTTTTTGAAATAGAATTCAACCTCGATTTGGTTTCTAACTTAATTGGTTGGTTATTAATGACCACAAACATCATCCAAGGACATTTTTAGGTCATTGACCCAATGACACCCTTGGTTGACCAAGTTGACTTTTGAAAAACCTTTTATAACATTTCCAATTTGAATTTAAATTTGAATTGCCACACTTAGAAATAAGCTTTGGAATCCAAATTCAATTTCAATTATAGAAATCATTTTTAGGGTTGGACTTAGACTTATACACTATGCTTGACACTAGTGTAAACACGGTTTACACCTCAAGTACATAGAATATAAACTAAGCATTTGCGATGACATTCGAAATAGGGTTTTATTATTTCATGTGACAAAACATTCCAGAAACCCAATCAACCTATGAAATGTAAACTTGTTTTAGTTAATGCACATTAAGGTTGACTTAAACATCAATGCTTTGCAGTGCATATGATGACATGACATGTTTTAGTTAATATAACACCAGAGGTGTTACAGTAGGTCACGGAATGGCCATAACCAAGGCTGTGGTATGCGCATAGATCGATCAACTCTGCAGAGCGTGTATACCCGTAACCACCAGATTGCCATCATTGACATGTACATTGCCTAGGCTGATGCCAGACGTTCTTATATTCTAGACAATATCATCTTGCCTCCCAGCCCTAGAAAGTGACGGCTTACCATACACCCTGGGACTAGGATCAACAGCACTGGGCCCCCAAGTGGTACTGTCGAATAGAATGGTACAGGCTCGCCTCCATACCATCCCCCCTATCACCTCACATCCTAGCAGTATGACATCGTCCAGACTAGTTTAACTACCGTCCCTTGCAGAAGCAAGAGCAAGTGGTGTGCACAAAAAGTCCGTGGTTCCGGTTCTCCCGAGACATCAGTTTCTAAGTGGGACCAGACAAGACATCTTCACAAAACAAAGTTCTCCAACACCCCGCCTTCCCGATGGCTCTCCAGACGGGGTCTTCCGTAGTCACGTCGCCTCCTCCTCGATGGCTCACCACACGGGGTCTTCTCATGTCGCATGTACCCGCCACAGGTACCCTTCGTGGGAATGTCTAGGTAGCATTCCTGGCAAGACTCGTCTCAAGACTCATCCCAAGACTCATCGTAGATCCTGTCTAGTCAACACAACCCTCACCCTACACCCTTCCGTAAGTTCCACCCCAAACCCAAATACTCATCAACAGCTCACCAAGTCCATCAGATCCAACAAGTCTGTGGCAGAACCTCCTAAATTATATGGCCCACACACACCTATCATTGTCTCAAAGACTTCTGATAGCTATGCATGTGTTCCAGATAACTTAGAAAGCCCTGTCGGGTGCCCTCAAAGGACCCCAATTAAACCACATTTGTCAATTCATACCAGGATCAACAAAGGAGTAGCTGCAACATTACAACATTTATGATAAAACATATATCAGAGTGCGGAAGAGTAATAACATTAAGTTTACAAAATATATGAAAAAGTTAACTTTTACAAACTTAACTTTAATTGCGAAAGCAGAGAAGAACTACAGAAGACAACTTAGGTAGAGCGCCTAAGTCGGGAGGGGACAACCAGATCACATCGAGCACCTGTAACAGGGGTTCAACAAACCCTGAGTACAAAAGTACTCAACAAGACTGACCCAACAAAAAAGAGGGGTGAAGACTCAAGAATGCAGGCTAATGGGATAAGGTAAGGCTTTAGGAAATTTTGCAGAAAAGCTCTTGTGGATCAAGTTTTAACTCATCATTAGATATAACAGAAAGTAAAGTTGTTTTACTCTAGCTCAAGATTACCAAGCAACTTCACTTTGAAACCTTATCATTGTTCAAGTTGTTACTACGATGATGAACACCGATCGAGTCTTCTTCTCCGAGAAGCAACGGCAATTTGAATCCATTTTTATACCCAGCTGGGACCTAGATCACTGGGATACCGGAGACTTTAACTCTGATGCATACCAGATCACAGATATACCGGGATAACAACCACAACCATATATCACCACATGATATACGTGAGCACTTTGACCCAGTGTACCGATATACATGGGAATTTAAACCCATAGTATAACACACTATGATATATGTAGGGACTTTGGCCCACTATATATCACTCCATGACATACGTGGGGACTCTAGCCCACTGTATGACACTTCATGCATGTGGATTTCTAGTTTCTCGATATCACCAGTTCACCATCGACACGGGGCCTAGGGCATCAACAGACGGAAACACTACAGAGGGACTCCATTCCCAATGCAAGTTACCCGTCCGGACTCGATTTATTAACTATCATCATAATTCCATCAGGTAAAGCCAAACTCATCTTTTCCATTCTTTTTCTTTTTGAAAAACCTACTAATTAAGCAGGGATAAGCATAACTATGCATTTTCCAAAAACAGGTAACAAGGAATATGGAAATAAGACAGGTAATGCAATCGGTAGGTTTTCACTCAACTCCTATTACTTAATGTAAAATTTTATAACTGAAGCAATAAAAACTTTATAAAAACAAGGATAGGGTTTAAATGCATTCGGGACTTGTCTTTGTTGCAGCGATGGTTAGTTCTCGTCGGGATCACAGATGTTAGCTTTGGCACCAACACCATGGATAAAGACTTCAACATCATTGATGGATGTCACCTTCTCGAACATTCTCGTTGGATGGCGTCTTTTCGAACGTTGATCAACACGATCCAATTCACTCTCGAACAACTACACATAATGAAATGATGCATGCTTTAGAATGATGAACTCACGACATGATGCACGACAATTCATCGGTGAAAGCATAACAAGATTAACTAACTAGCTAATTATAAACTATTTTAAAAGCATTACATAAGATAAATATGAAACTCCATATATACTGAAATCATATAGCCATATTAGGTGTTAATATGACATAACAACATCATACAAAGGTAAAGGAACTATATTTTCCATTTATAAAATTTTATTATAATTATAAACTATTTAATAAGCAACAAAAAAGGTAAATCAAAAGATTAAGCATATGACATCCAATGACCACAATATTTTTACTACAGCACACACCAGGCATAAGAAACATGTCATAAAAATTTCAAGTCATTTGGAGCTACACAGCAACGGATATGAATTTCCTTCTTTTCTATTATAAAATAAAGGCATAAAACATAGCTAATTATTTTTCTAAAAATATGGTATGTTTCATATTTTTAATAAAAACTAGGTATTACAAGCAACACAAAAAAATTTGGTTCACTAAAAACGGAGTTACCAAACTCTAGATATGAATTTCTGAAGTTTAAGAAAAAACTGCTACAAACAGGTCCTTCACATGATTTGTACCCTGGCTTTTGTCGAATTCAAGAACGAGGTCCTGGCTTTTGTCGAATTCAAGAACGAGGTCCTTCACATGATTTGTACAGAGGAGCTCACAGGGACTCGCGGTTTTCGACGATGGGGTGCTCTTCGGCAGCAAGGAAGAGGCGGCGGAGAGGAAGTGAACCCGTGCGCACCCGCCGAGGGGCTCAGCGTGACCGGGGCTTGCCCGTGGCGCTCTGGCCACGCGCTCAGCCCAGGACGCGGCGGGCGGCCATGGCAGTGGCGAGCTTCGGCGGCGCTCCGGGCCAGGAATTGGTGCGCTGGGTGCAAGGGATGGTGGCGCAGCCAGCGGTGGTGCTCCGAGGGCGCGGGATTGCTGTGAACGGCAGAACACGGCAGTGGCTGTGGAGCTCGGTGTGCCGGTCATGGCGGACGGCCGTGGCAAAAAGAATGGCGCCCGACTTGCCATATATATAGACGAGGGCGAAGCGTATGGATGTCCAGCAGACTCGCGAACTCGGCCACGGCGATGCCCGCGCGAGAAACGCCGCGAAGTCACGGCCAAACGACGCACGGCGATGACGCGGCAGCAGAACAGAGTAGCCCTGTCCGGGGTATTGTTCACAGAAAATTACAAGATTGCCACTGGTCAAAAATTGCAAATTACTCCAAAATTTATATAAGAACTTGAAAATCTCCAATAATATCATTTGCATAACTTTTCAAGAGCTATATTTTTTATTTAACAAACATTTTCAAATTCTGCTTGGTTTTTGAAATATGAATTCAAATTCAAAAGGGAAGCATACCCCTAGAAACAAATATTTAAAATTACTTTTGATTTTTCAATAAAACTTGAAAATATTAAAATCTATAAAATTCTTAACTTTTTAAAACAAACACTTTTCATATATAAAGTTTTCCTAAATTTTGAATAATTTTTTTGAGATATTAATTTAAATTGAAAAGGGGACAAGTGTTGGAAAACTGTATTTTCAAATTTATTCAAAATTATTTTTGGAAACTTGAAAAACTTTGAATACCAATATTGTAACTCTTGTCAAGATCTACAAACCATATTTTTAGAGTATCTCAAAATTCCTTATAGATTTTAAAATATAGAAAAAGGAATAAAACAAAGTTTTGAAAATAGTTTTTGAATTAACAATCACTTATCATTTCATGTATAAAACAAAGCACCACATAAAAGACAATCTTAAACATGAATGCATTTATGTCATGATGCTTAATGATTATGCTTGATAATGCACTTGATTATAATTTTAATTGCTTACTAACATCTGGGATGTTACAAAGTCCATCGATTCTAGCATCCCCGCCAGACCCTTCCCGAGTTTCATCACATCACGTCAAAATGTAAGCGAGTGAAGTATATATATATAAATATATAAGCGGGTGTCTAACCTAACAGCGGGTGAGCAGGTGAAAGGTTACGACAAGGCAGGGGCAATCAAGTAATATTCTACCATGCAATCCTATCACAGGTGTAACATTGCCGAAATGTAAAGCACTAGTAATTCTAATTATTAGCCATGCCTAATAGGATTTCTAAAAGAAAATGCTGCCATGACACCTGCGATGTCAAGGCAGTAGTGGTACAAGTCTTCTTTTGTCAACGTAGTCGTTCAGCAGGGCCTCCTCCCTCGAGTTCGTAGACTCATCCTCAGATCGCTCCTCCAACGACTCCGAAATTAAGACTTAACAGTCACGTAAGTGACTCTTATAGAATTCACAAAGAACCAAATAAATACTAAAAAGATCCAAATGCACTCAAACATAGCATAAACAGATAGAGCTCGATTTATTGAAAATTTGGACGCTTGTTTCATATTTTTCTGAGCTCGTATGAATAAGTTATAAATTTCTAAAGATTAACTTATATTCTGAAAAAGATAAAAGGCTGAATTATCCAGGGCTTGACATGTGTCACAACAGGATAGGTGCACGTGGCGCGGTATGGTCCAGCTGATGTGTCACATCCGCTGACATGGCAGATGACATCAGCATGTCATCATGATGATGTCACAATTGACCGAGTCAACACATATGTGCTCGAAGCGGGCCGTGTAGGGCCGGGTCAGGGCCGTACTGGTGGATACGGGCCGAGCCAGGCCCGCCACATGTCAATCTGTGCCGTTGCCACGTCATTCAAATGAATCTGGTCTGGGCTCAGGTCGGGCTCCGGTCCACGGTTCCGGTTCACGGTGCACCGACACTTTCAGGGCCCACCATATGTCTCTTGGTCCACATGGACCGTGTCCATCTCCACAACGCCAAGTCCATCCTCAACTTATCCCCAATCCGAGCTTTGCTCCCATTGGCATCGCTCGCCGGTGATGGTGAAGTTGCACGCCGGGCTTCAGGGTGGTTTCTCCTCCAAATTGACCTGAGCAGTAGCTTCGTCATCCCAAGGCGATTCTAGCAAGGGCTCACGGCGGTCTGGGACCCTCCATGCGCACCGGCCACAGCACGGCCGCGAAGGCGGATGGCGACGATGGTTTCACAGCACTCGTCGAGTCTAAAGGCGAGGCTTGTACATCCAAAAGAGGTTCTATGGCGTCCATAGGACTCACCGGTGGCGACCATAGCATGCGGCGACATCCGCACGTGTGCAAAGCTCACGACGACGCTCCGGGCAGGCATGGTGCTCTCGGTTGCAGGACCAACGGCAGCGTCTCGGGCTTCATCAACTCAAGGGCCAAGTACAGCAGGTCGAGGCGAAGCTCTTTGGCCAGTTCTTGTATTGCGAGGCACTCAGAGACGAGCAGGTTGTCCTCATCACGGCGGCGCTCTGGAGAACGCTAACAATGGCATGACTCCGGGACGAAGGGCTTCCAGCGGTCCTCCGTGGGGTTTGGCGTGCGCACGGCGTGCACCAGGTCAAGGCAAAAGCAGATCCGAGGCTTCTAGATCCAGCTGGGGTACGACGGGGCTGGCAAGGTTCTTGGCCGCGGCGGAGCTTGTTCATGGTCACCAGGCGGTTGGAGAACCAGCGGTGGCGAACTCATCCCCTTTCCTTTTCTCCTGTCCACGGCGGCGCACGGTCGGCGACGGTGAGGTCCATAATTCTAGCGCCATGGTGGACCTCGGGTTTCATCAACTTGCTCGGCAGCCTCGCGTGGGCACGGTGACTCGATTGAGATCCTCAGAGCCGGCTGCTGGGTCCTTGGCACAGCGGTGCTGGGTCAGTGCACAGAGAGTGACGGCACAGTGGTGACGGTGCTCGGCGGTGACACGACAGCAAGGCATGCGCGGCTCATAACCAGGAGCAGACGTGCGATTGGAGTCCCTTGGCCTCCAACCATCGCATCGGCGGCGACCCAACGCGCAGCAGAGCCCGCACACACTCGGTGGCACACGGCGGAGCTGCGGCATGCTCGGCGGTCACAACTGTGGTGCCATGATGGGGTTCAGGGCTTCAACAATTTTGTGGCCAGGTCCAGTAGTCAACCAAGCTTCGTCTTGGCTCGACGACGGCGTCCAACTCCTGCGGCGGCCTCCGCGTGTGCGCAAAGGCACACGACGGCGCTCTGGCAGGCATGACGGCCGCGACGACAGAGCCAAAGCGGGGTCTCAGGGCCATTAGCTGGTAGGCTAAGTGGCAAAGCCGAGCAAAGGCCAAGGCGGCTGACGACGGTAGAGAACACCGTGACACGGTGGTGCTCCCAGCGCACGGCCATGCCGGCTAGCCAAGGCCAAGAACTCTGGGGCCATCATGTTGTGCGCTGTGTGTGTGAGCATGTGCATGTTCAAGAATCAGAGAAGGCTTGGCCTACGCATCCCAGTGCGAGGTGCCATGGCCGAAAGAAGAAGGTTTGGCTGGGGTAGGAAAAGGGGCTCTCGGGGAAACTCACCGGCGCAGCAAGGGAATTGGAGGTGTGGTTCATCATGGCAGCCGCAGCGTGGGTGACGCAGCAGTCGGGGCAGTGGTCCACAGGTCCGGCTCCTCTCCGACGCGTCCTGGTTTCTCCGGTGGCTTCTTCTTCTTCAATCCTGGCGGCGGCTCCTTGTCCTCCTCAAGTCTGGCGGCGATGTCCTCTTCTCCTCTCCGCCTCCTCCTACTTTCTCCTCTTCACAGCTTGGTGTGGCATCGTGTTGCAGGACGAGCGGCATCAGCGTCATAGTCGTACGACTTCAACTGCTCCTGCGCGACAGCAATCGATGCCGACGGCGCTCTAGCGGTGCTCCGGCTTCGGGCTTCCCCAACTCCTTTCTTCTCCTTTCCTCCACCTTCTCCGTTTGCTGGTGGTTGGTGGCGTGTTGCAAGCCATAGGCGGCGGCGGCGGCTCTAGGGAAAAACTAGAGCTCCTGGTCCTCTTCTTATAGGCAGGCGGTGGGTTGGCGATCAGCGAACGGCCCATGATCGCCTGGATCGATCAGATGGCGTGGGGTTCCTAGTGGTTGCTAACGAGGCTCGTGGGCTCCAGGCGTCAGCGAGGCACGCCAATTTGCCTTCGCGACCAAGGCGTGGGTGACCGGCGGGGAACAGTGGCATGTTCCCGCCTTGGCAGAGCGTAGATGCGCGCGGGCGAGTCACGCCGATTGCATGACGCTGTCAGCTCCTGGTCGGTCCAGGTGGCTTCCTCCTTTGTCGTTGGCACGCTGTGGATCAAGATCAGACGGCGAGGCGCGTCGCATGGGCGCACGCGGTTGCGTGGATGTGCGACTCTATTCGTGGCAAAAACAGGGGAGAACGGGGGGGACCAAGAGAGGGGTATGATAGGTAGGGCCCTGTGTGGGGCCTGTCCGTCGGCGATACAGGGAGTGGGAGCAACAACACGAATTTTTTTTATTTTTAATTTTTTTTAAAAAAATTTACAAATTAAAATTTTTGTTTTGAAATATGACAGAACTAGTCGCCTACAGTGGGCATTTTTTAAAAAACGTCCACTGTGTGGGCGTTATACGTGATGTGGCACAGAGCCGGCCGCCGCCAGTGCCGGATTTTGCGGGCGGCCCCTGGCGCCCAAAAAACGCCCACTGCGTGGGTGTTTTTTGGTGGCGAGGGGGCCGTCGGCAAAAGTGCGCGCTGTTTTGCGGGCGAGCCTCAGAGCAGTCAAAAAACGCCCACCGCGTGGGCGTTTTTTGCGCTCCAGGGGGCCGCCTGCAAAATAGGCGAGGCCGGCCGCGCACTTTTGCAGGCGGCCCCCTCGCCCCCAAAAAACGCCCACACAGTGGGCGTTTTTTGGGGCAATTCTATAAATAGGCAGCCCCCTCTTCAGATTTTCATTATATTCACTAAAATTTTCAGAAAAAAGAAAGAAGAGAGTAGGGAGGGGAAGGAAGTAATGGCGAAGCCCTGCCAGTTTGAGACCTCGGCTTTTAGGTAAGTTTCTCATACATTACAAGTCTGTTGCTATGCATTAGTAAAATATAATGTGCACTAGAGTTGTTTAGTTTTTAGTTGACTCTGGGTAGATCTGTGAGTAGTATGTATATTAGATCTATAAATAATGATGTTAGAGCATTGCAGTTCATGTTAGAAATAATGATGTTTCTTTTATGCTTTAAACAATGGATTGCATGATTTGAAATGTGACAATATCGTATTTTCTCTGAATAGATATATTTAGGGTTTAGGAATAATGATGTTTATGCTATGCTTTAAACAATGGATTGCATGATTTAAAATGTGACGAATATCGTATTTTCTCTGAATAGATATGTCAACCAAAGTGATGTTTCGGTTGTTCCATGGTAGTGGCACTATCAGATATGGCCAAGTTTTAGGGTTTAGGGTGTAGGGTTTAGGAATAATGATGTTTATGCTATGCTTTAAACAATGGATTGCATGATTTGAAATGTGACGAATATCGTATTTTCTCTGAATAGATATGCAAAACTTGTGGCGGACGGAGTTTTAGAAAAAACGAGGTCGCCCTAGAGAATTGTATCCCGACGTGTCTAGCAAGGATGCTCCTGTTCCTCCTGCAGTCCCTGTCCCAAATTATGACTGTGGAGAACCGGCTGATATTAGCCAATCTCACCATGAGGACACAGCTGCCCGTTGCTACTACACATGCGGTGGATTCAATGTAAGTAATTGCACCTCTGTCACTGTGTCTTTATTCAATGCTAGTAATTGCAGCTCTTGCATCTCTAACAATGTCGTTACCAATCATGTTTTGTAGGCCCATGAGCGGTGCTTTTTCTTTCAGTGGATTGACGGTCCAGACAAATTCGACCCAAGGTATCTCTAGTTTGACGAATGGTGGAAAGAAAAGCATAATCCACCCGATCAATTCGACTGGTGGGTGGCACCTCCCCCTGATCCCCCCAATGATAGACGAGGAGAAGAAAATAGCCCAATTGAGATGGCTTCAATCTCCGCCTCGTTGTGTCGGCGTTAGGAACCCGGGGGTGTCCTAAGCCAACGAGTAAACGTATGTGTGTGTAACATGTTTGGATGGTGATGCAAGAAGAACACATCAATTAAATGCAAGAAGAACACAACAATTAAGTGCTGAGTATGGAGTAATAGTGTCGTGCAGACCAATGCACGTCCTCATTATGGGCGGTAAAGTGGGATTCGACCGCTGTACGGACCACTATGCGGACACTATAGCCATATGATTTGACGAGGTTAGGTAGTTTTGCATTAAATGCACTATCGGACGCGCCTGGAGTTGGTGGATCGAGGGGGGCTCGACCCTTGTCGTATCGAGGCGTTCGTTCCGCCGGGGCCTCGACACTTGACGCGGGGTCCCCCCTCGAGTGATCATCGGCTGGTGACGTCAGTGATTTATCGAGGGTTGCGGCAGAAGTTAAGTACTCTGTTGTGGGCCGACCCAGTGTACGGTCTGGTCTTGGTCTGGTCTTGTACGATCTGGTCTTGCACGTTTTTTTTCGAGGGTCCCGCGAGATTAATCTGAGGGTAAACTCGGGGTTCAACCGAAAACAAGAAAGGTTTAGGTTACCCCTTTTCTCGGTAACCGACAGTAGCCCCCGAGGCTTCGTGTAAGTGTTGATACTTACACGGAGGCTCAGTTGAATGGACTTAGAGTGTTGGTCGTATTCCGAAGGGTGCGCACGAGCGCACCCTTCGGGTGTAGCCCCCGAGGCCTCGGGTGAGTAGAATACTCGCCCGAGGTCTTTTTTTTCGTTTGGTCGATGCGTGCTCGAATGATCGAGCCCCCGGGTGGTTGGATCCTATTTCGTCGAGGCCACCTGGTTGCGAGTCCGCTCCTTAGCTTCTTTCGTTGAAGCCAGTCAGGTGCGAGCTCGACTTTTTCGTTCGACCCTCACGAACCCTGTCGATCGGGTAGAGGGGGAGAAGCGTTGTGCTACCCATGCTCGGGGGAGCATCAACATCTCAGGTGAGCTACTATCGGGAAATTCAAGTAAGAGCTCGTGCCCTGTTCGATAGGGGTCGACTAGTGGCCCTGAGGCGCTCTTATTCGAGCAAAACAGTGGGTCCCGCAGATGCCAAACCCTTTCGATCGGGTCCGGTGACTCGATGCCTCCTCTCGAGGGGATTCCGTCGTGGTCCCTTAGTTTTGCCTTGAATGTGTCCAAGGGGGCCTTGAGAATTTGTTCTTGAGTAAGGGACTCACGTCGGCCCCCTCGGTCACCCCTAACTCCGGTACTCGAGGGCGGCTGTCGAACCCTTTTCGAGGGCCATCCTTCGCTCCCTGGAGGTTTCGAGGGCCTGGGCCCGTATCCCGTATCGTGGGAAGATTCGTCTGTGGATAACTCCTCCTGTCCATCACGCGTGCCTTTTACGCAGAGGCCGGAGCGGCGCAGTAGTGGATGATTTTGGTCGGGCAAGCGACGGCCGCCCGTTGGTCTTCAGAAAAGAAGATGAAGGGTACACCGACGAGGAGGGCGGCGATGGAGACGGTGGAGCAGGCCTGTAGGGCAAAACTGGGCGAAGGTGCCCGTGTAAATAAGTTAGTTTTTGTAACTTATATTCAGTGTGGCTTCGAGGGCCTTTAAAACATCTATGCCTCTATCTTAATGCATTTGGATATTTTAAGGTCGAGCCTTCTCTGTTTTCCTTCGCCTAGATTTTGCTTTTTTGACTAAGTGTTCAACGCATGCTTGTATCCCTCAAGGGGGGAAGCGAGTGGAGGTACCATAGCCCTGAGGAATAGGAGAGCTCCCGGCTCGATAGCCCTCGACCCTTAGGGAATTCGAGGCATTTTCTACTTAGTCGCGAAGCGTATCGAGGCGTAGGAAAGAAGAGACGCTCGAGTTTCGATCACCTGACTTTTGCTTTTCGACTAAGTGTTCGACGCATGCTCGTATCCCTCGAGGGGGGAGCGAGTGGGGGTACCATAGCCCTGAGGTGTAGGAGAGCCCCAGGCTCGACAGCCCTCGACCCTTAGGGAGTTCGAGGCGTTTTCCATTTAGTTGCAAAGCAAAAGGAGACGCTCGAATTTTGAAAAATCGTTCGTATTTTTTAGGAACTTAGGGGGTTCCCCCCGTTAGCCCCCGAGGGAGGCTCGACTCTAGCGAGACAGGGTCGAGGCTACCTCTTGCATGCACAATAATAAGTTTGAACTTATAATCAAAAGTACTTCTTATACTTGTCATGCGAAAATGTACGAAACATGCGAGAATGTACAAGGGTATCGATGCCCTAGGGGTAGAAACGACGTAGCTGTTCGATGTTCCATGCGTTGGTGAAGATTTCGCCTTTGTCGTTAGCGACGTAGCTGCACCATGGGGAATCCATCATCCTTGTCATCGTTCTTGTCGTCGGGATCTTCCTTTTTCTCTTCCTTTCCTCGAACCGTATCCTCGAAATGCCTTTTGAGCATCCGGCAGTTTTCGAGGGTGTGATTGGCCTGGCCCTTGTGATATGGGCGCGGTTTCTTGAGCATCTCGTTGAGGAGGCCCTTTTCGAGAGGGCCTCGAGGCTTCTTGCGCTCCACAGCTGCCACGAGGTCATCGTCGGGGGCGTCTTCGCGCTTGCCTCGCGGGTTCTTCTTCTTCTTCTTGCCCCCTTTCTTGCCGCCCTGGTTCGAACCCTTGGGGTTGGCCGCCTTGGCTTGCGTTTGGCCTTTGCCACCATCAAAGAAGGCACCGACGGCCTCTTCTCCGGCGGCAAAGTTGGCCATGATGTCCATCAATTCATCGGCGGTCTTTGGGGGAGCACGCCCGAGCTCCCGAACCAGTTCCTTGCAGGTGGTCCCGGCAATGAAAGCCAGGATCACCTCTTCGTCGGTGACATAGGGAAGCTCAGTGCGCTGCTTGGAGAAATGTCGAGTAAAGTCACGGAGGGATTCCCCGGGCTTCTGTCTGCAGCCTCGAAGTTCCCACCTGTTGCCCGAACGCACATAGGTGCCCTTGAAGTTCCGCTCAAAAACCCTGACCAGGTCGGACCAGTCATAGATTTGGTTAGGGGGAAGCTCCTCGAGCCACCGTTGTGCGGTGTCAGAGAGAAAGAGTGGGAGTTGTCGAATGATGGCGCTGTCATCGCGGGCCCCACCAAGCTGGCACGCCAGCTTGAAGTCGGCAAGCCAGAACTCAGGCTTTGTCTCACCGTCGTTTTTGACGAGACTTGTCGGGGGTCTGAAGGGGCTAGGCAGCGGCGTGCTGCGAATCGCACGGCTGAAGACTCGAGGTCCCGGCGGATCCAGGGATCGACGTCGGTCCTCGTCGCTGTCGTAGCGTCCACCCCGATGAGCACTGTAGCCTCGCGCCTTGCCGTCACCGCACTTGCGTCTGCGGTGTTCGTTGATGTCGTGACACGCATCGCGGGGCTCGCGGTTGTCACAAACACGATCGTGGTCCGGGACCGCCCCCTTCGAGCGGGGAGAGTCTACCGGCTGCGTCGAGGCCTGCCTCTCATGCCGCGAGGGTTCGTGGCGTTGCCCTGAGGCCGCACCTCGACGCCTTGAGGCAGAACTTTCGGCCTGCTGAATGGCGGCCACTTCGAGAAGGCCCTTGATCTCCTGTTGGACTCGTTGGGCTTCAGGATTCGAGGGGGCTGGCATGTTGCGGAGAAGCATGGTTGCTGCAATGACATTCTGGCTGGCTCGATTGAAGGCGGGACGTGCAACCGTATCCGCGCCCACAATCTGCCGCTGTACTTGCCGTGCTCGGGCCTGAGCCCCTCCGCCTGGGGATTCCGATTGTCTTGCTTGAGGGCAGGCTCGAGCTGGCGCAGTCGCTCTTTGTCTTCGTCGAGTTTGGCTCGAAGCTCCCGGACCTGCGCGAGCTGGGCGACGCGAGCGCCCTGAGAATCGTACGGGTCATTGGTCGCGGTGGGGGGCCCTTCCTCCTGTCCCGCCAGGAGGAGGGGTCCACCTGTTGCGGCCAGTGGTGTGGACGTCTCTGCGGGATCGGCGTCGTCGTTGCCCGACGCGGCGACTATGTCGACGTGGAAACACTCTCGCATGGGATCATAGTAGCTGGAGTCGTAGTCGGAGTGGGAGTAGAGCGGGTAAGGCATGATGGTCCGCCCATATTGTTCCACTTCTAGCCACTATCAAAGAGCGCGAGGGCAGGCGCCGCGTGGGCGAGGGTTAATCGGGCGCTCGGGGGCCAGTAACGGTACCACCCGGCACGCTGCTGTGCGTAGGGGGGTCCAGTCCGTTTCCTGTCCGCTCCGAAACCCGAGCGTACGATAGTGGGGTATGTTGAAGCGGCACTGTCGAGCCCAAATGGCAGTGCTGGTCGGGCGGCAAACTGCTCATGGGGCAAGAGAGCCGTAGTCGTGAGGGGCGCGTTCGCCTGGGTAGAAGCGTTCAACCCTGGCGATCGCTGCCCCACGTCGGGCCTTACGCGTAGTCGTAGGAAGCTCCTGGCCATAGAGCTCAAGTCGTCTATTGAAGACAAAGAGGATGTGACGACTGTGGTCGCACGGCGGCGCCGCCCGCCCTGCGATCCACGTCTCCTTCTTGATTGGGAAGCGTGGCGGTGAGGACGACGCGGGGCTCCTCGCGGAGTCCTTGAAGCTCCCTCGCTTGGGTGCCCGATTGAGAGCAGGACCATGTCATGGCTCGTGCCGAGCGACATGAACTCCAGACTCCCAAACCAGATCACCGAGCCGAAAGGGAGCGATGATATGAAGTCCGCCATCCGGACGAAGCGGTTTGACACACAGGACCCCTACCTGGCGCGCCAACTGTCGGCGTTAGGAACCCGGGGGTGTCCTAAGCCAACGAGTAAACGTATGTGTGTAACCCGTTCGGATGGTGATGCAAGAAGAACACAACAATTTATCCTGGTTCGGGCAAAGAAGGCCCTACGTCCAGCGGGGGGAGAAGATTTGTATTATCTTGCACCTAAGTGCTTGTACAGGGGCGAATACAAGCGAACGAGAGAATTCGAGGGGGGTCGAGTACAGAGCGAAAGAGTTATTCAGAGTCTAGGAGTCTGCCTAGGCGTGTGTTCGGTTGTTCATGAGATCGTTCTCTGGAGTCGGTTCTTCTTCTATTTGGGCCTCCCGGCGTCCCCTTTTATAGGCCAAGGGGAGGCACAGGGGTACAGATGTCCTGGTTCGATGATGCGGTGGTGACGTCATGGGTCGTGGTGGTCAACTCGAGGCCTCTGTAGAGACGTGCGCTGGGCATGGCTTGTTCTATAGCAGCGTGGCTTGGAGTTGACAGGCGTCCTTAGAAGTCGTGGTTGCTGACCGACGAAAGACGTGATCCCCTGTAGAGGACGTGCGAGTTCCTGTTGGGGTCGCATCGGGAGTTGTTGGCGTAGCTTTTGAAGTCGATGTAGGTTGACCGGAGGGCGTCGATGCGTACTCGAGGCCCAGTCGAGGGGTAGCCTAGAGCGTAGTGGTTGAGCGGATAAGATTGAATTTAGGGAATCCGATGTCGGTTGTTTGTTGTGTAGCGCGTCGAAGGGGGGCCTCGAGCTACCTAACAGTGCTGAGTATGGAGTAATAGTGCCATGTAGACTGATGCACGTCCTCAGTATGGGCGGTAAAGTGGGATTCGGCCGCTGTACGGACCACTGTGCGGACACTATAGCCATACGATTTGACGAGGTTAGGTAGTTTTGCATTAAATGCGCTATCAGACGCACCTGGAGTTGGTGGATCGAGGGGGGCTCGACCCTTGTCGTATCGAGGCGTCCGTCCCGCCGGGGCCTCGACACTTGACGCGGGGTCCCCCCTCGAGTGATCACCGGCTGGTGACGTCAGTGATTTGTCGAGGGTTGCGGCAGAAGTTAAGTACTCTGTTGGGGGCCAGCCCAGTGTGTATTTGCCGGTGGGCCCCGGTGGGTCGAGGATGTACGGTCTGGTCTTGCACGTGTTTTTTTGAGGGTCCCGTGAGATTAATCTGAGGGTAAACTCGGGGTTCAACCAAAAACAAGGAAGGTTTAGGTTACCCCTTTTCTCGGTAACCGACACATTGCAAATGCGGAGATTATTCTGTAATAAGTTCAGATAGGCCTAACGAGTTCGAATGTCCTAACCCCGCCAGAGTAAGTGCAAATTGTATGCGGTCATGGCTTTCTTAGTATTTGTGCATGTACTAATATTTTACATTCTAGGGTGGGTATACCTTGTTGCGAAAGTGTAACTTCAGGGAGTGGCTGTGGGGTCCAAAGAACAAATGGCCCGAGCCGAAGGTGGACAAGCAGAGAAAAGTGGTTACCCCCAAGCCTCCTGTGTTGTGCAAATGTGGTGTCGAAGCGCAGTATGTCCTACTACCATCAGAGCTTGGAATAGGCTATTGGTGCGGCCATATGGTTGATTACGATGAGGTCCTTTTGTTCCACTTGTTGCTCACTTGATATCCAAACTTTTTGTATTTGCTGACTTTAAATTGTTCCGTTCGATCACAGAGCCTTAGGAAATGCAAGTGGGAGGTTTTTGCCCATGTTGAAGACCACAGGGAATACATGGATACACTGAAGCAAAAGCAACTAATGGACCTAAAGTTCAGGTCTGGTACTCAGCTTGTGGACAACTACATTAACATGCGGAAGCAAGCATAGGTTGACTATGCCCAACGATTGTGTGTCCAAACCCCAAGTGCTGCTCGGTGGAAGAAAGACTGTGATGCATGTAAAAAGAAGAGAGAAGAGGAAGCATCCTTGCATGCGAGGGAGAAGATGGAGGAGGCCGAAAAGAGGAGTGTTGATGCGAAGATGAAGCAGAAGATGGCGGAGGCGGAGATGCCGATGAACGACGAGGACGAGGAGTATGATGAAGCGTTCACCCAAGCCCTCGATGACTTAGAGGCCGCTTACTACAAAAAAAAGAAAGAAGAGGAGTATGATGAAGCGTTCACCCAAGCCCTCGATGACTTGGAGGCCGCTTACTACAAGAAAAAAGGAAGAAGAGGCCAACGCAGCTGAGCGTAGCCGTACCAATGAGTTTGTGGGAGAGGATAGTGGTTCTGAAGATGAAGACTTGCTTCTCGGTTATGTTTCGGATTATTAGGGCCGTTTTGTTAGATGAATTCGGATTAGTAGCTCATCGCCCTAGCGGACATATAATTTTATTGTAATGAACTGTTGCCGTGACTTTTAACTATGCTGTAATGGACTATTATTACGGATGTAATGCAAGCATGTAAGGGTTTAGGGTTTAGGGTTTAGGGTTTAGGGTATAGGGTATAGGGTTTAGGGTATAGGGTTTAGGGTTTAGGGTTTTTAGGGTTTAGGGATTAGGGTTTAGGGTTTAGGGTTCATGGCCAAGGGCAAAGATGTTATAATCTGAGTTATTTTGGAATGTATTAGTTGTGTTCGAAAGGATACGAATAAGGAATCGACGGGGATTTCTAGATATAGTGCTCAAAAGAATCGTGACAATACGCCAGGGCCCCGATGGGAAACGAAGAATATAACAAAAGGTAAATTTTGACAAAAGGAAAGTGCGTATCATACATCAAGACAGTAATTACATCGTACAGGGTACTACTATCCCCGAGCCTGATCCTGCCCCTGCCCCTACCCCTCTTCGGCCTCCTCGGTCGCACGTGCCCCGACGAGTAGGTGTGGCGATCCAGTGGAACACCTCGAGTCGCACGGACGTGCTGCACTGGAGTCATCTGTGATAACTGCTGCGTGTAGGGCGGAGGTGCTCCTGCAAACTGTGAAGGGCCGATCTTGACCTCCTCGTCGCTGATCGGTGCATCAGTAGGTCCACGACGAGGTAGTCGGTAGGTCCGCGACGAGGTGCCGGCTCCCTGGGCCGACGTCGAAGCTGCTCCCTGCGCGGAGGTACCCACTCCATGGGGTGAAGGGCAGACTCCCCAGGCTGCTCCCTGAGAGGAGGTACCCACTCGATGGGGCGAGGGCCAGGCTCCCCAGGCTGCTCCCTGAGCGAAGGAAGCCTCACCATGGGCCGACGCGCTGGGTGGAGCATGAGTGAAGTGCCTGGATGCCTCTGCTCCGTGCACCGAGGACCCCGCTCCGGAGGAATGAAGGTACGTCGTAGAGAACGCTGTGAAAGGTGTTGTCATAAGTCACACAGTCACCCACATTTGAAAAACATAGGTAGACAAGGTGGGGTACACGGAGTTACCTCTGGTCTGGGGTGCAGGAGGACGTGCTGTGGGTGCTGGTGCAGGAATTCAAGGCGCTGCGTCGGAGGTCCAACAAGTCAGAGCCCTCAGCATGGATCTAAGCGTCGTACGCATCTGCGTGTACGAGGTGCGCTGCTCGTCCACTGTCAACGCCAAGCCACCCTACAAGCGGCGGCACACGGAATCAACCTCCGTGTATAGTAGTTGTGCACCATTGACCTAATTTCAGTTTTAAGTTAGATGAAAGATATACGTAATGAACTACTGATATATATGAGAGATTCAAGTACTCACGACGCGGAAGTAATCCTGATCATGGTGCGCAGGGTAAGCGTCACCCACGGCGGCGACGTGTGGCTGCTGCTCCAGAGGAACAAAGGTGACATGTGTGCGGGTACGAGGCTGGTACCATCGGAGGTAGTTCATGTACGAGTCCTCAGTGTGGGGGCGGTACTCCTCAACGACGTCCTCTGTGGCAAGCAACCAGTCGTCCACGTAAGGCTGCAGACGTGGAACCCATAAGTTGCCGCCGACCTGTCCCCTCCTAGTCAGCCTGAACACAAATTTGAGTAAGACATGTCTATTGTGATTAATTTTTCAAAGTTAGTTGTTAGTAGTACTTACCTGTGAGCATCTGCAGGGACGGTACGGATGATAGGGGCAGGGGACGGCTGCATGAGACCAAACTAGCGCAAAACACGCCCTGGGCAGTGCGGTTCGACGAATATGTCGAACACCATCGGTCGGAGCGTCAGCCAGAAGGCTGGTCACGTGTGCACAACATGGACAGCCCAAGGGGAGCTCGTGCATGGATAGCCTCCTGGCTGTAAGGCTCCCAAATCATGTCGGTCAGCTGTATCCTGTCGAACTCCAGCATAAACTCGTTGTACGACCACGTGACCTGCACATGTGCCCATCGTCGCTGAAATATAATAATCAATAGGTTAGAAGGTACGATACGAATTAACTATATACGTCAGCTAGAAACATGAACCTGACGACGGCACCAGACTGTACCCATGGTGGGGAAGTCCTTGGGCGGATGCTGCAAGTACAGGTCGTCCTCGTAGGCGGTGTGATCCACCACAGGTCGACCAATCGCGAACCGTTCAGCTGCCCATAGCTGTAGAAGGAGGGGGCAACCAGTGAGCAAAGAACTATTTCTATCTTGGTACACGCTTCGCAAAGCCCCATGTACGTCGCCACCAGTACTGTGGATCCCCATCTCCACTGTGGCACTGCTCCCTCGTTAGCATCAGCGATCGCGCGCGCGTAGGGGATCATGACCTTGTCGACGGCATGTCCCGCGGTGCTGGTGAACATGACCCAACCAAAAAGCCACAACAAGTAGGCCTCCAAACTCTGTCGCACAGAGTACACGTCAGCCTCTGGGTGTAGCTGATCGGACTGAAAAAGATACAGTTAATAAAGTTGAGTAGAACTGCAAATTGATAAAATTCTTTTCAAATAGGCCTTACGGTAAACTGCATGAGCCACTGCTGCGATGGGCCCATGGTCGTGTACGGAGGGAGGCTGCTCATAGCTGGAAGTGCAGGGTGACGCTGCACGTGGCTGAAACAAGCCATAATGTCATCTCGCCAATCATGAAGTCCGTCGACTGGCCCGACGGCATCGCCAGCGAGGGGAAGGCCAAGCAAGAACGCAACGTCCTAAAGCGTCGGTGCGACCTCCCCGCACGGCAGGTGGAACGTGTGTGTCTCCGGCCTCCATCGGTCAACCAAGGCTGCTAGAAGAGACCTATCAAAACTCCACCTCCTCGTCTCATCGGCCTCAGCAACTCGAGCCTCCACAAGGCAACACAACGGGAGGAGGCCTGCCTCACGTAACCTGCACATAAAAATTATATGTTATTAACAAGCCATGTGTACTTAATTGGGAGACCTCAAAGTGTCAACGGATACCTGGAATAGAACCGAGGGTCCACTGAAAGTAGACGTCTGGACGGTCGCGGTCGAAGTACGGGCAGAGTGGCGTTCTGCACCGTAATACGGTACGAACGGTGGTACAGATCGATCCCTCGATCAAGCAGCTCTGGTGTGTCGTCCGCCATCCCTGCATGACATTATCACAGTTAACACATATGACACATGCAAACAAAAAGTGAAAAAGTATACAACAATAAATTTAAGGTACAACAAGAAATGATCCAATTTGAAACATAAAGAATGCACGTACAACATGTAACTGAAATATATTCAAATACAAGACAAAGATTAAGAACAGCACAGGACATTACATCCGCAAGATAGGTTGAAACAACAAGTTTGTTCACTTCAGTTACAACAAAACAAAAACCGTACATTACATAATCTTAACCAAGCTTACTACACATCACTACACGACCGAACCACGAGGCACGCGTGCACGCCTTGGCCTGGTGGGCCTAGAAGTTGTCCCTTCCCCTGTTGGCGGGGTACCATCCAAACCGGATCCTGATGGTAGGGCTCCTGCTGTTGTAGGCATGTCTGAGTCCTTCGGGCACTTCTTGTAAGTATGTCCCTCCTTGTCGCATTTGCTGCAACGTTTGTACCTTCCACCTGCTTCGGACTCATCCATGGCATTTCGAATATGTCTTGTCTTTCGACGCCCAGCCTTGTCTCTGATCTTACTTGGGTCTGGAATATAGCTAGGTTGCGGTACTGTACCTGTAAAATTCCCCGCTATGCCAAAACCATAAATTTCATGTGACCATGTATGCAATATGGCTTCCTTCGTGAAATAGGGAGATACAAAAGTACGATCAAGTATTCCACACTCCGAGCTCGCTGCAATAACATGGGAACATGGTTTGTGGTAGAGTCTTGGCTTGTGGCACGTGCATGCACAATACCCATCCTCCTTAAGTATGCATTCTTTCACAACTCTTGTTCTATATATTCCACGCTTGGCCCTATCAGCACACAAGATTTCAAATCGGTACTCTCTAGTACCTTGAGTTATAACTCTATGCTCCTTTGCCTTCTTACGTTTTTCCTCCAGATAATTTGTCAACATATGTCCAAAGAAAACACCTCGCACTTGCATTGATAGGGCAGCGACTTGGTACTGGTCTCTGAAATATCTGCATGTTCCATGCAGGATGAACTCAATAATGGCAACCAGGGGAAAGTCTCTAACACTACGCATCACCCAGTTGTAAACTTCGGCCAAATTAGTTGTCATAATGCCGAACCGCGCTCCGCCGACATCATGCAGCAAAGACCACTTCTCCTTAGGCTCATTCTCTATCCAGTGCAAAATTTTTCTCACAGCAGATGCCGATCTCCTTCTGATGTTTGGACCATCTGTGGGCAGCGGTCCTAAGGACTCTGGACCATCCTCACAAATAGGTGCTGATCGGCTTGAGTGCTCTTCCATTTGCTTCGTTGTGAGCTCGTCCAACCTCCTCCAAAGCTCATTGAATTTTTTCTATTGATTCTGTCCGCACAGCCTCTTGAATAGATCCATCAAGCTCTTGCGCTTAAACTGCTTGTAAAAATTAGCACCCATGTGACGCATACACCAACGACTTTAAACATCTGGCCAATCTTTACCATATCCCATCTCTGCATCACCGTTCTTCAGATATTCAATTGCCTGAAGAAGGCCAGCGTGATGGTCATAAATTAGGCATACACCAGGCCTCATACCAACAATGCTAACCTTCACCTGCTTGAGAAACCAGTACCAACTATCGGTATTCTCGCTCTCCACAAAAGCGCATGCCAGTGGTAGAACTTGATTGTTCCCATCCACGGCAATTGTTGTTAGTATTTGACCTCTGTATTTACCTGTCAGAAATGTCCCGTCAATACAGAGTACTGGACGATAATGCACAAATGCCCTGATGCAAGCACCTAGTGCAATGAAAGCACGTTGCAAGACCAATACTGCACGGTCATTCTCCATGGTTAGGTATGTCATAAGATGTGTACATGTCCCTGGATTTCTGGCGGCTATGCATTGAAGAAGAGATGGTAAATTATCATATGAGGCTTTGAATGTGCCAAATCTCATCTTGATAATCTTCTATTTTGCCCTCCATGCCTTAGCATATGAAATGGTGTCTTTGAATTTATCTTCGATATGCCTTATTATTGACCTTGGCTCATATCCCAGATTATGCACAACATCTGAATACATCTCTGCAGCAATAAATGCAGATGTCATATTTCTGTGGTACTTCTGTACACTTTCCAAGTGACAGTTGTGCTCAGTGACTATTGACACTTTCCAATAATCCTTCCACTTTCCCTTGAATGCATGCACCCTCCACGGACAACCATCGCTGGATCTCATGCACTTAACTTCATATACACACTTTGTGGACTTTGCTATCCAGAACTCCCTCTGCAGTGATACAGCCCAATGCTTGACTGCCTCCATCAATTCTTCCTTCTCTGCGTACATCGCTCCCTCGATTACCTCATTCTCCTTATACTCCCATGGAACATGGTATCTCTCTGAAATAGCAAGTCCAGAGAAGTCTTCATTAGACCATTGCCATGGATTCACATTGCATCCTTCCTCATCAGAAGATTCATCACCCTCCACTTCCTCATTCGACGCATCTTCATTTTCCATTGCCTGAACAATGGAGTTGATCCTCTCGCCCTCATCTGCCAAGCCTCTCCGCTCACTGGCTTCTCCTTCTCTTTCTGGTTCCTGCACATCATGTCCCTGTTCTTCTCCTTGCTGAGCATGGTCGTTTCCCTCTTCTATTTCAGCATTAGTCCTAACCATGCTTGTACCCTCCACATCTTGCAAGGTTGCATTGTCTTTATCGTGCACCTCCATGAAAATGCTGGGTTCCCAGCCCCGCTGCAATGTATTTTCTACGTACCATTTCCATGTTTTGATGCAATCTACTGACATCAATTCCCAGAAGCATTCTTCGTTGCCACGGTTGACTACTACATTTACTTTTATTGTGTTAACCTCTGGGTTGATATGAAATACCCTTATTAACCAGTTACACACTGACCGAAAATTTCTTTCCGCTGGCCTATCTATCCCCTTTCCGCTGACCCAAATTCATACGGGCCATATCTGACAGTGCCACTACCATGGAACAACCGAAACATCACTTTGGTTGACATATCTATTCAGAGAAAATACGATATTCGTCACATTTCAAATCATGCAATCCACTGTTTAAAGCATAGCATAAACATCATTATTCCTAAACCCTACACCCTAAACCCTAAACCCTAAACATATCTATTCAGAGAAAATACAATATTCATCACATTTCAAATCATGCAATCCATTGTTTAAAGCATAGCATAAACATCATTATTTCTAAACCCTAAATATATCTATTCAGAGAAAATACGATATTCGTCACATTTCAAATCATGCAATCCATTGTTTAAAGCAAAGAAGAAACATTATTATTTCTAACAGGAACTACAATGCTCTAACATCATTATTTATAGATCTAATATACATACTACTCACAGATCTACCTAGAGTCAACTAAAAACTAAACAACTCTAGTGCACATTATATTTTACTAATGCATAGCAACAGACTCGTAATGTATGAGAAACTTACCTAAAAGTCAAGGTCTCAAACTGGCAGGGCTTCACCGTTACTTCCTTCCCCTCCCTCCTCTCTTCTTTCTTTTTTTCTGAAAATTTTAGTGAATATAATGAAAATCAGAAGAGAGGGCTGCTTATTTATAGAGTTGCCCCAAAAAACACCCACTGTGTGGGCGTTTTTTAGGGGCAAGGGGGCCGCCTGTAAAAGTGCGCGGCCGGCCTCGCCTGTTTTGCAGGCGGCCCCCTGGAGCACAAAAAACGCCCACGCAATGGGCGTTTTTTGACTGCTCTGAGGCCCACCCGCAAAACAGCGCACACTTTTGCAGGCGGCCCCCTCGCCACCAAAAAACGCCCACGCAGTGGGCGTTTTTTGGGCGCCCGGGGCCGCCCGCAAAATACGGCACCGGCGGCGGCCGGCTCTGTGCCACGTCACATATAACGCCCACACAGTGGGCGTTTTTTAAAAGACGCCCACTGTAGGCGACTAGTTCTGTCATATTTCGAAAAAAAATTAAATTTGTAATTTTTTTTAAAAAAATTAAAAATAAAAAAATTCGGAACAGCACGTGATGTGCTGTGGGCCGGTTACTTGCTCGATGGGCTGTCCGGACAGGAGAAAAAGAAAGAGAGGAAAGAGGCATGCTGGGCCAGTTCGAGGTCATGGGCCAGAATTGCTTTTCCATTTATTTTCCTTTTCTGCTTTCTTTTTTTGTTTACTTTATACGTGAATTCATGTATATGTAATATGTATGGGTTGCAAATAATTCCTTGGTGGACATACATGGTCCTAGGTTGTACTAGAGTATTATTTCCTTAAATTATAAATATTTATTTATTATAAAAATAAATATTGTTGGTCATTTTATTAATTAAAGCATAAATCCAAATAAAAGCCAAATCATATGTTGAATTAAAATGCAATATGGATATATGCTATGTGACAAAAAGATTACAAGGTAAGGAGATGTGATATACTTGTGCAAGGTCATCACATAGGGATACATGTGCTTATTTAAGGTGTCAATCACATGTTGAATGCAACATTGATGGAAGACATGCAACATTGAGGTATAACGTATGAAACATTGAAAAGTAGCATGTGGTACATGATATCAAGGTAAGAGGCTTGTCCATGTTAAGGGGATTGGTGGAACATGTTAGGTGATGTAGATAGAGGTTAGCTCGAAGGCTTGGTCTCAAGTAATATAGGTACAAGAGTGCAACATGGGCGAGTCACATGTGTAGCATAGAAGATAACACTGATGCAACGTTGGGTGCTAGACAAAGGGTGGTAATCACATGTGTCTTAAGAAATGTATTAAGACACATGTGATGGAGTTACGATGCAATGCTTAGCATGACAAGCAACAAACATAGTTTATTTTGAAAAAAATTGTTTGTTTCATTTTTTGGTGTTTGTAATTTTTAGGGTTGTTACATAATGCATGTAAGAAGACTATCGAACAAGGACCAAAAAGTGATATAAGATAGAATCAAGAAAAAATTAAGCAGATGGAAGGGGAAATTGTCATTGGCTAGGAGGCGTTTAGTCTTGTATATGATGTCTCTTTTGAGATCCCTAAGTGAGTTCTAAAAAATACTGAATAATATAGATCCAGATTTTTTTTGGCAATATGATGAGGAACAAAAAAGAAATATAGGCTAGTAAAATGGCCTATTCTCTACTAGCCAAAAGACCAAGGTGGAATGGGAACTATGAATTTAGGGCTACAAAATAGGTGTGTGCTGAGTAAATGTTTGTTATGAAGAAGGAATGTAGCATGATTTGATTAAAAATGAATACCTAAAAAACAAAATATTGAGACAAGTGAAAAGGAAACCGAAGGATTCTCATTTTTAGGCAGGCCTTGTAGGTGTCAAAGATTAACTCTTAAACCTAGGTTTGTTTAAAGTAAACAATGAAACTCAAATCAAGTCTTGGGAAGACAAATGGTTAGGACATCAGGCATTTAAAACCCAATATCCAAATCCATACAATGTGGTGCGTAAAAAAATAGGCAATGGGATCGAGGTTCTTCGAACTTCTCCTCTAAATGTATCCTTCGATGGGCTTCGGTGGGAACAAAACTAACAAAATGGCATAGCCTAGTTGCTAGTATTATGCATGTTAGGCTCAACAATATGTCGGATAGGTTTGTTTGGGGTTTACATAAAGATGGGTCCTTCTCGATGAATTCTATGTATAAGCTCCTTATCATTAATGGTTTGAAAGTCATGCAAGAGATATGGCAAATGAAAATTCCTTTAAAAACAAAATCTTCATGTGGTTACTAAAAAAGGGGTTATTTTAACAAAGGATAATCTAGCAAGAAGGAATTGGAATAGTGTTAAAGTTTTTTTAATATACTTGAAACCATCCAACATGTTTTTTTATTGTCACTATGCTTGTTTTCTCTAGCGTGTTGTTCATTAGGTGTTTGGTATTGCTCCTCCAACAAGCGTGTCTCACTTGTTTGTAGGATGGTCAAAATTGGGACATCGCAAGCACAATTTGCTTTGTTTGAGCCCTGTGTTGAGCAATATGGCTCACAAAAAATTTTGCAGGCGCCTAGGCTAGCCAGGCCTTGGGTCCGCCGATGCCCGCACGCTTCCTATCTACATTTCCCAATCCAACCTTATCTTCTTCCTCCATCTTGCGACTTGCACGCTGCTCCATAAATTTTTTTCATAACTTTTTTTCATGCAATGCCTCCTCACCCTGCACAAATCTAGCTCCGGGGATCGATGTTTACCCCTTTGGATCAGGCGCTGATGCCCTCACCTCCACCACCTCCCACCGCCTCAACACCTACAGTCTGCAATGACCACCTTCTTCCCCTCTGTCGACGCGAGACCCATAGGGTTTCCCACCAATACTACTAACCGTGGGCCCTATCACAAGGACCCATGACTTGACCAGCAGAAGCACGGAGCAAAGCCTACATGCAAAAAGACAACCTAGTCAGACTACACATGGAAAGTATCCCCTAAATGTAGTTTAGGACTTTATCTTTACATCCAACTATGACTAGAAGAACCCTTGATGCTCCTTGGACTATAAAGGGTGATTGAGGGTACCTCTTGTAAACATCATGATAACAACATACAGCAGTACAATGCAAAGAGGCTAACGCCAAGTGGATGTAAAGACTTTTACTTGATCTGAGAGCTCGAACTGGTATAAATCGTTCATCTCATTGCGTTAATCGTCGAGTTTGTAGATTTGATGAAGTCCAACTGTCCTGGGTACCCCCTTGGCAGGCTACCGGTGGTAAAACATCGACAACTGGCAGGACAGGTAGGGGATTTTGATGAATTCTTTCTCGAGAGCTTGGTGGACCTCGACTTCAAGATGAGTTTTTTGGCGAGAATGACCTTCATCTTCGTGTCCTGAATCTATGAGGCCGACGATGATGGCAAGCTCTGAAGCCATCTACTCGAGGAGTGGATTAGAAATCCAAACTTGCCATGCTAACTAGAGAAGAGATCGACACAGCCAGTGAGATGGTACAACCCAGAGTAGGATTCCAAGTGACCCTAATTGCAGAGCTAATAAGAACCCTGTCAGAAAGGAACATAGAGATATAAAAGTAATAGAATAGCTTAAGCAAGAAGAGAGCTCATGGGCGAGTTCTTCAAGAAACCTTCCCTTCGACCAGGAAAGGAGTCAATTGTCCATCTTCAAGAAAAAACAACTTCATAAGAATTGGAAAAAGAAAGCAGACGAACAAAAAATAATGAGAACACGCATGATTATTGTCTAAACAGACTACTCACCTAAGAGCTGTGGCAGAACCTCCTAAATCCTATGGCCCACACACATGATTATTGTCTAAATAGACTCCAAATAACCATGAATGTGTTCCATAAAACTTAAAAGGTCTGTCGGGTAAATCCCGAATCATCCACGATTCTCTGAGCAGGATCAATCATTACAAAGAGATATTACAGTATTACAACAGTTTTATACAAATAATATACATCGGAGTAAAAGAGCGGAAGGATTACAATAACATAAAATTTACAAACCGTTTAGTTTCAACTTACAGCTCATAAGTTGAATTAATACAAACCATAGTAGCAGCGGAATACAATATAACTTATTACATCAACCTTGATTATGTGCTCTGCCTAAGAGCGAGATATTCTATTCGTCATCACTTTCCTCGACGACTGTCATGCAGCAGGATGCGAAGCATTCCTGCCCATGAGGCTCACCTGCAACAAGGGTTCAACAAACCCTGAGTACAAAAGTACTCAACAAGACTGACCTGACGAAAAAGAGGGGTGAAGACTCATAAAAATGAGGCTAGAGGGACAAGGTAAGGCTTGCAGGAGATAAGAAATTTTGCAGAAAAGCTTGAAAGAAAGAAAAGCGGTCTTGCTCAAGATCAAAATTACCAACCAACTTCGTTCTTAAACCTTAATCATCATTCAAGTTGTTACTACGATGATGAACACCGATCGAGTCTTCTTCTCCGAGAAGCAACGGCGATTCGAATCCATTTTATATATCCAGCTGGGACCTAGGTCACTGATATACAGGAGACTCTAACTCCTAAGCATACCAGATAAACCGATATACCGGGATAACAACCGCAACCATATATCACCACATGATACACGTGAGCACTTCGACCCAGTGTACCGAGATACATGGGAACTTAAACCCACAGTATAACACACTATGACATATGTGGGGACTCTGGCCCACTATAAGTCACTCCATGACATACGTGGGGACTCTGGCCCACTATAAGTCAACCTATAATGATTAACTTAATTAAACAGAATTAATTAATTATTTAAAAGCATAAAATAAAAGCATAAAAATTAAATTTGTCTAATTAAGCTCAAAATTTTATTTTGAAAAGCTCTTGGTCTAATTAGATAGCAAAAAAAATTTTAGAATTAAAAGCCAATTATTTTATTTATTAAAAATCATTGAAGTTCCATTTTTCAATTAAAAGAGCTAATTTTAAAATATGAAAAAGTTACTCAAATTTGGTATTTCATATTTTTCCTAGGTAGATGACATCATAAAGAACACACACAAAAATTTTTAGAATTTTTGGAGCTATACATGAACTACTATGATTTTCTAAATGAAATAGCATTTAAATCATTTTCTAAAAATAGAAAAAGAAAATCCTTTCTTCTCTCCCGCGTTGACCCGACGGCGACGGCGCTTGACCGGCGGCTATCTCGCCGGCGGCGAGGTCTCCGGCGATGAGCTTGGGCTCTACGGACTCAGCACAACAAGACAAAGCTCCTGGGCTAGCTAACGCGGCGGCGGAGCGACGGCGACACCTACGCCGGCGGCCATGGCGGCGCGACGGAGCTCGGGCGCGGTGGCAGGGCTCACCAGAGCAATTTCCGGCGATGGCAAGCGCAGGGGTACAAACTATATATCCACGCGAATGTAATGGACAACAAGATGAGGCTCAATTTGGCCCCCGGCCGCAACGGCTACGCGCGCGGCGGAGCGGCAAGATCACGCCGGCGGCGACGCATGTCGGCTGGACACTAGGACGCGGCAAGGATAAAATTGAGGGCACCGACAGATACAAGAGCTCACCATGGTGACAATACGCACGTTGGTTGGCTCGGAGGCGAGCTGAGTCGAGCTGTAGTCGGCGGCGGCGATGGCGGCGGCGGTGCTCCAATGGCAAGAACGGTGTCACCGCGGTTTCTGTGCACCATTGAACGAACCAAGGTGCGCATGAGAAGTAGGATAGCATGGAGAACATGATAGTGAGGTTAAAGATAATAAATAACCGACCCTGGCGGCGGTCGACGATGAAAAACCTTGCGGCGGCGCAGCTGCCATTCGCGAGGAAGATGACGTCGTACGGGCGGCTCGGGCGGGGAGAGCGAGCATGAGCTAGCTTAATCGAAGCACAAGGATGTGGCAGAGCTTCTGGCAAGACGAAGTGGGCAGAGGTGGATCGACGGTGGCGAATTTTGCCGGCGGAGACGAGCTCGACGGCGGTGCGGGAAAGAAGAAAAGAGGACGACGACGGTCGGCCACGCCTATTTATAGGGCAGAGGCGAAGCATGGACGGGCGACACGACGATGGTGAAGCTTCACGCGTCCAGGAGCACGCTGGTGGCCGTGGCATGTGCGGCGGTGGATGGCGGCGCGGCTTGAGAAGCCGGCGATGGCGGCCGACGATAGGTCTCGGTGCTGTTCCAGCAAATTACAGAAATGCCACTCGTTTGAAATTACAAATTACTCCAAAATTTATATAAGAACTTGAAAATCTCCAAGAATATCATTTGCATAACTTTTCAATAGCTACACTTTTTATTTAACAAATATTTTCAAATTATGCATACTTTTTGAAATATGAATTCAAATTTAAAAGGGGAATAAAACCCTAGAAACAAACATTTGAAATTACTTTTGATTTTTCAATAAAACTTGAAAATATTCAAAACTATAAAATGTTTAACTTTTCAAACCAAACCTTTTTCATATACAAAGTTTTCCCAAATTATGCATAATTTTTGGATTATGGTTTTAAAATCAAAAGGGGACAAATGCTGGAAAACTATATTTTCAATTTTTTTTGAAATTCTTTGTGGTTGACCAAGTTGATGACCTAATGACACCCTTGGTTGACCAAGTTGACTTTTGAAAAACCTTTTATAGCTTTCCAATTTGAATTTAAATTTGAATTGCAAGACTTGGGAATAAGCTTTGAAATCCAAATTCAACTTCAAATATGGAAATCATTTTTAGGGTTGGACTTAAATTTTTACACTATGCTTGACACTAGTGTAAACACGGTTTACATCTCATTTACATAGAATATAAACTAAGTATTTGGGATGACATTCGAAAGTAGGGTTTTATTATTTCATGTGACAACACATTCCAGAAACACAATCAACCTATGAAATGTAAACTTGTTTTAGTTAATGCACATCAAGGTTGACCTAATCATGAATGCTTTACAGTGCATATGATGACATGACAGGTTTTAGTTAATATAACACCAGAGGTGTTACAAGAGCATACTACATATACAAGTCTAATCAAGTAATTGTGTGATCTAAACACTTTATATACATATTTGCATCCATATTGGACCAAATTTCTAAATGGATAAACAAAGATAATGTTTAAAATGTAGAGCCTTCCCTTAACACAAAAACCCACTATTTGATGTCTTTCAATTAGGCATCAAAAGGTGAGGTCTTTGGTTCAAGGAAGGCTCACTAGTGGCTTAGGATGATGGTGTCAACGCGAGATGGATGTTGGAGTATTGGTGACGCGGTTGCGGCTTAGCCCTGCTCAAGGCTCGAATGGCGTCTCTCGCATCGTGGCTTCAGTCCTAAATATAGATCATTACAATAGTGTGGTCGTGGACAGTTAGATGCTGACACAGCTTGGCTTGGCGTAATTCGTCGATCCCTTATCGCACCACACTAGGTGTTAGCATATGAAAGCATATAAAATTACTTGTTGACAACAAGTAGCATGCCTCCTCTAGTATGTTTGGCCGACAAGATAACTTATGTGTTACAAATTTTGCTCTAGTTCGCCTCACCATATTTTAATCAACAAGCTACAACTTTGTTTCTTAAAGGCATACTACGGTGGAGCGATTGTCCATAACAATTTAGAAAAAGGGTATAAAACATAAAAAAATGCATTAGAACACAGGGGCTTCATAGTAAGTCCTGCTAACAAAAAATCTTAGGTTTTTTAATGTGTTTGAGGTGTTTTCTAAACCGCAGCAATCCTGATTTTTTATTAAATGAGCACATGCACATCGATAGTTTCAAATATAAGGACATAACTTTCCTTTTTCCATCCATAAGCAAATGCCCTCGGCCCACATGTCTATGCATAAGTTGTACTAAGAAGAATTAACCTGTGGAACTCACTAGCAATCTAGAGAAGGGGAAAGCTACGACGAGAAAATGAAAATGAGTTAGCAAAGAGAGATAGGGTTGGCTGTATCAGCCCTCCCTTATTTATAGGCCTATTACACATGACCAATTTGTTTTTGATATTTTGAGCCAAACCACTTGCCCGTGGAACGTTATGGTCCAATCTTTTTTTCTGTCGATCGGACGACCATGCCTCCTTCACAGATATGTTTCACTTTGTCACAACCTCCATGATTCCACCATGTGTCGCCCCGTTCATCTTCGGAACCCCAACCTAGGTTTTGAGGTCTGAACCCGAGAACTTTCCACCGATGGTTTTGAGGCCCAAACCACTCAAGTAGCATACTCAATTTGCGTCCTCCGCAACTCGACGTATGTCATCTTTGTCCTCGATGGCACATCTGCCAAGTCTTCCAGAGCCTTTGCTCGACCGTCATCTTGACTCAGTCAGCACGGTCAGTTCTCCCATATACACTTATGCTTATTGATGTCCCTAGATGTCAACCACCTCGGTTAGTCACCCGCCTCCTAGTCCCTCGGCCCAAGTGTCATGTGCATCCTTAAGCACTCCTAGTCCATCCGCATGGCACATCCTTAATTGACCTTCACCTCGCTGTCGACTACGGTCTCCGAGCTCCACACCTACGTATTGGTAGCCAAGAGACATATTGCACAACATACTCACCCTGCGGTTAGTTCGCAAACTCAACTCGAAGTTCTATCTTATTGACAATCACTCGTCACAAATTCGAACCATGAGCACATATCAACTTTGTGTTTGCGGTTCGCATATAAGCCTGATTTGTAAAAATGTCTTAGATAGACTTGTACACAATTCTCTAAATTTAGCTCTCTTTTCTTGGATAGCCTATCTCAATAGCCTCATTCTCTTGGAATACTAGTTTTTTTAGCAAATCTATTTTAGAGAGTAGCTAAACCAGTAAATTCAGCTGTTTTTTTGAGTAATATATTTCTTTGAGATGCTCTTATGAAGTGCTCACCTTTCTAGAGCGGAGGTTTACAATCTATTTTAGAGAGTAGCTAAACCAGTAAATTCAGCTATTTTTTTGACTAATATATTTCTTTGAGATGCTCTTATGAAGTGCTCACCTTTCTAGAGCGGAGGTTTACTCTGTTCCTCTCGGGCGGGCGGGCAAGGGGAAGCTCTGTAATCAACACCGGTCCGGGGATGCTTCAGCTGTGGGAAATGAACTTCGGGGGGATATTGAACCAAATAATTGAACATCGGAGCAAACGTCAGTTGCTTATAGCAGCGACGGTTTTGGCGTGTTCCTCGCCAGCTCATCCACCTGGAACCATGCTGAGCTCTTTTGTACTACTACTGCCTACCTGTCCCTGTTCTTCAGCTTCACTCTGGTTCAGTGTGCACGCCATACAGAGAGAGAGAAAAAAAAAAGAAGCACGATCACAAACGAGGAGGAGCCGTTGAATTTGTCTAAACAATACAGTAACAACTGAAGTTGATTTTATAGATACTGTACACGTGTACATTCCTTCGTTTATATCAAAGACTACCTTCGTCCTCGAATAAAACAGTTGTTAGAATCCGTACTAGTCAAAAATTTTTTAAAAAAATTAAATCAATCACTAGAATCCGTGCTAGTCAAATTTAAAAAACTTTAACTTGAAGCAAGTAACAACCTCTATGATATATATATAAAATGAGCACCTTGTAAAAATATATTCTACGATAAATCTAGTGATATTAATTTAATATCATAAATCTTAAGATATTTTAAAAATTCGGTCAAAGTTTAAAAATTTTAATTTAAAACAACTCTAAAAATCTATTTATTCAGAGATATAGAGAGAGAGCATGTAAGTATCTTGTTTGAGCAAAAAAATTATATATATATATATATATATAGCATCTTCGCTAGAACAAAACAAGTCATAAGCCGTTGTAATGACTCCTAATTTTTGCTTGTCCTCCCTTTGCTTTTTATTATCATCAGTGGGTTAAAGTTTAATGGTCCCGTTGTCCATACTCTTAACACTCTACAATTTTATCTTTTTTAATTGTGTTAGACTTCCACGTCAGCCGACTATTCGCAAACACCGTCGTGGCCGCCTTTAGCTTGTCGTGAATCAGCGACTTCTTAGGCTCGTTGATTGTCACGAGATCAACTACATGTAACAGTTGTATGATGTAATATATTCAATATATGTAATCTCTTCCCTTCCATTGCATGCATCTCTTATACCATACTTTAATCCTGGACTCTTGACTTGTCCAAAACATCTGCGGTCAATATATTAGGCGGGGACTTTTCATATCCTCATGGGATCCTTAAAAATTAAACTAATTAGTAAAGCGACAATGAAATATAGTTGAACTTAACTACCGCTCGAGCGTGCCGGCAAAGGACACAAAGCCTGCACACCTCTCGTCCGCAAGCCTACCTAGCTTATCTTCTTCATCCAGCTCGGGCCTCACATGTCGCTCCCTATCTTCTTCCTGTAGTGCTTAATTTCTCACTCTGCACAAATCCAGCTCCATCGACCCAATGCCGACCCCGGCATCCACCGCCGACGGCGATCACCTTCTTCCCCGCCCCATCTCCCCAGTCCCTCCCAATGCGGCAGCGGCAAACTTTGACGAGCTCCACCGAAGTCTGGTCATGATGCCCCAGTCCGACCTGGCCAGACCACTCCTGCCGCCGCCAAAGCACACTAAACCACATGTCGATCTTCCCACTACCTGGCCTACCTGCCTAGAACCCTAGGTGCGCCAGAGGTGGGGTAGAAGTGTGAATGACGGTCGCAGGCGCGGACGGCGAAGTGGCCATGGCGGACGGCCACGACGCAAGCACACATCCAACAGTGCAGACCGTGTGCACCGGGAGGCCAAAAACTACGCGTGCGTAGTAAGCATTTCCAAAAAATAGTTAGGATTGTACTTGATAATTGGCCCCTGCATGTCTTGGCCCCACGTGTCATCGACCTTGCTCATCGCACTTATCAAATATTCCGACACGTAGTAAAGTGCAAACGCCACTCAACCCAACTCACGTCATAAATAAAACTCACCTATAAACAAATCCCATACAAAATATACTGAAACATTAATTAAATTGGATATATTCAGATATAAAAATTAATACCAGTATAATTCAGTTTATCGGCGTCACTTCAGTGGTGAGGGATGGTATCGGTTGATTAGATTCCCATGGACGGCGCAAATCCCCCGATTCCCTCCCTCTCCCTCCTTTTTTAACCACCCCACGTCTCCTCCCTCCCTCCACAGAGCCTCGCCACTCGCCCCTTTTCCACTCCGGAACTCCCCCCTCCGCAAGCCGCTCTCGCCGCCGTCGCTACCACCGGGAGATCCGTCCGAGCGGGTGACCAACATGTCGACGCGGAAGCGTCCGAGGAACACCAATGGCTCCACCTCCTCCACGGCGTCGTCGTCCGCGCGGCGGAGCAGCGGCAGCGGCGGCTCCACGCTGTCGTCCTCGTCCTTGATGCGTCGGACGACGAGCCTGTCGGACCTCGCGCCGCCGCCACCGGAGCTCTCCGGGAGGCCCCAGACGCGGGCGGCGAGGGGAGATGCGGTGGCGGTGGCGGTGGCGGGGGCGGGGATGACGACCGTGTGGGGCGGCGCAGAGATGGTGAGGAGGCACTCGGGGGACTTCCTCCCCGCCATGGAGACGGCTGCCTTCCTCAAGGCCTGCGGGCTCTGCAAGCGCCGCCTCGGCCCCGGCCGTGACACCTTCATCTACATGTGCGTAAGCCTCTGTTTTCCTGGTCGAATTTGCGTAGGCTCTGCTTTCTGCTGTTGATCGGAATCTTTCAGCTTGTTGTTCTGCTGCTTGTTCTTCCCCTCTCCAAGATTGCTGCAACGCAACCGCTTTCTGATGATCCTAGCATATTGATCTTGATGGTTCTTCGACGCGAGATATTTTTGGATGATCTGGCTTCCCTTTGTTTTAGACAGAGAAAATATATATAGTCCTATATTATTATACATATCTCTGGCTTTCTGCTCTATGTCTCTCTGAAAAAGAACCTGATGCAAAATTGATCTCCATTACCCCCTGACCTCGGGGAATATTCTGCGAGATTATCGCGTTAGATTCTTTATTTCTTTGCTGTTGCAAATGATTGGTGATGCATGCAATGATTCTATTCTCATGCTCGGTTTGAACGGGGAGAAGTGGACAGAACGAAAGTGAAACCAACAAGTTGATTCAGGAGAAAACAAGAGCCAGCTGCCCTTTCGGTTGCTGGACGGAGAATCACAGACGCACTTTTGTAACTAATAATATCTCCTCTTGTCCATTGCTTTCCTTCTCTTTATATGCGTGAAAGAGAATTCATGTTATGCTGAGAGATATAGTAGAAATAAAATAAAAAAAAAGAAGCTTTTGTTTCCCTTTCCGAGTGGTTCAGCTCCTGAACAAGTGGCCTTGTTTAGTTGTGTTCACGGGATGTGAATGGGTCTCCAACATAGTTCCTGTCCAACACTCAAGATCTGCCCCCTGTTTTGTCAGCACAAAGATTGTTATTAACTGCTAGTCAGTTAGCAAAATACAAGTACCTCTGATCTCATGCAGCTCCGACACAATCACACAAGCAAACTTCTTGTGTAACCAACCATTATTTTGGATTGAACTTTCTGTGTTTGTGCAGGGGTGAGGTGGCCTTCTGCAGTCAGGAGTGTAGGCAGCAGCAGATGAACCTGGACGAGCTCATGGAGAAAAAGTGCTCCACCCCAGCTGGCGGCGGCGGTGGCAGTGGCAGCTCAGATCAGTCCGGCAAAAGCAGTACCGTTGCGGCTGCCTAGCATCGATAAACAGAGGGGTAATAACGAAGAAAATTTTAATTTGGAACCCTGGAATAGTATAGGGCCCAAATGTATTAGTTTCCATCAGCCTATTTATATCCTGTATTTTAATTTCTTGAATCACTGTGTGTGTATATTGGTGGGGAGGGAAGGATGTAGATGAGATTGAAACTGAGGGGCATGCTTAAGTTTTGCAATGCATCTGCTGTGCCTGTGGGGATGTGTATGTCTTGAGCACAAGGGGCTGTGTTAAATCCTGGTGCAAAGTAGGAGTTAGGATCTGGACCGGTTCTTGTTTCTTTTTATTTCTAAAAAAAAAGGAAGAACATAAGTTCTTCATATTGTTGTTGCTGAATCCTTCTCTCTTCAATTTTTGAAAATATTTTTGCTGAAGTTTTTGTTTATGGAATACTGAGCTTGATTGAAAAATAGATTTACCCTATAAGAGCAGTTTGTCTCATTCCAGCGCTTCGGCATATCCTATTTGGGAAGCTAAGTTGAATTGAACAATCCTAAGTAACCATTGATCTTTTCCACTAAACAAATTATAGGATTCGGACAGTGACATGTGGGCCGTGCCTATTTTGTTTGCACTGACCTTGTCTTGGCCACACCCACACGTGTGCTGCCAAATTAAATTAGGTGGCCAGGCCATTCCTTGTTGGATCAAGATCTGGGCATGAAGATGAAGCAACCTATGAGAGAATCTCACAGCTAGCTAGATTAACGATAATCATAATATAACCTTGCATAATTCTGGGGTCTTGCCGTGCCCAGTCTGGCCTGCTAATAAATCTGGCTGTTGTTGACAAAAGCCCTGCTGCTCAGGATGAGATCGTTGCAGTTTGAGTTCTCTGACAGACACTTGGCTGCAGTACTGTCAAGGCAAATAATAAGTTCAGCAAATGTTCAAGATCTGAATCCTAAGGCGATTTCTAAGAGAGTGGGTAGAAAGAAAAAATCCAACCTCATTCTTCTCTAAATAAAGAGAGAAATCAGATAATGACTTATTGTAAAACACATGGCCACATCCATTTGGAGTTTATAAAACAAATTAATTCGACTTGTAACGCTATTCTTTGAAACAAAATGCCGTCCAAAGGAGAATCCTAAGGCGATGGCGAGTAGGCGACTATACCTGAAAGATCTCATGGCGATCTAGTAATTTCAGAGCGTCTCCTGGCTGTGTCTTTGGACGAGAGCATGGGAGAAGCGACAAGTGGAGAAGCATGATTACAATTACAAGCCAACAACAAGCGAACTAACTGATACGTAGTTGTTTTTTTTTCAACCAAGAAAATATCGTTTTTCTCGCAAGTAATAGAGAGCATCAGGAGGAACTCTACAACTAGTATTACAAGGCTGGCGCGCGGAACCAGGTGTGTGACACATGATGAATCTGGTTTCACGCATCGCACACGGCTTGTGTTGTGATGGAGCCAGGATTAGAATCTAGTACCAGTGTCGTAAGCTCCTGCGCAACCTCAATAAACCTCACCGGCTTTTTCGTTCACCATGGAGAGGGACGTGTGGACACTTGTCGCCTCAAGAAACCTCGCACTCACATCAAGTGAGCACGTGACACGGGTCCGTCCGTCCGATTCGAATCCGGTAGACTACGGAGGGAGAAGCAGCCAGGTCGAGAGGAGGAAAACGGCGAAGAAAGGGAAGAAGGGTTCGGTACGACACGAGGCCCCGATACGGAACCTCGGCGCACCCACCGAGAATGGAATCTGCTGCGGCGCCGTTGGCCACTGTGCGGCGGCAGTGCTCCCGCAGCTCCGTGCCCTGCGCCCGCGCGCCCCCGTGCCGTGTGGTGTGGAAGGAAACCAACAGGAAACGCGCGCGGTGGGCGATCGAATCCCGTTCGGCCGGCCGGTGCCTCGGCGAGGCCTCGGGACACCGGACGGACGCCCGCGGCGCGAGCGCGAGGGCGACGGACGTGGACGCGCGGCCCAAGCACGGCGCGGTGGCACCCGGCGTCCCAGCCGATGTGGCGGGAAGCGCGGATGGACGGAACGGATTGCGAACCGTGCCTCCTCGTCTGTCGTCTCTGGTCGGGCGCCGGTACGGGTACGGGCCGGTGCAGTGGCGCGGTGCGTGCCGTGCCGAGCAGCAGCTGGATGCCTGTCACGACGTGCGTACAGGCGTCGCCGAGGCGCGTTTTTTTTTATATATCTTAACTCTTCAACTATAAGCCGTAGGATCCGATCTCATGCACTAACTTACACCACCACACGCACACGTACAAGCTAGACCTAAACCCATATATGAAGAGGGTGCATGTGGCTAAGCGATAACCGAAGTCATCTAGACTTCGTGTCAACTATAAGCTGTAGGATCTGAACTCATGCACTAACTCACACCACCACACGCACACGCACAAGCTAGACCTAAACCCATATATGAAGAGGGTGCATGTGCACGTGTGAGACTCTAGAGGTAGAAAAACCTGTAAATTTATTTTTAAGAATAAATCCCGATAAAAGACGAAGTTGGAATCATGGGATTCGAACTCACGCCGTCAGCCTGCACAACCGCAAGGCATACCACCCGAGCTAGGCTCGGTCCTCGCCGAGGCGCGTTTGCACCGTACGTGTGGTGGCATCTCTGGGATGAAGTGACCACTCATTGCACCACAAATCTAAACAATGATGATGCACGTGCTCCCTCTAGTCTTCAATAAGTGACGTTCAAAATAGATGACGGTATGCCATTCGTGCCGACCAAACTTCATAAAATGTTTAACTGTATTTATGTAAAATACAAGTAATATTTGTATTTTAAATAAATTTATTATAAAAACATATTTAGTGGTCTACCTAATGATAATAATTATACAATGTAATGTAAACATTAATATTTTGCTATATATATATTTGGTTCAAGTTAAAAAACTTGACTTCTTAAAAAGAGAGGATGGCATCTATTTTGTGATGCCAAAGGTAGTGGATTTTAACAATGTTATTACATACGCTCATGTAAAAGGCACGTATACGTTATTACCAATATAGACGTATCTAAGAAATGAGCTAACAAAGTTAAGATCAATGTCGCAGGACATTACCTATATCACTAAAACAAGTTATTAAATATGAGCACCTTTCCTTAGTCAAAGGCTCGAACCCTAATGGATGTATTCCGCTACAAAGAACCTATTTTCTAACTTCATTAGATGTAGGGAGTTGGATCGCGATCTTATTACAAAATCTTGTCTCACTCGCATGCCCCCTTTCTGAAATCCCAAGTTTGGGCAAAATTCAGGTTCTCTTTTCCACCCATCTTCTCTCACATGATTCCTTTACACTAATGGAGAGGTCACGGATCAATGATGGGGACCTCTCACTTGAGAATGACGTCTAATTGACTGAATCACCTATAGCGGAGTGGCATATGTTTATTAATAGTGGAAATTTAGGTTCTCTCTTTAGACCCATCTTCTCTCACATGATTCCTTTATACGAATAGAGGGGTCACGGATCGATGATGGTACCTCTCACTTGAGAATGACGTCTAATTGACTGAATCACCTATAGCGGAGTGGCATATGTTTTATTAATAGTGGAAACATCAAAACTATTGACCTACAGTTACCGGTGATTTGTTGTACTAAAAATGCTATGTTGATAACGAAAGCGGATATTTCGACTATACTATCTACTAATGAATACTTTTTAGAGGTGCCTTGGGTCAAACTTTTTTGTATTTGACCGAATTTTTATATAAAAACTATAACAGCGAATGATGATATTATAAAAAAAATAATCTATGTTGTATCTAATGATACTAATTTTAAAAATTAATTGATTTATTCAGGAACATAGTGACCGAGGGAGTAACTAGTAGAAAAAATTGCTAATAATGCTACCTGAAAAATGGGCTACTATGAAGACGTACTTCAACATTATGCGTTCCAAGCTAGTCTGCATCGAGCAATTGCTAACCACAGCACTTTTAGCTAGTTTTAGAATATCTACATCTTTTTTCCTCGCAAAAGTTAATCTAGGGAACATAAAACGCCACTCTTCTCCTATCCAGTGTCGCTGTTATGAAACCCACTACCGCTAAATTTTCCTTTTTACGGCACGAATAACACAGGAGACTTGTGGACTTTCCCCTGAATAATGCATTTTTCTCTCACCATACTGCTGCATGCTAATAGGTCGATTGCAGCTCACCAGTGGAGCTAGTGCACACCAAAGCCGCCATTGCAATTGCAACCCCAACAAAGTTGGTGCACTTTGCTGCGTCGTTGATGCTCCATCCCCCCAATATAATTGCAGGGACAAATTCCCCTTCACGCCACGGTGCCCGGAGAAGCCAATCCGGGATCGAAACGTGTGATTGCACTGCACCGTCTCTCCTAGTCAATCTCCTGATCGATCCGGTCACAGTCACACGACACCCACCGGCCGGCCACCACAGTGACGATGGTTCCCCCTCTCGTGCATGAACAGAGACGCAGCAGATGCTACGTCGTCATTAGCCTGCTCTCTGTTCAAGAAAACCCCGATTAGGTTACTGCAACTGGCCGGGTAGCTAGCGGTGCTCGCTTAATTTGATGGGGAATCATGCATGAGATTCGCTTAAGCGTAGCTTTAGTTGGCATCATCGGCGGCATCGATCGGCAGCAGCTCGTGGTGGTGGGGGTGTCTGCAGGCGCTCGGTGGCTTTCGTCAATCCTGAGGACCCTGTCTGTCCCCCGGGGTTCAATTCCTCACCTCCTGACGGGCACGGCGCCCTGCCGTGGATGGTGGGGAAGCCCATGGCCGATCCTTTGGTTTTATAATTGTTCATGACTTCATGTACACATCGTAATGTGGCAAAGCATGACGACAAATGGCAACACGACAAGTTGGCCCGGAAGCTACATTGATACACGTTAACTACTAGTACTGATATGCCATAATATTTCAGATAGAAACCATAAAAACTTGCATAAAGTAAAAATTAACAAATTAATTGGCAAATAGAGTACTAATATAATTTAAATTTAAAATTGGATTGCCAGTGTCACTGTCATGTGGTTTGTCATGAAAAATATACGTGGTATATATGGTGGCATATCATTTATGCTTGTTTAATTTGAATTTATTAGTGTTAGAACTATGCAATTTAGAAAGATCTACAATATACATTATGGTTATTCAGTTCATTTCTATAATTGCTTATATGGATACTTTCAACATATATTCGAGGAATAGTTTAGTTTACGTTACATAATAGCATATGTTCGTAACCTAGATGTAAATTAAAGGTGTTACTTTATATTATCTTTCACAATGGCATGCGTGAGTAATTTAAAAATAAATTTAGGAATTACCTTAAATTATATTTATATGTTGATATATGATGTTATTTACAATTTTTTATAGTGAAAGAGTGGGTAATTTCTTTTAGAAAATAGATTTCAATGAGTATTATTCTATATCATGATTACATTTGACATAATTAATTGCCAATTGTTCCTGATTATTATTATGATAGTTTCTAGAATTTATCTTCTTTCGAATGCATTTTATGAGGATTAATGTAAAGGTTCCTTGACAGTATGCTTTTAGCAATACTAATTAATATATGTGTTGTAATTTTTTGCATTACATCTTTGTGGAGGGTACCTTAATTTGAGTTCTTTTAGCTCGTTTTGCTTCCGTTTTCATGACTTCACAAATCTATTTGTGCATTCAGCTTTTGACGCACTAATTGTATCTTCTGTTCAATTTTTCTTATGTATTATATTAAAAAAAATAATTTCTAAGTCTAAGACTACACTCTTAGTTACTACAACCAAGAGTGATGCGTGAGTATGTGTTGGTAGCCAATGGTAACCCTTATGAGGGCTTGGAGGTCATTCAACGCCCATGGGACTTGCCACAATACGGATCCAATCTAGCTCAGGGCAAGCTCCGTGATGGTGGCAAAATTGAGTGCCCCCGCGGAGTTGGGTTTTGAGTGTAAAGAGCCTTATAGGGAATATCCCTAGCTAGGCATCCAAAACACGAGGATGGGCTAGGGAGACTGGCTAGGTGATTAGGCGAGGAACCAAACAGTACATGTTTACATGCAATGCCTCCATTTTCTATGGTAAGGCCTTAGGTACTTTCTCTGTTTTTAGATTCAATATGAGAAATATTTTCATAATATATAATTCAACTCATATGTTGTCAAACTATATATATTTTTGAAAAAAAAAAAGATGGCCAAAGATAGTAATGTTTGACTTAGGATAGAGTTAATGTGACATGTAAAGAATATGGAGGGAGTATAAAAAAATGATGTCAAAGTTTCCATTTACTCACCATTACATGACTTATGGATCTGAACCTGTTTTGTTAAAGGAAGAGCTTCAGTTTTTTCATGAATCATATATTGGGTAAAGCTCGACATCTCGATGATGAAGCATCCTGGTATGTGTCCCATGTCCCGTTTTCAGATAATACATATTTTGAAACTAAATTTACCACTTGGGTGGCAGGATGCATTCATGTCACTACAGTGCATAAACATAAATAATGCATTCTTGCCACTACAATGACATAAACATAAACAATCATTTAAGATTTTAAGCCTACGCCACTGTGTAAACATCGATGGTAAAGTTTGAGGTTAAACATCGATTGGGCCGTATGGCCTGGTGACGAATGTACATATAATATCTTCTTAAGGTTAGCACCACTGACTCCTCTTTTAGATCTCATCTCAAACTCTATGGTCGATTTTGTAAACCATGGTGGATACTTTAGTTTGTGCCACATCAGCAATAATAAGAATACTGACTATGTCACCCTAAATCCTTGTCTTCATCAATATACAAAATAAGAATTTCGATGAAATAAAGTGTGCGCCTAGGTCTTCAAAAATTGGCCTCGCCCTTACCACGTCTACATCCTGTTGGGTTCTCCCGTCAAAAGAGAGCTAGCACATCTGCACATGGAACCTTTGATGGGACCTCTTACTCGAGAACAACGTCAAATCCACGAAACCTCTGCACTGTTTTGTAACAGTGGAAATATATCTTTGGTTAAGTGCGAGCCCTAATAACACTAAAGCATAAGGGGGCAAAGCTAATATGCACCGAAAGATTGTGCCTTTTCTGCACGAACAACACACTGGATTCGAGCACCTTTTTTCTGAAATATTTTAATCTCGCTATGGATGCTTACTCGCATGCAGCCGATGCAGACCCACACCACACTTTGCTGCGTTGTTTAGTTGACACGGTGGACAAATTCACTCTAACGCCACGTACTACGGGAGGGTCCAATCCTGGTTAGAAACGTGTGTTTACCTCGCAATTCGGAACTCGATCAGATTACTGCGATTACCGGCACCCACTTTGATGGGAATCATATGATTAGCTTAAGCGTAGCTTTACTTTGGAAATTGCCATCACCACCGGGCACCAGGCACCAGCTAGCATCAGATCAGCTCGCGTGGTGGAGCGCAGCGCAGCGTTTGGTGATCCACGGCTTTCGTGCTTGGCGTGCGCCGTCAGGACACACGCCCTGCCATGGATCATGATTACACAATCTCTATGGTGGTAACTTGTATGTACTTCATACCATGCGTACTCACTCAAATGTTGACCGGAAATAAAATAGAAGGTGTTCAAAACTATTGACCAACGTAAAAGGCCATCCATGGGGACTCAACTGCATATCCATGGGGACTCAACTGCATAACTCTTAAGCCTAGTAGTAGTAGTAGGTGACACACATTAACCTTCTGTCCTTTCTTGAGTCAAAAACTGTAATCAATGTGTCCAATCACAGCAGTACTCCCTCCGTCTTAAATTATAAATTACTTTAAAAATTTTAAAAAGTTAAAATATTTTAAGTTTGACAAAGAGAATTACAAAGATTTATGATATCAAGTAAGTATACTATGAAAATATAGTTAATAAAAAATCTAATAATGCTTAGTGACATCATAAATATTATTATTTTATTTATTATATAAATTTTGGTTAAACCTGTGATGCTTTAACTTTGCAAGATCCTAGAAGTGACTTACAGGATTGTGCATAATATAATGCTAACTTTTATTTCCAAAGGCTTCTTTTTATATATAAGTGGCTATCTATTTTTGTGTGTTGGTTTTTCACTAACCAGTACTTATAGTCTGTGGGATATTACATTATTGGCAATGTAATGTCAAACTAGAACAGATCATGGCTGCACCTTTGCCTTCCATGCTTTGGTAAAGCGTCAGTGACGAAGCGAAAGAGCCGGACAGACACGAGCGGTGGCTGGCAGGCTTGTTGAGCTCAGGCTGGCAGTCCGTGCTCATGAGCGGCGGCGGCGGCGGCGGCGGCTGCGGAGGCGACCGTGGTGGCAGTGGCGCAGTCCCCGTCCGTCGGCACGTTGGAGCAGCTCCCCGGCGGCGCCTCCACTTGCTCGTGCACGTGCGGCGCCACCATCGGAGCCGCGAGCACCGGCGCCATGGCGTCCTGCATCTCGATGACACCGTACCTAGCCAACTCAGGTGGTGGAAGCGAAGCAGCAGTGGTCGAAGCCGAGCGATCCGTGCCACGTCACCTGGTCATCGAGCGGGAATGGCGTGGACGGGATGAGCGCGGACAAGAGCTCCGCCGACGTGTACGCCTGCTGCCAGTCGTCGCTGGGGCCGTGCTGGTCCACGTGGCACATCGAGGCTATTCCCGGGTCCACGCCTCCCACGACCGGGTCCCGCCGCATCGCGTCGAAGATCACCTGATCCCTGTTGGCAAGGAAACCACTACCAGCAATCATGCATGGGCTCGGCCCATATATATATAGCTGATTTATGTGGCCCATCCCGGGGAATTTGGCCCTACCTGAAGGACAAGATCGGGTCCGGCCCGGGGAAGATGGACGACGCCGGCAGACCGTCGGCGAACCACGTGGACACGTCGCCGGCAAACGCGTTGACGCCCAGCTCCCCTTGCTGCTCCTCTTCGTGCTGCGGCTGCTGCTGCTGCGGCGGCGGCATGCCGAACACCTGCACCCATGTTGGGTAGATCTCTCCATGTTAATTACGTACTACCCTACTAATTACTGTTATTATTACTCGCGCGGAACCGAATCAGCAGCAGTAATTACGTGCTCAAACCATGATTACAAAGACTCGATCACGTACGTGGTGCATGTCGGAGGGCGACGGCTCGAACGGGCCCATGTGGTTGCACAGCAAATATTTCTGCAGTGAATGCACGCATGCAAGGTGGTTAATATAACACGGCTGTGAGAAATCCAGCCATTTCTTACGTGCTCGCTTACGCTACCTTGATCCAAAAATTAACATGAGATTTGTCGTCATCGAAAGAGAAAATAAAATTAACCTTGGTTTAGTACTAATTTAGGAGGAAAAACTTAATTTTTTTGAACTTTTGTTGAAGTCTTGATTTAGCCCTCAAACTCCAAAACCGGACATCCATAGCCCTTCAGCTATTAAAAATACCAAAAAAATTGACTTTGCCTGATTTAATTTTAAAGGTGGTTCTGAGTACATATGTATTCTAAAAAACAATAGGTAAATTGCTAAAACTCATAAATATTTTTTATACCACGGAAATACAAAATTGGTTTAAAATTTATCTAATAATATAATCTATCTCATCGAGATATACATCTTGGGTTTGGACCATTTCTCTATCCGAGTTCGTTTCAATAATTCAATTTCAATTTTAAAATATGAGAGATTCAAGCAAAATTTTAAGACCATACACGATTTCAATAAAACAAAAGTCATATACAAAGTTGTAGACCTCAACTTTTGTATTTTCTTGATCCATGTTTCTTCAAAGAAATAAAAAAATTGAAATATGAGAACTTAAAAAAATGGATTTTATTTTGAATAAAATACTAATTAAATTTCTAAATAAATCAATAAAACTAAACTATTTTAAAATGGATATATAGGTTATACTTTTAGAAAAATTTTGGTACCAATTTCATATTTATTTGTTTTAAAAGTAATTGTTTATGAATTTTAATGATTCATTTATTGTTTCATTAATTTTAGGAAATCAATATATACTCAAAACCACATTCGAACACCTAACAAAGGTCAAAGTACTGAAGTTCAAGGGCTAAATCCAAACAACTAACCTTCCGCTCCTCGACGTGAGTGAGGGTGTCCATGAGTAATTTCTCGCACGTCTCGACGTCGTTCATCGATGCTAGGGTCACTGGATCTGGCTCAAACATCCTAAAATCCAATGAGATGGACTCAAATGGATTAGGGCATATTAAAAATGACAGCTCATTCTTCATGATGAAAATAAGAAGGTTCTAGTGCTAGGATAGTGATATATTGGTACAAAAATATATAAACATTTTTTTCCAATAAGACCATCCTCTCACAAAAAACTTGATGTTTTAGGTTATTTTAGACAGATTAATGCTGAATCAAAATTCCTGGTTCTATATGCTGCATGAATAGCAGCTATAGCAAAGCTGCTACTGTTTATTAAAGTCATGGGTGTGACTATATATGACCATGAATTCTATATCTTTTAGCCAATGTATATCCTATAGGCTCGATAGTTTTAGGAAACTAACTATTTATCAGCTACTCCCTCCCAGGGGCTGGCGAACCCTGGCTTGAAAATCACCGGGGTCAGTTTCAGTGATCATCACACAAAATGTAATAACAAAAAGTGATTCCATATAGGATTTTCTCAAATTTAAAGGGGTCAGCAGCCCAACAACTACACATTGCTCCCACCGTTTTAAATTATAGGTCGCTTTGGCTCTTTTGGAATATATATTTTGATATCTATCTAAACATATATTTAGACACATAGCAAAATGAGTATGCTAAAAATTCAAAACGACTTATAGTTTGGAACAGACTCTGATGTTAGTTATAGGCGCAGATGGTTCTATCACGGTTTGCAAGGTGTTGCATCTTTAGACATCGAAAATGAATGCATCGTTGGGAGTTTGTATAGAACCTAAGTCGCTCCTCCACGGCTTGGATCTGGTGTTGGTACGTCCTGATCTCCTGCTGAAGCTCCTGTACGTACGTGTAAGATTACACACACAGAAAAAAAATCAGGAATATGCATGTTTTGAGTAAAGATTATGTATTCTGTTTTGTCCGAAGATGGATGGTGAGTCGCATGAGATAGGTTTATTACCTCTAGGTTGGAGTTTACTGGCCCTTTACTGTTTCATCATCAAGGTAGATAGGATGCATCAGATAAACAACAGGCATCAGTGAGAAAAAGGAGATCCAAAAAAATATAAAAATAAAGATTATCAACACAGCTGAATTCCATTTAGAAATAATTAACCAAAACTGCAAAGATCAATTGAGAGAGAGAGAGAGAGAGAGAGAGAGAGAGTGATATACTTGGGTGCAAGTTGTTCGGCCATGTCACCCTCGCATTTGAGTTGTGTAAGCATCTTGATCAGACACTGTATTTGGATATTACATGTTTTAAGATGATAAACAAATCAGTTAACGATCGAGCAAAGGTTAATGTTGAATTTGGATACTGATTTTGTCTGGTTCGTCACCTCTCTATTCCGAACGACTCTGCACCACAGCAATAATCAGAGAATTAATTAAAATACATAGTCATAATAAACTTGTGTTTATTTGCCTTAAGAACATGATGAGAAAAGTTTCTAATTTCGCAATGATAATAAGAAAGAGGGCCGTCGCATGCAATTGGCATCCGCGCGAACGAATCGAACGTACCCTCCCCTGTCGTGCTCCGGGAGATTGATGTACCTCGTGATCACGTCCTCGATCCTATACATATATTCATAAGTAAATTGACAAAAGTGATCAAATTTTGCCTAAAATCGTCGACAGCGCAAAACAGAGAATTCGGCCAGCGGAGCAGCAGGTAAAAGAGATGAGGATCTAACTGAAGAAAGAAATTAAAATGCGCTTGGAATGCAACCGCGCGCGCGCGCAGGAATTTTCATCAGGTATGTAATGTATCATTGGACGGACGAAGGGACGGACGGACCTGCGTCTGCCGGAGAAATGGCTGAGGCGATTGGAGGGGGAGAACATGATGAGCGCGATGTCGATGTCGCAGAGGACGGAGAGCTCGTAGGCCTTCTTGATGAGCCCGTTCCGCCGCTTGGAGAAGGTCACCTGCCGGTTCGTGTTGTTCTCGATCCTCTTGATCTGCAGCTTCACGCGGCCCATGACGATGCTGACGACGCTGATGCTGCAGCTGATGCGATCGCTCTAAGGTTGTGCGCGCGGGAGCAAGAGAGGAGAGAAGGGCCGCAGCCGCAGGGGATGATGAAGGTTCAGGAGCTATCCGGCGCACCCGGCCGGTATATGCATGGGGTCGGTGGCGGCTTTGGAAGGAGGAATGGAGGAGAGAATTTGTCGGGAGGGCCGGAGGGCAGGGAAACGGTCAACCTGAACCACCGCGAGCAACAAACAGCCGCCTGTATAGTCACTGTAGACTGTAGTCAAAGGTGTCCTGCATACGGAGTACCTAGCACGACTCGATCTGTGCTGATGCACGGAGTCTCCTGCTAGTTGCGAAACTGAATGCATGTGAAAAGGATCCGTCACGGGTGGGCGCCGCCATTGCAGGCATTGTGCAAGAGATATCATAGCTTTATCAAAAAGTTGGTTTCGTTAGTTTTGTTCATCTGCTGCTTGTCGTAGAAAATGAGGCAGCATTGTATTTCTGGTTGTATTCTCTGAATGTTGTCTGCTGAATATAATCGTCGTTATGATAGAATAAAGAGCTGCTTTAATGTCAAATCACAAAATAATAACCTCTTCCTGTAGTCCGTATCCACGTTGGTATATATGTGTAATAGATATCTGTTGTATATGTATTTTGTTGATTTTACAAACACCAAATCAGCATTGGCATTCCGTCAAACTACCTCAGTGCATCACGTCGCCAGCACCGGACCCACACAAGCCATGGACCGACCCAACTGTTGTCGTCGATGCAGCTGCAGTGCAGCACCAGTCTGACCAGTACAAGTTATTGCTGATTCTTGCCCCTAGCTCTCTTCTCACCGGCTAGCCGGCGGCCATCCGGTGGAGATCGAGAAGCACATGCACATCCGGGTGTACTCGTGTATGAATAGTTTTCCGGTCCAAACATTATGGTAGAGTCTACGGTGCGGATGGATAAGTTGGTCGTTGCACTTTTGGCCTAGCCATAGTTATGTTTAGCATGTAACGGCGCCAACTAAATGTGAAATAATTTTTCTACATAAACACCATGGGCCTTGTTTAGTTACACCCAAAGTTTTAACTTTTTTCGTTCTCTCTCCGTCACATCAATCTAGGGACACATGCATGGAGCAGTAAATATAGGTAAAATAAATGACTAATTACACAGTTTGGTTCTAAATCACGAGACGAATCTTTTGAATCTAGTTAGTCCATAATTGAATAATATTTGCCAAATACAGATGAAAGTGCTACAGAAGTTCGAATTCTAACATTTTGAATTTTAACATGTAACTAAACAAGGCCATGGTTCAGGCGCGGAAGTGTGGCGGACAATTTGGTCATTGCGTTTTTGACGTAGCCACAACTACAGCTTGGCATGCAGCAACGTCAACCAACCGCGCTCTTGGTGTATGAATAGGTCTCTCACCCAAACACCATGGTGGGGGTGCGCAGTGCGGTGAACCATCTGGTCGCCGTGCTTTTGACGTAACCACAACTACTGTTTGGCATCCAGCATCGCCAACCAAACGCGCTTTAGATGCATGAATAGTTCTCTCACCCAAATACCATGGTGTAGCGGACGATTTAGTCGCCGCACTTTTGATGTGCCACGACTATGGTTTGGCATGCAGCGGCGCCAAGCAAACCGCCCCACCCAAACACCATGGTGGGGTCCGTAGTGCGCGCACGATTTGGTCGTCGTGCTTTTGACATAGCCACAACTACGGTTTGGCATGCAGCAACGCCAACCAAACACGCTTATGAATAGTTCTCTCACACAAACACCATGGTGGGAGTGTGTGGTGCGGAGGACGATTTGGTCACTGTGCCTTTGACGTAGCCACAACTACGGGTTGGCATGCAACCATTTTTTATGTAGTCACAACTACTAATTGGCATGGCGGGGATCCAAGGTGCGCGGACGATTTGATCTCCGCACTTTTGGCATAGCCACAATTATAGTATGGCATGCAGTGACACCAACCAAACACATGTTAGAAGGTGCGTGAATAGTTCTCCCATACAAACACCATGGTGAAGGTCCACGGTGCAGCGAATGATTTGTCCGTCACACTTTTGGCCTAGCCATAATATAGGACTTCAAATAAATTTTATGTTTTTAAATTTATATTTCTTAACGGCATAGGTGGATAGCTTAAATTTAAACTCAAATGATTCTTTAACTTTGTCATAATGTCAGAAGTTGATATTTCTTTTTATAAAATCAGATACATCCCATCGGTATTGTTGATAACAATAGTTAGAGTATGTATCTATAAATATAGTGCATTATGGTTTTTAATTTTCTTTTCTAAAATGTAGTACATCCAGGTTTGCTTAAATAAAAATAAATGATTATTTTCTATATAGAAACTAATTCATTTACTTATCTATTTTATATAAGAAGGCTGAGAGTTCATCCTTTAATTATGAGAATTGAATCAAATTTCAATATATTAGAATGCTAAAATATCATATTTTCATGTCATCATCTAATAACACATCCAACTAACATATAGTATCATGTTCTATTCAAGCTATTTATATTAGGAAACCTATATTTAGTTGTTCATATCAGAATGTTTAAAATCATTCATTAACATGTATTATTGTATTTATTCAATCATATTAGTAAATATAGATAGTATATTTTTATTGACGATTCCCGCAGCAACTCCTAGTTGAATTAAACGCCAAATGTTTCTTGTTATTGTGATATTTAAATACAATGATGATTACACCTATGCCAAATGGGACCCCGATGATGCATGCATGGATTGCGAGATTACACGCCGCACGAATCAATCACCGAAGGTGGTATATGGTATGTTGCTGAATTCTGCAGTTTGATAGGGCCTTCTCTCTGTAATTCAGTTGACGGTTGACTGGACACGCGTAGGAATAGGATAAGTAGTCCAAAGAGGCAGCTAAAATATGCTCCAAGGACGATCGAGGGAGATCTCAATTCTCAAAGGCATATTCGCTCATGCAGGGGTGCAGCGGACATGTGCTCAGCGCTCTTGGTTTGGTCGTCGTCTTCGTCGAGGTAGAGTGATTAATGCAGCTTGTGTCATTATAAAATTAGCAAGCGAATAATTGTTTATTAATATATTCTCTTTTTTAAAAAATGAATAATTGTTCAGCTAACCTCCTGCTAATTTCCTAGTTATGGCCGTGGTTGCTCGCATGCCATCCAGTGTCCTATTTCAGATTTTTCAGTCATATAATCATTCCATATGCGTTTTCCCTTGTGTTATCTTTTCCTAGAATGGGGTTTCTTGTTTTTAGCAATTAGAATTGACCAGAAATGGTCTAAAAAGGTTAAAGAAAACTTGTTTGATATGCAAATACTCCTGTTTAAGAAGAACTGTACTGAACCAAACTACTTTTTTTGTTGGCATCCCAATTTTTCCTGTTTAATCCATGTCTTCCGGCGCCTAAATTCTTTCTCCGGCTTCGAAAATAAACCAGCCGTCCAGCCACCCACCTGCCCGCAACAGACAAGCACGCACGCGCCAGCGCATGAACTCGGGAAAGGGACCTGTCGGAAAAGCAACGCCCTCTTTGTCTTCTTTGCTCGGTTTCCTTGGTGCTCCCGGCGATCCCCTCCAACTCCGCCGCTCTAGATCTCTCCGGCGTGCTCTGCACTTGGTTTCGCCGAGCTTCTTGGGAGTCCAGGTCCCAGAGAACCAGGGCTATAAGAGGGGAAACCAACTCCATCTCCCCCCTGGTGCCGCATTGAGTTCTTGAGGTGCGCTTCATCGAGGACTTGTACATTTTTGTTGGTCATGTATGTATTCCATTTTATTGCTCTGCTCTTTTGGGAATTATAAATCCAGGAATGTTCTCACTAGAAGAGTTCACCAATCTTATGTTGGTTTCTTGGATTAGTTCTGATCCATGGCTAAATGGTCGAATTGAGTGATTAATGCAGTCTGCTTCATTATAAAATTAGTGAGCGAATAATTGTTCAGTCTCTTCCCAGAACTCATTACATGTAGAACCAGCTGCTAACTGCTATTTTTTCCCTCCGATTAGAATGGCTGGGGTTCTCTCTCACCATGCGCTGGCATCTTCGCAATCGCACTGGTGCAGTGCGAAGAACTCTAGATTCGAAAAGAGGACGGGCAGTGTCCACTTGGTTTATGTAAAGGGAAGCTGTGGTTCTAACAGCCGAAAACTGGGTTTGGCATGGGCCTCGAGCTCTCAGTCTTCTGTCATGGAGCCAATGCACCTACCATCGGATGGCAACACTGGTGACACCCCAAAGAAATCAAGTAATTTTATTGACTTCTATTTGAATGAAATTGCATAGTGGTTACTTGTTTGTTTGTTATTTTTTTAGAAAATTGGGCATTTCCCACATTTAACGTTGGGCTTAACAAATATGGAGCATATAATAAGTTCTGTATATCTGTTATCGTTGCAGGTGAAAGCGCTCTTATATTGATTGTTATCTTCGTGTCATTGCAGGTGAAAGCGCTCTTATATTGATACGACATGGTGAATCCCTGTGGAATGAGAAAAATCTCTTTACTGGCTGCGTTGATGTACCCCTAACACCAAAGGGTGTTGAGGAGGCCATTGAGGCAGGTAAAAGGATATGCAATATCCCAATCGATGTAATATATACTTCATCACTGATTCGTGCTCAGATGACCGCAATGCTTGCCATGATGCAGCATCGACGCAAGAAGGTTTGTGCGTCTTTTCGCTTTATGAAACATTCCAGTAATTTCTTCTAGCATGTGTGAGAAATTATGTTGATGTGTTATATGTATTTACAGATCCCAGTTATCATGCATAATGAGAGTGAACAAGCTCACAGGTGGAGTCAGATATACAGTGAGGAGACAACGAAACAGTCCATTCCAGTCATAACAGCTTGGCAATTGAATGAACGGATGTAATACTTTCTCCGTATTCTTTGATTTGCTAATTATATAATTATAATAGTTCATTGACTGTGCTTTTGTCTTGAAATATCCCATGACATTTCTAGGTATGGTGAGTTACAAGGCCTTAACAAGCAAGAAACTGCAGATCGGTTTGGCAAAGAGCAAGTTCATGAGTGGCGCCGCAGTTATGATATCCCTCCCCCAAATGGAGAAAGCCTAGTGATGTGTGCTGAGAGAGCTGTTGCTTATTTCAAAGATCAGGTATTGTTCGCAAGGTCATTTTACACTAATTGGAAGATACACTATTTACTTGGATTATTGGTCTCGCTGCTGCTAACTGTTGTAGTATTGGTAGCTATGCTAAAGGTAATGTGTTGAATTGATGAATTCCTCTACTGTGCAATACACCAATGGATGTGCTTAGTTTTCTTTCTATTGTGCGCTCATATGAAATTTATACCCGGAATTTTTTATTTATCTTCGACTCTAAAAACAGTTGTTTCTAGTTCAGTCTGACCTATAGTCGTTTTTCCCCTAATAGATTGTTCCACAACTTGTGGCTGGAAAACATGTGATGGTTGCTGCACACGGGAATTCACTTCGTTCAATTATAATGCACCTGGACAAATTAACTTCTCAAGAGGTAATTTACTGTCTTTTTTATCTTTCCCTCAAAAAGGACTTCGCTAAAAAAACATGTAGCATTATATGTTAAATTTGGGAGTGAGCCTTTTGTCTCCCTTCATCAGGTAATAAGCCTTGAGCTGTCTACTGGCATTCCCATGCTTTACATATTCAAGGAAGGAAAGTTTATTCGGCGTGGGAGCCCAGTAGGACCTTCGGAGGTCAGTGTTTATGCTTATACCAGGGTGAGGTTCTGTGCCCCATGTTTCTAAGAAAGGATGATACTCCATTTTGCGAACCAAACAATTTTCTGAGCACATTACATTTCAAAACAGATTTGACCAGGAAGATAACAGTTCTGCTGGTCAATATCTGAATTCTCACAAAGCTCATGTATTTGTGTTCTATACATGATTCTAACCGTTGAGCAATTTAATGAACATCAGAAAATTTTACTTAACCTTTGTTAAATGTAAAAAATATGCACAGAAAATCTTCTTATTTTAATAAGCTGGGTGTGTTTGATGGCAATAGGTTTTGTGCTCAAATTAAAGTTTTCATTGTATCCATATTCATTCATCTGTGTTAGTGCATACCACATACATATAATCTTCTCTTTAATAGTTTTCTATAAGTTCCTGGTACTTTATTTCCTTTTTGAATTTCTGCCATTTATTAATAAGTTATGTGTGTTGCTTGCATTAACCTTCTTGCAGACCTTGGCTAAATACAGACAGAAGCTTGATAGTATGGTTCATTAAAAAAAGGTCAGTGAATATTGAATAATCTAGTAAGTTTAGTTCCCATTGAATTGGATACTCCAACTGCCGCTAACTTTACAATATGTTGTTACCTCTTGACGTTGCAGACACTCCACTTGGACCATGACTCAATATATTTTTGTCAAAGATGTCTAGTTTTTGGAGGAATGGTTAAGCAAACTCTTGGCATGAGGATCATTTATGACTGACGAAATTCATCAATTGGGAGCTTCTTTCTGTAAACAAACATGTGCAATGGCTTTAGTATGGGGTAGAAGTAGCAATCATATGTTGTATATTTAGTTGAATTTGTTGAGGAGAATGAGATACATTTGTTTTCCTTTTTTCCCCTCAAACTATCTAGTCCTGATAGGCAAGCTACACCTATTTAATCGTGTAACTCTCTGTCCTATATATTTTAGATTTTAAATAAAACTATAAATGATTATATTTGAAGCTATGGAAAAAACGATATTTATAGTTCCCTATAAATAAATAAAGACTAAAGCTAAAGGCCTCGTTTTTTTCTCAGAGCTAACTAGGCCTGGCCCATCTACAGGGAACCACAAAGGACTAATTAGCAGGCTTTAAAAGATTTTTTCCAGGATCAAACCAAAGAAACCTTACATGGGCTGAATCAGCCCACCCAGCCTGGAGTCTATTCCAACAGCCACCCGCCGCCGGCCGACTTCCCGGAGCCACCGCCGTCAACCCGTAGCTACCGACTTCCATAGCCCTTTTCCGTCTCTGCTACCTACATCTCCGCTGTCGATCCAACCGTAGCCACCGCATCCGTGGATGGGTTCTGTCGGTGACCATGGAGACAAGGAGTTCATCGATCCCATATGTCAAAGGAAGCAGTCCAACGGATAGCTCATGAGCCCGGGTCTTC
>CM041638.1:34443797-34508631 GCA_023333625.1 Bothriochloa decipiens
TCATGAGATCAATAGAATTATCCAGTTGATCATCTCTATTCTACACCATATCGCCGTGAGCAACTCCCGCCGGGAGGGATTGCTTCTCGGAGCCGGCCACCTCTGCAGTTGGTCGGGCATGCCTCAACTCCCAGGACCACCGAGCTCCCCGAAATGAACTCTTCCCAGGGCCTGCTTCAGTCCTCACCGGTCCGAGGCAATGGACCTTCTCGATCCACCGGTGGCCGTGCGAATCGCCATGACTCCGGCGGGGATGCCCCTGCCACGGTCGGGAAGCCGTTTCGCTCTCGTCGGACTGCCGGTTCTGCTGGCAGTGGCGATGCCGCTACCACCGCAGGTGTGTCTGGTGGTGTAACTCCTGCCTTCGGCACCGCCGCTGCTGCAAGTGGTGGGACGCCTCGGGCCACGGTCATCCCAACTGGGGCTGGTACCAGTGGTGGCACTTCTCTGTTTCCTGCCACCGGCCTGGAGGAATATGAGGCTACAAGCCTGGAGGACAAGGACAAGGGGTTTGATCTTGGGTATTCAGTAAGAAAGTTTTCTTCGCCATTTGCTTAGGAAGTTAGGATTGTGATTGTACTGTCTCAGTGGTAGTATGGTCGTTAGGTTGATGGTTAGTGATGAATATTCGGGATTGGAAGATGTTTTGATTGATCCCAATGCCAATATCAATTGTTGGATTCAAGTTGTATTCATGTGACAAAGCTTGTCGGTTCATCACAAGTTAGATTGTGTGCATGTGAGGTTGTTTATGGTCATGAGGTGCATGGTTCACGGAACTTCGTGTATGAAACAGCCACACAAGTAGGCTAGACAATGATGATCAACTGATTGATGATTGTGGAATGCATTAATTCAAGTAGGCTGTGTGTTAATTCTCATGTCAGATATGGAAGTAGGCTGTCACGACATTGTTTCTGAATTTGTTAAGGTACATGGACATTGGCATCTTGTGCTGTGACATCTTTCGAATCCGACATGTTTTCTTACTAATTATTGTTACCCTCTATACTAGTTCTTTCTCCTTTGCGTTCCCAGTGATTGGATTTGAGGGGATTCTGTTAGGTAGTCTACTAGTAGTAATCTGAAGAGGGATAGTACTTCAATATAGCTCTAGCCTATGGAAGAAATCAAAGATTCCAATGGTCAAGTTATGAAGGTCCTTTTAGAGAGAATGTAGTCCAACAGTGCTATAGCCCAAAAAGGTCGAGGAATTGAGTGCAGAATCCATCAAGAAAACAGTGCATTTGGTTGTAGAAAGTGGGGGCAGCAGAATGCAGCATTGAGCATTTCATGGCTAGTCAACTTTCTTTTTGTGAAAGTCGAAAGCCGCGAAATCTTCTTCACCTTTGCCACCAATGAAGGAAGTCTTAGTTGGTTAAAGAGGTGGTACCACCATGCAAGGAATATGTACTCCTAGAGTTATTAGTCATGAACCTGTTCTTTGGTTAGAGTAATGACCTTAGCACATTTCGTATAAAGCATGGTAATATTGTCTTGTACCTAATTTTTTCCTTGCTTGTGCTGCATGGTAAAAGAATGAGAACTTGGTTGTATCTGGTTTGTCCTCTGCTTGCTGGCTATTACTATGTTGGATAGTTGGTCATGATCTAATTTTATTTTGGCATATGTCCTGTCTATTTGTATAGCATTGTTGCCTAGTTGTGCATTTGATATGTGAACTGCTACGTATTTGGGATTTCCTATAAACTTTTAGAGACATAGTAGTCTGTTCCATGATTCACATATTTCTGAAAGACTGCATTAAGGATATATTTCTGGACTGCTACATTAGTCTACAATAGTAGGTTCCTGCATTTTGCTCTTTTCAACATGTAAACTGTTGTAATTCCATCAGTTTTTTGCAAGGAGAATTCTTTGCAGTCCTTGTAACTTGTGGTACATCTGTACTATCTCATATAGCCAATATGTGCCTCTGCATATGTCTTGGTCATGAGCATGTTAAGGTTTACATCTGTACCATCTCATATTGCTTCTTGAAATTTGTCTGTATAGAGAACATACAACCTGTTAAAGCACATTTCACATCGCTTCTTGTAACTTGTGGTATATGTGTATTGTGTACCATCTCAATCTTGTATGTTTGTACTTAAAATGACCACCTCAAGCTTGTGTATTTGTTCTAAAATGACCACCTCAATTTGTGGATCATCTGCAATCTTGCTTCACTAACTTTTATACTGCTTGTAGATGAACTTTTCTTCAAGTGATAACGAGGACGATTCAAGTAACGATGAGGATGATTCAAGTGATGACAAGGACGAAAACACTTAAGGTTGCATTGCAACTGAATATGATGCAACAGTATGGTGCCATTGCATGCTTGCTTGCCGGTATGTACTACCATGATACTTTCGTGAAAAAATCGAAGAAAAGAAAAACAAACCATCCGGATATGAATAGGAAATGAGCACAATCCAACAACTTGCTTCAACATGGTCAGGATAGGGAGGGAACTTTTTGATAGCTCCATAATTTGCTATTATATCATCATGTCTTGAAATGAAGGAGCAAGACCATGCATTCAAACAAACCTACAGATGGTGGCTAATGCGAGTAGTTTATGGTGTCGAGCTGGAGCTACGGCACTCCATGAGTTACTCCTTTCAAGCTCTCTACCCAGATTAGTTCTTTTTGAAGTTTCAGGGTTGCTCATGGTGGTTTGTGTATATATGTGGTGGTGCTACTGTAACTCTTTAAGAACGAGTGTAGGTGTGTTGATTGTTGAGGGGAGATGTCTCCGCCTCTCTCGTTAGTGAAATGACACCTGTTCTCATGCAATGTTAGATCATGAAAAAAATTGGATGGCTTGAGTTGAAGTCATCAAATAAGTTGATGTCCATACAGGATGTTCGCTGCAGCTTCTTTGCAACGGCTGCTGTTCTTTGCACAGTGATCGACTGTTTTATTTGGTGGGAAAAGGAAATGTATTCAATTTTATACGTTCGTCCATTTGCACTGTCATCGACTGTTTTATTTGGTGGTTGAGAAGGATTTTGTTGGACTTACCCAAGCCTAAATCAAACTATAATAATATACTTGCATGCACGATACTGTATAACTTTATCCGAGAAAGTATGATGGCAGACCCGGGTTTTCCAAATTATAAGACGTGCTAGCACATCTTAACACGCCTGTTAATCATATTGATTTGGATTGTTATCATTGTTACCTAAACTATACATAATCTTCCAGTCAGGTAAAGATCATGGTAGATTCTCTCAACCTAAAAGTATTACGATATTTGGAAGTAATCCTCATGAATCAATCAAGAGTTACGCAGCAAATTCCCGAGGATCGTTGACAGCAAATTTCAGAATTGTTCACCCAAACGCCAAAGCTCATTCGTCAGGCTATGTACAGTTCTAGCAGGTTTTACTTATACTACGCTACAAACACTAACGCGATGATCAACATGACGAGCCCAAAAACGGTGATGAGCAAGCACTTCATCGACGAGTTGGTCTCGTGCGTCCGTGCGGCCCTGTTGAGCTGCTCCTCCGCCTCGCGTGTCTCCCTGGCGGCCTCCTCCGTGTTGGACTCGACGGCATCGATGGCGCCTTGCTGAACATGGACGAGCTTCCCGAGGTCCACGAAGATCTCGTTGATCTCAGCGATCTCCTGCTGGATCTTGCATATCTCCCGCTCCCTCTCCTCGACGAGGGCCTCGTTGAAGGCGACCTCGTGGTCCAGCACGGCTAGCTCCTGCGTCCTCCGTGATTCCACCAGCTGCTGCTGCTGTTGTTGCTGGATCTGGATGTTGCATTGCTGATGATCGGCTGGGCCGGCAGTGGTGGCATTGGCATTGTATGATCCTATGGGAGGGCCGTAGTAGCTCGGCGGCGCACGACGGGCGGCGGCGGCGGTTTCCTGGCGATCGGCATCGATGATCCGGCCCTGCACCCACTGGAACTCTTTGAGCGCGGCCTGGAAGTCCGTGGCGAGGTTGGGCCCGACGGCGGCGGCAGTGGCGGGGTCGGCCAGCCTCCGCGCCGTGTTCCGGGCCAGGCGCGTGACGTCGGCGCGCCCCCTCCGGATGCGCTCACGGACCACGCGGGCGTCGCCGCCGCGCCCGCCCCCGCCAGCGGCGAGGTCGTGCGCGAGGCGGCGGAGCTCCGACACCTTGGTGTTGATCTGGAACACGCAGTGCGCCACCACGGCCCCCGGCGGCGGCGAAGGGCGCGGCGGGAGGCCCGCCTCCAGGTCGCGGCAGACGTCCTGGAAACTCATCGGCGTGGCGGCTGGCGGCAGGGATGATCGACCGATCGAGTCACTGGCGGCTGTCGCGCGCGCTGCGAGACGGAGCGATCGTCTGATCCTTCAATGCTGCTGGCGATCTGCGAAGGGAGCGGAGGAGTTGTATATATGGACGGCGCCGCGGTGGCGGTGTCGCTGGTGAAGTCTGCAGACGGCGAGTCGGAGTCGGACGGACCGAGCGATCGACGACGACTTATCTTACGTCCGCACCGGACTATGGAGGCGGCGTTGAAACGGAGACGGTAACACTTCCAATTCCTTGGCAACCGCCGCCGCCAGCGTGCGGGCGATGAGATGAGCCGATGAGAGCTGAGAGGGAGTCCGGACGTACGGAGTAGATGGATTTTGCATCAGCTTTGTGTAAAAAAAAAAAATACCGAGCTCAGCCGGGGCTCAGATCATCTGTATTATGGGAGAGATGACTGTGACACCACCCCATGTAGTCACGAGAGCATGTCATCATCGCTCGGTTATATTGGGGTGAGATGGCTTTGAACTCTAGATCTCAGGTTAAGAGATCGAACAAGCTAACCGTGTCATAAATACTTTGCTGTGAAGCTAAGGCCTAAAGCCCATTTGCATTCAATTCTTGCAATTTTTAAGAATTGTTTTTTGTATTTTTAGGTGTCAAAATAAAGAAACCCCATTCTAGTGGATCCGTGTGGTAAGGAAAAATGGGTAATCTATTCCTTAACAAAAAAAATTGAAGATTATGTAATGCTTATACAGTAATGATATTCTTTGTTTCTCTCTTTATCTTTGGATTCTTATTAAATGACCCAAGGAGTGGGTCGGTCTCAAAATAAATAAGTTGTTAGTTGTAGAATATTATTCTCGATAAACTTGAATTTAACGAAAAAGAAAAAGGTCTGCACCTATCCTTTACCTTTGGGTTCTAGTTTGAGAACCGCTTGTTTTTTTTTGAAAAAAGGGATTTGGCTCAGGATTGCCTATTTTTCATTTTAGGGTTTCTCTCATTGGATTTTCTAATATTAATCTATATTTCTTCCATTAGAAAGAAAACCCTTTTCTTTTTTAACTAATTCTTTTCTATTTCTACCTACTCAAGTTATTAATCATTCTAGTACAATTTATTTATTTATTTATTTATTTATTTAATTTATTTATTTAATTTAATTTAATTAATTAATTAATTAATTAATTTATTTATATTTAACTTTAACTCTACGATGCGTCTCAGTTTGCTCCATCATAGCCACGGTAGTAAATTTGTTTCCATCCCTTAGATCTAGGCCTGAACGATCAGATTTTATTTACGTAACTGTTTAATCTTGTCTGAAGTTAATAAATGAAGGCCCCACCTACTACTCCTATTCTTCCTCTAGAAAAAAAAAACCAGGGAAAAAAGAAAGAGGCAGAGATAGAGGACGCGGCCTTTTACCGTGCTCGTTCTTATCCTCACTTACCACCTCCTCTTGTTTCCTCCGTTCCCAGGCTTCTCTCCGACGACGCCGGCGCCGCCTCGGTGATGCCGCAGCCTGCGGGCGGCCTTCCCCTCTCTCCCTCCCTCTCCTCCAGCGTCGCGGCATGCTGGGCGGGCCAGACCGCAGCCTCCTCCTTGCGCGTTGGCGCAGCCGGGGGCGGGACGGCGGCGGCGGCTCAGCTCGGCGGCAGGACCTGGAGCTTCACACTCTTCTCCTCCATCTCATGGCTCCTCCCAAAAATCCTGTGTCCCTCCATCACCCCCTTTGCACGGGGTCATTGGGCACTGCTGTAGTGCCGTGCAATCTCTTATCCGAGTTCATCCATGATGGGTTAGGGTGTGGTCTGCAGCGCGTTTACTTCTACAATTCTGTTGGAATTTGTTGATCGTGGGCATATCCATGGTGGTAAATTTGTTTTGGTCTCTTGAATCTAGGCTTGGAAGATCAGATTTTGTTTAGCTAACTGTTTAATTTTGTCTCACTATCTTGTTCGTTGTTGAGCCTGTGATGGAAATGCCATACCCGATGCTGAAGGATACGATCTGATGTTCATTCGCTTGTGAGGTACTGGGCATGAGCTGTTACTTACATTATGAAATTTCTGAGAGTAGCCCATTGTTGCCATGCCTTGATGCTCCGGGTTCATGAACAAATGATGATTGGCAACTTACTGAGGCAAACCTTCTGTCTTCTATACTTATGCTGCTTCATTACTCTTGCAGCCTATTTTTATGTTAAATTTCAGCGTCCATATTTAGTTCCATATACGCTCTGGTAATTTTTATGGTACATCATGTGGTTCAATTTTCTAACATTAGAGTTTTTTGGGTGATGAAAGAATTAGTGTCTCTGGGATAGAGTGGTTTATCAGCAACCACATAGATATTGATAGAAGAAGGATTGTGTGCTATTTTTGCTATTTTTGCAAGCTGCAAACTCCTACAGTTCTTCAGTTTCGTCTTATATATGTTGGCGCATATTTTCTTGCTGCTCTTCATTCTTCAGGTCCCTGCTACAACCAGATGATGTGTTCCATGGTCTATTCTAGCGATTTAAGTATTTCCAGATTAAATACATGTGCTTTGTACCTAATGTCTTCATATACCTACAGAATACAGTGAAGACAATTGCCCTTTTTGTTTCATGGTGTGAGGTGTGTACCACGGCAAGGTGACAATCTCCGTCTCAAGGCCAAGATTGAGGGATCAGGTAACAATGGATGCAAAATCAACTCAGCTTGCAACATGTTTTCTTGATTTCCTCGACTTCTGCAGTTAGCGACCAAGAGATCTCTCATTTCATTTGTGCAGTTCTACTCCTTTTTCCCTTACCTGAGGATGCAATGGATTAACAAAAGCATGGGAGGACAGGGATGCACAAGCGTTGGTCCCTGTGTACGATAGGGTGAGCTTCATTGCATAATGCTTAAGATGATGCCTTGATTAACTTTGACAACAAAGATTCCAATGTACAGGTTTCAGCTTATGAAAACAGTATGGTGGCGAAGGATTTCACACCACCAGCAATGTGAAAATCTTGATAACTAATACATAAATGTAGTTACATATTGGGAACAAGCTCATGGGAGCTATAATTAAGTGCAGGTTTCGTTAAGGCTCATGAAACCAGGTTCAGAGATCCTTTGTTGGCTACATAAATGTAGTTATAGTTTTACTTTTTGTTCCCTAAAAAGGATCAAGGCCTTGTGTGTTTTTTTAAAAAAAAACAATTTGTTTAGGTTCTTCCATTTGCGTACAAAATAAGAGCAGCAGGCAAAGGACTCAGTATGCAATTAACAGAATAAATGATAGATACAAAACTTATAGGAATTGTGAAAACATCTTGTTCTTAGTCTCCAATTCTAGGAAGCAAGAATTTTTTTTGTAGCTCTACAGATGGCTCGGTGAGCCTCAGCTTTACTGAAAAGGTGCTTGTGCCCACCTGCTGACCTGCCGAGCTTTGGGTTCAGATTTAGCCTCACTGGATATGGAATGTGGTCACATTATTTTTCCTTCAGACAAGCTAGAATTCAGCCTTATTGTCCCATAATTAGTGGAGGGTTTCGTAAAGGTGGAGTGAGATTATGAAATTAGAGGTATGTACTCCTCTAATTACGGGAACAGCTAGTTGTGTTCACGAATGCTACTGTTCTTTGCACTATGCTCATTTTGTTTAATTTGCTGTTTATAGCTGTTCAGCCTTGTCTTTATGCACTATTTAGAATGTCTAAATAGTACTGCGGTGGTAACATATTTTTCCTTAAAAAAACATTGTTCCTTGCTAATGGTTGATTATCAGTCAAGTTATTTACTAAAGCGAAGTAACCTCACTTGGAAATTTAACAACAGTGCTACATCGTCTCTGGTGAATTATCCTATTTTCGAATGGAGTTCAGAGTACCACCCTACCCATTAGTGTGTGTGACTAATAACATTCACGCCTTAAGCTAATTTATATGATTCCACATGCTGTTGTGTGTATTGTTAACATTTCATAATATATCTTAATATTGATGGATCAATTTCTGCAGGGTACAAGATGGTGAGGATTTATACTATCAATTGGGTACCAAATTGCAGAAACTAGTAAACAAAAAGGCTGACGCCATCAACCCTTCGCTATGAAGCTAAGGCATAAAGTGCAAATTATAGTTTCCTCTTAACAAAGCAGTTGGAGTTTACTAGGAATGATATCATGTACTAGTCTTTCTGAAATTGTAGTTCGTTTGACTTTTTTGATTTTAAGTTGACCATCTCGTCTTATTTAAAAATTTATTTAAAATATCATTTCTTTTGTTGTGGCTTGCTTTATTAATAGAAAAAACTTCGAGAATGACCTAAATTTAACTATATTTGCTCAAATGTTTTAAATAAGACAAGTGGTCAACTTGAGGTCAAAAAAGCAAAACGAACTACAATTTGAGACGGAGGGAGTACAACAGAGGAACAACTAGTCAGATCACAATAAGGGTAAGACTATCTGTAACGTAGTCGATGCCGGTTGTAAAAAAAAAAAGTAGTCGATGCCGAAAATTCTTTTCCATCTGCCACCTCTACGATGCCAAGACTTCACATGTTATCACAGCGTGGACATCGATGTCTATAAGTACGAGGGCCCCTTTTTCCTTTCAACAAGTCTAAATCTTGCCTGACTCTTAGCATCGGCAGGGTGTCGATGCGTACTAGCTGACACAAAAACACTTCTCTTATTCTTTCAGCACCGTGGCACGAATGTTTTTGGTTTCAGCATTGATGTCCACAACCTATCTGCCCAATGCTTTGGACCTTCTCTCGTTTATTAATTTGGACATCTGTAAAAAGCAACATTATGGCTAGTCTAATGAAGATGTTTACTTCTAAGTTCTAAGTAGGACATGAGAGTTAAATCAAAAGATTGCCCATGACGAACAACTATTTCAGAATTTAGATTAGATGATTTTGTTCGAAGTTATACAAAATTCTAAGTGGCCTTTTTTCACCTTTCGTTTTTTAAACTGGCAACTTCGTCTATGTTGACTGGAAGACTTTCTTAAGTCGTCTCAACATAGCCGGTCCTAAGCCCGGGTAAAGGAGGAGGGTTGTGTTTAGGTGTGGCGAGCCAGACGTCAAAACCAGCCTTTCTTATGGAGATGAGACCAAATAGACTCCCGTTGGGGCGTAACCCTCTTAGTGACGCGCCATGCCGGATCCCGGGTATGGTGACAAATGAGCAAGGGCTGGGTCGTCATCCCCGTGACGCGCCGTGTCGTGATCTGGGCACGGTGTCAAGAGAGCAAGGATCGGGACGTCGCATCCTTAGTGGCGCGCCACATCGGCGCCCGGGTGTGGTGAAAAATGAGCAAGGGTCTTCGCATCAGCAACGGGTGCGAAGGGTAAGGAAGCTAGTCGAACCCACTAGGATTCGTATAGGTAGCTGGAACGTAGGGTCCCTCACGGGTAAGTTAAGAGAGTTAGTTGATACAGCGGTTAGGAGGCGAGTAAATATCTTGTGTGTCCAAGAGACTAAATGGAAGGGGCAGAAGGCGAAGGAGGTGGACAACACCGGCTTCAAGCTTTGGTACACAGGGACATCTTCCAATAGAAATGGAGTAGGAGTTTTGATTGATAAGAGCCTTAAGGATGGTGTGGTGGAGGTGAGAAGACAAGGGGATAGGATCATCTTAGTTAAGCTCGTCATTAGCGATATGGTCTTAAACATAATTAGTGCGTATGCCCCCAAGTAGGCCAGGATGAGAGCGCTAAAAGGCTTTTCTGGAAAGATTTAGATGGCTTGGTTAGAGCTGTACCTAATAGCGAGAAGCTCTTTATAGGAGGGGATCTTAATGGTCATGTAGGTACGTCAAGGGTAGGTTATGAGGCAGTTCATGGAGGTTTCGGTTTTGGCAGTAGGAACCAGGAAGGAGAGGAAGTCTTAGACTTTGCTATAGCCTTTGATCTTATATTAGCCAAGACTTTCTTTAGGAAGAAGCTGTCTCATTTAGTGACCTTTAGTAGTGGCCATCACTCTAGCCAGATTGACTTTGTCCTTACAAGGAGGAGGGATAAACGAGCATGCTTCGATTGTAAGGTGTTACCTGGAGAGTGCGTAGTATCTCAACACAAGTTGTTGGTGGCTGATTTCCGCTTTCTAGTGCAAGCCTGTAGGGTTAAACAACCTAAGATTGCAAGAACAAAGTGGTGAAAATTAGAAGGTGAGACAGCAAAGGTCTTCAAGGAAAGAGTTATTGAAGAGGGCCCTTGGCAGGATGAAGGGGATGCAAACGACATGTGGGAGAAGATGGCAACTTGCGTTAGGAAGGTTGCTTCAGAGGTGCTTGGAGTGACCAAAGGGGGTAGAGGCGATTCAAAAGACACTTGGTGGTGGAATGAAGATGTGCAAAAGAATATTAAGAAAAAGAAGGAATGCTATAAGCGCTTGTACCATGATAGGTGTGCCGACAACATAGAGAAGTACAAGGTGGCAAAGAAGGCTGCAAAACGAGCAGTGAGCGAAGCAAAGGGACAGACATACGAGGGTCTATACCAACGTTTGAGTACGAAGGAAGGAGAGAAGGACATCTATAGGATGGCTAGGGCTCGTGATAGGAAGACAAGAGACTTCAACCAAGTCAAGTGCATTAAGGATGAGAGGGAGCAGCTCTTGGTGAAGGAGGATGAGATTAGACATAGATGGCGAGAGTATTTCGATAAGCTTTTCAATGGTGAGAGTGAGAACACCACCGACCAGTTGGACGACTCGTTTGATGACACCAATAGGCGCTTCGTGCGGCGGATCCAAGAATTGGAGATCAGAGAAGCCCTAAAAAGGATGAAAGGGGGTAAAGCAATGGGCTCTGATGGTATTCCAATCAAGGTGTGGAGATGTCTCGGGGATATAGCTATAGTATGGCTAACCAAGGTGTTCAACAATATTTTCTGATCGAACAAGATGCCTGAGGAGTGGAGAAGAAGCATATTGGTACCAATCTACAAGAACAAGGGAGACATCCAAAGTTGTACTAATTATCGGAGAATCAAGTTGATGAGCCACACCATGAAGCTATGGGAGAGAGTCATAGAGCGTCGCTTGCGAGGAACAACGCGGATATCCATGAACCAATTTGGTTTCATGCCTGGAAGGTCAACCATAGAAGCAATCTTCTTAATAAGACAAGTTATGGAGCGGTTTAGAGAACAGAAGAAGGACCTACACATGGTTTTTATTGATTTGGAGAAGGCTTACGACAAGATACCAAGGAATGTTATGTGGTGGGCTTTGGACAAGCATAAAGTCCCAGCAAAGTATGTTACCCTCATCAAGGACATGTATAACAATGCTGTGACTAGTGTTCGAACAAATGATGATAACACAGACTACTTTCCGATTAAGATTGGGCTTCATCAAGGGTCTGCCTTGAGCCCATATCTCTTTGCCTTAGTAATGGATGAGGTTACAAGGGACATCCAAGGGGATATCCCTTGGTGTATGCTGTTCGCCGATGATGTAGTGTTAGTTGATGAAAGCCGAGCGGGGGTAAATAGGAAACTAGAGTTGTGGCGGCAGACCCTTGAGTCTAAAGGTTTTAGAGTAAGCAGAACTAAAATCGAATACATGAGATGCGACTTTGGCACTGCTGCACAGGAGGAGGGAGACGTGAGTCTGGGAGGTCAAGTAGTGCCTAGGAAAGATACCTTTCGGTATCTGGGATCGATGCTACAGAGGGATAGAGATATTGATACGGACGTCAGCCATAGAATCCAAGCTAGGTGGATAAAGTGGCGCCAAGCTTCTGGCATTCTCTGTGACAAGAGGATACCACAAAAGCTAAAAGGCAAGTTTTATAGAACAGCGATTAGACCCGCTATGCTGTACGGAGCAGAATGCTGGCCCACAAAGAGAAGACATGTTCAACAACTGAGTGTTTCAGAAATGCGTATGTTGCGTTGGATTTGTGGTCACACGAGGATGGACCGAGTGCGGAATGATGATATTCGTGATCGCCTAGGGGTAGCACCTATCGAAGAGAAGCTTGTCCAGCATCGGTTGAGGTGGTTTGGCCATGTCCAAAGGAGACCTCCAGAGGCACCAGTGCATTATGGAGTTCTAAGTCAAGATAATAATATGAGGAGAGGCAGAGGAAGGCCAAAGTTGACATGGAAGGAGGCAATAAAAAGAGATTTGAAAGAATGAGATATACCTAGAGATCTGTGTCTGAATAGGAGTGCTTGGAAATTGGCTATCGACGTGCCTGAACCGTGACCGAGGGTGGTTTGTTGGGTCTCAAATCTAGCCTACCCCAACTTGCTTGGAACTGACAGGCTTGGTTGTTGTTGTTGTTGTGTTTTTTAAACCGGCCTTGAGAGAAGGAGAAAGGAAAGGGAGAATAAAAGTTGACCGGGTCAAATGAACACATGCCCTGGCTTGCCTTCCTGGCATTTCAAGCAGCCTTTCACACAAGTCCCTCCCAGCCACTCAATTACCCTCCGTTTCGGCGTCAAAAAAAAAAAAAAAAAAAAATTACCCTCCGTTTCCCCTGCCCCTCCTCCGTCGTCTACCTCCCAACATTTCTGTCTCAAGATAGCTTGGATGAGCAGAGCATCCTTCGCGTCAAACTCGGAGCGGCAGAAATGGCGGAAACTTTCGTGTTCCTTGTCAAGCAACAGATCACGTGAACTACAACGAGGAGACAGGTAACGATCATGTCCTCACACGTCGCGCAATCCAACAGTGTGACATTGGTGGAAACTGGAAAGAGGATTGTATCCTGCAATGTGCGTTTCTGATTGCGCCGTTTCTTTGTGCTCACAGGGCGCCATGTCCAACAACGTCTTCGCCATGAAAGGGAGGGACCTGAATGCTGCAGGTCAGTAACTTCTGTATATGTGAGCTGCTTGCATCGTCATTCAGTTTCAGTTTTACAGCAATGTTCTGTGCCAAATTGGTTTGAATTCACAGTGCAATTATATAAAATTCCGTCGATGTTTCAGATCCACAGAGCTGCAATGCAGCACGGGCACGGTTGAAGAGCGCGAGCCTGCACTATGTGGATTTGCCCAATCGACAAAGGGATGATACACGCGAGTACAGTAATTACGGTGTTCCATTGATTTGGATCTACCCGTTCTCGCAAAAAATGATTTGAATCTTATACGATTTTGATCAAATCATGTACTACTACTCCTACAAACGATGATATGGCCATGACCCCAACTAATACATGGATGCAGGATGTTTGTTTCTACGTGGAATGTTGGAGGAAAGACTCCGAGTAATAGGTTTAACCTACAAGACTTTCTCCAGATTGAGGAATCACCTGACATTTACGTCTTAGGGTACGGCCACATTTCATATTTATCTCGAAAAGGTTTCGTGTAATTTTGTGTTTGGATTTGTACTCTGTATATCATGTCTGTCTCTGAATTTAATCTGACGCCACGAGTACGTAGGTTTCAGGAGATAGTTCCCCTGACCACCGGGAACGTGCTGGTGGTGGAGGACAACGAGCCGGCGTCCAGGTGGCTGGCTCTCATCCACCAGGCGCTGAACGAACCCCAGGAGCAGCCCGACGACGACGACGATTACCCCGCACAGCCGGAGCCGCCGCCGCCTGCAGACGCCGGCCGGCGCCATCACCATCACCACCACCGCCGCCGAGACTCCTCACTCTTCTTCCAGACGCCGTCGCTCAAGGTGCTCAGCAACAGCTACCGCGTCGACAGCGCGCTCGTCAAGACGTGCAACTGCTCCTCCGAGCCGTCGTCCATGCGCCGCAGGGCCACGGAGATCCGCGCGTCCGTGTACCGCGCCGAGGCCGAGGCGGCGTCCGCCTGGGGTCGCGAGGCGTCCACCAGCGGGTGCAACGACACCGACGCAGCAGCAGCAGACGACGCCGGCGGTGGCACGCCGACGGCGCAGTGCGAGCCTGGCGGCGGCGGCATGAGCTACTGCCTGATCGGGAGCAAGCAGATGGTGGGGCTGTTCCTGTCGGTGTGGGTGAAGCAGGAGCTGGTGGAGCACATCGGCCACCTCCGCGTGGACTGCGTCGGCAGGGGCATCATGGGCTGGCTCGGCAACAAGGGCTGCATCGCCATCAGCATGACGCTGCACCGCACCAGCTTCTGCTTCGTCTGCAGCCAAATTGTAAGTAGTAATCCTAGCTCATGGGCCTGCTAATTTAGGACTGCATGTTTCCCTTCCATTGCGCGTTTTGCTTCAGTTTGCATGCGGATGAGCACCGGTGTGTGGTCGCCATCTCGCGTAGGAGTAGTGGCGGGTATATCTCGCACGTTTAGAGGATGACCGGTGTTTAAGCGTCATCGTGGGCACGGGGATGGACGTGCTCGCGCGCGGTGCGCGCCTGACCACTGGATGGTCCTGTAGCTCTGAATAAATATAGCATCAATACAACAGAAAAAAGCTGCTCAGTTGTTCGCAGCACCAAACCTCTTGTGTTCCAAGTGTTCACGTTGTGTTTGTGTGCGTTTGAGTTTGCCTGTGCAATCTCTGGTTCACCGGCTGTCAAGAACACCGGGCAGAACTAACAACCTCGCCTCCGGCGAGAAGGAGGGCGACGAGCTGCGCCGCAACGCCGACGTCGCCGAGATCCTCAGGAACGCGCACTTCCCTCGCGCCTGCAAGCTGCCGGCCAGCCATCGCGTCCCGGAAAAGATTCTTGACCACGAGTAATTTCCCAGCTTTACACCGAAAGCACCTACCTTTTTTTCCCACCACAATCTTGCAGTGCTAACGCAAATTGACAAAGTTAAAACACACAGCCGGAAGATATGGCTCGGTGATCTGAACTATCGAGTGTCGCTGAGCTATGAAGAGACAAGAACGTTGCTGGAGGAGAATGACTGGGACGAGCTTCTGAAGAAAGATCAGGTATGAATGTGACTATTTACAGTAGTTTTGATCATCAGACACTGACCATAAAACACAACAAAATTTGTGCAGCTGATAATTGAGAGGGAAGCTGGGAGAGTGTTCAGTGGGTGGAACGAAGGCAAGATCTGCTTCGCGCCGACGTACAAGTACACGCACAACTCCGACGCGTACGCCGGCGAGACGGCCAAGTCCAAGAAGAAGCGGAGGACGCCGGCATGGTATTCAATTCGGTCGATCATCCCGACTCGACATTGTGATTCTTCAGCTCGATCATGTAAATGTTACCCAAAATTAAGGCCATACCTGTCAGTGTAGGTGCGACCGGATACTGTGGCACGGCGACGGCATCGAGCAGCTGCAGTACCTGCGCGGCGAGTCTAGGTTCTCCGACCACCGCCCGGTCTGTGGCGTGTTCGCCATCGAGGTGGACACCGACGACGGCAGCAAGATCAAGAGGGGGTACTACTCCGTGAACGCGCGCATGGGTCATGACAAGCCGGCGTAGACACGGCTAGCTTCTGCGAGCCCTCGTATATAGCGGAATGTTGTTTGTAGGCGTGGCAGATTACTAGTAGAGCGGTAAAGATTGTAGAGACCATTGATGAACATGGTAGCTGAGGTCTGATCAGTGCGATGTGATTGTATATTTGTCTGACATCTGTCATCTGTGGCTAACTGAAAAGAACGAACGGTGCCCCCTAATATACATTACAACTAGCAATTCTTCCCTCTTGTAGTTTTTCTTTAAAAAAATAGCAAGAGCACTGCCATATCCAGAAGTTCTCTTCCTCATGGGCAGGGTGCGCCGTAAACATGCAAGGAGATGGTTACAGTTTGTGAGTTTAAAAAAACATTTGCTTCTGACAGGGTTGTCCTGTGCATGAAACAAAGAGCCCTCTAGTTTTAGTTCTTTACATTTTCCGGTTAAATTTGCTCTCTCTTTTAGTGGTAATAATAATAATAATAAAGAGTGAAATGGCCAACAATCCTTAAACTTGCCTCATGATATTTGAGCATCTCTAACAACACTAATTAATTAAATGATTTCATATCCCTAATTTAAATAGTTGAGGCTAAAAATCTCTAAATTCTCCTCATATATTCCCCCCTCCCCCACGACCTATTCTTGTTAGCCCTCTACTCGGCCATTGAAATTCTTGTTCTATTTGTTTCCTCCCCGCTTTTGATTGTTCTCCGCTCAAGTGCCTTCTCTGCAACGAGCCGCTGATGAGGAGCTCCAAATTGCCACATGGGAGCCGTCATCAGGCAGCTGCCTCCACAGCATCTTTGACGCTGTGCCTCCTCCATCCACCACTAGAAGCCTCCCGGCTCGGCTTTGTCTTGCAACGGCACAATGACTGCCTGAGTGAACCTCTTGGTATCGACGCACCTCCTTGCCCTGCATCACGAGGTGGATGGTTGAGTTCATCTATGATGAAGAGACCGAGAGAGATAACGACATATGGATCTCACATGCCATTCTCTACCTAAATACATATGGGCGGCCTATTTTAGATAGTGTTGCTAGAGAAAATATCAAAGAACATTTATTATTACAACGTGTGGCTACCTAAACAGATAAGTAGGGTATTGCAAGATATGCTCTTACCTAGGTCCTCAAAACTCTCAAAATGCATTTCAAGTACCTAATTTTTTCTTTAAATGTCGTCTATGTCCATAACCCTCATTTTAAGGTTCTAAAACTTGTCATAGCATGTCATTTAGGTCCAAATGAGCTCCAGCTGCCTACATATTGGCCTTTGGCGCTTCATTTACATGCCCTACCTCTCCGCTAGTTTCATCTCTATGTTCTCTCACTCTCTCCGCTTTCTATGACGTAACATTGTACCACAGTCACCAACCCACCCTACCCAACTCATGATTTTATCATCACCAGAAATCAAAGGTCACATGTAGTGGTGGAGGTTAGGACAAAGTTAGCGCTCATTCGGCACAAAGAAACAAGCTAATGATGACTTTACCATTAAGTTTTGGACAAGAATGAGGTGATGCAATCATTATGTCATGTTGTATCATAGAATGGGTCTATTTTAGACCTGAGTGACACGTTATGACACATTCAAAGGCCTAGATAACACACTGAGGCAAAGTTCTAGATACCTAAAAAATATTATTTTCAAAGCTTAGGACCTACTTCTTTCGTTCCACAAATAAAAATACATCTAACTCTTGGACACTGAGATTAAGGAAGTTGGTAAATTTATATTTATACCCTTGTTAAAGGCTATATTGCTCCTGTACGGGGTTATCAGGACCGGTCTTGGTCCCATACGAAGGGGGCCTGCAGGAGAAGATCGACGCTTCTAGAGGCTCCATCGATTTTTTTTTCCCCATTTTTTTGGTTCACCAACCCCACATGAAGCGCCACTTTGGCAACACAGTAGGCTATATGGCCTATATTGACAATTATTTGTGAGAAAAATTTTAAATCTTAGATGTACTTTTATTTGTGAAACAAAGGGAGTAGATGAAATATAGACAAAATGAAAGACCTATAAATATATGTTTTAAGAGTTTGGAAACTTGAATAAACACCTTGAGACAAGTTCAAAGAACGCACATGTGTTTTACTCGGAAACAAACATATTTGAAACTTCGCATCCTATAGCATTTTGTTGTAGCTTATCTCAATCATCCATGGTTCCCAAAACGGCTACTTCCGGGAGGCTTTTCTCTATGTGTCATCATAAAAGATCGACCCAGCTTCTGTGCCACTGAAAAGTTCAATCCGGTCTATGTGACCAATATCATCTCTGTTTTTTTCTCCATGTCATTCCGTCCATCTTCTATCAGTTTTCAACGCTTTGACCGTGCTGACACGTGGATCTCGCCTGATACAATGTCCAGAATACCCCCCCTCTCTCATATCCCCTTTGTCTCTGCATAGTGGGGCCCGTTTGTAAGACCATGGGGCTCCTTCTTCTTCCTCCTCTCCCTGACTCCCTGCCCCCTGCCCGACGGCGGCGTTGCTCCGCGGCAGAGGGCGCGTGCGGCGATGCCACCTTGCGGGTGAGCGCCGCTTCGCCTCGTGTGCGCACCGCCACGGGCGAGCGCGGCTCGGCCTCGCGCACTGTCCGCCGCGGGCGAGCGCCGCTCCGCCTCGCGTGCGTGCCCGCCGCCGTGGGCGAGCATCGCTGCGCCTCGCGCACCGGCCGCCGCGGGCGAGCGCGGCTCGGCCTCGCGCGCGCCGTCGGGGCTCGCGGCCGGCGTCGGGCAGTAACCTTTTTCCTTTTCTTTTATTTTTTCTTTTGCTCCATAAGAAAAAAAGTTTGAGTGGCTGATAAATGGGGCCTACAAAAGGGTAAATGGTCATGTTTGACACCATTAGTAGTTCAAATGGACGGAATGATATAGAGGGAAAAACAAAGATGATGTTTGCTAATGCTGCTAATAAAGAAGGGGACTGACTACACCCAAGCAAGCAACCGCTCCCGTCCATGGCCGGCGGCGACTACAGCAAAACCCGACCGACGCCACCCTTACCCCCATCCTATCCTCCTCCCGGTCTTCACGCCGGCGGCGATGGCGACTTGGCCCAACCCAGCCGTCCCGCTCATCCTCGTCGCTGCGCTGCTCGCGTTCGAGGACTGGCTCTCCACGCCCTCTTGTTCGGGGGGCCCGCCCGCCGCCCACGGTTCCGGGGACATCAGGGCCATGATGGTCGCCGACCTGATGCTCCTCGGGTCGGATGCGTCCTTTGCTGACCGCCACTTCCGTGACCACGTCATGTCCAAGTTCTTCGCTGTGAGTGATAGGATTCAGATGCGAGCGAGTGAACCCAATTTTCGCGAATTTTTGTCAGATATCTTGAAATGTTAGTCTGCACACGATAGATGGGCTAATGCAGTTGCAAATTTGCTGTTCTTGGGTGCTAAAAGTAGTGCAGTTGCACGCTTTCATGCAATTTCAGTGATAGGGTCCATTTGCTGTTAGATTTGATTTGCGATACTATGTTTTTTCCAGAATTCTCTTCAAAGATTGAAGCCGGATATAATCGTAGTCCTTGGGGACATCTCAGCAAGAGGTTCAGAATCAACGGAAGCCAAATGGATTTCTGTTATTGAACAGTTTGAGGGGATATTGGGAACTTACTCCACTCTTCCTCTTCATATTGTTTTGGGTGATAAGGATGTCGGCACTTGTGCGAATTTGGAGGGTAAATTCGTCCTCCGCAGGGCCAAACATTTGCCAGGGTTGGATTCAAGTGGATGTGGCTTCTTTGATATTAGTAATCTAAGTTTCGTGTCACTAAACGTGGTTGCGCTGCTCTGTAGCGACAATGCATTGCGGTTCAGCATCGAGAAGGTTATGGAGAGGGAAAACCATCATATCCAAAGGGAAAGTGTTTATGAATCAGAATGCAGCCCTTTAGGGTGTGAAAGAAGTGTGTTGTTTTGCTCCACTTTCCATTGCATAAGTTTGATGGAGAAGTTACTGGTGTTCCTACATTTTCAGAGACGGTTGTCTCCGAGCATTCATTAGCTGACTCAAGCTCAAAACTAAGGTAAATCATCAATAATATGTATTTAGAATCTTGAGTCCTGTACTGCTGTATTACGTTAATGTTGTTTTTGAAGCCCAGAATTGGTGTGATATGTATCATGACATACTACTTGAAACCATGCAGTGGAGCTAATGGCAGGAGGTTATACAATCACTTGCATACTCTTCCTGCGAATTCAACACAATATATTCTTCAGGCACTTAAACCAAGGTGAGCCCTCTCTATTGATACAGGGTCTTCGTTTTGCACCTAAAATGTGTATAGCTTTGGATTGAGTTACCTGTTGTAGTTGGCTATTTTTTTATATTGTCTGGTAGTGTGTCATCATGTTATGTGTAGAACTAGCTTCAAATTACTGTTTATGAAAGTTCTGTTTTGCTTTCTTTAGAATGGTAACTGAAATCCTAATGTCATTTTTTTTGCAGGATTATATTTAATGCTCATTCTGGTAGCTTCTCTGTCTTTGTCCATGCTGATGGTACACGTGAAGTAACAGTACCATCTATGACATGGAAAACAAGAGGAGTTCCTGGTTTTGTCATTGCTACATTTGATACTAACGGGTCTGTGACTCTGAGGTGCTGTTGGTTAGCTCGAGAAAGGCATGTAATTATGGTATATTTAGCATTCTTGTGCTTGACAGCTCGTGCAATAAGATGGTCACATTGATATGACTGAAAAGTCAAATCTTAATCCAAGGTATCTGTGGTGCTTATATCACCTTTATATTCGGTGGCTTCACATAGTAGGTTTCCTCCATGAACTTTTGCCGCTTCTGGTTTTTATTGCTGTCACTACCATCTGAATAATTTTTAGACCAATTTGAATTTCACATCCTGAGATCTTGATACACAACATTAGAACGAAGCTTCTTGATTTATTTGCCTTTTATACTCTCTGTGTCCAGCAAGTGCATGAAAGCAAAAGTTGGGTGCCTTTTGTCCATGGGTAATTTGGCTTTACTAATGAACCAGTGTGCCTGCTGATGATTTATGGACTGTAGTTCGTGTGCCATGGTATCCTACTCCTGGAAATGAAGATACATTTTTGTCCAGTAACTCACACTATACCAAGCTTCTTAAGGATAATTTATTTGGTATGAAATCACTATGCACAGTCGGATAAATAGTGTTAAGAAACTCAGCATACATCAGCGCTGCTTTTCTTTGAACAAATAGTTAGTGAGGTGTGCATGAGTGTAGTTTTGTAATCTCCCCTTTGTGTCATATTTTTATGAGACACACTAGAGTGACTTTACTGTCTCAAACAGGAATCTATTTAAGCTTCTTTCTTGTGATTCTCTTAGGTCAATATTGATGACTAGCACATTTGGATTCAGTACAACAGGTACAACGCATGATGAGAATTATTCACAAGGGGCGTAACATGTTAGCAGGCTTTTGCTCTGAGGACCAAATGGTACCTAATTCGGTCTCTGAAACTTGCCTCTCAGCAGCATATTGATGGTGGCCGATACATGCAATAGCACCAAATCCAGTGGCTTTTTGCTACATCTGCATACTAAGGATGCGGCTCTGCTGCTTGGCCAGAGCACCAAGTCAGCCTCTCTGCCTGTTGAGGCTACAACTTTGAAGCAGTTTGTGGACCCTGCAGCTTTCTGGAGTGGTAAGCATCATTAAATTAATTATTTGTTGTCTCAATAGCTGAACAACAATTTGTCACCATAACCATAACTATTCACTACTTAGCCAGGGGATCCAGGCACTGCATCTCCAGTATTGGTGCGCTGCTCAGGTTGATCTGGCAATGAGGATATATGCAGATTTTCCTTTCCAATTCTCCAGTATGCGTTGAAATGATTAGTGTATTCTGTGAAAGTTCCATCTTGGGTAATTATGCCTGCAAGGGCATAAGTTGCCCTTTATGCTCGGATACAAACAGCAGATTCTTGTTCTTCGAATGCTCTGCTACCCATCTCTGAAGATGTGTATGCTGGGTGTCTCCCTCTGGCTCTGTCTGCTCGTTATTGCAGCCACACTGCTCACACAAACCGACTGCCACTGTTACCATAGGCCAGCACCTCTGCAACTATTTTATGGGTTACCAGCAATGGCCAAGCGGAAGTGATTGCCACCCTACGCGAGGTGACCATTTGCTGGCAGCGAGCACCACCAAGTATACCCACCTCTTTGTCTTCACTCCCCTGCTGTGTGATACAGAGTACCCAAACCTAGGGACCCAAGACCTGTGGGCTTTAGATCCAACAGGGCAGTACAGGTTTTGATTTTTCCCCGCGGGTACCCATGGCTTCCTGAAATTTAAGTTTAGCTATCGATTTAGCCCATGAAACAGCCACAGCCCATGTTAGCAGCAGTGTTGCTGCATCCACTCCCCAGTCGGCCATATCTCCAGCCACATGCTGCTGTTATTTGTGGCTCGCCCGCTTTCCTCTCCTGACCACCGCCCCTCGCATCCTGCTGTCTGCACCCTCCTTCAGTCCTCCCAAGGTGAGCCCCAATCCCCAGCCCTAATTCACAAGATTTGAATTCTGTAGCAGTGGATCAGGAGATCTCGAACTCTTATGTGGTGGGATTGGGAAGGTCCACTTGTTCTAGATGTGAATTTCCTCCATGTTCATGGTCAGGATTGTCTAGATGCATATCTGGCACTTCATTGTACTGTTCTTTTGAATTGATGACAAGGTTAACTTTGAAACTGATGCATATCTGGAAGACTGGATTACTGGAATTGTATATTCTAGTCCTATCCTGTATCAGCAATATTATATCATTTTTGTCATTTATGAATGATCCAATTTGGGAAAAACCTTGTATTCAAATCTGTATAATTACAATCGTATCATGTATTATGCCAACTGCCTTTTATTTTATTTTATTTTTTTCAAAAAAAATTGTCGTGTATGTTAAGTGAAAGCCCGTCTACTACTATGGCCCATATGGCCCATATGAGTGTATATATATACATCTCTACGGTGGACTAATTGATTAACCATTAAGATCCCCAAGGTTAGTATCATGGTATCACAGCCATGGATTAGGTAGGGTTAGGGTTAGACTATTCTAATTTACCCACCAGCAATCCATTTTTTTCTCCTTGGGATTAATCATCCTGTTTCTGTATGCGGCCCGTCGCCGCGTCGTTCATCTGCGTGGCCCGTCGCCGCGTCATCTCCTCGCGGCCCGTCGCCGCGTCGTCGTCGTATTCTTGCGCGGCCCGTCGTCGCGCACGTCCGCGCCATCCAGCGATTCCGCGCGATTCTTCTCCGCGCTGTCTGCGCGGGTCTTCTTCGCGCCGTCCGTGACTTCGCGCGGGTCTTCTCCGCGCCGTCTGCGGGTCTTCTCCGCGCCGCCCTCGCGGCTGCTCTCCGCGCCGTCCGCGCGGCTCTTCTGTGCCCGCGGATCCGTGAGGCTCTCGTCATCAGGCTCCCCACCAGTGCTGCTCTGCTCGTCCATCAGAGGTGCTCTGTTCTGTGGTTTCCTCTGCTGCTGATTGGCTGTTGATGGTTTGCTCTGTTCTTCAGTCAGTGGTTCTTGTTCTCTGCTCTGTTGTCTTCCACAATGTCGCAGTCACAATTGCTCTCAAATACCATTATTTTTCCTCTGAAACTTGATGGTCCATCTAATTATCGAGAGTGGGCTTTCTCTATCAAAACTGTATTGCGTGGACATGGTCTTGCATCTCACTTGACAGATGATCCTCCAACTGAGAAGCTGACAGATGGTTCTGGTGCTGCTGCAGTCACGGCTTGGACTAAAGATGATGGCCGCATCATGAGTGCCATTGTCACCAGCATGAAGCCTTCATTAATGATGAGTCTTGAGCACCATCAATCTGCTAAGAAGATGTGGGACTACCTGAAGGGGAGATATGTTCAGAACAGTGGTGCACTTTTGCTTACTTTAATGCAAGGTCTTCATGAGCTTCAGCAGAATGAGATGTCTATTGAGGATTACTATACTGCTTTTGATCGTGTGATGGGACCTTTTCTTTCCATGGTTCCTAAGTGTGAGGCAGGGTGTTCAGGCTGCTGTGCCAACAAGGATAAGTTCATTGAAAAGTTTCTTATATATCAGTTTTGTCATGGTTTGCGGCCTGATTTTGAGTCCATTCGTAAACAGCTGTTGAATGCGCCCACTACTCCATCCATTTCTGATGTGTTGTCTGCTTTGATTGCTGAAGAGACACGGCTTAGTTCTCAGTCTCCTTCTGTATCATTACCTCACAGTGTTCTGGCAGCCTCCCACAAGACCAACACAGTGAAGGACAACTCTTTTGGGCCTTGTGTTCATTGCAAGAAGACTACTCACCGCTCAGAAAATTGCTTTGCTAAGTATCCTGAGAAGTTAGCTGCTTACCGTTCACGCCAGGCAGCTCGTGGTCGTGGCGGCGGTTCCACATCTACAGGCTCTGTGCCTGCAGGTTCCGCCCCTACAGGATCTGTGTCCGTTGCTGCTGCATCACCTGTCACCGCTCCCTCATCTGGGGTGCTTGATTCTGGAGCATCTTTCCATGTGTCATCAGATCAGTCCCAACTTATTGCCTGCAAGCCAATTACTGATGGTGCCTCTATTCAGACAGCAGATGGTACATCCTGCCACATTACTCATCAGGGTTCTCTTTGCACCTCTAATTTTTCTGTACCTAATGTCTCATTCGTACCTCAATTGTCTATGAATCTTCTTTCCGTTGGTCAATTAACCGATCACAATTGTTTTGTTGGATTCGATGACTCATCTTGTTTTATTCAGGATCGTCGCACCGGGGCTGTACTTGGGACTGGCCATCGCCGTAGAGGTTCTCATAGCCTCTGTGTCCTCGACACCTTACGCCTTCCACACTCTACCACCCATGTATCCTCCGCCGCCGCTGCATCGTCATCCAGTACATCATCATCGACTTCGTCCTTCGCCAAGTGGCATCATCGTCTTGGTCATTTGTGCGGGTCTCGTTTGTCCACCTTAATAAATAAGGGTTGTTAGGTCCTACACCCATTGAGTCTAGTTTTCAGTGTAAGGGTTGCAAGCTTGGAAAACAGCTGCAACTCCCATATTCCACTAGTACCTCTCATTCAGCTAGACCTTTTGATATTATTCACTCTGATATATGGGGTCCTGCACCTTTCGCTACCAAAGGTGGTCATAAATATTATGTTATATTTGTTGATGATCATTCTCGATATACTTGGTTTACTTTATGAAACATCGCTCTCAGTTGTGCTCCATTTATCAAAATTTTGCTCGCATGGTGCACACACAATTTTCCACCCCCATTCGAGTTTTTCGTTCTGACTCTGGTGGAGAATATTTATCTCACACCTTTCGCCAATTTATGACCTCTGAAGGCACTCTTGCTCAGCTGTCTTGTCCGGGTGCGCTTGCTCAAAATGGGGTTGCTGAGCGGAAACACCGCCATATCAGAGACTGCTCACACACTTCTTATTGCATCTTTTGTTCCTTCTCATTTTTGGGGAGAAGCTGTTTCCACTTCCGTTTATCTCATCAACCGACAACCATCATCCAAACTGTCGGGTCAGTGTCCTGGTGAGGTTCTTTTTGGCATGCCTCCTAACTATGACCGCCTACGTGTTTTTGGCTGCACATGTTATGTTCTGCTTGCACCACGCGAGCGGACTAAGCTGACTGCTCGGTCAGTTGAGTGTGTTTTTCTGGGGTACAGTCCTGAGCACAAGGGCTATCGTTGTTATGACACCTCTTCTCGTTGTCTTCGTATATCTCGTGATGTCACTTTCATTGAGGATCGTCCTTTCTTTTATAATCCTTCTACTCAGCCATCCCGTAGCTGTATAGAGTCAACATCCTTTATGTGTCTCCCACCTATACTCAGTGATGTTGACACTCCACCACCCGTTGTTGACACTCCACCACCGGTGTCTGACACTTCTGAACCTCCTTCACCTACTCATGTTGACCCTCCATCTACTAGTGTCAATCCTCCCCCTTTAGATCTTTATGATGGTCAACCACCAGTCCAACAGCTCCCCTCTTTTGAAAAACCACCTATCCTCAAATATTACACTCGTCGTCCCCCAGTTCGCACAACCACTTCCTCGGCCAGTCCTGCTACTCCTGATGCTGATAATTTTGTTAACACTGATGAGTCATGTGCCCTTTCTGATGAGTTATAGGATGGTCCGAGATATACTCTACGAGATCGTGCTACCATTGGGCCTCCTGACAAGTATGGTTTTCCTCGTGTCACTGCTGTTGTGGAAGAGCCATCCTCTTATCAAGAGGCCTCTAGCATTCCAGAATGGCAACTTGCTATATGTGAGGAACTTGCTGCCCTTGATCGTACAGGCACTTGGGATATTGTTCCATTACCATCACATGTTGTGCCTATTACATCCAAGCGGGTCTTCAAAATTAAAACCAAGTCAGATGGTTCTATTGAGAGATATAAGGCCCGTCTAGTTGCCAGAGGCTTTCAGCAAACTCAGGGCCTAGATTATGATGAGACATTTGCACCTGTTGCTCATATGACTACTGTTCGTACTTTAATTGCAGTGGCTGCTTCTTCTTCTTGGACAATCTCTCAGATGGATGTTAAGAATGCCTTTCTTCATGGTGATTTAAATGAAGAAGTTTATATGCAACCACCCCTGGGTGTTAATGCCCCTCCAGGTTATGTTTGTCGTCTTCGCCGGGCTTTATATGGTCTTAAACAGGCTCCTCGTGCTTGGTTTGAGCGCTTTGTCTCTGTCATTCGGGCTGCTGGTTTTTCACCTAGTGATCATGACCCGGCTTTATTTATCCACCTGTCCTCACGTGGGCGTACTTTGCTTCTTCTGAATGTTGATGATATATTGATTACGGGTGATAATGCAGACCACATTTCTTATGTCAAGCAGCAGCTTGGTGCACAATTTCAAATGTCTGACTTAGGCCCTCTCAGTTATTTCTTAGGCATTGAGGTTCAACAATCTGCAAAGGGCTGCTATCTTTCCCAATCGAAGTACATACAAGACCTTATTGCTCGTAACCATCGGACAGCTGCGACACCTATGGATCTTCATTTGCAGCTTCGTCCCACTGATGGTACTCCTCTTGAGGATCCCTCTAGATATCGACATATTGTGGGCAGCCTTGTTTATCTCACTGTTACTCGACCTGATATTGCTCACGCCGTCCATATTTTGAGTCAGTTTGTGAGTGCTCCTACGTCCGTTCATTTTGGCCATTTACTTCGTGTCTTGCGATACTTGAGGGGGACATCATCTCGCAGCTTATTCTATGCTCGTGATAGTCCGCTTCAGCTTCATGCTTACTCGGACTCCACTTGGGCGAGTGACCCAACAGATTGTCAATCCATCACAGGGTACTGTATTCTTCTTGGGTCCTCTCCTATTGCATGGAAGTCCAAGAAACAAACTGCTGTATCTCGTTCTAATGCAGAGGCGGAACTTCGAGCACTCGCTACCACTACTGGAGAAATCGTATGGCTCCGATGGTTGTTGGCTGATTTTGGGATTTCTTGTGATGCTGCCACACCTCTTCTATGCGACAATACAGGAGCTATCCAGATTGCCAATGATCCTATAAAGCATGAACTTACCAAGCATATCGGTGTCGATGCCTTCTTTACTCGGTATCATTGTAATCAACATACCATTGCTCTTCAGTATGTGCCATCCGAGCTGCAATTGGCTGACTTCTTCACTAAAGCGCAAACTAGAGAGCAACATCGACTTCATTGCTCAAACTCAATGCTTCAGATCCTCCATTACCACCTTGAGTTTGAAGGGGGGTGTTAAGTGAAAGCCCGTCTACTACTATGGCCCATATGAGTGTATATATATACATCTCTACGGTGGGCTGATTGATTAACCATTAAGATCCCCAAGGTTAGTATCAGTGTACACCCATGTCTTTACTGGGTCCGCCCTTGTCGGATACCGGGAATGTAACGTCCCGCCTCCTCGAGGCCGGGCCCGCTTACATCGGCCGCTTATCTAGGACATAGACTGCCCTCACAGACCAACACTAGTCTTTTCTGCATACTTTGTCCTCACTCGTGCGCACCCGGGAAGACTTCCCGGTCGGTCACCCATCCCTAAATTGCTCTAGGCCAAGCACGCTTAACCTCAGAGTTCTTTAGTGATGGGCTTCCAGAAAAGAAGTTGCAACTTGTTGGTATGAGTATCCTATTAATCCTATTAAACTCTGGGCCAGGGTGTTACATTCTCACCCCCTTAGCACACCGACGTCCTCGTCGGTCAACCCCAGGCCAGGAACGTCCCCTCTTGGCCACGTCCGTGTGTCTAGTGCCAGCGCATGTGTCATGCTGTGTGACCACTCCGGATCCACACCAGCCATGCACACTATGCCTGCGCAACTGACACACGCGTCCGTGAAACCGTAAGGGTCGGCTCCGATACCATTTGTAACGTCCCGCCTCCTCGAGGCCGGGCCCGCTTACATCTGGCCGCTTATCTAGGACATAGACTGCCCTCACAGACCAACACTAGTCTTTTCTGCATACTTTGTCCTCACTCGTACGCACCCGGGAAGACTTCCCGGTCAGTCACCCATCCCTAAATTGCTCTAGGCCAAGCACGCTTAACCTCAGAGTTCTTTAGTGATGGGCTTCCAGAAAAGAAGTTGTAATTTATTGGTATGAGTATCCTATTAATCCTATTAAGCTCTGGGCCAGGGTGTTACAGGGAACCTAGAGATTTTCCTTCATTTTTGGGAAATCTCCTCGCCTAGTATCAAGACCATTGCAATGATTTGCATGGAACCTTACCATTCGGTATGATATCTATAGCTATTGAGATGAAAGATGTCATCATGGGAACCATTTATACAATTCAGTACTTGAGTTCACTTACAAGTTGCAACCTGAACACGAGTTTTTCTAGGCATTACTTAGCCCTTTATAGTCTATACAGAGGTCTGGAACTCAAAATAGAACTGTATTCAGCTTTGTAAATTTGAATTTGCTATCCTGCATTATTTAGAAAAAAATCAATATAAAATAGAACTATCATACTTGTTAAGAAGCTGTGTCCTATTACCTATGCAACCTTCACTGCAGCAATTTGGTGGAGCTTCTGTCGACAAAAGATTGTTGATTACCAGATTGCATCATGAAATAAATGTCTAGTTACTGAGTAATGGGCATACATTAAGAGCATACACAATGCTAACTTGCTGAGAAGCGTGGCAGGCACCAAGTGATGATCATGCTTTCATCAATGGTCATCATCGTCATGCAAAAGCATGGTAATTCTTTTAACCATTAGGTTCTATTTGGTAGGGATCCAGATTCTCGCAGAAATGTTTTGGATCCAGATTGCTTTTTCCCTCCTAAAAACGATTATCTGTTGAAACAGACTGACTTGCTCAATTTGTGTAGCTACCGATCCTAATTCTTCCTGAAATGAACTAGAATCAGTGCAAAACACCCTTTTGGGTGATTCTCCTTCCTAATGGTAAAAGGAGAAATGTTTCTAGGTTGTTCAGGGTGAAATGTTCTGATTTTTCAGCATTTGGTAGAGATTCAGGTGATTCTGCCCAGAATCAGAAATGTCTCACCCATCCAAACGGGCTCTTAATCAAATATGCTCCTACTTTTTGGTGGTCAAAATGTAAAACTATGATAGGACTGTTTCTAGCTCTCCATGAGTGATGGTGTTGCTCCTTTTACTGCAGAATACATTGGTGAGTTTGAGTTTGTTGATGATCACCTCTCAGTTAAGATAGTTATTGAACTCAACAGTAGACTGAACGATGTGGCGTGATCAGCCCGTGTCTTTGATGTTGAAGTTAAGGAAATCGACTCCTGGAACGTGGGTCTGCTTCCCTCACATAAGGTTTGTTAACTAACAGCTTTATGTGCCAACATCACTTATCTAATGCATCTTAATTGAACCAAGTTTCCTGAGAACTTCATTTTCTGTTTTGCAGTTTGGTCCATCGTTCTACCACCTCTGCTGGCACATCATGGACCATGAAGAGGGAGTAAGAATGTGTAAGGGAAGGTCCTTGGCTTTTTTTTACTAGGACTAGGAAAATCTCTTATCCAGTTGTGAGATCATTGCCATAACTGAGAAGAACTAAAGATCATATATTCATAGCTGAGTAGAGTTAAACAGGCAGAGAGCACCCATGACTGCATTGCCTGTTGCCTCGTTCTGGATTCTGTTGACCCAAGGGTCATTGAGTTGCTGCTCTCATTTTGGCTGTTGCGTCAGGATGTAATCTGCTTATGTACCTTGCCATTCTTGCTATGGAGCTTGGTTCTTCGATAATCTTTGGAAAATCACCTCTCAATGCTGGTTGAGTTTACTCATATATCAGTTGTCTTGTCTGAGTTTCAGGAAAGCATTCTGTACTGTACCTTGCTGCACAAAGGCCGCATGGTGAGTGATGTTGCTTGTAACACATCATTTACTTTAAGCTATGCAAGTAGAATCCTAAGGGGTTCTGTTTGTGTGTGAGATTGCATGTAGCACCGGTGGAGACGGTCAGTAGCTCATGTAAACTATAAAACTGACGTTGTCCCTGTTGATGAGGCTTGGCTCTACCTGTACTCCTGCGACTCGCGAATCAGCAGCTGTAGTGTCTGGCACTTTCCATTGTTCGGCATTGTATAATAATAATGTATATATCACCGAAATTACATGCAAGTTTCAGAGGTGGTAGGTCGACGAGGCCTGTCGCATTAGGTCAAGTCCATTGTGCTCGGATACTCGACTGGTGAACCTGTGACTGAGTTGTGACTGATCTGATGGTGACAAACTGGTGTTCGTCAATGTGTACTGTTCTTTTCTGTGCCGTTTCGTCAAGGGTACCTTGTTTTTGTTACCAAGAGGAAGAATCCTTGTAGATGGGGCAGGAGACTTTGTGGCGAAGATGACGTGCTGGAGCTGGACCCTCCAGAGAGATAACTTACAAAAGTTTAGAGTCTGATCTCAGGCGAAGATGACGTGCTGGAGCTGGACCCTCCAGAGAGATAACTTACAAAAGCTTAGTCTTCTCTCAGTCTCTACTTATCTCCCTAGTAGCTTATGATGATCCATTGCTTGCCATGGTCATATTGTAACTGATCAATCAAGACAGCTTTGCACATTTACTCAGAGACCAAGACAGCTGATTGATTTCTATTTCCACAACTTTTTATTGACTGTATATCTGGTCAAATGAAACCTTTGATTTATGTTTATCAAGACAAATTACGTATGATAAAAGTTTGGTTTCTGTGCCATCATGAATTGAGGTTTAAAAATAAAATAAAAATTACAAAGCACAGGACTGTCTCCTCCCTTTGGTGAAAGAAAAGCTCTCGCACCAAACTCCAGTTCGAGAGAGAACAAGAATTACGAAGCTTAGTGCACTTTTGCTTCTAAAAAGGGTAATTGGTTAACATGAGGCTTATAGAACTTAGGAGTACTACTAGTAAGAGCATCTCTAACAATTTGGTAAACCTACTGGTTTTTTAGCAAAATGAAAAAAAAGAAGACCTTCCTCTAATCAAGACATTTGCAGTCGCACAACTGCCGCCACGGTCTGGCACTATTACACTATTTTTAAATATGAGACTTAGTGTATTTCTTTTCACAGAACACTATTGAACACTATTGAATCAGTCGAAATCAGCTCACTTTCTCACCGGCCAAACAATATTAGGATGTAGAGCTAGTAATGAAGATTCTATTTTGTAGGCTCCAGCTATAAGTTAGGTGCCAAGATAGTCAGCACTCGCAACAATCGTCCATGGATGCAAGAGGCCATCACTGCTGCTGCTTGGAGGTTCGCTGCAATTGGATGTGTGGCCACTATTTCCAGATTTGAGAATATTGTTAGATAGAGTAGGCAATGTTTGTTCCGCGCAGGTAGAGTAGAGAATTAAGTTTTGTATAGGTTCTTGATGTGAGTTAGGTGCCAAAGATTTACTGGCTTTGGGCAGCTGGCTGTGGCGGTGGCGGCGGCGACGGTGTGGTAAGGAGGTGATAGCAAATCTTCAAGTGGACTGTAATTTTGTTATTCATAGGATCAAATTATTGAAAAACTATTTGTGATGGAGTTGGTTTTCCAATATTCATTGGAAAAGTTGCAATACCAACTTTTTGGGATTTTTTTTTTACTTCTGGAGATGCTCTAAATTCCTAGTCCCTCCATTTCAAATTACAAGTCGTTATGGTTTTTTCCTAAATACATAGCTTTACTATGCTAAAAAAGATACATACTAGATACTCCGTACATAGAAAGGTAGTAAGCAAAAACTATGTATTTAGAAAAGTCGAAACAACTTATTTTTTTCTCGAATACGCAAAAGATTTGGGCATCTTTGTATTTAAGAAGAAGAAACTTTTACACCCGTGCTTTCGCGCGCTTTTGGGAGTTAACATATTACATGAAGCGCTGCTCTCATACCTTTCCTCCTAAGAGAATTACTCACGAAATAGACGACCTATATTGCGCGCACCGGCTTCGATCGATGAATCGGTGGTGGCGCTCAAGCGCGGGTGCCGCGTCGCCCGCGCGAGGTCGGGGAAGAGCTCACGCATCTACTCGGTATCCGCGTCCACTGGGTCGTCGCCGAACATGTCCTCGAACTTCTGCTTGGCCTTCGCCGTCGTTTTTTCCTCAAGTTGCGCCAGCCGTTGAATGATGAGGGCCTCTCCACGCCTGGCGACCGGGACGTTGGTGAGCGACTGTGCCGCTATCCGCGTGCGTCGGAACAACTTATAATTTAGAGTGAAGGAAGTAACTTGCTATTTCAGTTCATAGAAAAACTATTAATTTGAAGAGACTAGAAGAACTAGGTACTACACTTTAGGAGCACTTTTGGGGTTTTGTAGTGTCCTAAACCTCGGGACCTAGTCACTCTCTATGCACCACTATTAATTAATTTCAGTAACCCTATTCTATTATGGCTCTCTGAAGGCAATAGACGAATTGTTGTCCCCAATAAATCAAATTCTAATGAAAGGGAACCGGCGAACCGCAATGGATAAAAAAAAAACTTGCCTTTAGTAGGGTTGTGCAAAAAGTGTCGGTAAAGAACACTAAAACTTCTGAAAGTCCAAGACAGCTAGGGTCGTTCTCAACCTCTCTCTCTCTCTCTCTTTTTCTTTTCTTTTTGAAAGCTGTTCGTTCTCAACTTCTTGAGTAGAAGACAAAGAAACACTGAACCTGCATACTCTCACTCTGATGTGATCCTAATCCGACGCCAATCCGAGCTGGCATTATCATGAGTAGCATGCCTTCCATCTCGATGCATGCACTGCCCCTAACCGATGGAACCGGAAGAATCTGGGTGTGTGTGTGGTAAACGCTTTGATCCAACGGCATGATCGATCAGTGTGCATACATGCAAGATGCAACTAACGGGGGCATCGATCAGTGTGCATTCCACTAGCTAGCGCCCTAAAATACCATCCCGAATTCAGAGAGGTGCAGCAGAGCCTTCTGACTCTGAACCACCGGTGCGACCGCGACCGAGGATTAAATTATCAATGCATGCAGATGAGCAGCAGCAGCCAGAAAGAAGGACAGAAGCCATGGAGGTTTGCGGTCTGCACGATCGACGACGTTTTTCTCAAGGGATCGCAAGCTCTGACCTTGCAGCATTATAGTAGTATACGTATTTGTTTAGTGCTTTGCTCGTCAGAGTGACAGAATTCCTGCGGGTCCATCCAGCTGCGCATGGGGATTACGGCGCTGCCTAGTCGCCAGACAAGAAGATCCTTGCACGTGCGTAGGCGAGGTGCGACGCGATGCTGCAGGGAGCAGCCGCGACAACACGCTGACTTTGCACAGCAGCAATGATAAACAGCTGCGCGCAGTATCAGCTAGTGTATCACGATTCACGAGCTCTTGGTCTTCGGATGAGAAATGCATGCAGCGAACCATCAGGCCGCGGAACTACGCGATCGACTCCCATCGCAGGCTTCGTTCTTGCTTTCTTCTGTGCGAGAGCCAGCCCCTAATGCGATGGCAATGGCAATTGCAAATTGTTTGAGCTGTGCGTGTGCATAATATTATGACTAGACCATCGTCATATGTGTGGTTACTTCATATCTTCACAAAACTACCGAGTACGTGCTCATAAATAATCTGTCGATCTTGAGTTAAAAACCCGAGCTCCGATGAACCGCTTCAGCAACAAGCAAGCAAGCATGCTTATCTCGAGCAATTGGATCATATCATAAGCTTATACTCCAACTTGCATTGCAACCCATGTCGCCATGGCGCTTACTTAGCTTGTGCAGTAATTAAAGGAGCCATTTGCTCTGCCGCTACGAATTCCGAACGCATTCTGTGGGATCATGTCAGGCGCTGTCGCCGCGCGATCAGATGATGAACAACAACTGACGACGGAGCGGCGCGGGCGACGAGCTCGGGGTCGGGGGAAGGCCTCTCGATTGAGTGAATAGACAATGGAGTCCTCCTACTAGCATTCGCTGTTCCTGCTCCCCGATCCGGATCCAATCATTCCTTCGCCGTATCCTTATTCACGTGGCCTTGATCTTCTTCTTCGTCTTCCTCAAGCGCTCGCTCGGTTCCCGAGCTGGTGTCCAATTGTCCTTCCTTTTCGGCACAATTGTTTATTTGGTCTAAAAAATGTTTGGTTACTTATTTAGCCTAATTTTTTTAAAGTTGTTTATTTAGCTTTAAAATAAAAGTTTATTACTTATTTGGCCTTCTATTACTTTAGACGTCTTAACGGTGTTAAGTGGTGTGTAAAAAGACCGTTTTGCCCCTGCACTAAAAAAATAAAAAAAAATAGAGCCTTGCTTGTTTTAAAAAAACGGTGTTAATTTTTTTCCTAGACCGTAATTCTTTCTTTTTGCACAGATGGTTATTTTTCCTTTTTGACTATTGACCGTAATTTTGACTAAACGTTTCGATGGCACAAATCAATCAGTAGGAGTAACATTTACTACCTTTTGTAATAGTAGCAGTGAGCAGCCGATTGTATAATCGTAAAAGCTGGATGCACAGCTGATTGCGGCCCGCAAAAACTGCCGTGCATTACATTTCAAATCAATTTGTCCTGATCATGTCCCTGTGATGTCGCCCATGCTTCTGCTCCATTTATTACTCATTTTGTTTATTTGTTTTTATTTGAACAAAGTTGAGATGGCGTTCAGAGTAGTAATATTTGACTTCACAAACCGTAATGATTCAGTTTAAAGTAGCACGCTTTTGTTGCAGTGAAAAAATGATTACTCTGAAAACCGTAAGTGTATTGTTTTTTAAACAAGCAAGGCATTGTTTTTATAATTTTTTATCACAGGGGCAAAACGGTCTTTTTATATATCACTTAACAACGTTAGGACCTCTAAAGTAACAGAAGGCTAAATAAGTAACAAAATTTCATTTTAAGACCAAATAAATAACTTCAAAAAAATTTAGACCAAATAAGTAACCAAACTTTTTTTCAGTACCAAATAAGCGATTCTCCCTTTCTTTTCTTGTGATGCCTGTCGTTGCGGGTTCCATTGACCTGACCATACGTTCGTTGGAACAAGCTAAGAGCTTGTTAGTGATAGTCATTTTTTCCCCAAAATATATACTCGATCTGTCCCTAAATATCTGTTGTTGCACCTAGTTTTGATTAAATATATAAAAAATATTAATATTGGTAGTGCATAATTAGTATTATTGGAAATATAGTTCAATCTAGTTTTTAATAAATTTATTTAGAGATACATATGGTGCACGTATTTATCTTGTGACACCCACACCATTATTTATTTAAGGATGGAGGGGTAGCCGTAACAAATAGCCAAAGGAAAAATAAAAACTATCCAACATCTACCTATGCTAAGTTTTTTCAGCGTGTCGTACCCAGTACTTTAGAAAAATCTATTTTTTGTCTTTTACTATACTAAACGTTTTTAATGTTCTGTTGTCTTACAATACTAGTCATTTCTGCGCACTTTGTCCTCGTGCACACCCGGAAAGAACTTTCTGGTCGGTCACACATCGCTCCAAGCCAAGCACGCTTAACTTTAAAGTTTTTTTTTAGATGGGCTTCCAGAAAAAAAGCTGCAACTTGTTGGTATGAGTATGCTATCGATTTTATTAAGCCCTGGGCCGGAGCAATACATCTGTGCTCGTTACATTTGGAATTAGATCATTGGAATGCAAATGACTCATTATTTAACCATTGGAGGGAGCGAAATAATGTACTAAAACTGTCCGTAGGTGCTTCAACTGTTAGGTCGTTGAATCCTAGCTGTCCAAAAATGAGATTATTTGTGATAAATGCCAAACTATATTTTATTAGCTACAATTATGGGGCATTTAATTTGTAGCACCTTGAGGATCAATATGTCTCTCTCTGATTTTGGCTTGTTAAAACTTGGAGTTGATAGCTATGCAGCATGGATGACCTTTTTATTTTCAGGATTGGTCGCTAAATTCTGAATTTATTCTTCTTGCGATCGATATCTTTTACATCCATTATGTGCGCGATGTGAGTTGTGGTAGCATTTTTATTTTTTAAATGATTTTGGGTCGATTTCTTATCGATTATAAGGTTGAAGGTGTAACTTTTCTTTAATAAAAAAATAAAGTTGACTTTTCTCTAATTAAATTTTATAAAACTTGATAGACACCCATATACACACGCACATTCATCAATGCTAAGTCTAGGATTCAAACTCAAGCGAGCAAATTCCAGCATAAGAATTCTATTGTATTATTTTCTACTTTCTCTCATCACAGCTACAAGTACACTCATTATGACGTTGAAGTTGAACTTCAAAACGAGAGTAGTTATATACCATATATGACCATTTTGTTTTCAATTTGTGTTAAATTTTAGATACTGGTGGTGGTCGAATTCAAAACTAAATAGTTTACCAACACAAATCCCTATCGAACATTCTTTATTTTATGAGCATATGAAGTGGGAAATGGGAATCAAAGGGTTATTATAGGCATAGTGAAATATCTGTGTTTGCAAAACACGAGCTAGAGGATACCATCCATTTGCAATATCTGTTGTAGATTGTGTCAAATAGTGGCTTTACTTTGCTATAGGAAAATCTAAATAGAATAGTAGATTAGCGGACAAAGCGAGAATGAAAGGTGCGGATGGGCAATAAGCCTAGTGCCTAAGGATTCAAGGGAGGAGGAGCCTAGTGGCTAAGGATGCAAGGTGGCGCCGTCCCAAACAAGTAGGAATCAAAGGGTTATTTGTGTACTGAAATGCTTCATTTTCAAAAACATGGTAGCTATAAGTCGTGGCGTTGCTATAGGATAAACTAGAAGAATAGATATTTGACGTAAGATGTGACAACCATAGCAATGATATGATATTATAAAGGTTCTAGTAGAAAGAATGCTTGTAAATGGTGTATTTCGTTCTTGCTAGTTGGCGGGAGCCACCATTTTTTTAGTATATCAACAAACACCACAAATTATTTTCTTCGGAGACTAATTTTGTTAATTTCATAATTATTGATTTTCTGGTTCTGCAAGTACATAGATATATATATCGCAATCAAAATAAATAATATTTCTATACCAAAACAAGAATAGTACTACCATATACATGTTTTTATGATGGATTATTGTTCCTATTGTGGTGGACTTGGTTGTTGTGTTGCAACGGACTTTGAATTTGTTCCTTTTTGTTGTGTTGGTTAAAAATAAACTATCATGTCGCTTGGCTCTTGATGATCTAGAAAGAAACAACAAAGCCAATTCAACGTATTATTTGCTTGTCGGAAACAGCAGACTTTCGTAGAGATAATTACTATTCTGGAGAAATTATATATGAGAGATATTTAGTTGATCCATCGAAACCTATCTTGCAAACCCCATGATGTGATGCTCCCAAACAATTTGAGGCCATCCATTTGATCCTTCATGGCAAAGTAGCTTACCTCAGCCAGAAAAGGCAATGCAAGAAATAGAAAAAGGACGAGAAAAAGAAACCCAGAGAAAAAGGAAACGTGCAGAGCTACAGACGAGACGACACGGACGGGCTCCCTGATTTTTCTGGAGTTTCAGGATGAGACGAAATATCATGTCACAATCCTGAACTGTTCCATCCCTATCTCCTCAATTAACAAACAAAACCTCTTGCTAATCAATACACAGATATCATAGATAGATAAACCAGTTCTCACAAACTATAGCTGTCATCATCGAGTGGATCGGAGGATGTTGGTGAACGAATGTAAAGTATTAGCAGGTATACTTTGTGGTTCCAGAGTGTTCGGCCGGTTTATCCATTGCCCTGGCGACCCCGGCTTTGTCTTCCACGACGAACTTACGAACGGTGAACATTAATCTGCTAGAAAGTAGAGTGTCACATCGACTCTAGCTAGGTCGTTCAACGTCGGTACGACTTCGATGTCGCATGGTGTTGCATTGCTTGATGGCTTTGGGTTAATTAGCTAGAGATTCAGCTAGCTTCCCACACAGAAAGGGAACAGTACGTACGCCACCGTTTGTGCTCTGGACTTTGGCCACATGTTAATGTGACGTGCGTGCAACACAGTCCAGGGTGCAGGTCTTGACTACTGATCATCATTATTCATTAGGCCTATCTTAAACAGCTAGCCTAACAACCGTTTCATCAGGAGTTGAAACAAGCAACCTAATAACGGTTGGAGCACTACAACCACACATTAACGCCTTTCTGATTGATGAATATAAGAAAGAAACAAAGAAAAAACTCCATAGGGTCGGGCTTATTACTGACTATAGTAGGAGTTGTACCAAAAGGTCCAAAATGTTTAGGAAGAAAAAATGCAGAAACCAGCCAAAGAACAAACGACCATGTCCTTGGTATAGAAATAGGTGGTCCTGCGCGCTTTTTGGATATCGCAAGATCGAACCGACCCCCGCCACAACCTCTTGTTGTGATTGTGTGTATCTCGATCGAGCCGCATCGATCAGACGGGTCCAGTTCCAATCCCACTTCCACCACGGGCGGCAGCACTGCCGCGCAGGTGGCACCGCGGCAGAGGGCAGAGTACGTGGCAGAGACTCGAGTGTGCCCGGCCAGTCGTCGTGTACGCGTCAACGGGGCGGGGCACGGGGCATCGAATACCCAAACAGATTACCACCAGCCGCTAGCTGCTGCTGCTGGCGAGCCCGGCTAATAAACTAGTGGCCGCGTGCGAGGAGCACGCACGAATATGCTGGTCCGGCCGTGTATGTAGCAATTGACCGTGCATTGCGTGGTTGACGGGGGGATAACGAACGTTTGCATGTATGTACAGTGCAGCGAGCTAGCGCTGCTGTGCAGCAAACTGTGCAAAATCCAGAATTGCCATGCCAGCATGCCAATTTCACCGTGACCGGCACAAGACGGGAAACATGTTCTTCGCCGACTGCGCAGTAAACCAGTCGGCGAAGCCTTTGTCGACTGTTTTACACGTGGCAGTCGGTAAATGCCAGTTGGTAAAGGCTTGCTCGGCAAAGACAGTCTTTGCTGACTGCTAGGTGACGGCAGTCGGCAAAGACTTTGTCGACCGCCAAAGCCGCAGTCGGCAAAAGAAGCTGCCGCCATCGTCTGGCGTCTTTTTTGCCGACTGCTGACTTGGCAGTCGGCAAAGATTTTTTTGGCTGATTTTTTTATTTTTTTAAAAGTCTTTGCCGACTGCCTGAGCTGGCAGTCAGCAAAGATGTTTTATTTAATTTTTTTAAAAAACAGCCTTTGCCGACCGCCATAGCCGGCAGTCGGCAAAGCTGGTGCGTGTGCAGCTCGGTGCCCAGCAGTCGGCAAAGCTGAAATTTTTTCTTTTTTTTTTCTGTTTTTTCATATATATCACAGCAGGCAAATCACATATATATAGAGCACAAATCCACATATAAAGCACAAATCCACATATATATCACACGTTCAACAAATCCATCATGTCGGTCATACATAACAAGACCAATCATGTCCAAGTCCATCCACATCCAAGTCGAACATACACAATAAGTTCATCATGTCCAATATTCATCATAAAATCCATCACAAGCTAAACGAGAGGTACCTACGACGTCCCGGCTCCCCAATGGCCACGAAAGTATGCAGAGCCCCAACCTTGCCACCCCTCCGGCGCCGTGGCATGCGACGGCGCCGAGGAGTACGTCCAGGCCCCGAGGTGCTGCTGAGGCTCAGGAGCGCCACCTGTCCATCCGTCCTGCTGAGGCTGAGGAGTTGCGCCACCTGACCACGGAGACCACCCGTGCTGCGAAGGCGGAGGAGGAGCGCTAACCGGCCACCCATGGCCTGGAGAATGGCCATGTGGAAGAGTCGGGTTCGAACCCGCCGACTGTGTTTGCACAAAGGAGAATCGATCTCATTAGTACCTGCATGATGGTCGTACAAGCCGAAACAATGGATAAACATATATACTCACCGGAGTCCCTATAGGGCCAAGAAGAGGTGGTGGAGCGTAGATTGAAGCAGGCAATGGAGGCAAAGGAACACCGGGGATTTGAAATCTCTGAAAGTAGCCGGCAAGATCCTGCATCTGACGCTGCGAGTGCTGCCGGACAGCCTCAAGCTGGCGCACCATCTCCTCCCGATGGGCCTCCTCTCTGGCCTCCATCTCCCGCCGATAGGCCTCCTGTGATGCCTACTGCGCGGCCCACAACTCTGCCAGTTCGGACTGCAATATTACACCCTTGATGTTTAAACAATACAAAAGAAAAGGTACATATGTAAAAATAATGAACGACAAATGAAACTATAGTTACCTAAACCGCCGCCAATGACTGCGCATAGCTCGGCTGCCGAGGTCATATGGGGACGTCGAAGGAGGTCGTGCTGTCAGATCGACGAACCTAACGAAGGGTGGGAACGGTGGCCAGGTCGATTGCGCTGTGGGAAATAAAGTATCGGCCATGCTGCTTCCCTCCTCTCACCCTCATCAGGAGGTCTGGGTCAAGGGGCTGGATGGCAGGATCGAAGGACGGACCATGGCGCTGGAGACCCACCTCGGTGTACTGGACCATCTTCTCATAGGCGTTCGGGTTGGTGTACGCCTCGGGCCCATCCGCCGAGCTGTAGACGTTGTCCGAATCTGTCGCTTTGCCCTTGTGAGACAGGGCGTAGCCCTCGTACTCATTGATCACCTGCCCACCATGTGACTAGGACTGCGAGAAAAACACAAGGTTGCTTACACGTAATGAGATGGAATAAATAAATAAATAAATCGACAGAAGCGTACCCATGTGTCCATGGACCCTCTGAGGGAGCGGCTCCCTTGGTGGTGTGCCGGCCCTGTCCTCGCTTGGGCAAATCCACTTTGCCGTCTGTGGTTCACATATGACTCCGGCTTTCTCCATTCGTCCACAATGGCCTCCCAGCAATCCATGTGTATTTTGCACCAATCAGCAGGAAACTGCATGACATGTCAGAAGATGAATCAGAATTAATGTGTGCTACTTATTTTTCATGGAAGGAATCAGAATTAATGTTTCCTACTTACCTGCATGTAGAACTCCTTGGCAATGTTGATTTCGGGGAAGAGGATAATCTTTCTGGCTTCCTTCTTGCTCAGCGACAGGCGAAGCACGTCGGCGTAGTAGTCGATGAGGACCTGGATGTGCACCTCGTGGTACATGTCCTTGAGTCACGACTTGGCAACCTTGTCCTGCCTCACTTACGCCTCGGCCTCGTGCCCCTCCTCGCATGTGAACCACTCCTGCATAAATATATCATGTATCATTTCATTGTTTCAAGAACGTCCAACGAATGCGTCGTATTGACAAAGCGGTGAAATAAAAACTCACCCAGAACTCCCTCTTGATCTTGGTCGCAATGGGGACCTCATCTTCGTCCTTGACATTGTAGAAGTCCGGCCAATGCCAGGGCACCACCTTGTTCCCGTCGTCGCAGGTGAGAAGGATAGGGTAGTGCTTCTTAATTAGGAGGCCCATCATGCCATTAGGATGGCGTGAACTCCTCCCGCGCACAAGCTTCCAGCTTCTGCACAAGTCATTAAAAAGAATTGTCAGTTTGAAGTTCAATTTTAAACATGTCATATGAATAAGTCATGAAAACATAAACGGTTACTTACTTGTCATCGTCGGGTCAAATCACCGGACGGTGGCCTTCCGCGATCGCCGCTGAAAGGAAGGCGCGTGATCCCACGCCGGTAGACCTGGCTCAAACCTGAGGAAGCCGTCTCCCCTGGTGTCGCCTCGCCCTCGTCCAAGTTGCCCCTGTTCTGGTCAGCCCAGGCCTGGTCCTCCTCGTCCTGGTCGTCTCCGTCCTGGTCGCGTCCGTCCTCCTCGTCCTGGTGGCGCCCGTCCGAGGAAAACAGCTCCCTCATCGACGAGTGACGTGAGCCGGTCCTCGCCGACGACTCCACCCTCGGCGGCTCCTCCAACACCTCGTCCTCGATGCCACACATATAGACCGACTTTGCCTTTTGTCGCGGTCGTTTCCATCCGCCCGGCATTTTGTCATGTGCCTGCAATAACAAATACAAAGATTAAACCAATTAGCATAAATAATCGATAAGTACTTATAAAGAGATGCAAAATAAATGAAGCATAATTACAAAATAATAATAAGAATAATATAGTATTTACATGAATTAGAATTTATCTCCACGAACGATAGTGGTTGGCTCCACGTCATCGCTATCACTATTGTCATCATCACTATCAATATTGTCAAAATCTAAGTCCTCATCATCTCCATTGTCCTCACCACCTTCATTGTCCTCAACAAATCTATCGCGCCAAGCCCTCCATCGCTCAAGCATCATTATGTCCTTAGGATCTTGCACCACTTCACCCTCGTCCTCATCGATGTCGTTGTCTTCTTCCATGCCCATCAGCGAAAGAATGTCTATTGACAAATGCCCTTTTAGCCCCTCAGGTTGATAGAACTCTTCACTATCTGCCTTTGGGTCAAAGTTGTAATCATCATTGTTTGGGACAGGTGCTTTACCACGCGGCGATATCAAGTGCACAAGGTACCAACCCTTAAGCCTCTCGTCTTTTTGGCACGCCCATGGGAGATAATAAACTTGCGTGGCCTGTTGAGCCATAATATAGACATCTTCTCCAGTATAGACGGAATCCTGTCGAATCTCGACTTGCCCAATGTCATCGGCTTTTCTAGGTTCATTAGGATCGAACCAATGGCATTTGAATACCACTGGTTTAAGATCTTTGGGGCCTTAAAGTGGAGCTCGTATATTTTTCTGACTTTGCCATAATAGTCACGATTATCAGTGCCAGGCATACGAACTCCTATGCACGTGGTCTTTCGGGTGGGCTGACTCTCCTTGTAGCTTCTCGTGCAAAAGCGATAGCCATTCACATCATAAACGATGAATGTATTGACCCTAGTGTTGAAGCCCCGTGCAACCTATTTCAATTTAGCACTCATTTCCCTATCCGTGGGTGCCTGAAAGGTGAGGCCGGGTAGATCATTACATTACTCACTCCTAGGAGCAAAGTGGAATCTCAAAGTTGAAAAGAGGTAAGTTGGATGGTACCTTTGTACGGAACTAGGACATAAAATTAGGTTTGGCATTTTTGAGAAGATAGTCTTCTTCTTCGTCGATAGGATCCATATCCCCTGTCCAGAGTTCATTAATAAACTCCCTGAAAAAAAAGAGACAAGGGGGGTCAGAACGATAGGTGGAGGATATTGACTGCGTATGTAACTAGCTCATTGAGAACTTACGTTCGATAAGGAAGCACTTCTTCACGGTTCAACAACACGTAGGGCATGATAGTGCGAAACTCATGTGGTTGCAATGTCTTGGGGGTAGCTGCGCTTCCCCTTCCGAGTTGCCCTTTGAAGAGGCTCAGGGTCGATGAATTCTAGTCGTCATTGTAACGAGGGGGTGGTTTCACGCTGGGAAGGTTCTCAGTATAGTACGCCGTTGTGAAGTTGGTCACCTCCTCCACTCTGAATGCCTCTGCCATGGAAGCCTCAATTTTGGCTTTATTTCTACACTTTTTACAAAGAATCTTCAGACACCTCTCGATTGGATAGCACCAACAGGCATGCATGGGACCCCCCAGCCGTGCCTCACGCGGTAGGTGCAAAATCAGATGCTGCATCGGCAGGAAGAAGCCAGGTGGAAAGATCATCTCCATCTTGCAGATCAACTGAGGTGCAGCACGCTCCAGGTCATGAACCACTTCCCGAGATAACTCCCTGGCACAAAGCTGGCAGAAAAAATACCACAACTCTGCAAGAACACGCCACACTGGCTCGGGGAGGTATCCACGGGTCATCGCAGGAAGGAGCCGCTCAATCCATATGTGAAAGTGATGACTCTTCATCCCTAAGACTTTCATAGTCTTAGGGTTCACTCTCCTACTTAGATTCACCGCATACCCATCAGGGAACTGTAACTTCTTGATCCACTCAAGCACTTCCTTCTTGTCGTCCCTTTTCAGGATGTAATCGGCAGGGCCCCTTTTTCATTTCTTGCCTTTCGCAGGGGTCTTCATCACTAGCTTTGGTCTATTGTAGATCTCCTCCACGTCTAGTATAGCCTTAATGTTGTCCTTTGACTTCTCCTTTATGTCCATGAGTGTACCCCAGAGTGCCTCGGTGACATTTCTGTGTGCATTACATCGATGTTGTGTGGAAGAAGAAGGTCCTTAAAGTATGGGAGCCTGGTCAAGCCCGATATATGGGTCCACATGTGTTCCTGACCATATCCTTTAAAACCACCATTGTGTTCATCAATTTTGAGAGCCTCTAATTGGGCAAGGACCTGGGCACCGCTCATATTCTCAGGAACAGGGTCGGTGACTTGAACACCTTTCGTGAAGTGCTTGATGTCTCATATGAACTCATGGTCGGCATATAGGAATTGACGATGTTTGTCAAACAAAGAGAACTTGCCACCCTTTTTCAGCCAGGTGAACATCACAGATGCCTTGCATACTGGGCAAGGCAACTTCCCATGAACACACCACCCACTGAATATGCTATACGCCAGGAAGTCATGCATTGAATACTGGTACCACACATGCATTGTGAAGTTCTTCTTTGTAGCTCGGTCATACGTCAGCACCCCCTTTTCCCAAACATGTTGCAATTCATCCCACAGTGGCTGCATGAACACACCCATATTGTTGCTCGGGTGTTCAGGTATTATCAGCGACAAAAACATGTTCTTGGATTCAAACATAACGCCGGAGGAAGATTAAGGGGTATCACGAACACGGGCCAACAAGTGTACGGGGCCGCCATCATTCTATACGGGTTGAACCCATCAGTTGTCAATGCTACACGTACATTCTGAGCATCCTCTGCTTTGAGAGGATGCTGGTCATCGAAGTACTTCCATGCGTCACCATCCGATGGGTGTACCATAGGCCTGGCTAACAAGCCAGCTCGGCTCGTTATCGCTCGGCTCATTTAGCTTGGCTCGTTAGCAAGCTGGCTCGACTCGGCTCGTTAAGAAAATGAGCTAGAAGAGCAGCTCAGCTCGGCTCGCTAAGAAGCTCGAGCCAGCTCGTTTGGCTCGTGAGCTAGATCACAAAAACACATTTTTAGGGAAATTATCAAAGCAAGAACACAATTACACAAATTACTTATAGATAATCAATCCATCGATTAGTCCACCATGACCAAGTTTACATATCATCCATACGACCACACATAATCCAAGAACAAAGCAAAATAAATAAGCTGAGTGGTAATCTATATAGGCTAATCAAGTTTCGACTTTGTAGGTAATATATATAAAACACCAAAAGCAAGATAGTAGCCGCACAGGCATAGCCAACACTCCAGCAGGTCCCTAGTTTTCAGAAGCAACCATCACGCACAGGCACAGCCAACAGATCCCCTTATATCTTGTTACCTGCATGTGAACAACACATCAAGTGAGAACGAATATGATTTCCACCACACATCATGATATTCTAAAATAGACTTACTAGTTGCTTTCCACCACACTACTAGGAAGCTCCACACTCTCAATGTCACCACCATCATCTTCTCCCTATAAAAACAGTAAAAGGATTAAGCATTACATATTTACTTACACCAACATTGGGGAAAATGGAGTTGAAAAATAGACTAAACATCACATACCAGAATAATAGGAGGGATTTTAGATCGTCGTATTCAACTAGATGCACAAACTAGTGCTTGAACTGTCGCTGGCTTCAAAGAACTCCTATAGTCATCAAGAACTCTACCTCCACAACTGAAAGTAGACTCAGATGATACACTACTAGCTGGGACAACTAAGAACTTCTTTGCCATACTAGACACAACAGGAAATCTAGGAGCATTCACTTTCCAATATTGAAGTAAGTTTAAATTCATATCATTTAAAGGATGGTTTGCTTCATCGAGGTAGATAAGTAACTCAGACTTTGAAGTTTCCGAAGCATTTGACTCTAGAAAGGACTGAAATTCACTTGAAACAAGACAAGCCATTGAGCTGTTGTTTCCTTTGATGATGATGAGGCTGATTGAGTGATTGATGAGCTGCTGCTGCCACCCATTTTTCGGCATTTGTCCAACTCATGCTTCTTGTACAGCTCTTCTAACTCATTTTTTATATCAGCAACCTCCTGTTGATACCTTGAGGAGTCATAAAGCTCTCTAAAATAGAACTCAATATATCTCATTTTGAACCTAGGGTCAAGGATTGTAGCAATAACCATTACATTGTTCTTCTCTTCCTAATATTTATTAAATTTTTCTAACATTGCAGCACCCATTTTCTTCAAATATGGGTCATCAGAATTTTTTGCATTCAACAATGCAAGCTTGACTTTCAAAATATAAGGGTAGAAGACATTAGCTGTAGGGTAAACTGAACCTGAAAAAATGCAGTGGTTGCTCCAGCCATCTCTCCTAGAATTGGTCTAATCTTGTCATACATGTCTCATTGAGAATCTGTAGGTTTCCATGCATAGTTCTGGTCCACTTGAGCATAATAACCAAATGCAGACCTATACTCAATGCAAGTGTCAAGCATTTTATATGTTGAGTTCCACCTTGTTTTAACATCAAGAGACAAACATTTTCCAACTTTAATAGCATAATCATTGCAAACCTCTACAAATTTGTACAGACGACTTGGAGACCTCTTGAAATATTTCACAGTATTCCTTAGATCACTTATGAGACCTTCTATTGGGTCCAAACCATCATTAACAACCAAATTGACTATGTGAGCAGCACAACGAACATGAAAATATTTGGGATCAAACTGACCATTCTTTCTAGCAACCAACTTGGATGACAAATTTGTAGTAGCAACATCATTATTTGAAGCATTATCAAGGGTGATTGACATAACCTTATCTTCTATTTTTCATTCCACCAAGCACTCAAAAACAACATGAGCTATCACCAAACCAGTGTGGGGAGGATCTAACTCAAGAAAGTTAAGAACACGGCATTGCAAAACCAAATCACTATCTATGTAATGTGCCACCAAACACATGTACTGAACATTTTGATTAGATGTCCACAAATCGGGAGTCAAACTTATTGATTTAGCCTCTTTAAGACTCTTCTTTAGCTGCTCTTTCTCAGATTCATAAACTTTCATGCATTCATTTTTAATAGTCTTCCTACCAATACTTTCATAGTTGCTATTCATCCATTTCATCAAGATATTAAACCATTTATGCTCAACCATCCTAAAAGAATACTCATGGACAATTATCATCTTTGCAATCAATTTTCTAGTGTGCTCATGGTCATATTCAGTAGGATTAACAACAAGACAACCATCATCAGCAACATAATTGAGAGTACCTTGAGAAAGATCTTGTTTAGCCTTAGCAAGCTTGTTCTAAAACTGTGTACACACTGTCAGGTGATGGTTCAGCTGTGAAGTTCCACCCCCTTGTTGGTATGCATAACTCTTATGACAGAATCTGCACTTTGCCTTTGACACCATAACACCAAACTCTTTCTCAGATGGAACCTCAATCAACTTGAAATACTTCCAACAACCAGCCCCTTTTGCTCTCTTTACCTTGACCTTAGAAGGGGATAACAAAATACTAGTACCAGTCCTCTTTCCTTTCCACCTCTAGTTGCCTTCGAAGGATTTGACGACACGCTTGCAGCATCTCCACCCTCCACCTGACTCACATCATCATCTGCATCATCATCCGTCGGCACATTTACTGATATATCAGCATTCATGTCAATGTTCTCTGTACGCTCTTCACCCTTGGCCAAAGGTTCCAGGTGCTACACAGAAATACAGAATGACAGAATAGGTAGTCAAAAATCAATTATGAAAGATGTAAATTGAATAAAATTAATCAAAGAGTCCATCCAAGATGTAAATAATGTGACGTTTTTGAACACTTGAGCATCTTTAGAATAGATACTATGTATACAGAAAGTCATGAAGAATAGATCAAAGCGTGAACAAACAAATGGAAATGGCCACCACACTCAAACATTTCTCAATCTCGGATCCAAAAGGAATGCATACCGTGTCTGTTGATATGGAGGCCAATGGAGCAGTAGACTTCACGGTCATGGCTGTGGATCCTCGACCTTGGCCACGGCCACCACGAATTCCTGTCGAAGGTGGCATCTTCTTGCGGTTGCTCCTCGATTCAAGACTATGTGCCACTGGAACCGGGGAAGCATCCCTGGTGACTCTTCCTCATCCTCCATGACCTGCTCGAGATGGGATGGGGATATGTGAGTTGCGTGCCTGCGTGCAGCGTGCTGCCTACTGCGTGTGGTGTGGAGATGGGAGACTGAAGAGGAGTGGCGTGCTTACCTGCTGGCTGCTGCTACCTGCGAAGAACAGCGATGGCCGACGGCGGCTCCTGTGGTCCTGTATCAGGAGATCCGGAGAGAGGGAGGGGAAATCAGGAAAGGATACAGAGTCACAGATATGACTTGTGCGGGCGTGCGGTGCGGTGGCCGGTGGATTGCGGAGTACGGAGTTCACTCGACTCCCTAGCTATGTACGCAATACGCTTAGGGTTTCAAGTTTGGGCTGGGCTGAGGCAGATGACTAAACAAGTGATGTATGGGCCGAGCTAGATTTAGGTGTTTGGCTTATAAATTCCCTGGCTCGTTCGAGCTAACGAGCAGCTCGTGAGCTGGCTGGAGCTAGCTCATTATAAATCAAGGTGGCTCATTTTAATTCGAGCTGGCTTGTTATAAAACGAGTCGACCTCGAGCCGAGCCATTAACGAGTGAGTCGAGCGAGCTAGCGAGTTTCGAGTTTTTTGTCCAGCCTTAGTGTACCATGTTGCCACTGTATCTTTTGCCATCCTTATGTCATCTCATCTGTTTCGCGGACTCCTCTGTCATATACAGCCGTTGGAGCCTCTGTATGATAGGAAGATACCATAGGACCTTCTTGGGGATCTTAGACTATTTCTTCTTGCCATCACTACCGTCTACCTCCACATACCTAGAGGCTTTGCACTTTGGACAGTGTGTTTCTTCCTTAAGGTCTTCCCTAAATAGGACGCACCCTTTAGGATAAGCATCGATTGACTCATACAACATCTTAAGTGCACGAAGGAGCTTATGTGACTCGTATGTGATCGAAACCATCTCGACTCAGGCTCAACTGTGACTTCAATGCTATTAGGCGTCCAATGGCATCCAGTTGCGACATTGTTGTCTTCTTGTGAAGGGGCTTCTGTGCTGAAGACATCATTTCGTAGAACGCCTTTGCGGTTTCCTCTGGATCCTCCTCCACCAATCCTTCATTGCCACATGCCTCGTTATAGTCTACCACCATGTCGGCCATCCCGGCATCTCCATCAAACTTCTCGAGGCGTTCTCTCACCTTCTCCTCTCTAATACCACCATGGTTGCCTTCACCATGGAAGACCCACCTCTTATAGTTTTTCACAAATCCGTGCTTGTAAAGATTGGCCCAGACTGCTTTCTGTATTTTCCTTTTTGAGTTCTTACACTGGCTGCAGGGACACGGCATTCGAACGACCCATGAGCAGTAGGGCCAAATGCTTTCTCCAGGAAGGCACTGGTCCCCCTAATCCATTCATTGGTCTTACTTGCAAAGCCCGTGTACATCCACTCACGGTTATCCATCCTCTGTCATACACATGCGTAAGCGAGTAATAAACCAGTAATTGCATCTACACGGCGTTCCTACCATCTAATAGGTGAAAGATAGGTTCTAATCCCACCCGTGGATGCGTAGATGGGTTAGCTTCCATGTTTTGCCCCCGTCCGAGTCGAAATTTCGGCAGCACCTCCCCGCTGTTTTCCCGATACACATCCCCGCAGGGAGAGTGTGTATCCGGAGAACAACGGGGAGGTGCTGCCAAAACTCCGACTCGGACGGGAGCAGAACATGGAAGCTAACCCATCTACGCATCCGCGGCTGTCCAAAAAATATGGACAATCCAAAACAGATACGGTCACAGATATGCAAAGACCTACATACCTCCGACCATATCTCTTTCGGATGGGAGACGCCTAACTAGGTTACGCGACCTAAGTACGACAACGGTAAGGAAGAGAGGTGATTTATACCTAGGGTGGCGGTGGAGAGTAGCTAGCGGGGCAGTGGCGAGGCGACGTAGTCCCCTCCGACAAGATCTGCTCTGCAAAACAAGAAAAACAACACCATAAGTACAAAATTTTGACAGAACCTCCCCTGCACGGGGAGGTTTCCAAAACCTGCAAGAAAGAAGTAAGCTCGATGGCCGACAGCACATATACAGCACGAAGGCCACAAATCCACAAACCTGGCACGAAGGCCCACATATCCACATAAGGCACGAAGGCCGCCAATGACATACAAGGCACGAAGGCCAACAATCAGGGATGCTTTTTACCTTGGGGTGGCGGTGGAGTCGGCCAATGTGGTGTCTTCCTTCTCCTTCTTCTCCTTCTTCTTCCTCTTCTCTTCCCCTTTCTCCTCCTTCTTCTTCCCCTTCCTTCTCCTTCTCCTTCTTCCTCCTCTTCTCTTCCCCTTCCTCCTCCTCCTCCTTCTTTACCTTCCTCCTCATTCTCCTTCTTCTCCTTCTTCCTCCTCCTCCTTCCTCCTTCCTCCTCTTCCTCCTTCCTCGGCAGGCGGCCGAGAAGCCCGGCGGCCTTACCACACGGCTCGCCGGGGCGTGGGGCAACGGCGGTGGGCAGGGGCGCGAGGCCCTGGCGGCTGTGGGGGGAGGTGGCGCTGGCGGCTGGCAAGGGCGCCAGGGCGAGGTGGGGCACGGCGGCGGGGCTCACTGGCGGCGGATCCAGCCACGGGGTGGGGTGTGGGGGCGGCGGTGGCAAAGTGAAGGTGCGACGGTGGTGGCGGTGGGGGTCGGGGGCGTGTGGCGGCGTGGTGGGCGCGGGGCAGGCGGCGGAACCGGCCGCGGGGTGGGGTGTGGGGGCGGCGGTGGCGCGGCGGGGGTGCGGAGGCGGCGCGGTGGGGGTGCGGCGGCGGTGGCGCGGTGGGGGTGCGGCGGTGGTGGCGGTGGGGGTCGGGGGCGCGTGGCGGCGCGGTGGGCGCGGGGCCGGCAGCGCAACGGGGCCGTGGTGGGGGTCCGGACGGCGGTGCGCGCTCCGGTCAGGCCGGTCAGGGCGGCGGCGGCGGTCCGCCGGTCGGGGCAGCGGCGGCGGGTTGCGGGGCAGCAGTGGGTGTGTGGTGTGTGTCAGTGAGTGTGTTGTGCGCGCGTGTTGTGTGTGCGTGTGTGGGCCGGCCGGCCCGTTAGGGTTAGATAAGATTTCAATTTTACTCTTTTTTAAAGAAAAAACTCTTTGCCGGCTGCCAGCTTGGGCAGTCGGCAAAGATGGAACCTTCGCCGACTGCCTCTGACGTGGCAGTCGGCAAAAACACTCTTTGTCGAGTGCCTTTGTTGGCACTCGGTAAAGTTTTAATTTTTTTTGAATTTTGAATCCAAACTTTTTCTGTGGCCCTAGCACATTGTTTACTAGCACATGTTATATAAAATCCAGGTGCGGTAGAAGTGTTTTTTAATTATATAAAATCCAAACGAAGTCCAAAAATCATGAAACTTGTCTAGGTGTCATGTTATCGCATGTGAAGGCTACGATAAAAATTTGATCACAAATGAAGATGTCTGAGTTTTATACATCCGACGTCACAACTTGCTCTAAATATTTCTAAATTTTTATCTTCTAGGAGCACGAAACGAACGTCCTTGGCCGGGCTCAGCTTCGGAGGCACCCGTTCCAGCAACACAAGCAGCGGAGAAGAGATCGACTTGCATCATTGGGCAGGGCACATGTATGTACACACACGCCTTCCCCAGCCGTCGTCGTCACGACAAGTACGTAGTTCCTCAGCGGAGTAATGGCCGGCCGGCCGGCCATGCTCGGAGAGATGGGAAAGCGCAGACGCACCGAGCGCTAGCTGCCTAGCTCTTGATCGATCGGCATTGACCTTGTCTTGCCTTTTGTTGCATGCGTGCCAATTGACGGCTCGGATGGGGTTGCTGTGCTCTAGACCATCTCCGCGCGCGCCGAGTCGCGTCGCCATCCCGTTCCGGCGTTTCCCATCTCCGCGCGCGCCCTCGCCGCCGCCGCTGCCATACCGTCGTGTCGCTAGCGTGGGCTCGATCGGGCCCACGCCGTGGCCGCGACGCTGTCCCTCCGACCCTCCTCCCCGGCCCCGTTCCCGTGTTTCGTTCCAGGTCCGACGAGATCCTGGCGTGACCGTCACAGTCGCTATTATAACTCGCTGCAACGTGAGGCCCGCCTATACTCTGAGCCCACATGTAAGCGAGACCGCGCACACCCGTATCCCCGCCGGTGGTTTCGGTCAAAACCCCGGCCGGCGGCGGCCCCGAGTCCGAGCGCCCTGTATGTACTGTCGCCGTCACGGCGTCCGCCTCCGCCTCTCGCCCTGTCCCGTTGATCGGGTCAGCCAGGCCGTGCGCGCGCGTGGCATGGCGACCCCCGTGCGTTTACGCGTGAGCCCCTCGGCGGCCTCTCTGTCGACGTCGCTTTCCGTAGAGCTGGACACGCTGCCTCATCTGGGATTCTGGGTTCTGGCCTTCTGTGAACGCGAATTTGGCCTTCTGGGACAGCGATTTCTTCGCCCTTTTCCGGGCGAAAAAAGCGATCGATCGATGCGTGCACTGCGATGCGATGCGGTGGCAATTCCTCCTCCTGCTTCGAATACGTGGAGGTCCTTTTACCTTTTGTGCCTGTGTAGTGTGTGCGTGTTTTACTACTACTACTTGTAGTCCGTACTCCAGTACCAGATCGAGACAGACTGAGCTTTTACCTACAACCGCCACGTGATTTCCGCATCCACCGTCGACGGCGACGGCGAGAGAGAAAACGGCCGACTCGTGCACCCGTCCGGTCCCGTGCCGCGCCGCGTACAGGTAGCAGACGAGATGCTGGTCCGTGGTCACCCACTTCACGACCACCACACAGGTTGTCAGGTTGAGGCCCGGCTGCACACTGTCACTGCGTGTGGTGACTGTTCACTGTCCACGTGGCGTAGCTCGATCCGGGACTGTCAGAGGAGGCTCTGACTTTTTCTTCGTTACACGGTTTTCACGCACATTGGAATCGGACAACTATTTCAAACATGGTGAAGAAAGAAAAAAAAAACCTCAGTATGTGTTTTCTTTTTCGTCTCTGTATATTTAGTTTCCTTTTCTCTACGCTGTATACCATGCCAATTTGGCACAATCTCACCTTTGTTGAGGAAAAACATCCATAAAACCTCAAATACAAGGGACCATTGACACCTGAATTGGGCCTAAGCTAGTTTTAGAATCAAGCAACGAAGTTTTGCTGTTCAATCGGAAAATGAAAAGAACAACTCTGTGAAACGATGCTACAAAAATAGTACCACATTGGTTGTGAAACCGGATAGAGCCACCCCAACTATATATAAAATGAGATATACACGATGAATTGAGTCATCCAATCCAATATTCGATTGTCGAATACATTTAATACCCTTTTTCTCTAATCAGCTTTTTTTACAACACAAGTTTGATCCCAAGATCAAAGACGTTGATGTCTCTTCTTGGATGGGTCCCTCCTGGACAAGAGCTCTGATGTTCGAAAACTAATCATTCTTGCCCTTCACGGCAGGTCAGTTCTATCAATATATGTTTGTTGAAAACACTTGGTTCAAAATTGTCTTGCCAGTGTTCTTTCTAAAAATATACTCATCCTCCATCAAAATTGTCTTGCTAGTGTTCTCTTTACAAATATACTCGCGGTCCATCGAAATTGCCTTGCTAGTGTTTTCTCTACAAATTTACTGTCTTCCATCGAAATTGCCTTGCCAGTGTTTTCTCTACAAATTTACTGCCTTCCATCGAAATTGCCTTGCCAGTGTTTTCTCTACAAATACACTCGCCATTCGTAAATTGGCTTATCAGGTTCTCTCTACAAATATGCTCGCCGTCCACCGAACTCTCTACAAGTATGCTCGCCGCCCATCGACTAGTGTTATCTGCAAATATGCTCACCGTCCGTCAAAATTGCCTAGTTCTCTCTACAAATATACTCACCGTCCGTCAAAATTGCTATCTCTACAAATATGCTCGCCGCCCATCGATCGACTAGTGTTCTCTCTACAAGTATACTCACCGCCCGTCGAAATTGCTATCTCTACAAATGTGCTCGCCTCCCATCGACTAGTGTTCTCTCTACAAATATGCTCCCTACCCATCGACTAGTGTTCTCTCTACAAATATGCTCGTTGTCCATCGAATAGTGTTCTCTCTACAAATATACTCACCGCCCATCGAAATTGCTATCTCTACAAATATGCTCGCCGCCTATCGTCTAGTATTCTCTCTACAAATATGCTCACCGCCCGTCGACTAGTGTTCTCTCTACAAATATGCTCGTCGCCTATCGACTAGTGTTCTCTTTACAAATATGCTCGCCGGCTCGCCCGTCGAATTGCCTAGTTCTCTCTACAAAGATGCTCGCCGCCCATAGCGTTCTATCTACAAATATGCTCACCGCCAGTCGAAATTGCTAGTTCTCTCTACAAACATACTCACCGCCCGTCAAAATGTCTAGTTCTCTCTACAAATATACTCACCGCCCGTCAAAATTGCTATCTCTACAAATATGCTCGCCGCCCATCGACCTAGTGTTCTCTCTACAAGTATACTCACCGCCCGTCGAAATTGCTATATCTACAAATATGCTCGCCTCCCATCGACTAGCGTTCTCTCTACAAATATTCTCACCAACCATCTACTAGTGTTCTCTCTACAAGTATGCTTGCCGCCCATCGACTAGTGTTCTCTCTACAAATGTGCTACCGCCCGTCGAAATTGCTATCTCTATACTCACCGCCCGTCGAAATTGTTCTCTACAAATATGCTCGCCGCCCATCGACTAGTGTTCTGTCTACAAATATACTCACTGCCCGTCAAAATTGCTATCTCTATAAATATGCTCACCGCCCATCGACTAGTGTTCTCTCTACAAATACGCTCGCCAGCTCGCCGCCCGTCGGAATTGCTTAATTCTCTCTACAAATATGTTTGCCGCCCATCGACTAGTGTTCTCTATACAGATATGCTCACCGCCCGTCAAAATTGCTAGTTCTCTCTACAAATATACTCACCATCGAAATTGCTTCTCTCTACAAATATACTTACCGTATTTAGGGTAAGAACCAACTGAACTTGTCAACGCCACATCACACATGGCATGTGAAGACAACGAATTTTCGTTACCAGTAGGTATAAACCAACGAGTATTCTCAGCAAGTTTACTCATCGTGTCCGAGGTATATAAACCAATGGGTATGAACAAACTCTCTCTAACACAACATGACACATGGCACCCCCGGCCACCCGCCACTGTATTTTCACAGCTCGGAAGTCATGCTCCGGAGTCCAGCAAGCACAGAAGAACAATAATCGGGGCCCACGCGCCAGGGACAGCAGCATTGATTCACCGTACCGCGCGAAGTTTCGTCCAGGCTCCACCAAGCCATGCCGCGCCCGCCAGGCCGCCACTTGCAGTTGAAGCCCCCGGCACTCGGCTATATAAACAGCAGCGCCAGTGGCCAGCAATCCCCAAGAGAGACTCATCCGCCCCCACCACCACTCCCACACGCACAAGCCTTCCCATCCTTCTCCTCTCCATCCTCCGGCCATCCCCTCCAGCAACCCAACCCAGAACCCACTCCACTTCCCCGGTGAGGCTGAGCGATCCACCACCACCACCACGGCAGCAACGACGACGACGGCGACCAGCCACCACGGTGGCAACAGGTTTGTTCTCTGAACCCTTTCTTGTGTAGAAGCAAGCTAGGCAAAGGAGGCCTTTTTTGGGAGCCTTTCTTGCCGATGCTAGCTATTTGATCAAGCAAGGAGAACAGAGATCCGGAGAACCTTTTTTCTCTCCTGGATTAGTTCGTGTCTGTTCTTGTAGAACTTTCTGGTTTCTTTTAGCTTTTCTTTTTGTTTTGCTTCTTCCTTTTGGCAAGCTACAGAAAGGGTCGTTTTTTAAGCCCCCTTTCAGCTTGCACCAACCAAACGATTGACCCACCAACCATCCTCCTGTTCTTCGCTTTTATTGAAGAAACAGGTCTGATTTTTTCCAATTTCTTCTTCGTTTTTCGGTTAGTTTCATCTTCAGTTCAGTTTTTGCAAAAAAGAAAAAAAAAGATTCGACCTTATTTTCTCATTTTGCCAATGGCAGCCATAGATTTGTACACAAACCAGCTGAGCTCCTCCTCGTCGTCCTCCTCGGACCAGGAGCTCATGAAAGCACTCGAACCTTTTATCCGGAGTGCTTCTTCACCCACCTCCTCCACCTCCACCACCACCTCTCCCTTCTCCTACTCCTATTCCTACCCGTACTCCTCTGCTCTGCCTCAAGATTCGTACTACCTCCCCGCCACATCCTCGTACACCGCGCTTCCGCCACCACCACCTCCTGTTCCCACCGCCACCACCTCCTTCTCGCAGCTCCCGCCTCTGCCGCAGTCCTCCTCGTCGTACGCCTCTCCGGCGGCGGCGTACCCGACGTCGTCGTCGATGGACGCCGCGTCAGGGCTGGCGGCGCTAAACCACCTGGGCTCGGCGCAAATCCACCAGATCCAGGCGCAGTTCTTGGCGCAGCAGCAGCAGAGGGGCCTGCTGGCAGCGGCGGCGTACCTCGGCCCGCGGGCGCAGCCCATGAAGCACGCCGGGGCGCCGCTGCCGTCGGCGTCGGCCTCCGGGAAGCTATACCGCGGCGTCCGGCAGCGGCACTGGGGCAAGTGGGTGGCGGAGATCCGCCTGCCCAGGAACCGGACGCGGCTGTGGCTCGGCACCTTCGACTCCGCCGAGGACGCGGCGCTCGCCTACGACAAGGCGGCGTTCCGCCTCCGTGGCGACGCGGCGCGCCTCAACTTCCCATCCCTCCGCCGCGGCGGCGCGCACCTCGCGGGCCCGCTCGACGCCTCCGTCGACGCCAAGCTCACCGCCATCTGTCAGGGCCTCACCGCCGATCAGCCCGCGTCCTCCAAGACCGCCGCCGCCAGTACAAACCCGGACTCGCCCAAGGCCTCGGCGTCCACGACCACGACGGAGGGCGACGAGTCAGTGCACTCCGCCGGCTCGCCTCCTTCGTCCCTCCCGGCGTTCCCGCAGCAGCAACAGCAGAATCATCCCGAGATGGCGAGCCTGGACTTCACAGAGGCGCCGTGGGACGAGTCCGCCGCCCTGCACCTCAACAAGTACCCGTCCTGGGAGATCGACTGGGACTCCATCCTCTCGTGATCGTGATCAACCCAAGAACAAAAACAAGCACATGCTCAATCACGCGCTGTAATTTTTGTCAATGGATAACCGTAGCCGCTTCGGACCTGATGGAATATTAGACATCGGCCGTAGCGACTGCGAGTAGGGTTTAAGGAGTTCGTGGGACGTAGAGGACACCATTAAGGAGGGTTTAAGCTCAAGCTTTTCCATTTAGTCACCATAGTATTGTTAAGATTATTCATTAGCGTCGTGTACTCCTGGTTGCTTCGCCGGTTGTTTTTTCTCTCCCGGCAAAGGCCAGTTGAGGGTGTAAGTGTAATGGAGTATCATGTAACTACCGTTGCTGTAATTTGAATTTGTCTAGATCATTACAAATGTTTTTCTCTGTTTCCAGTAGTTGTTCTACACTGTCGTAGTACCGCATGGCCGGGTTCAGGTTCTCAAAGTAAGCTCTTCCTCCCAATATTGTTGTAGAATAAGATGGCACCTCAGTACATTCTTTTAGGCATGCCATTCTTTTATGTTTTTCATATGCCTTCCATCTCAATATACAACTGGAAGGTCTTCTTGTAAGGATGATACCTTCTTCTGCCTGCAAAAGCTCTTCGATCATCCATAGTTTGCTCGGGTTCCATGCTACACAATCCTTGTTCCATAATCCAAAAGCACATGCTCATCGAAGATAGGGATACATTGTTTGTAGCTTGTGTATGGAGCCAGCTTATTGGGCTTGGTGCAAACTTGTGTATGGACCGGATGAAAATTTTCCTAGCTAGCTAGCCCCTGACCCTGAGTGCAAGGGACACATTGTTTGTAGCTTGTTAACCATTGGAATGCAGAAAAGGCAAGGAACCAGCAAAGGGAAGTTAGCAGGAAAAGAATGCTTGGTCAAAAAGAGCAGTATTCTTCCTCTGCAATCCTACTCTTTTAAACAAAGAGTTTAACGTTTCAAATTAGAGTTGCGCGTGCAAACTTAAGAATCACTCCAGCATCACGAAAGAGACCCCATTCGCAGATGTTCAATATATATATATATATTCCAACTTGAAAATTTTACAGAAGCATTATCCCCTTCTAGATTGCTCACCAGTCACCTCAATGACTTGTCTTCAGAAACGGACCTTACGGACATCGGGAATGAGATGCAAAATACCAATACTCTGCATCTCTGCTACTCTGTTCTGCATATAATTGCATTTCTGAGAATTCTAGTGGTTGGATTTTTTCACAAGGGTTTTGCACTTTTGCTTTTGCTTGGAATAACTGAAAGTCTGAAACCGTGACATCTCAAACCTGTGATTCTAAGCACGCTCTTAGGTTTCGAGAACACACGCAAGACGGCTATGGGATGCACGAAAGCACGCTAGCTAGTGTTTCCACTCACTATACGTTTGTTCTCGAGTATCATATCATCTCCACATGCCACTGGCACCGTGTGCTAGAAGAGTTGGAATGCTCTCAAGATTATAGAATTTTAGAAGCTGAAGCTTTGAGGGTACACACTTGATAACGATTAAGGAACATTCTCTGAGGAAGGAATCCAGTGATGACTCGGTGTAACACCATTGCTGATTTGGAACAGATGCTGGCTGGCTCCCGTTTTCCACGTTACCGCCATGGACGGACCCCAGGCAGGACAGGAGTGGCAGACGATTCCAAAGATATCTTGTTAATTCACCCGTGGGGGGTCAGGGATATGAACGGATTCGATCGATGACCGCAAAAAAGGTCGCCGGGAGCATCCGGTGCCGTTCACATTGGCAGGCAGGGCAGGGGAAGGACGCCGAGGCCTACTACAACTAACGAAGCACGGGCCCAATAAAAGCGCGGCCCGTTATTATTGGGCTGAGCACGACATGTCAGGCCACAGGGCTGTGCCATCGTGCCTGACCCAGACACAGCACACCGGGCCGAAAAGCGTGGCCTGTATAGCAGGCCGGGCCTACCAAGAACGCGCCGGTTAGGGTTAGGTAGCACTGTAGCAGCAGTCAAACCAGCGAATTGGGGCCGAGGTTGGCGAAATGGTTGGGGCCAAAATTTTTGGGCCTATCTTACAGCCCAGTAACATCCCCTCTGAAGCGAGAATCGGACCGTGTAAGGCTTGAAACGAAATTCTTCTCGCCGGCAACTTGCTTTGTGTTGTGTGTACCTATATGCACGCAATCGAGCACGCCACGAACTGACGCAGAATTTGGGGTCGTGCTAGGTGCCGACCTGGTCGGCACTCAGCCGCGCGTTGATCATCCTCCTCCCACGGCCTTCTTCCTCCTTGTAACACCACCTCCTCTCCCTCGGCCTTCTTCCTCCTTGCGACGCGCCCGCTCGGCCCTGCCGCCGCACTGCCCACCACCCCCTGCCGCGGGCGCGCTAGGGGTCACCGGAGCTCCGACAACTCTTAGCGCGCTCCCGGTAGCTTCCTTCTTCCCAGTGACGGAGCTCGCAGCAAAACATAGGGGGGGGGGGGGGGGTGGCATTTTGGTCTATCATGTACGTCGTTCTTCGTCTTACCTTTGTTCTAGTTCAGTTAAGGAGTAAGAACCGGAGAATGCTGCACAACTGAATTATATCTCTTTTCCTTTTAAAGAATACAGAAATGGGTAATCATTTCGTCTAAAAATATATAAAGGTAGTCATTATATCATACGAGGAAAATTGGGATAAGAAGCACATCTTATTTAATTTTTTCTAGATATAATACACCATCCTAATCGATTTAGCATTCGGAAATTGGGACTTTGGAAGCAGAGAACAAAATTACTGCAAAACAAGCAAATGGACAATTTTGAATCTTCCTTCTGGTAAATCGTGAGTGCCCAAAAGAGTAGCCAAACTATATCACCACTGACCACTCACCAGTCACCTGGATAGCAGACTGAAGCCGTGCTGGTGTGCACCGCTGCAGCCTGCGTCGGCATGGTGGCTCGTGGCCTCGTGGGAGAGCAGAGAACGGGAGAAAGGCAGCGTGCATGGCTATTGGATAACTAGCAGCGGAGAAGCGGAGTCAATTTCTTTGCTCACTTGTTACTATTATTAGTTTTTCTTTGCATGGTTGAAGAATATTTGCTAATTTTGTAGTGGGCGGGGGGAGGGGGGGTGCTAGTTTGGCCTCCACTAAGCTCCGTCCGTGTTTCTTCCCCTCCCTGCCCTGCTCCCACCGCCGCCGCCATGGCGAAGCTTCCCGGCGAGCCCACCGCTCCCGTCCTAGGCCTGGCCTGGCCGCCGCCTCCGCTGCTAGGTGCTAGGGTACCCTAAGCCGTCTGCCAGCCATCCCCAACCGCCTGTCTTTCCTTCCTCCCCTGGGCGGTCGGCCATTCTATACCCAGAGAGGAGATGGAGATGGAGGGGGCAGTGAGGGCGCGGTGGAGGCGGTGGGCAGTGCCGGCGAGGTCGGGTGGGGCGTCGGTGGAGGAGCCGCGCCAATATGGGCTTGGGCCGCGCTGGGCCAAAATCTTGTGTCTTGGAAGAAGAAGAACAGCGCGGGCCGAGGTGGTCGGCACGCGGTTACGCGTCACCTTGGTCGGCGCCGAAGATTTCTGTAGAATTTGTCTCACTGTCGTCCTGCTGAGGGTTTGAAACTCTAGAACCCAGCATATCTCTTTGCAACACGTCATCCATGGAATCCTACGCATACGCGTATAGTTTAGATCTTGATCTTGTAAGTACAAAATTAGGATGCACGTACATGGTCCCGTTGAGAGAAAAAGACCATATACTAATATTAGTCTCATCAAAAAGTTATATTATATGACATCTAGATGTTAGAATTTTGGGACGGCTAAATGCACAGTAGAAGCCACATCTCCTTTTGTACAATAATAACATTTCCATTTCCCCTCTCTTACCTAAAGCCTTGGCTTTTTCTCACATACGACATGCATGCTTTACTTTCTGCAGCTAAGCCACCACATCTTCTATAAGACCGGAAATCCTATAAGACCTATCTATCAACTTTGCAAACAACTATTTCTTCACTATTACAAAATGCTCTATAGATCATCAGCTCGATCGATGCATATTTATTCCGCCTTGATATGTACTCCGGCAGTCCATAAAGAACTGATGATGTTATGGCTACATGATAAACTGAACTCTTTCAAATCTGACCAAGTACATAAAAATGTTACATAATTAGAACATAAAAATACTATTAATATTTTCTACAGATTTAAGGAGGCTCGACCGGCACGAATATCATAGCGATAATTATTTAGAGATGGAGCTAGTATATTCCCTGTATGATATGATGAGCTCATCAGATTCAGATGACGACAGGAGCGATGCTGTTGCTTGCTTAGACATCCATGCATGTCCATGCTCGTGCACGTACCGAATGGTATCATCGTGTTAGCTGTTTCCGGTCACTTTGCAGATTCCATGTCACCTTCCTCGAGGAGAATCTAGGGTCAATGAAAAAGTGTGTGGCGGCTCTGTGTGACCGGCCGAAGGAACCACGCACAACGCAAGAGGCCACTGTCCACTGATAGTATTTGTGTTGGATGTATATATAATGGCATAGTGCACACAGAGTGAGAGCTCAAGACTGAAGAGATGACCAAGTGGCCATGCATTGTCGTCACCTCGCCTCCTAGTATAGGTAGCATGCCAACGGCCGACGGCGTCCACTTTTATGAAACGACTCGAGTCTGACGACGATGCGATATGGAGAGAGACGGATCGGACGAGACCAATCAGGCGTGCGACGTGACGACGGCCTCATCATGGCCATCGATCTGTTTTCCCCTCGGGATACGTGCTTCCCGGGAGCTACCGCACGCATGGGCGTGCAAGTTGGCGAAGTGGCAACAATAATATACGCGTGTAAAAGTACGTACGCCGGATCGAGGGTCTAAAACTAGGCCGACGATGATCTTATCGTCTCGGACGGTGGCCTCATCAATTATCAAAGCCATGTGGATCGGAGGAGAGGGGCAGGAGCATTTGCAGCATGCGGTGAGTGAGGCTGAACTCATCGGAGCTCCACGTCAACAGCTACACATATATATACTTTGCCAAGCTAGTAGACTTAATCGATCGAGGAAGTGGAGACAAAAATATCAGTTCATGTATGGTATTTTAGTGAAGAAAATGTTGGAGAGAGAGGGAAGGTGCATGGCGCAGGATCTTTCCTGAACGCATGCAGTGCTGTGCCAACAGGCGGGTAACGCACGGCCACGGATGATCGACTGTGTCCAGGAGGCATGCAGCACAGTTCGTGAGCACACGGGCGTGGCCGCGTGGGGCCGTGCCCGCCGTGCGCGCTCCGCCGCAACCGAACACGTACGCGCGCGACAACCGATGCGGGAACCGGCCGGGAAGCTAGCGGGCGCGGGCGGCACGCTTGCAGGCTGCAGCCGGCCGACGACCGGCGCCGGAGTAGCCGGCGGCTGGCCGGCCTTCCCGGGCCGGGGGGGCCCTGGCCCGAGCTGTCTCGCGCGCGCAGCCAGCATCCTACACGTAAACGCAGCCGTGCCGTAGTGTCGTCGCCCGTAGCCCTGCCTGCAGCGTCGTCTCCAGCACGCCGGGACGCGCACTACTGGTCACAGATTAGCCGTCGGCCAGCGCTGATGCGTCGTGTCGATCGTCCGGTCCCCGTCTCGCGTGCGCTCTCCACACACACACATCCGGCCTGGGCGTTTCAGGTTGACGTGAAACGACATACGTGCGAGCGAGCAACGCCTTTTGGAGGCAGGCTTCGTGGCAGCTGCTGGGCAGCTCGGGCGGACCGGCCGGCCGGCGTAGTGGGCGGCCGGTGGCTGAAAGAGAGAGTCAGACGGTCGGCCAGAGAGAGCTAGCCGAATCGAAGCACGTAGATCGAGCAACATGCGGTAAACAGACGACGACATGGATGTGCTGCCACATGCAAATATATGCAAGTCCGGTGATGCCGATACTGTGGGTGGATGGCAAGAGCGCTACCAACACACTGATGAGTTAGAACAAAATCGACGAACACGGCTACAGGTGGTACTCGCATCGTTTATTGGGAGAGGACCGTGGTCCTGTCCTTGTGGCTTTCAAAAGTAAAATTTCAACATGTCCTTTTGACTACGTACACATGGTTATCACAATCCATTGAACATAAAGGACCATCGCTCACTCCTAACAAATAGCCCGGATACCATCAACTAGGTAGTACTCCATCTCTTTCAAGTCACAGTTCGTTTAATTTTTTTTACCTCAAATTTGACTACTCGCCTTGTTTAAAAAATTTAAACAAATATAGTCAAATTTAGATCATTCTCAAAGATCTTTCGTTAATAAAACAAACTATAACAAAATAAATAACATTTGAAATAATTTTTTCAATAAGATGAGTGAACAAACTCGGAATTAAAAAGTCAAACCAACTATAATTTGAGACAAAGTAGTATGTATATGTTTGTCGGTTTTCTTTGACCCAAAACCTATGTCAACCCATTTCCACGTGGACACATACAGTAGCAAGGGCACCTGGAAATTTCATGTTCAAGAGTAGTATATTTCGCCACCGCCGTACGTATGCGTTCGCCGATTCATCTTTAGCTCAACACATTTCGCATATGGACACAGTGGTCACAACTCACAAGGACACACCTGGAAATTTCATTTTCGAGATCGAGCCACAAGCCACAAATTAAGAACAATCATATCGCCCTGTCCCGAAAACAACGTGGCTACCAGCTACCACCAACACTAGCCCGAGCCCGGCCAGAACGTGTACGGCCGCCTCCATCGTTCATTACTTCATCAGCCACACAGCGCTGCCTGCCAGGAAAGTTGTACACGTACGTGCACATGCATGCATGCCCACGGCTGGCACTGGCTGCGCTGCACCAGTTCTGCATGCGCGCGCGAGCGCCCAGGCGTGTGGGGGCCATGCCCGTGCCCGTTCCCGCCGTGCGCGCTCCGCCGCAAGGCCCGCTACTGAGACCACGCACGCCGCCCCGGTCCGCGCGCGTGCGCGACAACCGATACGGGTGGGACGTACGCTTGTAGCGCCTGCAGCCGGCCGGCGCCGGAGCCGGCGGCCCTGGCCTGTACGGGCAGGGGCAGCGGCCCTTGCCGGCGCTGTCGCGCGTGCGTGGCCAGCGTAATCGCAGTCGTGCAGTAGCGCCGGCCGTTGCCCGTGGCCCATGCAGCCTAAATGAAAGCAATGAATATAAACGCACGCGGAGATACATCTATCTGATTTGTTGCTTTTTTTGGGTAGAGCCTACATGCATGCAATCTTTTTCACTATTGTTGTTGTCTTTTCCTTAAAAAAACTGATGCATGTGGGCCTTATACCAAAAAGGCAATCAATCAGATGCCATGTATACAAGCTCCGCGTGCGTTTATACCTTTCATTCTATAGTCACCCGTCGGCCAGGTGATGACGGTCGTGTTGATCCGGTCCCCGGCCCTCCGGCGTGCTCGCTGCGCGCGCTCTCCCCACATCCGGCTTGGGCGTTCCAGGTTTGACGTGAAATGGCAGCTGCTGCAGCGCACCGGCCGAGCCGGTGGCTGAAAGCGAGTCAGACGGTCGGCCAGATCGAGCATGTTGCGGTAAACAGACGACAACATGGTTAGCCACATGCAAATGCAAGTCCGGCGATACCGACACGGTGGGTACGTACGTACGTACTGCGCAGCCGGTGTAGCCGCGCTGTTTATTTGGGGGG
>CM041638.1:34518002-34573900 GCA_023333625.1 Bothriochloa decipiens
ACATGCGATGACAACACACCTCGACAAGTTTCGTCATTTTCGGACTTCGTTTGGATTTTATATAATTTAAAAACACTTTTTCCGCACGTAACTCGTCATGTTACGACACTAACATGGTCGTAACTTCATGCGAGGTCCTGGATACGGCCTCAACATACTCTGAATATTATGAATACAATCTTTTGAATGACCAAATTCTATTATTTCATGTACCTGCAGTTCAAATTTGGAGTTGTCGAAAAATTTAAAGAAACAAAAGTAATTGAAGAAATATAGCAAAAATAGTCAAAATTGTCCCAACTTTTGAAGTTGTGATGTATTTACTGTATCAAGGCCCCACAAAGAAATAGGAAGAAAAAAACAAAAAAAAATTATTCTTTGCCGAGAGCCAGAGCCGGCACTCGGCAAAGAGGCCTTTGCCGAGTGCTGGCCCACGCGGCACTCGGCAAAGAGGCCTTTGCCGAGTGCTGACCGACGTGGCACTCGGCAAAGGATTTTATTAAAAAAACATAAAAAAGATTTTATTAAAAAAACCTTTGCCGAGTGCTGGCCATCTCGGCACTCGGCAAAGGTGGCTCCTTTGCCGAGTGCCTAACGACAGGGCGCTTGGCAAAGGGGACAGCCACGGATGCCGTTTGTCCAGACCCCACTTTGCCGAGTGCGCCTCTTTGCCGAGAGCCTGGCCCTCGGCAAAGAGCCCTTTTGCCGAGTGCTTTTCTTTGCCGAGTGCTGTTTTTGACACTCGGCAAAGAGCCTCTTTGCCGAGTGCCCATGTTTTGGCTCTCGGCAAAGATTTAGGCACTCGGCAAAGATGGCGTTTCCGGTAGTGTAATGAAAGACTAGGGAGACTAATTTTTCAGATTAGAAGGAAGACACCAGAAAGAAGAAAAAGAAAATCCTCAATTCTGCCTACATGAATGTTGGCCGTCGTTCGTTGGGCATTTGTTCTCAGGCCATCTTTCGTTGCCGAGTGTCTGTCTGTACGGTCATCCGTACTGTAAAGCATCTGATAGATTATGTCTTAAGTTGTGCTTTTCATGACATGATACTTTATTGTAATTCGAAATGCTTGTAATATGTTGATGTATATAGAAAAAAAGATTAATGCTTCACTCCTAAGTACGCCCAAACCTACTCGCACTCTCTGAATCGAACTCGATTGTGAGCAATTAGCGGTGACTTACTGATGGGTCTGGACGAAAAGCTTGCAACTTGATAGCTTGTTCGACGTGGCTCGTCTTGTTAGTACGTACGTGGCTCAACTCGATTTGACTCGTTTATAGTTTTCAAAAAATCAAGTCAGAATCAGCTTGATCGCGAGCTAGTTTGTGAGCTTATTAACGAGCTAAACTTGTTAACTTTGAACTTATATCAGTTATGTATGACTTTATGTCTTGTACTTTACAGTTGTTCGATGGCTAGACATAGACCTTGGAGCGAGAGCTGGACTTACTATGACGTTATCACTTTTATTTTAAATGGGTATATGGATAATCATTAATCGATGCATCATGGACGGTGCGGTGTATAGAGTAGGAACCATATGGATATATGTAGTAATTTGTTGTATTGTCATATTTGTATGCGTCAGTATGTGATAATTGTTTACATTGCTTGACATCTAATTCTAATGGATGGGTTGTTTTTGCACTATTACTATTTCTATGTTTTAAATAATTGTACAAACACTATGTTTCTTATGGCTTGACTCGTGAGCTAAATGAGCCAGCTTGAGCTTCTAATGAGCCGAGCTATGCTAGATTCTGGCCCTAGTTAAGATTGAGCCAACTCGAGTTGGCTCGTTTTGAACTAGAATGATATGGCATGTCATCAAGCCCTAATCACACTCTCCGTTCTCGACCGGTGGCGGAGGAAGGAATTGAATTGAGGTGTGGCAGAACGCATTGTTCTTCTTCCTCAGGACAACAGAACGACCGTTTATGAACTCTTCCAAGCATCTATGGCAGAGGTTGTGATATGGGGGTATGAGTTCTAGAAAAATTGAGGTATGGCGGGCATCATGTCTTGCCATATGGGAAGCTCCGCCCCTCTTCTCGACTCCACAGTGATAAAAAAAAGATACCTAGGACCTCAACACATACTCTCAAACGCCCATTCCTTCCAAGTTATGTAACACTTATGACCATATGCCGATGTTATTTTTTAGTTACACATTTATGACCGGTGTTATTTTTTCTGTGTCAGGGTTTTCGATCGGGGGCCCTGATGTGGTGTTGACGTAGGTGTAGTGGGGGCGGCGGCTATGGAGGAGGTGGTGGTGTGGGGCGGCGTGGCCACGGTAGTGATGGTGGCGGCATGGGGCGGCGCTATGGCTAGGGTTGGGGGGCAGCGGCGGCACGTGCGTGTGTGTGAGAGAGAGAGAGAGATAGAAGGCTTTAGGGTTAGAGTCTTTCGACTATTCCTTTCTTAAAGATTTAATTATTAATTACAAGGCCTCTTATATTTATATTCTAGGGAGACTTAACCGCTAAGAAAACTTTAACTTGACCCCTAAGCAAACTAGGAGATTCTTGTAAGTTTGGATTCTCCTTTCTAACTAGTACCTTAACTTTCTATCTTAGCCGATTATTCCTAAATGGGACTGGACTTGACATAGTAATTGATGACGATAGTGGGGCTAGCGGCCACAGCGGTGGCGTTGGCGCACCCACCTTAGGTGCGTGCGCCCTAGGGAACGCCGCCTGGCCCGCCCTACTTTGCGGCAGTGGTGATGTCTCCTCCCTAGGCCTTGGTTGGCCCATTTATTCTAACGTGGAGGACAACCTGTGTTGGGCGTGTGATATTTACAAATCTTATAGTAATATTTTTGATACTCTAAGTTAAGATCTCAAATGAAAAGGTTAACCACAAAATTGTAGATCTTGTTGAGCGCTGGAACTATGATGTTGACTTTGTCTCAAATTCAATCTAAGAGGTTATATTGAATATTTAAGACATGTTAATTATCTTAAATTTAAAACTTATCAATTTAAAGTTTTAGATCTCTTTGAACTCTACAATTTATATAACATGAAAAGTTATGCCCCGGCCTTTTTTGTGTAGAATAGTATAGAAGTACAGTTGTTGCCATAATCTAGCCATGATATATATGTGGCGTTTACTGCCTGTTTGTGTACGTGTACAACGCCATTATCGGTTGTAAATAATACATCATGGTTGTGGGGTTCCATTGCAACTGACAGTGATAGTTCGATAATGGTAGTACTCCTACGTGGCCACAACGTTCTGTCCATCCCGAACCACATCGACCACCAGTCGTAGCCTCGGTTTGCACAACACTACTATACGTACGTCTATACCCCATCTGAGTTGTGATGAATAATGAGAAGCATCTACGGTACGCTCGAGCACATACCAGTAGCAGGATCAATTAGACAATATAGAACAGTACATCACGCATGTATACTACAGTATGTATATTCTCCATACATATATATATATATATATGCTTGTGTCCCCGAGCCATGACTCTCGAGACTATCAATAGCTAGCTTATCGCCAAGAAGCATCTATATATGGCGGAACCATACCGCGCTACATCATCCGGCGTTCGTCAATGCACACGTGCCGATTAACAATCATTGGTGCATATGCAGCAGCGCCTGACTGCCTACAAAACCCGAGAGATGCGTGCATGCACAGTAATGGCGACGGCAGGCCAGACCGAGAGAGAGCACAGGCACGTCACGGAGGGACGAGCGCCCAAGCATCATTGGACGAGCCAGCGCGCTGGCCCGCACGTGGCAGCGCGTATGGTCTCGCTAAATCAGGTCAAAGCTGTAGTAGTACGAGCAGCAGTGTGAGTGGGTAGTGCAGTTGTCTCTCTCGGTTCAGACGAGACGACCCGAACTGCCTGGCCATGGATGAAAGTATGAGAGGCGGTTTGTACACTGTATAACAAGGTGGAGGAAAAAGCGAGTTGTCAGGTAAATTTTGTGAGAAACTCTCCACGTACCCCTTTGCCCCTCTACTCCCCCCCGCTCGCCTGAGGGCGTCTCGGGCGGCGCCGTCATCCCTGCTTGTGATCTCTCCCTCCGCCCTTCCCATCTCATTCATCGCCAGAGCTCGCCGCTGAGCTCCTGTGGAGGCAAGGACGGTGGTGGTTGGGAGTCTTTTCTCCTTCCTCCCTCTTCCTCTCCCACTCACTTTCCTGGGGAAGACATGTGTCATTGTCATGCTTCACGAGAAACCTCGACCGGGGGTGCCTCCGACACTTGGGTGGGTGGATCCCTCTCTCCCCTGCTCAAATCTGCTCTCCCCAGCCTAGATATACTATCGTATCTCTCCTGGGAGCTCCTAGGCAGGATCTTTGGGAGGGAGGGGGCTTGACCGGTGGCTTACCTGATCCGGGGGCGTGAGGAGCTAACACACTCCATCTGGATCTTTGGAGGAGGTGCTCCGGCCATTACTTGCGTCAAGAGCTGTAGTCCGGTCCACGGAGTCCTCCCAATCTGGTGGGGCCAGGAACGGATGTAGTGGTGTCCATCAGCCTTGGCCTCCTCGGTTGGGGCTAGAGTTCCTCTGCTGGATCTAGTGTGCTGATGGCAAAAAGCTAGTAACGGGGCTGCTGGGTGCTCTATGCGGCGGGTGACTCTAGGACTGCTTGCCAGGGGTTGGGACAATGGTGTGCTGGGTGACTAGGGCTTCTTCTGATCATAGCCCTCTTCTCCCTGCCACCTACCTTTCCCTTGTCTAGGCTTGTTCCTCGAGTGAGCTACCTTCGTGGGACTCAGGTGGCGGTGGATGTGTAAGAATTATGAGGTCAGTGAAAGCTTGGGCGAAAGCTTGGACGGTGACTTTTGCGGATACCGTGTCCTTTTTGGAGGCATCCTTTACTACTTCTCTTCCTAGCATGCTAGATTTTGCAAATGAAAATCTTCCCTAGTTGGGCTAGCTTATTGACGCTTTTGGCGTCATTTCCTTCTTTAAGGCTCTGCTAGGCGATCTAGTGTTCATTGTGGTCCTCTTATCATCTGTCATGGCACTTCTTCTATGGTGAGGGTGCTCGTTGTCGCTGCTCCCTACGGTTCTCGAAGTTGTCTTTCTCTTGTTGAGTTGTTTCTTCGGCAGAGCTGTTAGTAGGGTGGTTGTTTTTAGACGAGTAGGGATTCGACCTAGCTAGCTGTGAGTTGTGGTCGCGTGAGTTGTGAAATTTGTTCAAAAGTTGGATAGGATGAATGGAACACTCTCTTCAGTTATATATTTTCTGGCCTAGTTTTTATTTTTAAGAAAACTAGGCTAACACTTGCCTCTTTTCTTTCTTCATCTGATAAAAAACATGGTAAAACTTTTGCCGTTCTTTAAAAAACGTAAACTTTGTGAAAGAAAGGAATAAGCTAGCAACCACTACATGAGTTCGTTGATAAGTGAGATGTTATTGTCTATATACGACCAGCTGAAGGGTATATTATTAACTTTGCACTTTTTTAAAAAAAAATCAACTTACTAATGTTCATCTAGTTTGCTTATTGTGGGATATATTTTTTTTACATTACATCATACAACATAGACGCCCACAGTACGCATGCACACTCATCCCTATGATATGTTTACACAAATTCTACCCCTTGTGGTATGTTGATTCTGTTTAGTTGGTTGTTTGTGATCTTTAAACAACTATTTTATTCATTTAAGTGGCCATTTAGATTGCATAATAGCTACAGAAGTGATTGATTATTTACTGTTTACCATTAGGCGAGACACTTACAGTTCACGGTTTAGACGTGGCACCGCGGGCAACTGGAAGGTTGTTTCATCGATGAACGACACATATATAGTGTGGTGTTATCTAAAACCACAGACGACAAGAGGTGTTATTCTGTCTCTATAACCATGCTCTTCTACAGTGCCATTTATATTTTCCATATATAAGTGCAGACTACTACCCCTTTTTCTAGAAAAGGAGCCAATCCTAGCTTATAATTAACATTTATAAAAACACTAGCAGGAACCCCCGCTCTTCGGCTCTTCGCGTGGATCAAGCTACGATTTTTTGACATGTAAAATCAAATAATATTTACGGCCTCATAAATTCATTTAGTGCAAATGTAGTATATGTTAATTCAGGTAGGAGCATCTGCAGTAACACCCCTACTATACCTCCTACTCCAGATTTAGGTAGTGAAGCCAAAAAACACTACTTTAGAGACCATCTCTAGCAACACCCCTACACCCCATACTCCAGACTTTGGTGGCGAAGCCAAAAAAACACTACTCCAGCAGACCCTCTACTAGACATCTCAAGTTTATGGGCACCCTACTTTATCTCCAACTCTCTAGCAACACCCCCCTACTGCTGATTTAGATAGTGAAGCAAAAAAAAAAAAAAAGACTACTCCAGCAGACTCTCGGCACCCTACTTAATCTCCAACTCCCCTATTCCTGTTGGCCATCTACTCCTCCCCCTACTTTTTTTCTTCTACGACGCCTTTCTTCCCCAATGACGCGACTGATGCAGATTTTCTCGTGCGACTCGCCCCGGCGGCTGGCGAGCAGCGGCGCCCCTCCCCGATGGCCTGCGGGCGGCGGAGCCCAGCCCCGGCGGCTTGCCCTCCCCATCGCGGGCAACCCCGGCACCGTGTGGACAGCGGAGGTGTACCGGGGGCTTGCCTTCCCTGTTGCAGCCAGCCCTGCCGACAACGGTGCCCTCCCAATCGTAGCTTGCGTGGTGGCGCAGCCATGGCCCGACGCCGCCGGTCCTGTTGCTCCTCCCCGGCGCGGGTGCAGACCCGACGGTGCCCTTGCCCCCATGTGAGTGCAACCCCAACGTGGATGCAGCTTTTGACGATGCTCGTGCCCTGCAAGCTCTGCTCCGTGGGAGGAAGAAGCTAACAGAGGCTGACATGTTGGTCCCACATGTCATGTGCCCCAAAGATGGATTTGGGGGTCTAGTTTATGTAGCATTGCTGGAGAAAACCACAAAATATGGGTAGTATGAAAGTAAGTAGCACCCTAAACAGAAAAGTAGGAGTGTGTGATTTTAGGTAGTATTGCTGGAGATGCTCTAACTAAGAAAAAAACATTTTTGTAACAGGTAACTGAGAGGGGAAAACCGATTCCGAACCCTGTAGATCTGTTATGTAATTAGTGTTGTTGAACAGTAAACTGTCTACACATTTAAAGTTTATATTGTTTATATTTGTATTTATATCTATACCTACCTATAAAGAGGCAAAAAATTTTCCTGCCCTTTTTATTCCGCCTCCTTTCTTTCACCCAAGCCTGTGACCGACTCCGTTTAGAGTAGGAGAAGAGCACGGATAATGCAAAATTAGAGCGAGGAAGAAAATAAAAGGCAATACAGGTTCCAGATGTAAAGGTGCAAGAGAGAAACGCAAGGTGAAAGAGCTTTAATAATTTTTAAAATATAACGGTTTCCTGATGCAAAATGTTTGAGATATTACAAAATTCACCAAAAATTATAGAGAAATCAGAAAAATATCAAACCAGTTTTGTTAGTTTCGCAAAAATATGATCTATCCATATATGATGTCCTCGTCGTCAGTGTCCTCCCAAGATTTCACTATCTTTTTAGTGTCCGATTTTTGCCCAAGACAATCCCAGTGCATAACCTCTATTTTTCAACGCTTATTATGTTTATTTTGGCAATAAGTTTTGAGGAGAAAGCAGGTTACACCATCTATGTAGTTTCAATAAAAATAGAACTTATTTGTATTAATATGGATTAATCACTGGAATAACTAATTATTTTATGAACCAAAATGTTGGGCAATATGTAATTTCTGACAAGGGCTGCCAATGAAAAAAAAGAGATCTCCTGTCATGATCATCGCCGGACAGAATAATCCTAATGCATTGACAAAAAAAGTTATGAAAGTTGATATGATGCGTTAAAAATCCTACGCGGGGTGATATTGAGTCATAGAAACATATAAACAGTATAAAAAGCTATAAAATTATAATATATTTATATCTAAATAATTATGTGCTTTGCAATGGAAGAAAAATACACTAAGGTGTATTTTAATTCGATATAGGTTTAATAGGACATTCTTATTTATTGTGAGAATTAACTTATATCATGGAGCGATGATCATAAAGTAAATTATAGAAATATATAAAACATAAGTAGATATGTTTCATTCACTTTATCATTTTGCATGAATGTTATTTGTTTTTTCTTCCATCGCAACGCACGACCATATTTGCTAGCAAGATAAAAAATATGAAAACATATTTCATATGAATTTAATAACATTAATTTATTTCATAAATATTAATGTTTTCAAATAAATTTTTAAATCAACATAATTTATTCGTTATTGGGCTGTGATAGAATTGCATTGACCGGACCGGCGGAGGGGATAATCAAAAGGGAAAACTCCGGCATCTGTACTTGCTTTTGGCCCGACCGCCCGAAGTCACATGTGCTGGTGCAGAGCTGCGGTACAGCAGTAGTGTGTCTGGTACTTGTAAATTTGCAGCACGAAATTAGGATGCACAAGGCCCAACGTGATCTACTGAGAATGGTCCATGGCCATGAGGAATTCCGCTTGCGTCCAATGATTGTTGCAGAGAACTGCAACGGAAAATACAACGCAGTTTTTTTTTCGAAAAAAAACAAATATACATCATCCAAAGCTTATATACACGTTGGGTTTGCTATCCAATAGTATTTGTTCTCTGACTCTTTGATTCATGCTCAAATATAACATTGTTTTATGCAATTGGTTTAATTTAAGTTACGTTCTTTCTAAAATTTTGTTCATTTTAGTTGTACCAATTCGATTTTTTCTCTAACTTCGACAAAATTTATAGAAAAATATATCAAAATATGCTAATTAAATAAATGCATGGTGTATATTTAAAGAAACTAGTTCAGTTTTACAAAACTAGTTTCTTTAAATATACACCATGTCAAAACTGTGAAGTTTGTCCAAGCACAATTGCTGATTCCCCAGGGCGCGCGAGGGGCCAAATCGGTTGAATAATCCCCCTCCCCCCGCGTCGTCTCCCTCAGGGGCAACCTAGGGGCGACACTGCCCGTCGCCGGAGGCCCACCGTGAGAGAGCCCCCCGGCCGCCGCCGCTGCTCGCCTCCGAGTGGCGGCGGCGGCCCGCGGTCAAGCGCTCAAAAAGGCGGCTCCCGCAACGCGTTTCCTCCTCCCCAAGCTCCCCCCCACGCCCTGCCACCCCCACCTCCCCCCTAACCCTAACCAAGTTGTCCGATGAGCTGATGGTGGTTAGCGGCCGGATCCGGCCTATCCTTGGCCAGATCCGGTGCTTGGTGACGCTCGGGCGTCCGCCTCCTCCATCCCTGTCGCACCCTTCTCCTCCACTCCCCCTCCACCTTCACCACCAGTTACTTACGGCGACGAACGATAGCGTTCGGTCATTCTGGGGCTCGATCTGTGGCCCCATGGGTCGGATCCGGCCGGTTCCGGTGTCCTTGCACGGTGCGGGGTCTGGGCCCGTCGGCGGCCGTGGTCGGCGGCTTCCTCATCGGTGCCACATCCGGCGCCCTTGGGGCTCGATCTGTGGCCCCACGGCCCGGATCCAGCCATCCTGGGCGTGGCGAAGTTGTTCGCGGCCGGCGGCGGCTGGTGGCCGGCATCCTCCTCGTCGGCGCCAGATCTGGCGTCCTGGCGTGTCGCGGGGTCCTAGGCCGGCGGCGGCCGGCGGCCTGCGGGCTCCTCGTCGGCGGCCGCGTTTGGGCGGCCGTGGGTGGGCGCTCGGCTGCCTCGCTGCCATGCTCCAACTCTGGCCTGCAGCCTGGGGGTCATCGCGTCCGGCCTGCTCTGGGGCCTGGTTGTGCTGGCGCGCCTTGGGCTCCTACTTGCAATGGTGCTCGTGGGCGTCGCAGTGGTTGCAAGGATTTGGGGTGTACGCCCAGCCCGGCTTGCATAACTAGGTGGGCGACGGTGACGCCCTTGGCGCTATAGACCTCCCTGGAGGCATCGTTCTTGAATCCCGTGCTTCCGCGTTGGCATTGCAGGTTTCTGGGCGTAAGCCCTGCCTTAGAGGCCTCTAAGGCCAGCGACGACGGCATCCAGGGTAGTACCCGTGGGTGTCGCCTCCTTCCTGAAGGCGTCGCTGCAGAAACCTTCTACGCTCATTGCTTGTCCCCCCCGTGGTCGACGTTCCCGTCGTGGTTCCCTGGTGGTGTTTCTTGCTGTGCCTGTGCGTGCTATGTGTCTATGCACTTAGGTTACCCCTACATATCTCGACCTCTCCATCGTTGTGCTTATGTGACGGATGCTTTGCTATCGTCGTCTTGGCCATCCTTTGTTTGGCCGTTGTGGTCGCTTGGTTCATTGGCGGATGCTTTGCCGCCGGGTTCGTTAGCGGATGCTTTGCCGCCGGGTTCATTGGCGGATGCTTTGCCGCCGGACTCGTTGGCGGATGCTTTGCCGTCGGGTTCGTTGGCGGATGCTTTGCCGCCGGGTTCGTTGGCGGATGCTTTGCCGCTAGCCTCGTATTTTCAGGGTGGATGCTTTGCCACCATGGCTTGGTCTTTGTTGTAGGCAACCAAAGTGTAATTTATTGTATTCTGGCATAGTGAGGCCTTTGGTGTTGAGGATAGTCGCTTGGTGTTGAGGGTATGTGTTGTTGTGTTTATTAGGGGCCCACTTTTTTTCTTGTTGTCTTGTGTCTTTGTTCGTGTGTTGCGGCCACTGTCTCCGTGGTTGCGTTGTGTTGTATCCACGCCGGTCTCGCCCTCTTATTCCTCTTAATGAAAAACGGGTGAAGTTCTGGCCGCGAAAAAAAACCGTGTAGTTTGACGAGACAAAAACTGAAATGACGTCTCTAAAGTCACTACAGTGGACTCTACCCGTGTCAAAACCTACCAATACTTGGGGAGAATCCAATGCGCCTTTGTGTGTGTGTGTGTGTGTGTTGCAAGTTTGCAACGTTAACACATCATGTCACCATTCACAAAATAATAGATAGATATGTCTAAGTTCTTCCGTATGTCAAATAATCTTCATTTAAATTCATATGATTCGTATTTTGCTTTTGTTTTCTTTAATGATGGGCCTATTTGGCTGGGTTCCAAAATTTACCATACCAAAAGCAGGGCAAACCAAAACTAGAGCATGCCAAATTTTGGTGCCAAAACCTTAGCAAGAATTTTGGTATAGCACTTGGTTGGTTGCTAAAATGAAGGCTTATCAATTTTTTGCTTTTATGTAGTTTATAAGAACTTTCTAGAGACTTACCAAAACTTTGCCTATAAAAATTTATAATGCTAATTCCTTGGCAATGAACCAAGTGATGACCGTAAAATTGGCATGCCATAGTTTTGATTTGACAAAAATTAGAACCAAACCAAGTAGGCCCGATATTTCACGAATATTTCCTCCCTTTTGAGCACATATCAGTAAATAAAGAACTGGTGTGTGATTTTTTTCTTTAAAATGACAAAATTCGCTCCACAAATTTCACCATGGAGCAGCTCCACTAAAAAATCTAGAGTTTGTGGAGTACCTCTTTAGATGCTCTCATGATTCCATCTTCTAGTGTAGTGGAGTTGCATAGAGCTGAACCGTTTGGATGAGTGAAAAAAAAAGAAGCGGAGCAGCCCTAATGATGCCCTTAACCATGTTTTTTTATTTACAGACAAGTACAAGCTGAGTACCCGTTGTTTAATTAAAAAAGATCAGCTAGAGAACAAAAATGTTGTTGAGAAGCTCGAACAAGAACCCGGTTTTACGACATCAGTCACATGTTTCGGGGCTGCCCCTGTTTTGGTACTCCTATATGCACAACTAATGTCTAATGAACAACGAACTAGGTAGGCAAAAGCAAGAGGGTCTATATAACCGACTAAACAGCATATGGTTGGGAGAGCTCCCGGTAAAATTAGATTGCTTTTTAATTTAGTGGGGACCCTAAGCACTCTATTAGCACTTATAGTCTGCTAGTAGTGTACTCCGTACAATGAACAAGCCAGCTATAACCTGTTCATCCTGTGACCACCTTGTTTTAGAACTCAACGATGTGCATGCATAGCGAATTTGGTTGTCGGATCATCGCATGAAATGTATATACAAAAGTGTAAGGTACAGAGTCAGAGCACTTACAAATTAAATGAACAAGTTGAATGCTACTCCATACTAGACAAGATTCAAGGTGTCTTCTAATATATAGGTAGGAGGAAAGTTTATTTTGATGCATAGTAGGTACTATCACCTTTTATTGTGTAAGGAAGGTTGATTAAACAAAAGTCATTGTTCTTGTAGAAATCGAGCCTGATGCAATCGCAATGGTACCGGTTTAGTGCATGGGGTGTGATCTCACGCGCATCCAAACCGTCCACCTAAAAGAGTCAAGTTCTTCTTAGTTGAGTTGATATAATAATTATAAATTCACTCTAGGTCTTTGCAAAAGCACACAACCTAAATTTTTACAAAGGCCAACTCAAGAGTGACGTGGAGAACCGGAGGAGGGGACCTCCCCTCTAAATTTTAGAGCTATGTAAACTTTAAACCCTAATGCATTACTAACGAACGTCACAAGAGACACTCATCGAATTCTCCGCTGACTCAGAGTAACTACGCAAATATATGCACACGTACACATCGTCGTTGGTCGTCGAGTCCCCTGTAACAATCCTTTCTATCTTGGCCGTCGTCGGAGCCGTAACATCACCGGCCAACGCTCTACGCCGGGCTAAGACGAGATGTCACCGTCTCTCGTCGCCGTCAGCCCCAACCAACGGCGCAGAAGCAGCGAAATTTCGGCTCCTTTTCACAGAAAGCATAGCAAACTAACAGCTCGACACAGCTAGCAATAACCAGTAATATGTACATTCATTGTTAGATATAATATAATTAATAAAACCACTACAGTCTTAGTGCAGGCAGGTACTCGCGTATCTGGCTACAGAGACGCCTATGGCACATGCACGGAGTGAAACTGACGACGGACTACCCCATGCTCGTGTAGTACAACTCAGCATGCATGGTAAGTACACGTGGGATGGCCCCACGCACCTGCGAGAGATCAGACAACGAACGGTCCTAATCAATCAATAACTTAACTTACTCAAGATGCACTTAGTCTATATCATCTGCTGAGGAACGGTACCTGATAGATACCACTAGCAAATGTTATTTTTTTAGTAAGGGAGACATTTTTATAGAGACAATTCAATCAAAATATGTCTCTAAAGTAGTTTCTGAGTTACGTGGCTCTAAAGATCAAATTTTAGAGGTGATAGGGATTTACATCTGCTTCTAGAAATGACTATCTTAGTGGCGGCTGGATTTTAAAACATCTCTAAAATCACTTTCTAGAAGCGGCTGAATCTTAGAGCCCTCTCTATAAATCAATTTATAGAGGATGCTAGATCGTGAGCGTCTCAAAAAAAAAAAGATACATCACAGTAAAATTCATAACTTTTTTGAGTGAAGTCGGATTTATACAAACTTTATACTAAAATTATATACCACGAAGGGATCTATAACTTTATGGTTGATAACTTTTTATTTAAAATTATTTAAATCTTGTAAATTATTTTTAAAGTTCTCATACTTTGAAATTCATTTTTTAATTTTCTAAGTTAGAAACGACCAAAACCAAAGTTATAAATCTTGAATCGATATAAAATATTATAGTTAATAACTTTTTATTTGGAATAATATATGGTCTAAAAAATGTAGTTTTAAGTTCTCACATTTATGGCTACACCACTTTTACAGTCGATGGTTCTCTTTTTTTTTGAATTACATAGCACTTTGATGGTCCTCCATTGATGTCGACCTTGAAATCCTCTCCAAATTAACTTCCTTATGAACTCTTCTAAGATTTCATCATATACTAATATATCTTCCATAGTAAATAGCCCTGTATGATCAAAGTCTTCGGCATCTTCCATCTCGTCTTCTTCATCATGCGGCTCCACAGGAAGAATATGTTGAATGTTCTATATCCAAGCGCTGATCAATATAACATCATTTTCCTTTGTCCATATATAGTCCTAAAATATGGTCTAAATTATTCTCTTCACAATTCGGATAAACAAATATAAAGCCAAGCTGAAAAATGTTCATGCCATAACCCAAGAAATCAACACAAGAACATATTCTTCAACATTTCTACAACAAGACCTATATGATGTTCAAACAGAAGAAAACCTACATATTTTTCGACTATTCTTCTATACTGCATTAACTACGATATTCTTCACCAATTCTTTTACACTGTATCTTAAATAGGATTGAAAAACTGAAATAATCCCAAACCTATAGTCACGTATCCATGAGTGTTGAGTGATTACCATGTGCATTCCAAGCCACTGAACACCCAAATCCAAGAGAAGAGGGATTATCACCGATGGCCTCCCACCAAGTTATAGAGACAGTGAAGGATAGAATGGAAACTCATCCATGGACAACAAAGCGTTGGGGAAGCCCCCTCTGCTAGACCCATCGATGGAAGATATGGCGACAACATCATGCCCTTGCCAAGACCACTAATGATTATTGGATGGGTCGTGGCTATTGCTGAGCCGCCATGACTACTGAGAGAGGGATGTCGATGACAAATCGCCGCCACGACCGAGGCAGCGAGCCGTCGCTACCGAGCAACTAATGTCATCCATGATGTTGAGCCCTTCTTCTTCCTAGCTACAGCCAGCGTGGACATCTCGGGCACAACCAAATGGGGAAGAGGAGAAAGCTACGTGGAGAAGGATGAGGAGGAAAGCGAAGACATGGGCATATATCCCGTGTGTGCCCAAGTCGGCTACTGATGAGTGTCGATGTTTTACCACTGGTAGCCTGCCGCTGGGGTACCCGGGATAGTTGTTCGGAATTCGGTGAATAGTGAAACTCGGCGGTAGACGCAGCAAGGCGAACGATTTATATTGGTTCGGGCCCTTGACTTTAGCCGAGTAATAGCCTTTACGTCCAGTCGGCGTTAGCATGTTTGCGTTGTACTCCCTCCGTTCTAAATTATAACTTTTTTGGTTCACTCACTTTCCTATGTATCTAGACATAATATGTCTACATATATAGCAAAGTGAGTGAACCAAAAAAATCAAAGTGATTTATAATTTGAAACGGAGAGAGTATTGATGAGTATTGTATTGGTTTTGTTTACAAAGGGTTAGCTCGACAGCCCTTTTATAGCCCAGGTGCTACCGAGGGTTCTTTGGATCCTAGTTGGATATGAGGAACGAGTCCTAAACTAAACGTTCTGGACACTTTCCTATTGACAATCCGTCTAGGAATTGAAAATCTACACTTAACCTTGCTTCGTGCTCTGGTTTGTCTAGCGGTGGGACCATTAAAGTGCCCCATCGTCTCGAGCGTGGAGTATGTATACTGGTGTTGGGGCGTCTATTCCACCTCGGGAGCATGGGACATGGCCCGTCTCTCGGCTGCATCAAGTTTGTTTTTGTAAATATGGCATCATCGGCAAAAAAAAACGGGCATTTTTTTAAAGACCCGGTTACCTGGCATATATTAATAAGAAGAAGTAGAGTTTACAACAATATGCGCAAGGGGCGCGACCACCTATAGCAGACCGCCATAGGGGTTTCAAGGTTCAAAGCTAATTACTCGCTAATGTTGTACATCCATCAGCGGCCTAAGCACTGAACCTCTAGCTCTAGCCCATAACGAGCACTCATCTTTGACCGAGGCTTCCATCTGCCGCACCGAAGTCGTGGCGTTTCTAAATACCACTGCATTCCTCCTTTTCCATAAGCTCCAGAGAGTGGCTATCGCTAAAGTGTGGCCAATCTTGTTTCCCTCTATGATCAAACCAAACAACATACCACACATCAACAGTCACTCTTCCATCAGACCCATCAACAGAAGACAAACCTAACTCAACCGGTGGAAGACCGGCCGGTGCTAACTCTATCCTAAGATACATGAGGTACTGTCTGCAACTGCTACTCCTGCATCAGAAGCTCTATGCCTCCTCCAACCCTGCTGCCCCGGATGCCGCTGCGATCGCTGCTGGTGCCTTGGACAGCTCCTTGTCTCCCACCCTTGTGGCAGCACGGAGCACCTGCGAAGGTCGTGGCCGTACATGTCAATGTACGCCAAGACTGCTGCATCTAGCGCTGGCTGCTTGCTGTCGTCGACGAAGGAGAGCTCCCTCATGAGCTTCAGTTGCACGCGCTCCGCGACCAGGTATGGGGATGCCCGGGCCGCAAGACGCGCAATCGAGCGGCTGGGAGGCCCTGGCACTGCCTTCTTCCTGCTACGGCCACCGACGGTCGCAAGAGGATCTGGCCTCGGCAAGATCGGTGCTGGGGCTGCCTTGAACATGGATGCACTGAACAGTGCGTAGGCATCAAATGCGCCACCGTCCTCATCAGCAACAGCCCCGTCTGCCGCAGCCTCCGTGTCGATGTTGTCCGCCCTGCTAGCCGGGTCCTCATCGGAGGCCTCACCAGTGTTTGGGCCCGAGCCGGTGTGGCCCATCTCGACTAGGTCCTTGTCATTGTTGGGCTTTCCCTCTGGCCCATCGAGTTGCACCCCAGGCCCGAAGACAACCTCAGGCGAGATGAGATGGGCCCAGGACGCCCTAGGCTGCTGACAGGCCGGTACACCGGTGAGCTGGGCGCATCGATGTCGTTGTCGGGGGAGAACCATAGCTCTGCGGCAACCTGGGAGGCCACGGCGACCTGGGAGCACCCGTGCTCGTGGACCATCGGGTCGTCCTCCATTGGGAATGCATGCCTAGCACCATAGTTGCTAGGGGACCTGAAAGAGTCGAGTTTGGGGTCGTGGCATACCATCTTGTAGCGAGGGATCAGAGAGCATGACCGACGGCTTTCCCAGTCGTCAGAGGCGTGCTGCAGGGCATCACGACCGCGTGAAGTCCTTCCAGGTGTGCGCCTGGCCTGGCGTCTCCTGGTGCTCTTGGGCGCATTGCGCCAGGGAGGCTCGCAGAATTCTTCCTCGTCGTCATCGTAGCATGGCTCCCTCTACACCGTTGAAGCGCGGCACATATAAGGTCGCACGCGTCGCTCCGGCGTCGGCCGATCGTTGAGGACCCTAGGAGTCCACCCAAAGGGAATGATCGTGGGTGCGGAGCTGCCATTCTCTGAGGAAATCCTCGACGTGCCATCAGGGGACCGAGGAGTCCAATCTTCGTAGCCTGCGAGGTGGATGAGGATCTCCTTGTCACCAGCCATCCCAGTCGGCGACGCAGCTGGGAGCCGGCTCGTCGTGGCAGGACCGGCAATGTGCATAGCCTGGCCGGCCCAGACCGCGAAGATGACATACTCCAAGGACCTTGGGAGGTCATCAGGATCGTGCGTCCATACCCAGCATCCAAGGTACTGGGAGTTCTCCTTGGCTGTAATCTTCCTGTCGAGCCTGTCAAAAACGCAGGAGTCACCTGTTGGTGTAATCCTGAAGCTGCACATGGATTGGTTCAATTCAGAAGTTAGCTGCAGCAGAAGTGAGAAGCGGGAGCTGGTTCAGCCAAGTTTGAATTAGGACACGGCGGGAGCGGGTCTACCGCGGTGACCGCGTCCAGTGCACATTTTGTGTGAGTCAGTTGCATGCTTGCAACTTGTATCGCGTGTGTGAGTCGTGTTTTGGCTTCAGAGCGAGTTGTGTTAGCTACTATTATTAGTAGTGGGTGTGTCGAGGTGTGGGTTAACACTTCTACCAGTTTGTAATTCACTTTAAGTTGTGAGAAATAGAAGGTGAAAAAGGGCACCGTCTCCTGGTCGTCAGCCGGGAGGTTACCAAGTGTTCATTGCGTTCTTTTGCTCTGATTCGTTTGATTCTTGTGGCTTTCGATTGCTTAGGCTAGCCAGGCTATAGATCGTGTGTTTGTGATCCTGATTTTCCTCTACACGTGGTATCGGAGCAGTCATTCACACGGTCAAACCACCAAAGCAAATCCATGCCTAATTTGTCGGAGAGCGGCGGTGAGGTCAGCCGGGGAGGCGACGGAGGTCGGGGAGGCGAGATCGGTGGACACAGGCAAGTGTTCCCGACGCTGACGACCATGAATTTCACCACCTGGAGTATTCGGGTGCAGGCGATTATGGAGGAGCAGGGGTGGCGGGAAGTAGTGGAACCGCCGGAGCGGAGTTCGGTGGGGACGGCGGCCGAGAAAGTGGAGAAGGCGAGCAAGGACAAGAAGATCTGTGCACACTTATTTCAGTGCCTTGCGGATGACCTGCTGATGCAGGTGGCGAAGAAGAAGAGCGGCAAGGAGGTTTGGGAGTCGCTGAAGGCCAGGTTCATTGGTGTAGAGCGCGTGCGTGATGCGCGGCTATAGACGTTGATGGCGGAGTTTGATGCCCTGGAGATGAATGAAGAGGAGTCAATCGATCAGTTTGCTGGGAAGCTGATGGCGATGTTGGTGCGGTACAGCAATCTTGGCGGAACATTGGAGGATTTGGCGATGGTGAAGAAGATGTTCGACACTGTGCCTGAACGATACCTCCATGTCGTGGCCGGGATCGAACAATTCTTCGACTTGAAAACCGTCGGGTTTGATGATGCAGTTGGGCGGCTGAAGGCCTTCGAGGAGAGAATACGGCGGGGAGCCAGATCCAAGAAGGGAGGAGAGCCCCAGCTGATGTTGACCCAGGTGGAGTGGGAAGCGCGGTACAAGAAGTCCGGTAGTGGAGAGTCCTCGGGAAGAGGGAAGCCACAGGATGGTGGTGGCCGCGGGAGAGGTAGAGGCCATGGTGGCGGTGGACGCGGCTGGGGTGGTCGTGGTGTTGCACCGGGAGGCCAAGATGGAGCTGGTCGTGGCAGGGACAAGGGGCACATCAAGTGCTTCAAATGCCATAACTACGGGCACTATGCAAATAGGTGCCCAGATGCTGATCAGAAGGGAGAGCAAGCTCATCATGTGAGATCAGTGGTTGGTCAGCCACAAGCTCTCATGCTTGCTATGATTGAGGAGCATGAGCCAGCAACAAAGCTGAAGGCAGTTGTGCTTGATGAGAGGAGAGTTTTTCCTGAGCTTCACCTCACCGGAGGTGGCGAGCAGACCGGTGAGACCTGGTGCCTGGATAACGGGGCCAGCAATCATATGACAGGCGATGAGAGGAAGTTCACTGAGCTGGATGAAGGTATCATGGGGAAGGTTAGATTCGAAGATGGTTCGACATTCGAGATCAGGGGGAAAGGATCAATTCTGTTCAGATGCAAGAATGGTGATCAGTGGGTTTTGTTAGGGGTGTACTACATACCCAAGCTTCGGAGCAATCTTGTTAGTCTAGGTCAGTTGACTGAGTGTGGTCATCGTATACTTATGGATGATGATGATCTAGAGGTGTTTGACAAGATTGGAGGAAGGTTGATCATGAAAGTGAGGAGATCTCTGAACAGACTGTATCGAATTGAGCTGAATCTGACAACGCCAGTCTATTTTCAGACGAGCGTCAGCGAACAGGCATGGCTGTGGCATGGACGTTTGGGTCATGTGAATTTTCAGTCAATCAAGCAGATGGTCAGTAAGCAGATGGTGGGTGGTGTACCTGGTGTACCTCACATTGACCATCCTGATGAAGTCTGTCATGCGTGCTTGGCAGGGAAGCAGACACGTGGATCATTTCCAAGAGTTGCACAGTGGAGAGCTGAGAAGCCATTGGAGCTGCTGCATGTCGATCTCTGTGGGCCCATAAATCCACCGACAGCAGCAGGTAATAAATACTTCATGTTGATTGTTGATGATAGTACTAGGTGGATGACTGTGTATACTCTGAAATCAAAAGATCAGGCTTGTGAGGCTTTTGTCGGTTTTAAAGCAGAAGCTGAAAATACTGTTGGTTGTAAGATAAAGACAGTAAGGTCTGACAGGGGGCCGAGGTGAGTTTTTGTCCAGTGCTTTCAGAGAAGTGTGTGTCAATGCAGGGATCAAAAGGCAGTTTACTGCTCCCTATACTCCTCAACAAAATGGAGTTATGAAGAGGAGAAATAGGACAGTAGTAGAGATGATAAGATCACTACTGAAAAGCATGGGAGTTCCTGCTAGGTTCTGGGGAGAGGCAGTTAGACATTCAGTCTATCTGTTGAATAGGTTGCCAACCAAGGCAATGGGAAACTGTACTCCCTATGAAGCATGGAACAAGAGGAAGCCTCATCTGGGTCACCTGAAAGTTTTTGGGTGCAATGCAAATGTCAGACCAGCCAAGTCAAATCTGAAGAAATTAGATGACAGGAGTCAGAAAATGATGTACCTTGGTGTAGAGGAAGGATGCAAGGCACATAGGCTCTATGATGCTCAACACAACAGTATCATTGTGAGCAGGGATGTAGTCTTTGAGGAGGATGCCAGATTTGAGTTGGGAGCTCAAGCAAATCAAGATCACTCAGTTGAGTTTGAGGTTCTCGATGATGACTGGCCTGTGGAGTTGGTGGGAGATGCAGGAGGTGTGCTAGGAGATGATGTAGTGAGTGGGGGAGAGCTAAATGCAGAAGCAGGAGAAACTGAGCCACCCATTCAGCATAGTGACAGTAGTAGTGGCAGTGTGCCAGATGAGCTACAGTCCCCATCAGCACAGGGAGCACCTGCAGTTAACCAGAGCCCAGTGATGAGCACTGTGGGCAGTCAGGAAGCAGCTGCAACACCAGAACAGCCTCAGCAAGGTTTTGTAGGTTCAGAAGATGATCATTCAGATTTAGAAGAAGGAGTTGGGAGATTTAGGAACCTGAATGAGATTTATGACAACACATCAGAGATTGAGCTGATGTATGATTCTAATGGTGAGGCTTTACTAGTAGAGATGGAGGAACCTACTAGCTATCAGGAAGCAGCAGGATATGCTGAGTGGACTGAAGCCATGGATAAGGAAATTCAGTCAATTGAAAAGAACAAAACTTGGAATTTGTGTCAATTACCTGTTGGCCACAGACCCATTGGACTGAAATGGGTGTACAAATTGAAGAAAAATTCTGCTGGAGAAGTAGTGAAATATAAAGCAAGGCTTGTGGCTAAAGGGTATGTGCAGAAGAAAGGAGTTGATTTTGATGAAGTATTTGCTCCTGTTGCCAGACTTGACACAGTAAGATTATTGCTAGCACTGGCAGCCAACAGAGGTTGGCAAGTGCATCACCTTGATGTGAAATTAGCTTTTTTGCATGGGGAACTTGAAGAAGAGGTTTATGTGAAACAACCAAAAGGTTATGAGGTGAAAGGAAAGGAAAACCATGTTCTGAGGCTTAGTAAGGCACTCTATGGCCTGAGACAAGCTCCTAGAGCATGGAATGTAAGGCTGGATAAAAGCCTGAAGAAACTCAAATTCAGAAGGTGTGCAAGTGAACAAGCTGTTTACACAAGAGGTGAAGGGAAGAATGCTATCATTCTGGGTGTTTATGTAGATGACCTCATTGTCACTGGAGAGGATCTAGCTGAGATTGGTGAGTTCAAGAGGCAGATGACAAATGAATTTGAGATGTCTGACCTTGGTGTGCTGTCTTACTATCTGGGGATAGAAGTTGGATAGTATAAGGACTTTACCACAGTGAAGCAAACCTGCTATGCTAAGAAGATCTTGGAGCAGTTTGGGATGGATCAATGTAATGCAGCAAAATTTCCTATGGAACCAGGTGCAAAGCTGCATAGTGACAAAGGTGGAAAATCTGTTGATGCAACTCAATACAGGAAGGTTATTGGTTGTTTGAGGTATCTACTGCACACAAGGCTAGACTTGGCCTATTCAGTTGGAATGGCCAGCAGATTTATGGAAAAACCCACAACACTGCATATGCAGGCTGTCAAGCATATTCTTAGGTACTTGAAGGGTACTGTTGACCTTGGGTTGGTTTATACTCAGGAGGGTCTGAAGGAAGAGTTAGCTGGTTACTCTGACAGTGATGTGGGTGGTGACTTGGTAGGAAGGAGAAGCACAGCAGGCATGGCTTTCTATTTGGGAGGGAGCCTGATCACTTGGTGCTCTCAGAAGCAGAAGACTGTTGCCTTGTCATCCTATGAAGTAGAGTTCATGGCAGCCACATTTGCAGCTAAGCAAGCCCTGTGGCTGAGAAATTTGCTATCAGAGATTACTGCAAGGGAGCCCTAAGTTGTGAAACTGTATGTTGATAACAACTCAGCAATAGCTCTGATGAAGAATCCAGTCTTCCATGGTCGAAGCAAACATATAGATATCAAATATCACTTTATCAGGGAATGTGTGGAGGTTGGGCAGATTGTAGTGAAAAAGATACACACTGATGAACAGAAGGCAGATGCTCTCACCAAGGCCTTGTCGTTGGGAAAATTGGCTGTGATGAGGCATCTGATGGGAGTTCGGGATCTCAGTGTGCTTCAGGATTAGGGGAGATATTGTTGGTGTAATCCTGAAGCTGCACATGGATTGGTTCAATTCAGAAGTTAGCTGCAGCAGAAGCGGGAAGCGGGAGCTGGTTCAGCCAAGTTTGAATTGGGACACGGCGGGAGCGGGTCTACCGTGGTGACCGCGTCCAGTGCACGTTCTGTGTGAGTCAGTTGCATGCTTGCAACTTGTATCGTGTGTGTGAGTCGTGTTTTGGCTTTAGAGCGAGTTGTGTTAGCTACTATTATTAGTAGTGGGTGTGTCGAGGTGTGGGTTAACACTTCTACCAGTTTGTAATTCACTTTAAGTTGTGAGAAATAGAAGGTGAAAAAGGGCATCGTCTCCTGGTCGTCAGCCGGGCGGTTACCAAGTGTTCATTGCGTTCTTTTGCTATGATTCGTTTGATTCTTGTGGCTTTCGATTGCTTAGGCTAGCCAGGCTATAGATCGTGTGTTTGTGATCCTGATTTTCCTCTACATCACCAAGGATGAGCTTGACGCCATCCTCGTTCCAGGCCTCGAGAGGGACGTTCTCCATGACGATCTTGACGTGGTACCACCAGTTCACCTCCTCCCCGCCACCAGCAGACAGCCACGGTCGGATGGGGAAGAGGGAGCCGCCTAGGTTGACCTGGCCCATGCAGAGGGCCATGTCCTTGTCCGGAGGCGATTCGAACTCCGCCAAAAACTCCAGATCGGAGTAACGAGTGACGGTGATGGTGTGGCGTTGGAGACGCAGCTGGGAGGCCAAGGCATCCGCCACCGACGACGGGTTGGAGCGGAGGCCCTCAGGCGGCGGCGAGATGACGACAACAAGCGCCCTGAGCCTGTTGGCCTCGCGATGCATGGCCGCCGATGACATGATCTTGATGCATCGGCGTGTCGGGCGCTGGTTGGCGCGTCCAGGCAAGTCCTCCATGGCGGCCTTGGCCTTGGGCACCCGGCTACTCTCTGGAAGCGGGGGGAAGTGGATCCTGCTGTGGATGCTCTCCGGAGGGAAGGTGATGCGGCTGCGGAGCTTGTTGGAGATGGTGCGGGGGCGGCGAGCTGGGCACGAGCGCGACTGGTGGCCAATCCGGTGGCAGGTGATGCACCAGACTGGATCTCGGCAGCTGGCAACTTGGTGGTCGGAGGCGAGGCACCGGAAGCACTTGCCGGCGAAGCGCCTTTTAAAGGCACCCCTGGCCGTGTAGGCCCCTCCTCCCGTCCCCTTAACGCGCGACGCGGTGGCCGGAAAAGGTACGGCCGGAGGCCGCCTCCGGAGCCCAGTCTTGGCCTCCTGCCATTTTGGTGAAACGGCGGCGGACTCACCCATCTCCCAGCGCGAGTCGGGGCTGGAGTAATAGCACGGGCGAGAGGCAGAGCTCGCAGCAGCGGCCGTAGTCAGACTCTGGTGGGGAGGCAGAGATGAGCTAACAGCCTGGACAACCACCGATTTGAGCTTGGGCGGTGCTGCAATGGAGGCACGCGCAACATCTTGCTTCCTTTGCTCGGCCAGCACGGATCCGTCAGATCCGCTCGCCGCGTCAGCAGATCCGTCGGCGACTTGAAGGATATGCAGCTTCGGTGGGTGGGGGATGTCCGGCGAGCTGGGAGATGACCTCGGGTGCTCTGCTTCATCGGCATCTTCAGGGTCGAAGTAATGGCGGATGGGGCTCTCATCCCAATCCACCAGCTCCTCGTCGCCTACGCCGAGGAGGACCTCCAGAGGTGACACAGGCGGAGCAGGAGCGGCTTGTGGTAGTGGATCTGCAGCTTGGGGGGCTTGGGTGGACGGCGGCGCCAGGAGCTGCGCCGGCGGTGAGTGTGGTGGGGGCGCTCGCTCACCAGGGCTCTCCATCCGTGTGTGTCTGCGCGTGAAGAGACGGGCATTGTATGTGCCCTACAAAAGTGAACGTACATTATTGATGGCATGGCACGATCGGACGGCTACAAAGCGTGCCACCTCCGCCCAAGTGTGTCAACAGCAACTGCCGCCGAGATGCCAGTCCCCTCTATATAAGTACCGACACTCCGTGGCTCACTCGCCGCACCCAAGAAAACCGCCTGCTCCCTCGGTCCCTCACTCCCTCCCCTGCAAAACAACCACCCTCACAGTAGTGGAGAGGCCTTGCCCCGGTGTCCAATTGTTGGCCTCTCGCAACCGAGCAAGTCCTGGTGAGGCGCGTGTCCGTCCGTCTCCGTGTGCGCGCCGGCCACAGCCATGACGAACCAGGACGTGGTGGTCCCGGACATGGGCATTGCGACGGCGGCGGCCCTGCTGGCCCCCGGCCGTGCCATCTTCGCGTGCCGCGGCGCCGTGGGGGCCGTCTCGTCGCTGCGGGCCGCGTTCGGTGGCCTCGGAAGCCTCCCCGGCGGCGGCCCCGCCGACGGTGGCGAGTTCCTAGCTGCAGGCGCCCGGGGTGCCCACGCGGCGGCGGTGGCGGCGAATGCGCCGTCGGGTCGGACCTGCACCAACCGGGTCGTCGAGGCCATCCGCACGTCGTCGCCCACCCGCTGCCCCGCCGTCGACGAGTACGACGCGTGGAAGGTGAGCTGCCGCCCGCGGCGGTTGGTTGCGTCGTTCGAGTAGGTGGATACGTGTTTTGAGGAGCCGGGTTCTCAAACTTGTTGTTGCGCAGCGGACGCACCCGTCGGCGCTGGGCAGCTTCGACCAGATCGCGGCGGCGGCCAAGGGGAAGAGGGTCGTCATGTTCATGGACTACGACGGCACGCTGTCCCCGATCGTTTCCGACCCCGACAAGGCGTTCATGACCCCCGAGGTGACCGTCCGTTGTTGTGCTCTTTGATAGACGATGTCGCCATAAAATCGATCAAATCCTCTCGTACGTGCGCGCAGATGAGGGCGGCGGTGCGCAACGTCGCCAAGCACTTCCCGACGGCGATCGTCACCGGCCGGTGCATCGAAAAGGTTCGCCCATGCACTCAACATCTCGTTCAGAAACTCGTTTGCACACACGTATTTCTGGTCTAAAATCAAGTCCACGTTTCCTTGTTCTTGTTGTTACGGTTCAGGTGCGCAGCTTCGTAGGCCTCCCGGAGCTCTACTACGCCGGCAGCCACGGCATGGACATCAAAGGCCCAAGCTCCAAGGTACGTCGTCGTTTCCGGCCACCGCATCTTATCTCCCTATCGTTTTTATCTATTATTCATCCATCTCCAACTAGCCATACTGCCCATGCAGCATCAACGATACATATATCTATGGATCCTTTGGCAACCTTTTTATTTCGCGCCTAACTCCATTGCTACTTCTCTCTTCCTGCCAAAAATTTCCAGGAGGACAACACGGTTCTGCTGCAGCCAGCTCGCGAGTTCCTGCCGGTGATCAACAAGGTATACATCACGTCGTCATCACTATCTTTTATCTATCTACAATCATCAGTTCATTAATTACGACAAAACCAATAATGCTTTTTTTGGAGTTACAAACAAGTAATTAGTTGAGCCATGAGGAACTCACCGGCGCACGCACGCGCCGATTACATGTATGTGTGGCCAGGCTTTCAGGGCTCTGGAGGAGAAGACCAAGGACACACCGGGGGCCAGGGTGGAGCACAACAAGTTCTGCCTGTCCGTGCACTTCAGATGCGTCGATGAAAAGGTGACTGCCGGCCGGTTTTCTTCACCCCTCGCCGTCCCCAGTCTTACAATACCTTTAGCTAGGCCTTGGATTCCGACTCCCTATCTAGCTAGCTGCTAGTAGTAATTTAGTTTCGCAAGTCAAACAAGAAGCTCAATACACATGTCAGTGTCTATCAGCTAGTAGCTCTTATTCAAATGGTGATGAGCAATCGTCATGCATGAATGCATGTGCTGCCCCTGGCTCCTCGTGCATCGTCATCTTCAACAACTGCTCCCCACTGCAGAGCTGGAGCTCATTGGCTGAGAAGGTCAAGGCCGTGCTCCGGGACTTCCCCGGCCTGAAGCTCACCGAGGGCAGGAAAGTTTTGGAGATCCGGCCGTCGATCATGTGGGACAAGGGCAAGGCCGTCGAGTTCTTGCTCAAGTCGCTGGGTAAATACATACTACTGCCACATACATGCTGCCGTCTTTGTCGTCCTTTCCGTCACTGCGTGCGCGCGAGAGTAAAAATCTCTCTCAGATCGCTGACGGTTTTGTCCGCTGCCTGTTCCCTCTCTGATCGATCTCTTAGGATTCGACGACCGCACCAACGTCCTGCCGGTGTACATAGGAGACGACCGGACCGACGAGGATGCTTTCAAGGTGCACATATATGTTTTTTATATATACATCACTTAAGATCCACATATATATACATGTAATAAATAAACACGGCACACATGGACAAAGTCACAAGTTGCTGTTTTTCATTGTTATTATGTTGCCAACCTCTTGCGTGCTGTCACTTTACATATGTTGCGAGTCTGGTGATTTCAACTGTTTGGTTTTATGCCCAACGTGGTTAAAAAAAAAAACAAACCTTAAACCTTGTCTTCTTACTTCTTATTAGATGTTGAGGGAGAGAGGTCAAGGTATAGGGATCCTTGTTACCAAATGCCCCAGGGAGACAGATGCCTCCTACTCTCTCCAGAACCCCACTGAGGTATGTATATTACTACTGCTAGCTATATATATACACACATACAGCATAACACAATCTCTCTGATAAGTTACTGACTTTGATGAATATATATATAGTTAATGTGTCAGCAGACAAATAAACTAAGCAAGCTGTCGATTGAAAGTAACTCTTCCGATCCTTGGTTTTCCAGGTCATGGAGTTCTTGGTCCGGCTGGGGCAGAGGAAGCCACTGCGATCACCGTCGCCGGCACGCCCAAGGGTGCAGCAGAAGTGACTGACGACGACGGCGGATAACCACACTGCTTGTCGTCGTCACTGCTCCGCTGATCTCCAAGCATGTTTACTTAATAATATAGCTAGTTAGTTATTAATTGTTGCACTACTCTAGGAGTAATAACCCATCTCGTCTCAGCAACCGGCCCCATATGTGAACCGCTGGCCGGCAACGTGTACCTGCTGATTGTGTTTAGCTGTTCTTCCACATGGGTTTGAGAGGCAGGCATCCATGTGCAAAAGCTGCCTGCCGCCCTTGATTAGCTTAACCCAGGAAGGTTATGTTCATCCCCTGTATGAATTGTGATGACTATCTAGCTATGACCTTTGCTTAGCGGCTTAATTAGCCTGCCGCCTCCTGTAAAATGTAATATATATAAGAATTTGTTTTAATGGCATCAATGCACTTCCTTTGCTCCAACTCATTGTATGTGCTGAGTTGAATTTCTAATGGCTTTGTCGTTCAACTGTCCAAATTATACACATGTATGTTGCTTGATAAAAATATGGCATAAGTGACTACCGGAGGTGCAGGCACAATCACGGCTTGCCATATTCTCTACCAGCAATATACTCATCCTGAGGCTATGACAGGGTAAAAAGATTCTCAGTGAAACAATTTTAGTACCATCCTGAGGCTATGACCTATGACAGGGTAAAGATTCTCAGATGAACTGAAAGAATTTTAGTACCATCCTGAGGCTATGACTAGGTAAAAGATTCTCAGATAAACTGAAAAAAAATTTTAGTACACATGTATATCCAGAGGTACTCCTATTACCCCATGATATGAAAACCACAACCTTGTATAAAATGCATCCACTCAAAGTGTAACTAATGCTTGCTCAAAAAAAGAGGGTACAACTAATGTAATTATTGGTTCTCTTGGATTTTCCTCCTTCATGTGGATTCAAGCATGTCTTGTAACACAAAATTTGACCTATCTAAAATTAAATCAAGCTACTTGTGTACACAGCAAAACTGCAAAGTATTCCTTGGGAAGCAAACTCTTTGTGCACGCATGTGCTTGTTTCTCTGGGTACAAGTAGAAACACACATGTACACTATAGTGTGTCAGCTCTCTAGTCAATGAGTAGTACACATACATATGCTTGTGTGCCTGAATTATGAAGGGAGTTTAGATTAAAAAAAGCATATATATGCAGAACTTTCAGGTTACTGTGTTTGTACCTCGATCGGGTGACAGATCAAGTTGCCAAAATGTTATCAGATCAGTGCACATGAAATCCTTTCTAATCCGCCCCACTGATTCCGTTGGATAATACTATGATTGAGTGGTGCCTTTCTTACGTTAGAGCGCTGGTCCCCAGTTCCCAAAAAAGTGTTTTTGCTCAGTTTGAGCTCTGTCGTTCTGTGAATGGCAGTGAAGTGGTAGTTCTTAGGAGTAGTTCTTTTATAATGCATCTATGGATCAAAGTCTTGATACGGGGTGAGATTTGCGAAGCAAAGCTGCATATACAAACTGATGCATTGCACGGTGGGTACTTCAACACATCACAACGATGAGATTTTTATCCTTCATTGCGTACGCGATAGCATTTCCCCAAGACACGTCCACATCACTGGAATGGTAATCAAACGGCGCACGCGTGATCGTGTCACGTAAACAACGCTGATGCGAACGCAGCCCCTTTATTCAAGCAGGTCTGTACTTCTTTAGTTAGGTAGATGATTCAGCATAACACGCGCATATATGTTTTGTCGATCTCTGTTAACGCATATATCTTAGAAAAACGCTCAAATATATATTGTTTGCAAGGGCGTATATTCAGAAGAATTAATGAATTGGCTGGTGCATGAATCGCTAGTAGCAAGGCAGTTGAACCGGATCAATGAGATATGCTGAGAAAGTCAAGGCCTGAATGGTTTTGTTCCCATCCTAATTATCAGCTATAATGTCTGGTCAGCTGATCGTGGGTTTGGACAAAAGCAGACAGATTAAACAGTAGGTCAAGCCAATTGCAATGCAAACCTGACGGTTAGTGGATTAATAAAGCCATGTCTCCCCTGGGAGAAGATGAGAAGATTCTGCGAGCTGAAATAACCATCCTAGTCATGGTCATGTGAGAGTGTTTGCTCATTCCTAGGGGCACCTCTATATATATGCTTATTGTCAGTGTTTCGACCCCAGGGGTCTAGCACCAACAAGTAAATTTGTATTGCGTGTTCCATAATCCGGATGGTGATGCAAGAAGAACACACAGGGTTTATCCTGGTTCGGGCAATAGAAGGCCCTACGTCCTTGCACCGAAGTGCTTATACATGGGTGAGTACAAGCGTGCGAGTGAGTGAGCTAGGACTTGAGCGTTTCGGGCTCTGGTCGCTCTCTATGCCTTGTCTAGAATAGGGTCTGGCGTCCCCTTTTATAGGCGAAGGAGGGGCACAAGGGTACATGGATCTTAGGGCGGACATGGCTGCTGACGTCGAGGAGGTGGTGCCGATCATGTCGGTGTTGCTGTAGAGGTGTGCGCCAGGCACGGCGTGTCCTGTAGCGACGTGTTCAGAGATGATGCAGCCATCCTTCTCGTGCGTAAGGTGACGCAGCTGATAGTCGGTGATAGATGGATGTCCAAGCATGGTCGTGCGGATCCCTGTAGCCATCGCGTCGAGAGTTGTTGGAGTGTTGACCGGTGATGATGAAGTCCTGCTCGAGGGGGTGATCAAGGGGGTCGAGGCCCGAGCGGATAAGAACGAGCCCGGAAAATATGGGAGATGTGTCGACAAAAGCGTCTCGAGGGAGTGCCGAACGGGGCATAGTGCACGGCATAGAGTTACAGTGTGGTACGACCCGCCAGATTCCCGGGTATGGGAGGTAAAGTAAAATTTGACTGGTCTACTTGTAACTGTTACCGTCACTGTGGCCACGAGGTTAGGCGGAAGCAGGTAGAATGCATTAAATGCTCCTAGATTCGTACAGGAGGTAGATATTCGAGTGGTGCGTCGCACTCGAGAGGTGCCCATTCACTCGGGCGAATCTCCGTCACCAAGGGGTAGGTCGAGTAGCACCCTCGAGTGATCTGCTTTGCCTCAAGCGGGGTACGTCGGATAGGTAGCCGCTCGGACCACCAAGACCCGTTCGTGGGCCGGCCTAGTATGACCTGGCATTTGCGTTTCCGCGCTAGGCGAGGGCTAATGATATCGGGTTTGGCTTGTTGATGTTAGAGGCTAATCCCCTTAGTCGAGGGTTAAGGGTATCCCTTTCTTAGGTACCCGACAGTAGCCCCCGAGCCCCTGCGCGAGTGCTGACACTCGAGCTGGGGGTCATAGGCTGAGAGTGAGGTGCAGTTCGTAACTTTCCATGGGGGGCGCACGAGCGTCCCCCGCGGGGGTAGCCCCCGAGGCCTCAGAGGAGTAAGGAGACTCCTTCGAGGGCTTTATTTGTCTTTTGTTGAGAGGTGCTTGTCCAGTTAGCCATAGTGGGCATTCCTGAAAGGTTAGGATAACATGAACTAGAGTTGTAGCGCCTAGTCAAAGGGTGGATCGAGTCATCGAGCCCCCGAGTGCGTTCGACCCTCTTTCGTCGAGGGGTGCCAGGGGTAGTCAAGCCCCGAGCCCCGTGCAGCTAGGGCATTGCTAGCCTTAGGCATCCATCTCACGAGTCCTTTCGATTGGATGTGAGGTGAGAAGCACCATACTACCCTCGATTGGGTGAGTCTTGGCGTTCTCTATGAGATGGTAACGGGGGGATCCAAGTGAGAGTTCATGCCCCATTCGATGGGGTCGACTAGTGGCCCAGTGGCATTCTCATTGATGCAAATGAGTAGATATATGGATACCGGTTCCATTCGATAGGACTCGGCGGCTCGATGCCTCCCTCCGTGGGGATTCCATGGTAATCCTCTCATTTTTCCTTGGATACATCCGAGGGGATCTCGAGGGTTCATCCTCGAGCTGAGCTTCGTGTGGCTCCCCTGGGGCGTCCCTGACTCGGGTGCTCGAGAGCGGTTGTCGAACCCTGACCGAGGGTCAGCCTTCACTCCCTCGAGGCTTGTCGTGGGGTCGGGGCCCATTTTCCTTCTCATGGAAGACTCCATCGGAGGATAATGTAGCGCTCCCACCCGTTGGGCGTGCCTTTTGAGGTGTGAGCCAAAGGGGCATGGTCGTGGTGGACCCAAATAATGGCTAGGGGCTTGGCGAATGGCGCGTGTCCTGCTGTGAGAATTGAGGGGGCGGTTAGGTGGACCCAGATAATTCCTTGTCTCCGTGCACCATGACTGACTTTTGTTTCATCCTTTAGGCCTCGAGACGGACCTGCTCTCCACTCAAACCGCTGCCAAAACGCTACAGGAGGGCCTTCTAGCTGAAACAGCGTTGATCAATTGGCTCCGCGTTGTGATCAACAGGCTCTATGACTCCTGGGGGATCAAACCCGTTGAGGAGGTCAGGGAGGAGGTGCGTGGGACTGCGCTTGTCAACTGGTTGTACCACCTTGGGGCCACCTTGAGGGATCGCATCCGTGAGGCACTCCACATCGACGTGAAGTGGGTGATGGCGGTTGTCTACTCCGGCTTCACGTAGGACATGAACGTCGTGAAGCACGGCTTCATTTTTGACCTCACCAAAATGGATGCCAAGAACAAGGAACGGTGCCGGGCCCTAATCGAGGATGCCGAGGAGCCGGGCGAAAAGGTGGCGAAGCTGTTTGAGCCTGAGGTTCTTCTTGCCGAGGACGCGGGGGACGCCGGTGAAGAAGGTGACGGTGGCGATGACGACCCGGGCCTGTGAGCCAATTCTGGGAAGAGAGGCCCATGTAATAAGTTAGTTTTTGTGATATTGTGGTATCATGGCCCTGGTGGCCTTAAAATATTATGCACTGTCTAAAATGCTCGTTGGTATGATTTTAGGCTCGAGTTCTCTTGTTCTTTTTTGCCTGGATTTTACTTTTTGACTAAGTTTTTGACACGGGCTCATATCCCTTGGGGGGAGTGGGGGTACCTTAGCGCAGAGGCGTAGGAGATCCCCCAGCTCGATGGCCCTCAACCCTTAGGGAGTTCAAGGTGTTTTCTATTAGTTATGAAATGTGTTCGAGGCATAGAAGAAGAGAGCAACGTAGAGTTTTGAAAAAAAACGTTCGGGTTTTTTAGGAACTTAGGGGGGTTCCCCTCTTGTTAGCCCCCGAGGGAATCTCGACTCCGATGAAGCAGAGCGAGGCTACCTTTATTATTTTCTAAACAAACAAAAGTACTGAAGTCGAGAGTCTTTTTATTCATTCATGATGCGATTGGTGTACAAAATACGGGAATTATACAATGCCTCGAGGTCCTAAGGGTAAAAGTGACGTAGTTGTTCGATGTTCCACGCGTTGGTGAAGGTCGAGCCCTTGCCATCTGACAACTTGTACGTCCCTGGCTTCAACACCTCGGCAACAACGTAGGGGCCTTCCCACGACGGACTCAACTTGTGGCGCCCCTTGTTGTTTTGTTGTCGACGGAGGACAAGATCACCAACTTGAAAATTCCTCTTGTGCACGTGTTTGTCGTGGTAGCATCGAAGCTTCTTCTGGTACCTCATGGAGTGGAGGAGGGCCATGTCTCGAGCTTCTTCGAGTTGGTCAACAGCATTTGTGAGGGCCTCCTCGTTCGTTTGCTCATTGTAGGCCTTTAGTCGAGGGGACCCGTACTCGAGATCGGTGGGGAGGACGGCCTCGGACCTGTAGACCAGGAAGAACAGGGTAAATCTCGTGGCTCGACTAGGTGTCATCCTTAGGCTCCATAGGACCGAGGATAGCCCAGCAGCCCACTTCTTGCCATACTTCTTCAATCGGTTGTAGATTCTTGGTTTGAGGTCCTGAAGGATCGTACCATTGGCGCGTTCGACCTGGCCGTTGGTTCGAGGATGAGCGACTGCGAACCAATTCACACGAATGTGATTATGGTCGTAGAAGTTCAAGAACTTCTTGCCAGTGAACTGCATGCCATTGTTGGTGATGATGACGTTGGGGACCCCAAAACGGTGGATGATGTCGATGAAGAACAGGACTGCTTGCTCGAAGTGGATGTTGGTAATAGGTTGAGCCTCGATCCACTTGGTGAACATGTCAAGTGCTACCAGCAAGTGCATAAAGCCCCCTGTCGTCTTCTTCAGAGGCCTGACGAGGTCAAGCCCCCAAACAACGAAAGGCCACGTGATGGGGATCATTTGTAGAGCGTGGGCGGGTAGGTGCGTTTGCTTGGCGTAGAATTGGCACCCCTCGCATGAGCGAACGAGGTTGATGGCGTCGGAGATGGCGGTTGTCCAGTAGAAAACTTGCCGGAAGGCATTGCCGATGAGGGTCCTTGGGGTAGCGTGATGGCCGCAAGCCCCTGAGTGAATTCCTCGAGGAGCCTCCTGCCTTCCTCGATGCTGATACAACGCTGGAGGATCCCAGTCGGGCTTCGTCGGTAGAGTTCCTTGTCATCACCGTAGATGACGTAGGTCTTCGCCCGTTGAGCTATCTGTTGAGCCTCAGTTTGGTCTTCTGGGAGCTTTCCTCAAATAAGGAAGTCGAGGAAGGGAACGCGCCAGTCCGGTAGTGGGCTTGACGGTGGGGGTGACCCCTCGATCTCCATGACCTCCGTCTCGCTCGAGGCGGCCTCGTTCAAGGGCAGGGGATCGGGCGTTGATGACGTGATGCCAACCCCGCGCCTAAGTCGACAGAGGGCTCGAAGAGGTCCCTCGAAAACACGCTGGGCGGGACGGTGCCACGAGTAGACATGATCTTGGTGAGCTCATCTGCAGCTTCGTTGTACCATCGAGCAATGTGGTTGAGCTCGAGGCTGTGGAACTTGTTCTCCAATTCACGCACCTTATTGTAGTAGGATTCCATCTTGGGGTCGTGGCAGCTCGAGGCTTTCATTACTTGGTCGATGACGAGTTGCGAGTCGCCTCGAACGTCGAGGCGTCGAACCCCAAGCTTGATTGCGATGCGCAGATCATTGACAAGGGCCTCATACTCCTCGACGTTGTTGGAGGTGGTGAAGTGAATGCGAATGACATAGCGCATATGGACTTCGAGGGGCGAGACGAAGAGCAAGCCCACGCCTGCTCCCGTCTTCATGAGCGACCCGTCGAAGTACATCATCCACAGCTCGGCTTGGATCTGTGCTGGCGAAAGTTGGGTGTCGGTCCATTCGACGATGAAGTCTGCCAGCACCTGAGACTTGATGGCCTTGCATGGTGCATAAGTGAGGGTCTCACCCATAAGCTCAACCGACCACTTAGCGATCCTTCCCGCGGCCTCCTGGTTTTGGATAATCTCCCCGAGGGGAAAAGATGAAACCACGGTGATTGGGTGACTGAGGAAGTAATGCTGGAGCTTGTGGCGCGTGAGCACGATGGCGTAGAGCAGCTTCTGGATTTGTGGGTAGCGAACCTTTGTTTCTGATAGTACCTCACTGACAAAGTAAATCGGTCATTGGACAGGCAGGGAGGGAGGTCAGCATACTTTTGAGTTTAGCGAGGGCCTCCTCGGCCTCGGCGGTCCATGCGAAGTGCTCAGATTTCTTCAGGAGATGATACAGCAGCAGGGCCTTTTCTCCTAGGCGTGAGATGAAGCGGCTGAGGGCCGCGAGGCAGCCCGTGACCTTCTGTACGCCCTTCAGGTCTCGAATTGGCCCCATCTTGGTGATCACCGCGAATTTCTTGGGGTTGGCCTCAATACCGCGCTGAGAGATGATGTATCCTAAAAGCATGCCTCGAGGCACGCCAAAGACACATTTCTCGGGGTTGAGCCTGATATTCTTGGCTCGAAGGCACCCGAACGCGATCTCGAGGTCATTGATGAGGTTGTCGACCTTCTTAGATTTGACTATGATGTCATCGACGTAGGCCTCGACCATCGTCCCTATGTGTTCGCCAAAAACATGGAGCATGCATCGCTGATACGTTGCCCGGCGTTTCAAAGGCCGAAGGGCATGTTAACGTAACAATACATGCCAAAAGGAGTGATAAAGGAGGTCGCGAGCTGGTCGGACTCCTTCATCTTGATTTCATGGTAATTGGAATAAGCATCAAGGAACGAGAGGATCTCACATCCCGTAGTTGAATCAGCAATTTGATCAATACGTGGTAAACAAAATGAAACTTTAGGACATGCTTTATTTAAACTAGTATAATTGACACACATCCTCATTTTTCCATTCTTTTTTTAACTAATACAGGGTTAGCTAACCACTCGGGATGATGAACCTCCTCGATGAACCCGGCCACCAAAAGCTTGTGCACCTCCTCGCCGATGATCCTGTGCTTCTCTTCATTGAAGCGTCGCAGCCGTTGCTTCACCGGTCTGGACCTGGCCCGGATCTCCAAGGTGTGCTCTGCGACTTCCTTCGGTATGCCTGGCATATCTGTGGGATTCCACGCAAACATGTCGATGTTCACACGGAGAAAGTCGACCAGCATAACTTCCTATTTGTTGTCGAGGATGGCACTGATCGTCAGTGCCTTCCCATCGGAGTTGCTCGGGTCGAGGAGTATCTTCTTGGTATCTTCTGCTGGCTCGAAGCTGCCTGCGTGATGCTTGGATTCAAGGACCTCTACAACGAGGCCCTCGAGGGTCAAGGCCAGCCTGGTGGACTCCTCGACGACTTCTCCATTCTCGACACACTTGACGTCGCAGTCGTATGCGTGCTCGTAGGAGGAGCCGATGGTGATGATGCCCTTGGGTTCTGGCATCTTGAGCTTGAGATACATGTAGTTGGGGATCGCCATGAACTGTGCGTAGCCAGGTCGGCCAATGATGGTGTGGTACGTGCCGTGGAACCTGACTACTTCAAAGGTGAGGATCTCCTTCCTGAAGTTCGAGGGGGTGCCAAAGTAAAAGGGGAGGTTGATGCGACCGATGGGTAGGGCCTTCTTCCCCGACACAACTCCATGGAAGCCCCCGGCGCTGGGCCGAAGCTGTGACCTCTTGACCCCTAGGAGGTCGAGGGTCTTGAAGTAGATGATGTTGAGGCTACTGCCCCCATCCATGAGCACCTTGGAGAGGCGGGTGTTGATGATGATGGGGTTAACGACGAGCGGGTAGATTCCTGGGTTGATGACGTGATCTGGATGGTCATCATGGTCGAATGTGATGGGAGCATCAGACCAGTCGAGGTACTGGGATGTAGTGACTCAGATAGAGAAGACCTCTCGACGCTCTCTCTTGCATTGTCGAGGCGTGAGCTGGGTCGAGGGGCCACCGTAGATCATGTAGCAGTGGAAAACCTCGGGGAACTTATCGTCCTCCTTGTCGCCGCCCTTGTCTCCGCCTTTGTCCTTCTTCTGGTTGTCCTTCTCAATGCCCAGACTCTTGTAGTAGTTCCTGAGCATGCGGCAGTCCTCGAGGTTATGATTAGCTCCTCCGGGTCCGCCACGATAAGGGCCCTTCTTGCTGTGGCCGCGGCTGCTACCGTGGCCGTTGGGTCGATGGTATCGTCGCTCGACGCAACTCTGCCCTCGATGTGAAAACACTCGCGGGTGGGGTCGTAGTGGTCGGAGTCAGAGTCGGGGCTACTGGAGTAGAAGATGGGGAATTGCCCGCGCCGCTCCTCCTCCATCTAATGTCGCATCATGCCGAGGGTGTACTGCCTTGGGCCAGGTGCTCGCGAGAAGCCAAGGTCCTCAGAGGCCGGCAGGACAGCTGCCAGGTCCATGGTAGCACGCAAGAGAGCCCCTGGGCAGTCGTCATACGTGCTCACATTGGAGCACATCGTGGCAGAGTTCGTCTTGGCGGCGTTGTCCAGACCGAATGGGAACTGGCGGCGAGCTCCAAATAGTCCGTGCGGCAGTAGATTAGGGGGTGACGGTGCTGTGCCCCCCGGGGGCACCTCGCCGAGTTCCCCTGATGAACACATTGAGAAGGTAAAGCCGAGGTCTCCATAGAGCCCTGTCGGCTCGTTCTCCGTTCCCAGGCATGGGTCAGATAGGTCCCTAACCAGGGGGTCTGCACTGCCTGGCAGGGACGGTGGGAACGCGAAAGAAGTTGGCCTAGATACGGGCTGATGATGATGACGATGATAGTTGTGCCTCCTGGACGCGGAGGCATGGTAGCGAGACCGGCGTGCGGCCCCTCCTAAGCATGGGGGCTCGCTGCGGCCTCCGCTCGGATCTCCAACCAAGAGTAGAGTCATGTCATAGCCGTGGCCAAGTGACATGAACTCAGGCTCCTGAACCAGATCATCGTGGCTCGCGGAAGTGATGAAGCAAAGTCTGCCATCCAAAGAAGTGGCAGGAAGTTGTTGGTGACACGCAGACCCCCCTACCTGGCGCGCCAACTGTCGGTGTTTCAACCCCGGGGGTCTAGCACCAATAAGTAAATTTGTATTGTGTGCTCCCTAATCCAGATGGTGATGCAAGAAGAACACACAGGGTTTATCCTGGTTCAGGCAATAGAAGTCCCTACGTCCAGTGGGGGGAGAATTTTTATTATCTTGCACTAAAGTGCTTGTACAGGGGTGAGTACAAGCGTGCGAGTGAGTGAGCTAGGACTTGAGCATTTCGGGCTCTGGTCGCTCTCTATGCCTTGTCTAGACTAGGGCCTGGCACCCCCTTTTATAGGCGAAGGAAGGGCACAGGGGTACATGGATCTTAGGGCGGACGTGGCTGTTGACGTCGAGGAGGTGATGCCGATCATGTCAGTGTTGCTGTAGAGGCGTGCGCGGGGCACGGCGTGTCCTGTAGTGATGTGTTCGGAGATGACGCAGCCATCCTTCTCATGCGTAAGATGACACAGCTGATGGTCGGTGATAGACAGATGTCTAAGCATGGTCGTGCAGATCCCTGTAGCCATCGTGTCGGGAGTTATTGGAGTGTTGACCGGTGATGACAAAGTCCCGCTCGAGGGGGCGATCAAGGGGGTCGAGGCCCGAGCAGATAAGAACGAGCCCGGGAAATACGAGAGATGTGTCAACAAATGCATCTCAAGGGAATGCCGAATGGGGCACAGTGCACGGCATGGAGTTACAGTGTGGTACGACCCGCCAGATTCCTGGGTATGGGAGGTAAAAGTAAGATTTGACCGGTGTCCTTATAACTGTTACCGTCACTGTGGCCACGAGGTTAGGCGGGAGCAGGTAGAACGCATTAAATGCTCCTGTTTTCATACAGGAGGCAGATATTCGGGGGGTGCATCGCACTCGAGGGGTGCCCGTTCGCTCGGGCGAATCTCCGTTACCGAGGGGTAGGTCGAGTGGCAGCCTCGAGTGATCTGCTTTGCCTCAAGCGGGGTACGTCGGATAGGTAGCCACCCGGATCACCGAGGCCCGTTCATGGGCTGGCCCAGTATGACCTATCATTTGCATTTCTGTGCTAGGCGAGGGCTAATAATACCGGGTTTGGCTTGTTGATGTCAGGGGTTAATCCCCTTAGTCAAGGGTTAAGGGTACCCCTTTCTTAGATACCCGACACTTATTGCTTAGCACTGACAGACAGTGCAACGTGCTTCAAATGTTTAACACTTCTCCATCGGGAATCATATGCCAATAATGATCGTTTGTTTGGGACCAAAAACCAGCGGCACACAGGTATATTCTATGAATCATCATGCTGTTCATGCAGAAAAAAGAAAGATTCTTCTGAACATGAGGTATCTGATCAGTGATCATCCTATCAATGGCGGTATCAGCACCAATCATACACTAGAAATATATTGCACATCTAAAATTCTGAACCATTTCCCATGGAGGAGAGCAGGAGAAAGATGTTACAAACACTTTCACTGACTGTTGTGATGATAAAATCACAAAAGTGAATAAGTGTTGAAAACAATATGCTGATCACAATTGTATTTCATTCTGTCCAAAAACTTACACCCCAGGGGGTATTTATAGACCCCCTGGCTTCGCCTTTCAAGGAATCTTACAAAATTAGTCATGGCACCTCCTATACATTTAGCTAGAAAGCACATCGGCGAAGTGGTGAAACACACTTTGAACCTTTTCTTTTGTCTCCTTAAGCAACTTTGGACTTGATCATGATTTCTTGACTTAGCTGACAACCTCATTGATTCTTCGTGCGAAGCCGCTACGTCAACTTCGCTAGTCATCAGGAGTTTGGCGAAGTCATCTTCGCCAGATAACCTGAAACATGTGAAAACATATGTGCGAAGTTTGAAATAGTCGCAGTGAAGTGTCCACGTCATCTTCGCCGAATATTGAGTTGTCTCAAATATTTATGGTAGAAAGTTTGTTCACAGCTCCAAAGTTTGAGATGGGAGTTTTAGACGAAGAGGGTTTCACCTTGACTTTTGGTAAGACTTTGTTTGAGAAAAGTCACCTTGATGAACTGGTCCATTTGAAGATTGTGGAACATGATCAAGCAAGAGTACCTGATCCATTAGAAACTAATCCAAAGCCGTATCCTGATGAGTGCATTGTCTACAAGGATCTGTTTACTGCTGGTCTTTGATTTCCTTGCCAAGATTTTGTTGAAGATGTGTTGAAGGCCTTCAACATCCAGATACATCATTTGACACCAAATGGTATAGTTAGGCTAGCGCAGTTTGTTTGGGCTGTAAAATCTTAGGAGGCTAATCCTAATATTGCTGCCTTTTGTGAGCTTTTTGAGATGCATACTCAATTCAAGGATTTCATGCTTGATGGTCGAGTGGTCACTAAGTACTTTGCTTGTTCTAGTTTCAAGTCAGCTTGTAATGCTGTTCAAATTTCTCCAGCGACACAAAACAAGTGGGGAAAGGGTGAATGGTCAAGGTACTGGTTTTATCATAAGGTTCCTATGGTTGAAGAGAGGGATCCTGTTACTAAGAAGATGGTAAGAAGATATCCATTGGCTGCTAGGATGGAGATTGAGAAGTTTATCTCCATCTTTTCCTTCTTCTATGATCTCAAAAACTGCAGTGAAAGTTTATAAGTCTGCTGCTTTGCTTCAATGTGCGAGGGATCTTTTTGAAGAATATACTGCTGCTAGGATTTGGCCATTGAAGAAAGGATGGTCTATCCAACGATTTCACTTGAAGAAGGTCCGGGGAATCAATTACAAGTTTCTGGACAATGATTTTCATCGTCCTCGGAATTTTGCCACTGATGAAGACTTTGTGAGGTCTATTGAAAGTCGGCCGAAGATTTGCTTGGAAAATATGTGCTGAGTAAGAAAAATAATATTGATAAAATTCTTGGTGATGGTTATAAACGTTTGAACAGAGTTTTTGAAGTTGCACAAGTTGAGTATAGTGAACGACCTCCTCCTGCTTATCACCGTGACAAGAAGCAAGGCCAGAAGAAGGAGACTGCTAAGGGTACTAAGCGCAAGGCTGGTCCTAGCAAGGTTGTTGCTAAGAAATTAAAGAAGAATCAGAGTCCTTCATGTTTGCTAGATTTGGATAATCTCGAGGTTGTTCTTGAGTAGAGTTTAGACATAGAGGGTGATGTGGCTGTTGGTTCAGGTGACGTTGTAAATGATGACGCTGGTGCTTTAAAGAAGGTTGATAATGTTGTTCTTGTTGAGGATGAGGTGAGATAAATTGTTATGACATTTTCTTCTTATGAGTTAGCTACTTTTTTGCTTACTCCGTTGGATGATAAATTGCAGGATTTGCAAGTCTGGAATTTGCCTGCTGGGAGTTGTGCTGGTGTTGAAAATGTTGTTGTTTCTGAGAAGGAAGATTTAGAGGGAGAAACTTTTGTCGAAGATACTCATAAAGTTTCTAATCCTATTTCGCCAAAGCCTAACGCGGGGCTCCTGTTGTTGGCCCTCATGAAGAAAATGTTGACACTGGGAAAGCAACTTTGGTTGAGAACCTAGCTACGGTTGAGGTCGGCGAAGTTGGTGTTCAGAATGTGTTAAAAAAAGCTGGTGGTTCTAGAGTTTACTCTCTTAATCTTGAACATAGTGATGATAAAGTATTTGATGATGTGATCAATGATGATTGTTTGGCACGCTTGTCCAGTTCTACTATCCATGTTGAGAGTGGAAAAAGTGTTGAGTGTAATTTGGGTGAGCGCATCTCTACTGGTAAGTGTTTTGGCTTCGCGTTTTCCTTTTGAATTGAATTGTTTTCTTTCGCTGATTGTTTGGTTTTTATTTTTGCAGAAATAATTTTTCCTCATGCACCGTCTTCTCCCCAAAAGAATGTTGACTTTAGCAAGATGAAGAATGTTCAGCAGGACCCTGCAACTCCTGTTGCTCCTGCTGTTGGTGAAGGGGAAGTCTCTGAAGCACTGAGTTGGGGCTTAGAGTTTTGTCAGAAGAAAGGTTTGGGTCTTGACTGCTTCAAGTTTATAGGCATTGGGTCTGATAAACTTCGAATGATGTCTCGTACTTCTGAGGTTCAATTAGCAAAGTGTATAGATGAGGCCTTCACTGTCCCTGATGCAGAACTTGAAATATCCAAGAAACCCTTACTCAAAGTTGCTGATGCTGGGTTATCGATGATGTACAAAGGTTCTCTCCAGATGAGAGGTTTGCGGACTGGGTTAGAAGAAAAAGAGAAAAATTTTGCCCTTCACGAGCGCGATTATCAGGTTGAGATCTAGAATCTAAAAGAGCAACTTGCGGAAAAGGAGAAAGAGAGAGTTGATGCCGTAGAAGCTCATAAAAATTTTGAGACTAGGTTAATTGGTGCTCTTGCTGATGTTGAAAGGAAAGAAGACGATATGAAGAAGGTTGTTGCGGAGATGAAAAGTTGAAAGAAGGTATGCGACGTATTGAAAGAAAATTGAAGGAGCAGGACAAGTCTTTCTTTGACAACTGCAATCGTATTTGGGAATTGTGCTTTGAAAGCTATGATAAGTTTGGGGCTAGACCTGGTGAAAAATGTTGGGATCTGGGTGACCGTGACAGTTTCTTCAGTTGGCTTTGTCGTCAGTATGAAGACTTGTCTCGTGTTATGGAGACCACAGTTGACATTGGGGTTTACTATTCTGCTCGTGCATTGTTTCACTTGATAAAACAGAGCCAGGATCCCTTGTTTACGCAACTTTGTGATGACTAGTACAAGTTTTCTTCTATGGATAACTTGACTAATATGACAAAGGCTACACAAATGTTGTGTAACAAGTATCTTAAGCAGTATTGGAGGTCTGGTGGTCGAGCTCATTATTTTGATAAAGTTAAGGAGAAGTTGCAGAAGGTATGCAATGTATTTAGCTTGTTGTGGTTTTTTCTATTCTTTTGTGTCTAACTTTTTCTTTTTGCTTCTTAGCAAATTGCAAAAGAGGCGAAGGCTGCTCAGAAGGAGGTGGAGGAGATTGCGAAGAGGGATGCTAGAGCCAAGGGTGAAAGTGGTGCTGGATCGGGCAATGTTAGTGGCGGCCATTCTTAGACTCTAGCTGTTTTTTCTTTTGTGAGATGAAAGGGTCTTAAGATATAATGGTTCTAAGTTATTGACTTTGTAATATATATATTTGGAAGTTGTTTTACTATTTGCCCATCCTGCGCAGGTTCCTCATGCTGAGCCTGTACAGGATGTCGAAGACGTTGCCCCGCTGTTAATGTGTAAAGATAACTTTGTTTTTGAGCCTAGCGAGTTTTATAATTTTTGTGCGAAATATGATGGTTGTGATGTTGATGATTTTTTTGCTCGTAAGTTTTGCTTTCGTTATTCTAAACTTGAGATTTTTTGGTGATTCTATCCTACAAAAAAAAATTATAGATGTGAATAAACGATACCGTAGTATCAGGCCTCCCAGTTGTCGAGTTAAATTTGACATGTAACGTTTACTTTTTGTGGTTGGACTCTGTTTTCTAACTTCTTCTTCTTATAGTCATCTGAGTCAAGTACTTCGCTGGCGAATGTTTTTGAGGACTATTTACGCCGTGAAGCGGATGAAATTATTAGCGAAGTTGTGAGCGACATACTTGGTGATGCTGTCGAAGTAGTTAGTTCTCAAGATGATTGATTTTATAAATACATTTTTTGTAATTCGGTAAGTTGTATTGCAAGACACCTTGTTGTACTGCGAAGTGTGTGAGTTTATCTTTGCTTATAAATGAGTATTGTATAATCGATTTGAATTTTATCGTCTTTCTTTTTGAAGATCTTGCTTTTTGTTTGAGGTGATTGTCTGTGTTTCGCTTAAGGACTGGTAATATTTTTGCTCTGACAAGATCAGTTTGAAGAATTTTAATAAAATTTTGAAACACCGTTTCTTCTTTTGGTTCAAAGTAGACGCGTATACTTCGCTTAGAGACTGAAAATATTTTCTTCTTAGTGAAATAATATTCGGAAAATTTGCCTTTTCGTGTGAAGTGGACGCGTGCACTTCGCTTAGAAGCTTGACAACGGTTTCACCTTGGTGAAATGAAGTCAAAAAATTTTTCTTAGCAAATTTTGAAACGTCGTCCCTTCTTTTTCGTGTGAAGTGGACGCGTACGCTTCCTTAGAAGCTGAAAACATTTTTACCTTAGTGAAATAAAGTCAAAAACTTATCTTAGCAAATTTTGAAACGCCATCCCTTCTTTTTCGTGCGAAGTGGACGCGTACGCTTCCTTAGAAGCTGAAAACATTTTCATCTTAGTGAAATGAAGTCGAAAAATTTGCCTTAGCAAATTTTAAAACGTCGTCCCTTCTTTTCATACGAAGTGGACGCGTACGCTTCCTTAGAAGCTGAAAACATTTTCACCTTAGTGAAATGAAGTCAAAAAATTTGCCTTAGCAAATTTTAAAACGTCATCCCTTCTTTTTCGTGCGAAGTGGACGTGTACGCTTCCTTAGAAGCTGAAAACATTTTCACCTTAGTGAAATGAATTCAAAAAATTTTCCTTAGCAAATTTTGAAACGCCGTCCCTTCTTTTTCGTGTGAACTGGACGCGTACGCTTTCTTAGAAGTTGAAATATTTTCACCTTAGTGAAATAAAGTCGAAAAATTTGCCTTAGCAAATTTTGAAATGCCATCCCTTCTTTTTCGTGCGAAGTGGACGCGTACGCTTTCTTAGAAGCTAAAAACATTTTCATCTTAGTGAAATGAAGTCAAAAAATTTGCCTTAGCAAATTTTAAAACGTCGTCCATTCTTTTTCATGCGAAGTGAACGCGTACGCTTCCTTAGAAGCTGAAAACATTTTCACCTTAGTGAAATGAAGTCAAAAAATTTGTCTTAGACTTATTTGAGTTGGATAAGTTAGCATTTTTTAGATTTAATAAAATATTGATGCTAACTTAATTTTGCAACATTTGTGCCGATATGGGAATATATGTTGGATATACTCTTCGGCATTTTATACTTTTAGTTGTGTAATGTAGAGACATATCTTTGGGAAAACTATTTTCTCATTTATATTTCATGAGATTTACAAAGAGACTGTCTCGTTAAAAACAACTCACCCTGTGGAGGGTTTTCCCTGAGTGAAAAAAGAGTGCAGCTCGATTATGTTGTAAGTTTGCTTGGAATAAAACTTCTACTTCTACTTTATAGGAAAGAAAACTACTCTTCTGGTTTGGCTAAGGATAGTATTTGCGAAGTCTTCTATATTTCAAGTGTGACTGAATTCTTCACCTTTCAGATTTGCTAGATGATACGCACCTTCTTTTTTTGTTCTAGTAATGATGAAAGGCCCTTCCCACTTTTATTGGAATTTTCCCACTGTGTCTTCATCTCTTTTTCTTTTGAGGATAAAATCTCCTGGTGCTAACTCTCTTGGTTTGACTTTTTTGTTTTACCACTTCTGAGTTTTAAGTTGGTACTTCTTGATATTCTCAAGTGCTTCATTTTTTCTTCTTTGAGTAGATCTTTACTTGTTGCTTGATCCTCTTCTGTGATCATTTGAATATTTGTTCTGGGTCCCTCATACTTTATTTCTTCGGGGGTCATTACTTTATCTTCGTATAGTAACTTGAATGGAGAAAAATCTGTTGGCCTTGGCTTCGAAGTGTTGTGAGACTAGATAATTCTTAATAATTCGTCGACCCATTTTTCTTTTTTAGGTCTTTTAAGTATTTTAAAATTCCAGTGCAAATTATCCCATTTGCTCTTTCGACTGCTCCATTGGACTGTGGGTGTCTTACTGATGCGAAGCAAAGTTTGATTCCCATTGACTGACAATATTCCCTGAAGTCTTCGCTGTCAAATTGCGTTCCATTATCTACTGTGATGTGTCTTGGGACTCCAAATCTGCATATGATGTTTTGCCATAGGAATTTTTTCATTGTTTGAGAGGACATGTTGGTGATTGGCTTCGCCTCAATCCACTTGGTGAAATATTCAACTGTAACTATTGCGTATTGGTAATTGCCTTGAGCTGGTGGTAACTTTTCAACTATGTCGATTCCCCATCTTGCAAGAGGCCAAGTTGGTTCAATTGGTTGAAGGTTTGTTCCTGGTGCATTGACTTTGCTCCCTGCCATTTGACAATTGTGACAAGTCTGAATGATTTATTTGCTGTCACTTTGGGCAGTTGGCTAGAAAAACCCTTACCTGAAGGCTTTCCCAACTATTGATCTAGCCCCAGCGTGACATCCACAGATTCCTTTATGTATTTTTTTCACAAGTTTTTCCCATTTCTCTTGAGATGCACTTTAGTAGTGGTTGGCAAACTCCTTGTATAGTTCTTCGTTGATGATTTTGTAACTTCTGGTCTTTTGCTTCATTCTTATTTCATCAACTTTATTTTCTGGCTCGTAAAGTCCTTTGAAGAATGCCATAATTGGAGCTCTCCAGTCTTCGCTTTCTATGATGTGTACTTCTTTCGGTTGTTTAACTTTTATTTTTGTTGAGGCTTCGGTGATAGTTTGGAAGAATACTTTCGGTGGTAACCCTAACTTTTAGGTGGCGGCTTTTGCAATTTCGTCTGCATCTATGTTACCATTTCTTGAGATACTTTTCACTATGAATCCGATGAAGTGTTTTTATCCCTCAATAGTTGGAGATACTTTGCTAACTCTGGATGTCTTGCTTTGTAATTTTTATCTATATGCCCAGCCACAACTTGAGAATCTGTCTTGATTATTAGCTTTTGAATTCCCATTGCTCTTGCTTTGCGAAGTTCTAACAATACTGCCTCATATTCTGCAATGTTGTTGGTGCATTAAAAGTCTAGTCTTACTTCGTATTTGAGTTTGATTCCAGAAGGTGAGGTTAGGATTGCTGCTGCTCCTGCACCGGTGAAGCCCCGGTGCCATCACAATAGATTATCCATTCTGGCTACTCCATTCTTTCTTGATTGTACTTTGAAGGTGTCCAATCTACTACGAAGTCAGCCAACACTTGGGATTTTATTGCTGTTCTTTTCTCAAATTTGATGAAGTATTAAGATAATTCTACAGCCCATTTTCCCAATCTTCCTAAGGACTTACAGCCTTGTAACACTTCTTTGAGGGGTTGATTTGTCGGCACTCTAATTTTGTACGCTTGAAAGTAGTGTTTCAACTTTCTGGATGCCATAAGTACTGTATATACAATTTTTTCAATTTCTAAATAGAAAATTTTTGATCCAGATAAAGCTTCAGATGCGAATTATACTGGGACTTGTCATGTTAAGCACTCATTTTCTTCTTCTTGTATCAATACTGCACTAACTGTACTTTCATTTGCTGATACATACAATAGCAAATCTACCGTTGGGTCAGGTGTTTCTAAAGTTGTGGGGTTGGATAGATGCTTCTTTATTTCTTCGAAAGCTTCTTGTTATGCTTGACCCTAGTTGAATTTTTCCTTTTTTCCTTTTAGTGCTTGAAATATTAGGAGGTTTCGCTTAGCTAATTTGGATATAAATCTGTTCAATGAAGCTAATCTTCCTGTCATCTTTTGGATGTCCTTGATGTTTCTTGGCACTTGCATATTCAGTATTGCCTTCACCTTCTCTGGATTCGGGTCAATTCCTTATGGATATGATGCACCCCAAAATTTTTCCTATTTGAGCTTCAAATGTGTATTTTTCTGGGTTCAACTTTAAATTTACTTTTCTAAAGTTTGAGAAGGTTTCTTGTAAGTCTTTGACATGGTCTTCTCTTTTCTTGCTTTTTACTACCAAGTAATCAACATACGCAAGCAAGTTTCTTGGTATTTGATCTTTGAGGACTGTGGATGTTATTCTGATGAAAGTTGTTCTTACATTGTGAAGTCCATCGGTCATTCTTTGGAAACAGTAAGTTCTAAATGGTGTAATGAAACTTGTGTATTCTTCATCTTCTTTTTTCATCCAAATTTGATGGTAGCCTGAATAGCAATCGAGGAAACTGAGCATTTCACTTGCTGCTGCTTGGTCTACTAGAGTATCTATTCTTGGTAGAGAGAAGTTGTCTTTTGGACATGCCTTGTTGAGATCTGTGAAGTCTATACACATTCTCTACTTTTTGTTTTTCTTCTGCACCATGACTATGTTTGCGAGCCAAGTTATGAATTGTACGTCTCTTATGACTTTTGCATCTAGCAATCTCTGAACTTCAGCTTTCGCAGCTTGTGTTCTGTCTTCGGACAACTTTCTAAGTTTTTGCTTTTTCGGCCTGAAGTTTGGGTCGATGTTTAACTTGTGTTCTATGACATCCCTGCTTACTCCTCCTAAGTCTTGTACAGACTAGGCGAAGATATCCTTATTACTTCGTAGGACTTATATTATCTTTTCTTCTTCTTATTTTGATAGATTTATGCCGATGATAACTTATCTTTCTGGCACCATTGGGTCGATCGGTACTTTCTTTGTGTCTTTACAAGGCTTCGCTTTTTCTTGTGTCTTCGTATTTTTAGTTTCAAGCTCATCATTTTCTTCTTCTTCTTGTATCACATGGATATTATTAAAAGCTGGGCTTGCATCTCTTTCTATGTTTCTTGCCTCTGTTTGATCGCCGAAGACGGTTATGATGCCATTGACTGCTGGCATCTTCATGATAAGTATGGGTAGCTTACTATGGCTTCAAACGCATTTAAACTTCCCCTTCCAAAGATTGCGTTGTATTGGCTGTGCATTTCAATAACATCAAATGCTATTTGCTCTGTTCTCGCATTATTCACTGTTTCGAATGAGACTGGCAAGATAATTCTGCCGACAGAGTTTATTTTCTTTCCGCCAAAGCCAACTAATGGGTGTTCGGCTCTTTCCAAGATTTTTCTGTCAATTTGCATTGCATCTAGAGTTCTTGTGAATATGATATCTGCTCAGCTGCCACCATCTATTAGAATTTTTGATACTGCCTAACCTTCAATGTTTGCTTCTATGACCATTGCTTCCATATGAGGGTAATCTTTGAGCTTGAGATCTTGTTCTGAGAATGTGATTAGCATGTGGGACCATCTTATTTTCTTGAATGGACCTTCGACTGCTATGGAGTTTACTCTTCTGAAATAATTTCTTCTTTCATTTCTTGTATCGATCTTCATGCTATTTCCTCCAAAGATTGTCATAATTATGCCTTTGCTTGGGATGATTGCATTCCCATTGCTTATTGACGCTTCGGGCATGTTGTTGTTGTGTTGAATTTGGTGGTTGCTATTTGCCACTGAACTTTCAGGATGGAAACTTTGCTGCTGACTTGGGCCCCATTGATTTTATGGGCACACTGTCAACGGTTGATAATTATAAATTGGCGGAGGTGGTGGCAACATGTGCTGAGGGTAAGTTATTGGCAGGTAACTTGTTCTTTGGGGAGCTAGATGGTTGATAACTTTCAGCTGCGAAGTTGCTCTATTCTCTTCTTGCACTTTTTCAATGCTTTTCTTTACTCTTGGGCACATCTTTGATGTGTGACCAGCCCCTTTGCCATGTATGATACAATACATTTCTTCGGACCTTAAAATTTTTCCTTTTAAAGTTTTTGTTTTGGTTATTATAGTTTGGCCTTTGTTGGAAATTTTTCTTGTAATTTCTGTTGCTTTAGAAATTTCTTTGATTGCTTGAGCTTGGACCTTAGCTATTGACTTCGCTTGTGTTGTTGATATGGTTTATTCTCTGAAATGGTCTTCGCTCTGAGTTTCCCATTCTTGAATGTTGAAAGTTGTTGTTTGGTCTTAACATGTTTCTTTCTTCTTTTTCTTCTTCTATTCTTTTCCTGTAATCTTCGTCAGACTCGCAGTACTTTCTCATTTCTTCGTATAGTTTTTTAACTGTGGTTGGTCTTTCCCTTTTGAAGTGTGATGAGAGTTGACCTGCTCGCAGTCCTTTGATTGCTGCTAATGACGACTTCGTCTGGTATGTTTGGTATTTGAGCTTTTGCTTGTATAAATCTTTTGTAATATTAGCTCAACGGTTCTTTTGGTTGTTGCTTGATGTTGAAAAGATCATCACTGGTGAGTTCAACTCTTTGTAAACTTGAAAATCTAGGAGCAGAGTTGTGCGAAGTTGATCCCAAGATTTGATTGACCTTGGTTTTAGCGAAGAGTACCAATGTTGCGCTGGTCCTCTTACTGCCATGATGAGCAACTTCGCTAGGGTGTTCGCATATCCCCCGCTTGATGCTACTGCTGCTTCGAAGCTCATAAGGAATTGTCTTGGGTCGGACATGCCATTGTAGGTTGGGATGATGTTGAATTTAAAACCTGCTGGCTACTTCGCTAGCTGAATGTCGATTGACAAGGGCGACTCTGTATCAATTGTTGCTATTTGATTTTGGTTCTCTTTGCTGTTGGTGTTCTTGCTTGCTGAGTTTGGATCTTAAATCATGACTTCGCTCTCATTTTCTATTTCTTCATTGAGCTTTCTTATTTCTGCTTCTGCTTTCGTAATTTTTTGCTTCAAGGACTTTTTCCTTGTCTTCGCTCTTGCTTCTTCTAGCTATTTTTCTTGACAGCAAGTTTATCCTCAAGTTCCTTGAGTCTTCTTTCTTCGTTTTGAGTTTCTTCTTCTTCTTAAACACGCCTGGTTTCAGTTTCTGTTGCCTCTTCTATCGTTGGATCTTGTACGACATTGTTGTCGGCCGTGGCTGTCCTTTTACTGGGTCTTCCCATTTTGATGGTCGTGAGTGTCTCGATCACACGAACGGACGCAGCCATATGTTGTGATGATAAAATCACACAAGTTAATAAGTGTTAAAAACAATATGCTGATCGCAATTGTATTTTATTCTGTCCAAAAACTTACACCCTAGGGTGTATTTATAGACCCCCTGGCTTCGTCTTTCAAGGAATCTTATAAAATTAGTCATGGCACCTCCTATACATTTATCTAGAAAGCACAACGGCGAAGTGGTGAAACACACTTCGCCCATTTTCTTTTGTCTCCTTAAGCAACTTTAGACTTGATCATGATTTCTTGACTTAGCTGACAACCTCATTGATTCTTCGTGCGAAGCCGCTACGTCAGTTTTGCTGGCCATCAGGAGTTTGGCGAAGTCATCTTCGCCAGATAACCTGAAACATGTGAAAACATATGTACGAAGTTTAAAATAGTCGTAGCGAAGTGTCCACATCATCTTCGCCGAATATTGAGTTATCTCAAATATTTATGATAAAAAGTTTATTTTCAGCTTCAAAGTTTAAGATGAGAGTTTGTATGTCAAAGTTATTCTCCAAGACTTCCTCTCTGTGTGCGTGGTGCCAAGAACACACGTGCGATCTCTTGCACACTGCGTCTGCGTGGTCTGTTTCTTGGTTGGGTACATATGTGTGTAGTTAGTCTCAGGTCAAGCATGAAGCGTGCATGCCCTGAAGAAAAGATTCGGACCCGGCGGGTGCACCCTGTTTCTTGTGTTTCCACGCAAAGAGCCTGACGGGCCAGGCAACAATGCACATTATTGGTCGGAGCTCGTCAACTGCCGTGCATCGATCGAGATCGTCAATAGAATATATGAGCTGTGGCCATTATCTCTCACAAATAAAAAAAATAAAAAGTGGATAATTTTTTGTGCGATAATAGCTTTTTCCGTCTGCCTCCTTTCCATGCGATCTCCCACCCCACATGCCCTCCGCCCGGGCTCAATAAAAGAAACAGAAAAAATTACGGTAGAAAAAAAGAAAGAAAAAGTTACGGTAGAAAAGAAGAGAGAAAAAAGCTGCTCCATCCGACTTCCTCCATCCCAGCCCCCCAGGCGCACGGGCTTGTTGAAAAAAAAGGGAAAGAAAAAATCTCGATAGAAAAAAGGAAAGGAAAAATCGCAATAAAAAAGGAAAGAAAAAAATCCCATAATCTCTTCCGCTCGCCGCATTGGTTCCTCTGTAGTCTCCACTCGCCTTCAGCCTCGCGGTGGCGCGTCCTCGCCGTCTTCCTCTCTCTCGCCGTCGCCCCCACCCTCGCAGTCGCCAGCGGCATAGGCGACGCGGCCACAAGCGGCGCAGGCGTACGTGCGCGGTCCTCAGCCCGCGGCCGTGCACCCTCGTCTTCGCCCTCGTCGTCGTCGGCGACATCGGCGGCGCGGCATCCCGGTTATGGAAGCAGCGAGGCATCCCGGAGCCAGAAGATGCGCAGGCGGTCTGTGCGCAGCCTCCAGCCGCCCTTTGCCATCGACAGGTCGTAACCTGACACTTTGACGGCGAGGACAATGTGCCAACCCTTATCTTCCCTTCGTGCCGTGCGAAACGGAGCACCCAGACGGCCAGACCGTGAAACCAATTGGCTATTTGTCTTCGGATCTGAACTAATTACATGGTCCTACATGTATTATGCATGCTAACTTCGATCCTGTTCAAAGGCGCTGCACGGCCATCACGATATCTGATCCACGACACCAATCTATAAAGGGGGACCTGCTTGTGTTGCCGCACGTCCACGACGCTCACCAGAGGAGGTCTGTAGTCATGCATTGATTCAAAAAGATTTGTCTATATAGGGTGCATTATTGTAATTTTTCTTTATATGTCGTGTTCCAAATCCGCACCATGAATGTGGCAAAATCAAACTGCAGGGTCTAATATTGGGTAAATAAATTTGTTGCCATTTACAAGTCAGCTAATATGGGTGTTTTTATATGCCTTTGTGCAGCCTGGTTTTTCTCTGTGAGAGCAGATGTTACCCTTTCGGTCTTCATTTTTTAAAAGTCAGTGCAAAAAAAATGGGTAGGGTAGGTCATCATTATGCTTGATGGCAGCAGGGTGACCTTGTCATTTTTATATTCATTTTATGTTTTTTTCACAAAACTCCCAATGGACAAGGGTGAGGTCGACATCAGACCTGTGCACCGCCAGAATTGGTGTTCCTGTTACAGCAACAAGGTTGTATCTGCATACGAAATGACTGTGGGATTGATCTTGGTTTATTCTTTAAGCAATACTATGCAGGCAGAGAAGGAAAAGAATGACAAATTTAATTAAAAATTTGAAAGAGTGGGAATGCGGTGAGGTAAGGATTTTTTTTCTGTGCCACGCGAACCTTCTGAACCACTATGTGCAAAAAGTCCTTCCAAAAGTGTTGAAGTTAGGGTAAAAAAAACATCCACCCTTAACCAACCTGGAAAAAAAGAGAGCTTGATTTAACTTACTAGGGTAAAGCCAAGGCATAAATTTCATTTTATTTTATGTGTCAGTGCAGCTTGTGTGCATAGCTCCCATTCTCAAACAGAATAGCCCAGTCAGCTCCATTGAACATCCAGTCCTTGAGGTGTTTAGTAAACTACTACATTGAGGCTTGCTGAACCAATAAGAAATCTCTAGGTGACTTGGTTGTTTAAATTACAAAAAAGAGTTTGTCGACCGGTAGAAAGCACGTCTCAGTGCATCTTTGCTTCGAAGGGGTTTCAAGTCTCTCTTATGTGTTTACAATTATGACATTTTTTTCCCAACACACTAATGCCTTGTATGCTTCAGGATATGGTAGCCATGCATTTAGGCACATCAACACATGGGAGTCTATCTTTTTTATGTTGGTCAGACTGTTTCTTCAATTCATATGCACTGAATCTGTGTGAATCATGCAGTCAATATTTCAAAGATATTGAATTTCTTATGCTTTTTTCAGGTTAGTGACAACTCAAGGGGGGTACTTCCCTCACTCTGACGGGGCACAGGTACTACCAGTTTTTGGTGGATTTGCAAAGACAATAAAATCATATGAGCAGAAGTTGGTTTATCTTTAGATGATCCCAATATCAGGTCAGTTTGAGCAGTGATCTTACATTTTAGTTAGTAACTGAATGCAACCATACAATTAATCAATAATTATAAGTAGTTAGTTGTTACGAATTACAGTCAAACCACACCAAATAATTTATCAAATTTGATTCCATTCAGCCAACTGTTTAAAGCAATATGACTTGGGCAATATGGAAGAATAGGAACAAATGGCTATTGAGAAACCTTTCCAACTAACCCTGATGCGGTCCTTTACAATGCTATCAATTCGCTGCAGATGTGGGGAGATTTGCTGAAGGGAGCAGACAAGGTGAAACTATCTAAAATGGTGGAAGGCCTAGAGACCTGGATTAGCAACCGTGTTCGCTACTCAGCTATTAGTTCTGATATTGTTACCCTGTAATATAGCGTTCTGAAGGTGTTTAACTCGCTTTTTTGGTCAGCATGGACGCTGCTCTGTTTTTGTTTCTTTCCTGTACCCCAAACTGGGAACACCAGTGTGTAAGAACCTCAAAATTGCCTGGCTTGATACACAATCTTTATTCTAGCAATTACTTATTTAGAAATGTATTGTAACGCATTGTAACGCACGAGCACAATATTATCTTGGATTGAATGTCATTGTAACGCACGAGCACAATATATTGTAACGCACAAGCACGAGCATAATATTAACGCATTGTAACGCACGAGCATTGTAACAATTGTGTTTATGAACTTTGTTTTTTGGATTGAATATCATTGTAACTTTGGTATTTTAATTTATTGTATTGTTATCTTATCGTGCGATCTATGTGTTTTTAGTAAAAATTTAGCTGTTCCGTAGCAATACACGGGCACGATACTAGTTGAATACAATATATGAGTTGTGGCCATTTTTGCACACTTTGTGGCGATGAGGATTCGAACTCATGACCTCTCTCTCGCACGGTTTCTGCCTTAACCACTACACTATCATATGTGTCCATAAGTAGTTTTAGTACCTCACATATTATATTAAACCGAGTGTAAATATCTTTTTTGATGCCCTAAACGATTTTAAATAGAAAAGTTATCAACTACAGAGTTTCATAACTTTTTGAAATCTACATTTTTTGTTTAGGAAGTTTTTCCATCCGAGGTGGTTTATAAAATTTGAATTTTAAATTTAAGAAATTCAAATATAGGTTTAACATGGCAAGATGAACTCAAATAAAAAAAATTGCAAACTACAACCTTTCATAACTTTTCGAGATTTACAAATCTTATTTTGGATGTTTTTTCATCCGAGGTCATTTAAAAAATTAATATTTTGAATTTTTAAATTTAAACATAGTTTAACATGGCAAGATAAACTCAAATGAAAAAGTTTTTAACTACAATATTTCATAATTTCTCAAGATTTACAAACTTTATTTTGGGTGATTGATCATTTGATCATTCAAAGTTTAGAATTCAAACGTAGTTCATAAATCATATTATTTTCTCTCGTAGTTTTATAAACTTTAGGAAGACATGTAAAGATTTATGAATAAATTTATTTTTACTTTGTCAAATGAAGAAATTACCAAACTAAACTTTGTAGACCTTGATGAGTTAAACAACTTTATAGTTGAAAACTTTTTTATTTGAATTCATTTAAGGCTTCAAAATTTGAGTTAAAATTTTATTTGCCGAGTGCATTTTTGTTACACTCGGCAAAGACCTTCTTTGCCGGGTGTCAAAGAAAGTCACTCGGCAAAGAGGCCTCTTTGCCGAGTGCCAAAGAAAACACTCGGCGAAGAATTCTTTGCCTAGTGTTTTTTCTGGTACTCGGCAAAGAGGCTTCTTTGCCGAGTGCCTTTTCTTTGCCGAGTGTTTTTTTGGCGCTCGACAAACAAGCCTCTTTGCCGAGTGCCCAAAAAAACACTCGGTAAAGAAAAAACGCTCGGCAAATTATGATTTTCCGGTAGTGATGGCTTGCTCTGCTAGCTAGAAGCACAGTTATACCTCGTAAGTAATAAGTATGTAAACGGCCAAATTATTGTGTAAGCAGGCCAGAGGGCTAAGCGCTTCACATGCACCTCGCACGTTGCACGGACGATAGATCGAGCAATCGCCCATGCATAATGGCCCGATCTAGCTCGTCATAACTGCCATGCATGCCGCGCTGCATCGAGCGCGAGAGGTTGCCAAATTTCCAATACAAAATTAATGCTCAGCCTGTAAAACCGAGAGCATGGTGTTTACTAAGAGGAATCGATCTGATGACGGAATCCCAAAATGCAGTGCGGTATATGTTAGCAAACACAGGACAGCGACAGCGTAGATGTCACACGTAAACTACCCGCCCCCACACACCCACACACCCACACGCACACGCGCACACACACGCACACACCCACACGCACGCGCGCGCGCGCCCGCGCGCACACACACATCTCTATAACTTCTGTGCCCGGCACGAGCACAAATTTACAGAGATTCTTTGTTTTTTTTGAAAACACTGTAGATGAATAGCAATGGGTAGATATGTAAGATTTAGCGACAAGGTTCATCAATAGTAATGGGTATACTGTTTCTTAACGGGTTCATTACTGTTCCATAATGGATTGTATTTTTCTTAACGGGTTTGTTTATTGTTATATAATGGGTCATACTATTTCTTAACGGGTTAACCACTGTTTCATGCCAGGTTTACTGTACCATGACGGGTTTGATACTATTTATAAACGGGTTCTCTTTTTTTTCTGTCCTTTTTTTTCTCTTGCCCGCGCGCAGCGCGGGCCCCAAATCTAGTATCATATATATCCCTATATAAGTATTTATAGAAGACTAGGCTGACATATTTTAAAATTAATGAAGTCAGCGCAAATACTTAGAATAAAATTAGAAAACTGCAAGAACACGAGAAATTTAGGCAGTCATGTTCCCCATATAGGATGTCTCCAACACGAGACTCACTGCGGCACCCAAACCTAAAATGATCTTCAGCAGAATACCACAAA
>CM041638.1:34593900-34606256 GCA_023333625.1 Bothriochloa decipiens
GTGTAGCTAATAACATGTGTCTAAGCAACACTGTTTTGCACCATGTATTAGCCTAAATGGCACACAAAAGATTAAATTAGGTGTTGCCGTACACAACACAATCCAATTGCAGTAGCCAAGCATCAGATGTGGTATATTTAGCATGGTTTAAGGACAGCGGACTAGTTTTTAAGGTGAAACTTGAAGAGGCTTAAATTTATAGCCAAATCATTTAGAAGTCCAATATTGTAGTCGCATCGTCATTTTAAGTACATACTACAATATGTCACAATAGAAATCAAAGGGTAGGTTTTTTTTTCACCAAAAGAGACTATTTAAACCTTGTGTTCATGATTCACAATAGCTTACAAACATCAAAACAGAAGTGTTTCCTCCTATAGATCAATCCAGGTAGCTCTTGACCTTATATTCACATATATGTCTATTTACAGGAAAATAGAAAAGAAAATATACACATAAAAGCAGGGATCATCGACTAAGCTATCACTAGATATATAAAACATAAAAAAATATACCAACCTTTTCCCCCAAATCAAATCAAGCAAGCAAAGCTTAGATGCACCAGTTTAGCACAAATAAGCTAGCCAAAAACAGATGAAGCGAATAAGGCTCACCGACAATCGATCCATCTACAAAAGCTCGATTACTACAAGATGATCGAACCATAAAAAACCCGGACCATACTCCGGACACTATCACCCCCTGCGTCTCGTGGACCGCGACGGCGACGACGAGTAGGAGGAGACGTTGTTGCTAGCCGCCATGGACGCCACGGCCTTGGCCCACACCAGGAGCTCCCGCTTCATCCGCTTCTCGTCGCCCCAGATTATCGGGTCCACCGGCCGGTCCTTCTCCGTTGCAAGGAACAACAGGGCCGCCTCCATGCCCGTCATCTCCCCGTCGCCGCCGCTCGCTGCCAAGAACAGCGGTCGTCTTACCGTCTCCGCTTCCAGAGCCATCGATGATGATCTCCCTCCCTCCTCCGATCCGCACGCACCACAACCGGCCGCTGAAGGTCTCGAGAGCTGCCTCCAACTCGATCGCGAGCACCGTGTGTGTGCTAGCTAGCTGTGTGTGTGTGTGTGTGCTCCCGGATGACTCTGGATGAGAACGCAGCGACGACGCAATCGTCGTTTATATAGGAGGAGCCTAGGAGGAGCCTAGGAAGGATATTGACACGAGGAACTCGCGCTGCGCCGTCGTCGTCGGCGACTGGCCACTGGAGGTGTCAATTTTATACACGGGCGGGTGCGCACAGTGCACATGCGCTCGCGTAATATCTGGAAGGGCGAGACCTCGCGGCGGGGCAGCGAGTGACGCGGAGCGCGCCGCGTCTGCCGGGGCGCTCAGATACCGTTGGGCCGTCGCGGTCCGGCCGGGTCTCCGCCGCGCGCGCGCGGAACGTGACGACGGGCATGGCCGCTTGTGCTCGGACAGCAAAAGCGAACGTGTGCTGCCGTGCGTGCCGGTACAAGGATATTCTACGTGCTGCTAATAAGGCACACGACGCGACAGTTTGTGGCCACAACAGGTTTTGAGATTATTCTCTCTGTAGTGGTATGATGATCAAACGTTGTGGGTTGTGGGCCAGCATGTAGGAGTATATCGAGACGTGGTATCCATATCCGGTCGTTCTCAGGATCTCGAATAATGATCACACACGGGATAATGTATAGACTATCCACAGTATATCATCCTACCTGCCTTTTTATATGATAAAACATGGATAGGAGGAGTACGGTGCTTACCTGCTTACGTATCGGAAATTTCTTGTGATTAAAAAGCACCAAGTAAAATATGAAAACCGCCAAAACAAACGCAACGCCGAGTATATTGCAGAAATTTTCTTGGCGGTTCAACCTAAGGGTGAATCTATAACTCCTATGAAAATAAATTCTACTAGGGATTTTTTTCAACATATAAGCTATCCACATCAATAATTCACTATAAGTTGTAATTATAGCCAACTAGCATATACTTTCTCCGTTTCAAATTATAGTTCACTTTGATTTTTTTGGTTCATGCATTTTGCTATGTATCTAGACATATTATTTATCTAGGTATATGGTAAAATGTATGAACCCAAAAAGTCAAAATGAACTATAATTTAGAACGGAGGGAGTATAATTCTTATATTTTATCTTCATCCACACTAATATGTATTTAGTTATCTACAAAGATATGTTAAACCATTCATCAAAATTAGTTTAAGATAGTTTTATTTGTGTAACTATAAATATAAATAGTCTAATTTTTTTAAAATTGTTTAGAATACCTGCAGCAAATTTAAAGCCTCACGTGTTACCTACACTTAAAAGTAACTTGTGATTTAGTGGCTGATAAATTCCTTTTGTATTCACTATAGTAGTTATTGTAATGCATATTCAAAATCCTAAATGAATTCAGATGGAAAAAAGTGTAGACTAGAATGTTTTAGATCTCTTCGAACGCTACAACTTTACTTCAGGCCATTTCTCTATCCAGGATCATTTGAACATTCATAAAAGTATTAATTTTCAAATGGTGATTTTTTTCTTGGCAGTTTAAAATAGCACTCAAGGAAACAATGGTTATTCTTTGCAGTTTAAATCGATTTTTGCTGATGCTTGTGATTTTTTTCACAATGTGTAGGCGCCACTATAAATGAATTGTGGATATGCTACAAACCGACAGTGGAAATTCATTATACTGGTTGTTCTCTTAACCTAGTACCACTCCAAATAATTTATTTATTTTTAATTTTTCAAATGGTCTATTAAAACAAGTCTACAATTTTATTTGTAGTTGACTACTTTTTCATTTTTAATACCTCAAATGATCTCACATGAAAAACCGGTTAAAATCTTGTAATCTAAACCTTTGTAGTTGAATTTTTTCTATTTATAAATCTATTTAGAGTTTCAAATTACCTTGGTGGTTTAGTCGTACTAGTATTTTTTAGTGGTTGAATATAACTGCCAATAGTACAAATTACCTTGGTGGTTTTCTACAACCACTATTATGTTTTGGTGGCAGGATTTCGACACTTAAGAAAATTCTAAACCGCTACGGAATTTTCATTTTGTGGTAGCAACGATAGGTGCTGCACGTCGTGGCAGGCGTGGGTGACCGGCAGATCGAGGAGTTCCACAAGCGGCGCACGAGGTTTTCATTCTCAGTGGTTATGGCGTGAGGGTGAGTGATATAGATGTATTAATCTGTGATAGCGTGATGAACGGTGCCCGTTGGTGTTGGTCTCATGGTCTGGTACTGTTAGTACGTAACTAGGGGCGTCAAATTGACTCTGCTGCTTGAAGAATTAATCTGGGACGGAAATCGATCAGTCTAGCTAATGTACTGTGATTGATCTATTTCGTGTCTTCGTCACTTCATTTTTTATTTCTCAGAGCATATGCCAATATAGATTCGTACTTTTCTCTTGGACCTGATGGATCTCCGATCCTGTCAAAGGTAGGTTTCGTTTCGTTTTTCCACACCAGATGATATACACCCCCACATCTTCAAGACAACAATTTGTTTGTTGCCTCTTCTGCTCACCATTAGCTATCAATCGCTTTAGTGAATCCTTGGCTGATCGTGCTCTCTCCCTATCCTCTCCGCTGTACCGTGATGGCTATCAGTGTCATCACATCCTAATCTCCTCAGTGTTTTGCATTAAAAAAAACGGCGCCAGGTAATGCTAGAGGAATTTGTTTCCACTGATGTGACGCCTACAACGAACCACTGTGTATTTGCTACCACAATGTATATAATAGTGCTGAGATTTCTGTCCGTATTTTGAAATCAAAGGGAGAAAAATAGTATCTCTGTCGCGTTCCAGCTTGCACTCGCCTTCTATCCATTTCAATTTCACGTGACCAAGAGCTCGATAGCTGCAAACTACAGCGACGTCCATGAACAAGAATTTCCAGCCTTTTGCACATCTTGCTTCGTCGTGATAGCACGCCGATGTTTATACTGCAATTAAGATGAGTAGGCGGCGATCATCACTCACCACTCAGGTGAGCTAGAGAAATTGAACGGCCGGATAGTGGCGTTTTTTTTTTTTTGGAAAGAAACGGATAGTGGGGGTTGTTCAGCATACTCACGTCGTCGTCTCGTCGTTGATAGGATCCTGGGACGCCGGTGATCGCTCCAAATCTCTATGGAATATTCCGTTGTGCGGATTGGACAACTTTACTTCTTTCACAACCAAATACTAACGAGTAGGTGTACTTGAGCGGGACGCAAACTAGCCGCTGTTGCCGTCGAAGGTCTAAAGAATCGAATTAACTATGCAGACGGGAACGTTTATGGGTGTGATTTCGATTCTTACAGGAAAATATTTAATGCGACAATGCCAGTTTTCAGTGAACGGCTCCTGATGGCTAATCACATTCTATCGCGGTCTCGTTTTCTTCTTTCATATTCATACTACACCCTGGTGACCTGCAAGACATCAATTTCTTTATCGCCTCTTCTGCTCACCACACAGGCTCTTCTTCGGGCCAAATAATCCTAGGGCCCGCGGTTCCTCTCATTGATTAGTATATCAAGGAGGCGCTTTGTACAAGATCCGTATATTCGAGCTATTTTAGGAAGGCCCCGTTTAGAGGACAGGAAATTTTATTTTATAATATGCCAGATTATCTAGGCTGAAGGGATTCTGAGATATTTTCACAGCCCGCAACCTACAATGCAGCTAGTTTTCACTGTCCACGACTCATAGCAGTTAATCTTGAAAAAAAAAACACATAGTCACGCAAAATAGATTTTAACACGAGGCAGAGCAACATTTGGATTCAAAATATGATAATTTGACTAGTATAGAGAAGAAGTCAGGCAATATACTCTCTCCATCTTAAACTATAAGTCATTCCAAGAATCTTAGAGAAATCAATGCATTTTAAGTTTAACCAAATTTATATGATGAGATAATAATAATTAGGATGTCAACTCAGTATCAGTGGATTCTTTGTTAATTATATTTTCATAGTGCACCTATTTGATATCATAAATCTTTGTAATTTTTTTGTATAATTTTGGTCAAACTTGAGATATTTTGACTCTCCAAAAATCTCAGAATGACTTACAATTCGGAATGAAATGAGTAGATTTTGACACAATTTCGCGTATAACATATAGTCAGCCGTTAAATGTTAATATTAACTCACGGGTATCATGGACATAAATTTATTTATACAAGGTTCATGTGCATGGTATCTCTGCTTTTCTAGCCATCCGATCGCTCTCCACCAACGGTCCACAATTTCTCCAACCATAGTAAAATTTGTCAACTTACATATAATTTGACTAATGTTAGCCAGAACTAATACAATTTGACTTTTTCATCATTTGTCAAATACATTTATTATTTCCCGGGAGAGGTGCCTACCTCTTTAGCTCAGTGAAATCTGAAGTGAAGATTCCTGTGCTCATGCATCGAATTAGCTAGAAAAGAAGGCTGGCTATCTAATTGATCGATCTACTGACAAGGTCGATTGCTCCAAGCCGATCCATGGAATTAAAAAAAAAAAACTGAGTGTACACTATCCTCTGCTGCGTGTCATGGACAGCCACGGCGATGACGACGGCGAGGAGGTGGTGTTCTTGCCGCTGCTGGCCGCCATGGAGGCCACAGCCTTGGCCCACGCTACGAGCTCCCGTTTCATCCGCTTCTCGTCACCCCAGATCACCTCGTCCACCGGCCGGTCCTTCTCCGTCGTGGCGAGGAGCACCAGCACAGCTGAGAGCTCCCCGTAGCCGCCACCGCCGCCCGCGGCCAGGAACGGCCGCCGCGAAACCATCGTCCCCGCTTCCTGAGCCATCGATCGATCAATGATCCTCGCACACTCACCACCCCGAGGTCGAGCGAGCACTCGAGCAGCTTGACGAACTCGATCGGCGTTTATGCAAGAAAAAGAGGCGAGAGCACTGGATGGTGCAGGTGCTACTCGTGAGGACTGAGGAATATAATTGCCACGAGGAAGTCGTCGCGCCTTCGCGTCGCTTTTATACGCGAGCGGCCGAGCGCCCATGGAATCCTGGCGCCGCACAGCGTGTGATGAGGAGCGCGCCGCGTCTGCCCGGCAGCCCGGGTGCTCGGATTTGGTTGGAACGTCGCGTTCGGGCCTCCCGCGGATTCGGTAATTCCAGCAGGCATGCGTATTCTGTTCGGGCAAGATGCTACACACGCAACGCACGAGGCGATTCCTTTTTTAAAAAAAAATTAACGCACGAGGCGATTCTCGCGAGGTGCACCAAAACGAACGTGCCAATTTGTCATGGCACCAAGATACGCTAGAAACGTATACCCGTATATATCCTTCGTCGATCTAAGGCCCTTCTTTTTTATCAAAATCGATCGAAGGACCGGAGCCTGGAGCCTTGATTACAGATTACCCGCCATCACCGACGATCTACATGTACTGTTAGATAGTAAAAAAAAAAAACATGTACTGTTAGATGTTATGGGCCATGCGCCAAATAATTTTAAATAAATTTTAAAGGCCCACTCACACATGCATGTATATATAGAAAGGTAGGAGACTTTAGTCCCACCTTACTATTTCAAGAGGAGTGAGGCCAACTTAAATAGTTGAGCTATCTCTATCTTGTTAGAGCTATTGGGGAGAGGAAAAGGAAGAACCACACGCGCGCTCGCTCGCCTCGCCGGGCGGGGCTAATGGGCGTGCACGCACGACATGCGCGTGAATGGTCCGCCAATTTCCCGCTGCCCCGACCCTTGCGGGTGCGCACTGTGATTGAGCGGCTAATTACTTTTCTATTTGCTGCGACGCGTGTATAAATATGGAGCGAGACATCGTCCTCAGCACTGAGAGATTCATCTCTTCCTCGCCACAGTGCTGCGCTGCCGCCGTCTTCCCCATCCCATCGCCGACGTGCCATCGGTGTCGGGAGAGCAGGCTCCGAAGCCTACGTCTCCTCGCGTCCCTGCACGGGGTAGGGGGCGTATCAGGTTTGCACGGGGTAGGGGGCGTATCAGGTTTTTGGGAAGCACCGTTGCGACTGCTCGCTGGACGTCTTCTTTCCTCTACGCCGCTGATCCGGATTTCAGTCGACGGTCTGCTACGTCTTCCTTCGCCGGCAATCCCACTGTAAGAATATCGATTCTCTCTCCGTTGTTTGTTCTCGCATTCTCTCTGTTGCTAGTATCAAATCATATACCTGTGGTACATACTATTAGTCTTTTCCTCATTGTTGGAATTAATTTATACATCGCTAAATTGCTCTTATTTCCAACATGTACCAGTATCGCTGAGACTAAGACTTCGTTCTGTGGTTCTGTGTAAGTGTGCAGTGTGTGTGGGCCGCTTTTGCCACCAGCCTGGGTGCATTAGAGGTTCCCTGTTCTTTTGAACAATGCTGGCCATGGTGTAGAAAATGGCTCAAGAATGCACCTCAGTTTTATGCTATTGACATTGCGGCCATCTGTTGGTCGATATGGAAGATGAGAAACAGTATCTGTTTTGAGAGGAAAAAATTAAAGAACCCTTTATCAATTGTTAGTCATGCTTGTACGCTAATGAAACATTGGGCAGGTCTGTTGAAGAATGAAGACAGGACCATGCTGATCAAGGGCGTGGACGACATGTACAAGCTGGCTGTACAACTCCTGACAAGGCAAAACTTGGCGCCATCCAGACTGATGATCATGCCACCGGAAGCCACGGTGCAAGAATATGAAGACTCTCAGGCTGAAGCGCAGGCGACCCACCCAGCAGATGGAGAACAGGAATAGATCGTCTGGAGCTGGCCTTCTTTGCTGGTCTCTGGTCCTTGGCGTTGTTTTGCTGTGCTTCATAATAGATGTACTGGATGTAATGCTGCCTACCGGCTCTTCTTTTGTTTCTTTGCCTTTGGCCAACACTGCTGGGCTGATCTTTGCTTTTCATTCCGAAAATTCTACAACTCTGATGTATTTCCGTTTTAACTAATGGAAATGGGGACCCCCCTTGTTCGAAAAAAAAAGTGTGCAGTATGTGACTTTGTAATAGGTGACCTGCTATCAGAAGCAGAGAAATTTCTATGTATGCACGGTAGGATCCATCGTCGCCTCCGTTTTGTTGATGTTGTAAGGATGCGGGAGCCTAGTGACCCAAGTGATTATTATGTCTATTAGTTGATTATAGAGAGCCCGAAGTAATATGTGTTTAGCTTTGAGGACAATTTTCAGTTTTGGCCAACAATTCAACTTGATGTAGTTCATTTTAGGCCCAGTGTTTACAAGATTCACTTTAAATGTGATGTCACCAACATATCAAACGACTCAAGCACCACTCAAAGTATTACAAGCAAAGTAGCGATAAATCAAGTAATATGTACAGGAGAATACCAAACAAAGAGTGAAGATGAAAATTTACATGAAAACCCCTAGCAAGGAAAATCATAAGGGATTACAAGCAACCCACTATGAGATAAAGCAATATCGAAGGTGAAAGTCTGCAAATATTAGGAGGTTTTGAATCCCTCATGAATCTCTCGTCCAGTAATGGATTTCGTAGATCAAACACACACACACACACTCTCTCTCTCTATAGGAGAAGGGAGCACGTCCATTTAGGCTGGTTCGAGCTCTTTCCTAAAGAATCTTTTAGGTTATAAAATATTACAAATAAGCTCCCTCAAATGGAGCTGAAAGTATCACAGGGTCTCTCTTCCCTTTTTGTACACATGTAAAGTAGCATGCACCTCGAGGTGTTATTGTGGTTAGCAACTAGTATCATGCATGAATTAAGATCATAAGTATTAAAAGGCACAAATGAGGGATGTCAAGTGCATGATGATGACAATGAAAAATTAATAAGTATCAATCAAAAATAGAAAAATGAAACATGACAATATGAAAATTTAAAACAAAATTTCAGGTCTTAAATGATTTCAAATTATAAAGTCATCAACTACAAAGTTGTAGATCATTTCGAGAACTATAACTTTGATATAAATTTTTTCTTTGTCCAACTTAATTTAAAAAAAATTAAAATTTTACTGTATGCACCTATAAATGTCAACCGCCTCTATAAATGCCTTCCTTTTAGTCAGGTGGAAAGCCTAGACGCCTCTAATAAAAATATAATTGTAGAGGTAGTTCAGTCTTCTAAAATACTGGACATTTTTATAGACGACCGGAAAGATTAACAAACCTCTAAGAATTAGTTTATAAAGTCGCATTAACTCAAAAGCCATTTTTAGGGACATATTGTGATAATAGAGTCACATGTACCGAAAATGAAAACATTTCTAAAAGAATCATTTTCAGTTTGCAATAGTGTGTCCGGTCCTGTTTTGGGAATTAGGCATCTTTTCTTTTTCTGCACAACTTACACGCAGTTTTGCAACATATCAATTTGTTCTTTGCGTCTTATGCAGAGGCTCTTCGGCCCCTGCCTCTCGTTATCGTATCATAAACACTAATCTCACTTGGTGTACGATCAACCACAGGTTAGCGTCACCAAATCTTTGCATTAAATACGTTCAAGGACAATGACAACGCTAATAAGCAGTACAAGTACTAACTTCAAAGTAAAAAACAAGTGGTAGTTACCAACTCTACAATACTCCTATCACTCCGTCCTAACAAGGAATCCAAACGATTTTCACCTAATAAAATAAGGTGTTTGAAAAAAGACCACCTTGCTTCTCCATAATTAGGGCGTACTTTCTTTACTTAACGATTGTCCTTTTACCTGATAACAATCGCTTAGAAGGAATCTCAGTATTTACTATCAAAATAGGACAGAGGAGAAAGGAGGTTGAGGACCAGATAAATCCTTTATATATTAGGATGGAGTGAACATAATATTATTTGAGGATGCCTCAGTTCTGGCGTGAATTGTGAGTGTGGAATGTTAAACTCTGTCTTTTATGTTAATGAAAATCCGGGGCGTCTTGCCCTCGGACTCTAAGAAAAAAAACTATTATTCGAGAAATAATCACCTATGTAGATAATCTGTATTTGGCAAGGGCAAATATATCTGTCGCATTCCACCGTAGATTATCGCCTTCCATGGACACTCAACAGGCATTATGATCACAAAGCTAGACCCGTAAATTGCAGCGACGTCCATGAACGTCTGAACGAGAGAGAATTTGAGCCGCTTTGCAACTTAGTTGTGTAGTGACAGCCAGGCGATATCGATCGACTTGTCGTGCAGGTGAGGATAACGTTTCGTTGCAGTGCTGTATACGAGTGTTGATGTTGCAGCGGTGATCTCCATCTCCAGAGTCCAGACAAGCGAATTGGGAGAGGCTCATGGCAAGCGTTTCTTCAACGTATTCAAGGGAATTCTTTTTTTTCCCGGAGGAAAGAGAGAAGTATGTTAAAATGAGTTTCTTTTTTTCCCGGAGGCCGGAGGAAAGAGAGAATTATGTTAAAATGAGTTTGCACAATACATCGTCAAATTAGAAACAGATATTCTGAAAAAAATACAAAAATATTGCATCGAAATTTCTCTCTAGTCTCCTTCCTTATCGACCTTCGTCCGTGTACAGTCAATGCTCCACACATTATGGGCAATCACGATGCTGAACGCTTAATTATTAAAAAGTACTAACTGAAGAAGCTTCTACATATATAAGAGGCATGTGTCCGTTCTTGAGCAACCGATCAAACAAGATGCTAGAAGTCCAGCGACGTGCCGTTAGACTAGGAACTGGCTAACAAGCCATGATCGATCGTGTGAGCATAGACCAGGTCTTGTAGCCGCTGTAGTTGCAGCATCGATAGAGCAGATGCACAAACTGGATGAAACTCTTCAAACGATTTTGTAGTCACGGCCCTCTCCCTCCCCGTCTGGTGTTTGTATCAGACCGAAGGCCAATCCAGCAGAAGAGCCCATCGGTGGACATGGCCCAAACCAACCTGGCTAGGCCACCGGCCTAACCGCAATTTTAGCCCAAATAAAACCCGTGGAAGTACGAACCTCTTGACCTAACGTATTCCAAAGTCCAAACAATAGGCTATTTCATCTCCTAATCCTAAAACAGTTGGTCAAAAAAATAATCCTAAAACAATTGGTCAACGGAAGATAACATAATATTCTTAAAAGGTCCGCTGAGGGGATTCGGGATACACTTATTTACTAAGATAAGAGTAGCATACTACAAATAGCTCAGCCTCGACCCAAATGATTTCTCAGTGCCACTGAAATATGCTTTCTTCGGTGTCTTAGCAACTGAACTAACAAGCTGGGTTCCTAGGAAGATAAAAATGATAAGTATTAAAAGGTCTTGCTCGTGCAATATATATTCACTCCGGCACTTTACTTTTAGTTGCCAACTGAGAGGGTGTGCATCGTTTCTTCATGGCACCTGGCTTATCAAGGCCCTAAGGACAACAAATACACAAGCAAGTAACAAGAATCAATCCAGAAACGAAACTTTTTCTAGAAAAAATGGTATCATACTGCACAACATATGACATACCTTGAACATCTGCCTTAGCTCAGCTTCCCTAGCTTTCACCTGTAAAAGTAGGGGAATACGTGTCATTTCAAACTGAAGCAACAAAAATGTTGAAAGTCTGAAAAGCTTTCCAGGAAATAAATCATCATACATATTGATTATCGTCGCCCTCAAAGTCACTCCACTTTACAAAGGATCCACCAATTGGCAAACTCGCTTTCACGTGACCAGCATCGTATAGGACAAAATTGCTGGGGTGCTTCATACCAAAATCTCCATTTCTGGTGCAACCATAGCAGTGACCTTTATATTAACCAAAAAAAAAAAGAGTTAACTGCAAAGGAACCAACCAAGAACAAACACACAATAATGTTAAAGGTAGTAAAAAGTCATTATGCAAACATGATTGTGCATTAACCAGTTTGAGATACTCCAGGGCAACAACGGTGGCACACATGGAACAGGGGCAAACAAGCAGGTTCACACAGCCAGAGAAACATTACGATTACAGGCAAAATAAGTTGAATTTAGTGTGAAAAAATAACTGAACTTCAGCAATACTTGATTTAAGATAAAGAGTATACAATACCATTGTCATTAAAATTAACTGTGCAGAAGCAGTTAACCACCAGTTCTTTATGTTTTCCTTGTCGGATACATTTGACTTCCACAAAGAAAAGATTCTCCAAGCTACATTCATTTGGACCAGCCCCTTTAATCTTTGTAGTAAAATTGAGATGATAGTACCAAATCTGTTTCTCCCAAATTGACTGGTAGTGTAAAACATCTTTGAGTTGATGTGCAAGATCCTAAAATAAGAAGCATGGATCAGATCAGCAATTGTTACATTTACAAGGTAAGACAGCGCAACAATGGTAACAAGATACACAATGAAGGCAGAAAGGAGAGAGAGAGAGAGAGAGAGAGAGAGAGAGAGAGAGAGAGAGAGAGAG
>CM041638.1:34606266-34639915 GCA_023333625.1 Bothriochloa decipiens
GAGAGAGAGAGAGAGAGAGAGAGAGAGAGAGAGAGAGAGAGAGAGAGCAAACCTCCAAAAGATTATAATCCTCATTGTATTTGTCCACTAAAGCTTGAACAAATTGACACATTCCATTCTGGGATTTCTCAAGTATACCTGATCTTGTCCGCTTCTTGACTGTGCCATCAGGCCAGTGAAGACATTGTCTTATAGCCTTATCTTCCTCCACACACCTAATTAGATGAGAACATTCTATATCAATAGCAGATTGTACTTTCTCAAAAGTGGAGAACACAAAGCAATACCAAGTACTCCCCCCCCCCCCCCCACCTCCCCCCCTTCCCCCAAAAAAAAATCTAGCTTTGTGCTAAGTTATCTAAAGTTTGACCAAGTTTATAGAGAAGAGTAACAAAATTTATGAAACCGAACATGTACATCATGAAATATATTTCATGATTAATCCAATAGTGCTTATTTGGTATCTTTTTCCATAAAAAATGGTCAGGCCTATAATGGTTTGACTTAGGATAAAGCTAGAATTGCAATCTTTTGGTGATAAAGGGAGGACTAGGTTCACTAGTTTGCAAAGAAGGTTGTTGACTAGGATCTACCTCACATAGCTCGTGGTAGCAAATAACAACAGCAACAGAAAAATGATACAAGATTGTTCAGATGCAGACAAGCTTACAAGTTCTCAACTGTATTATACCTTATTTTAAGGTAGTACTCCCTCTATTTCAAATTATAAGTCACTTTGACTTTTATGATTCATTCATTTTACTATGTATCTAGAGTACTAGACATATTATCATATCTAGATGCATAACAAAATGAATGTACCAAAAAATTTAAAACGACTTATAACTTGAAACAGAGGAAGTAAATAACAATAGCAACTGCAATTTTCAGATGGCCAACTAAGTGTGCTCTCATCACACTACTTTGACCGGTTAATGGAACATATTGTTTGCCTATAACCATGTTGTTTAGTACATGAGGAAACTGTAACACCCTGGTATTAAGCATGGATTATCTTGCATATCATGAGCATAACCATATCATTTGCATCATCATTGTTACATGAAATGATAAATTTGAAATATGTGCTTACTTGATTTGAACTAGAGCTGTGTGATAGGTTGCTTGTTTGGGGTTGAGTGTTAAATGAAGTTTGTAGACAAAATTATTTAGAGCAAAACTTATTTTGGGGTCATTTCTTGAAAAGGCTTGAAAGTGGGTCAAAAATATCAAAAACAGTTTATAAAAATATTTTTCTTTTAATTTTAAATGGATTTTAAATCCCCATTTTTGAAATTCAAATTCTAGGCAGAATTAGATTTTAATGTTTAAAAGTGAAATGTTCTACTCATCAAAAGGAACATTTCATCTTTTAAAAGTTTTTTAAAATTCGGATTATTTTAGAAAATATGGAGAAAATCAGGTTCTGCACGAATCTTGGCGCAGTGAGACCCACCTGCCAGTCTCTTCTTCCTCCTCTCTTCTTCTTCCTCGCGACGCTGTCCGCGCCGACGCCGTCCGCGTGGCGTCCGTACGCCGGGCGACGCCGCTGCCCGCTGTGTGGCCTCCCCATCTGAGCGCCGCACGCCCGTACTTGGCCTGGCCCTACCGCTCACCCACTCGCCCTCCGCTTGGCCCCGCTCAGCTCGCATGCGCGCCACGCGCTCGTCGAAGCCCGACGCCACGCTTCGCCTGTCCGAGCCCGAGCGTCTGCTTCAAGGCTTCACGACTGCGTCATTCTGTCCCCCGCTCTCTTCTCTTTCACCAGACACCCCTCCTCACCTCGCCTTCCTCTTCCCGAGCTCAAGCGGATGCAGAGCCCGCCATTTTCGTCGTCGCGAGCTCGCATCACCACCGCACCTCACAGCCCTGCCATTTTCTGCCCAGAGCTCGCCAACAGCTCCGCCTTGACGTGAGACGCATCTTGCGCACGCTCACTGCCCCCGAGAACCCAGGTAGAGGTCGAATCGACCGTTTCCCCCTCCGTCGGCCATGGCCGCCTCGACCGTCACGTGGTCCACCATGACCAGCAACCCCTTTCTTCCTCCTTTAGCTCGCGCATCATGACGGCCTGCATGAGTAGAACTTATTGAAGTAGCTAATGGGATCGATTAGGGTTAGGGTTCGTCGGATTTTGATCGACCGCCGTCGTGGGTCGCGCCGCCGCTCGTCGGCCGCTCGCACGGAGCTCACTCCGGTGGACCTTTGCCTTCATGTGCTAGTGCAATTGAGTCGCCCCGACTTCAATTAGGTTGCAGGATGGTTCTTGGGCCTTGTTTTGGTCAGAGTTGGCCGGCAGCCGTCGAACCGCCGACATGCACGCCGCCGCTCGCCACCGTGCAGCACTGTCGTCGTTCCGGCCAGCCATTCGTCATGTTGTCAGGTTAGTTCGAGTCGCCTGGACTCGCTGGAGCTGGTAGGCTAGTTCTCGCGCCCCGCCGTGGCCCGAGATGGCCGACGCACCGCCGACCGTCGCCGCCGTCCGCCGTCGCGAGTGGCCGTCGGTCAGAATCGCGCTTATAGCCTACATTTGGTACACCGTTGGGTTCGCGATGTAGAGATGAGTCGAATGGTGACCGTAGTTTGGCCGGAGACATCGCCGCCGGCGAGGAATCCCAACGCCGACGACCTTTCCCCTTGGCGTGGACCACGGGCAGGATATGTCAATCTTTCCCGGACTTAAGTGCAAAGTGGCCAGACTCAGAGAGTTTTAAAATAGGGCTTGGTCGATTTCAGAAAAGTCCAGGGTTCCCGGTGCAAAACGGTTTTCTTTTTCGTTTTTAAAGAATCTGTTTCCAAATTTTTGTAAAACCTTTGAAAAATCTTAACTTTCTTATTTTTAGTCCAAATGAGTTGGTTCAACTTGTAGTATTTTTCTTTTGGGGAGATCTATGCATGAAAAATATGAAATGTGAATTTTGTGATACTTTTCTGTATAGATTTATTTATCCCTATTAATTGCTTTTATATTAGAAAATGCATAAGTAATTCTCTGTTGCTCAGAAAAATGTGAAACCAAGTTTGTTAGTCTTCTAATGTCATGCTCTATTTGTGAAAAATGTTGTGAGACTATGTCATGTGGAAATATTGCTCTGTCTATTTATGGTGCCTATTTCTATTAGATGATAAATAATTCATAATAAATAATATATAAGTGATTTGTGCATAAAACTTTTTAGAGAATGTTTTTATGTTAATCTAAAGCTAATAGTATTCTGAGATATGTTGTTTGATATTTTTCTATATACAAAGTATTTTAGCCCCATTAAATTGTGCTGCCTTGTTATTTTTGTGTAGAATAAAGTACTTACTGTTTTGACCTAAAAATTTTATGGTAGTCCATATTAGGTATGTTTAAGCTCCTTTAATTTTTACAAAATTTTCTGAGTAGTGTAAAGTCATGTTGCAGTTCTACCCTGATTTCTTTTAATAAGTAATAATGCTTTAAAGCTATCATTTCATGTGTGTAAAAATGCTTTTTATGATATTTGTGATGTGTGTGATCTGTTGTTGGTTTTGATTCAGTAGAGAGTAGTGTGAGAAATGATAGTCGTTTATAAATCCTTATAGTGTGCAAGTGAATTGTGATGTGAGGCTTGTTTAAAGAAGTGTTTGTAGAAGAGAATGCAAATGACATGTGCTTATCTTACATGTTTCAAAATCATGTCATTTATCTTTAACTGAGCATTTATTCACCATCAGCATCAGCATTGTATTCTATGTATACATGGTATTCATACGCACTATGCATCATACAGGATCGTCAGAGCTCGAAACGATAGTTCCCGGAGTACAAGGAGAGGAAGGCCAGCAGAAAGCCTTGGTACAAGGGATAGCAGCAGAAGAGGATCCTGAGGTTGATCTTCCTGAGTGTCCTGACCACCAGCCAAGCTCTTTCCTGAAAGGCAAGCCCCGGAGCATTCTCCCTGTGGTTTGCAAAATATCTAACTTGAGTCCTTTACTTGTTTGATGCATTAAGTTATAGGCGTTATTTTATACCGTTACTGCATTACTTATATTCCTTGCCACTGCTTATACTTCAACCCTGTTAGGTTCAGGTGCGATTATTTGCTTAGCCCTGCTTTAACTAGATCGGTAGAAGTCGGGTGATTTTCTATCATTTGCGAGTTATAGGTGGTGACTCGTAATGGTTGAATACATTGTTATCTTGGATAACTATGTGGAGATAATAAATCGAGACCGGGCGGGATTGGTGTTGAGACTGAACTGGAGGTTCGGTGTGGTTATCCCGTCTGTGTCAAACTAGGACCCCGTCCGTTGTACGTCCTCAAGTCATATTGAATTTATGCCTCACATTTAGCTAGAAGGATAAGTCATTCCGACCGTGAAGCCTGGATTTGGTTTGGGCCGGGAGTTGACCTGTTGTACGCATCGTATTGGTGAAGATGGGGGACCACGGGTTACGCGGAGAGTAAGTCCGAGGTCAGGGTTGCCCTGAATAAGGCAGCCGGGCGGTTCCTGGATACGATGGTACCTGTTGATCCCGCGACCGCGACTTTTCCCGAATTGAATTTTCGGTGATCTGTAGCTCACCTTAGCGGGTGAGTGTGGTTTGTGTGAGGAATACCCGCCAGCTGGTTAGTAATCGATTATAATCGCCATCGTTCCTGGACAGTGAACACTTGACTTGAGCAGCGGCATCGTAGTAAGAACTTGAACAAGAGATGAGATGGTTGAGCTGTTGAGATTGAAAGATACTCAACCGGAATTGGTTACTTTTCTTGTTGAATAATTATTACCATGCTTGTTTAGTATAGGTGCTAATTTAGCATGATAGGGTTAATCAAATTAAAATACAATGCTAGAAGGTTATGATCAAATTTTTCTTTAATGCAAGCTTTTCCGCAATTAAATGAGTCAGCTATCCCTCTTATATAGCCTTGCATGCTCCTTGGAGTCAATTTATTTTTAGTTTATGATGGGTAAGTCTAGCTGAGTACATTCTCGTACTCAGGGTTTTATTTTCCATGTTGTTGCAGATGGTGAGATGTTTTATGGCTATTGTCAGCACTGCTTCTATCCCGCCTTGGGGGATGACTAGACCTTGGGCATGGTCACTCTACTCTACCTTTTGCTTTTGCTGGATATTGACTGAGGACTTGGCACTGTATTTGAACTAAGTGTGTGTATGGATTTGAACTAAATCGCTTCCGCTTTATTTTAAAATTTAAACTTGGTTTATAATAACTTTATTCGTACTCCGATGGTGCAAAACTATGTGCGAACTATGTACGTTGTGAATGGTGAACGCTAAACTCATTACGATCTTGGCTATGCCAGAAAGTTTAAAATCCTTCGAGATTTCGGTATGACTACCGGGTTCATTAGGTCTCAATCATGTAGTTTGCCGTCTTAATAGCGAATTATGTGCTTGTTCTCTAATAAATTGGTCGGTTCTGTCACAGCTGGCATCGAAGCAAGGTTTAGCGTGTTACTGTTCACAAGTATTTAAACTAAAAGAGTTTTTGGTTTGCGAAAGATATTTACAAAAATTATAGTTATATATAGGTGTTCAAATCTATGGTTTGAAAATTTAGAGTGTGCCAGTGGTCATATCCTTTATGCCCAATAGAAATTCAGGTGGCTTAATTAAGTACTAACTTAGGGAATTGCATCATATTTTCTGTTTTGTCGTTGCCTATACAGTGACGGAGTCATATGGGTGCCATTCACTTGAGTGGTAATGTATGGATCAAATTGCCTCTACACCCTGGTAAGTGTGAGTTGTGAGAGCATGATTGGATGCAATGCCAGTCTAGGGGAGTGCTTATTGATGCCGGATTATTCACATGTTGCTCGCATGTTGATATGAAGGTATCCCATGTTGGGACCGTCTTCTGGCGGTGTCGTCTTCTGCGTGACTTGTTGGAGTAGTAAGTAATCGGTGTTTTCACCTTGTTCGGAAAGTGTGTGAATTTTTACGTCGAATTGCATTCATATGGGATATGGGCTGAAATGAATTTTCTGCAGGTACACTAACCACGAACGGTAGAACGAAGTAGTTACTTATAAATGAGAGAACGACGTATGCCACCGCATAGGACGTTAGATTATTAGTTCGTGAGGACGTATGTAACGTGAATGCATCATGGTTAAAATTGCTCATTCATACATTCATGGTTCCTTCCCTTATAAATAAATTGTCTCATTTCTTTAAAATTTTAAACTTATAGGATATACAACTTTTGGACAGATGCCGAGAACCAAGCAGACTGCTCGCAAGTCCACTGGAGGAGTGCCCCGTGGTCCTTTGGCTGTCCGTGAGTCGGTGCCAAGGGAGGTGGACACTTTTCTTGAGGAGCACGCCATGCCTAGCCTTCTTTGGAGGATTCTCTCCAACGCTGGGTACACGGCGGGCATGGAGCCTCACTACTACTGGGACAAGGATGACTTGGTGAACTATGGAGAGGCTCGGGTGGAGGTAGTTGTACCACCTTTGGACGGTGACCCCCACTGGGTTGGCTGGCGCTGTTTTGGTGCGGGCAGGACTGCCAAGACGGGTGCCATATTTGCAGCTTTTGACGTGGGGGAGCACATGATGGAGGAGATCCCACACCAGCTTGCCCAGGCTTTTTCTGGTGTGTTTTCCTTTGCTCACCGCCTTTCTAGGTGGCCACATGCTGAGGAAAAACCACTGGAGGCAGGTCCTAAGGAGGCGCAGGGCAGCTACACGCCTGCCATGAGTGCTATGTTTGCAGTGATGAGGGCCTATGTCAACATGGAGACTAAGGCACTTCGTCTGAGTGAGGAATTTAAGGAGGCTCGAGCTGATGCATGCAAGGAGAAGCATGAGTTGACAAGTGAGCTTCAGTGCTCACGTGAGGAGGTAGCCCGTGTGTCTCAGCATCGAGACAAGGTTGTTCAGGAGAGCCAGAAGATAGCGCAGGCTAGGGATGAAGCCTGGTTCGAGTTTCGTCGTCTTAGCATCTATCAGCAGCAGGTGCTAGAGGAAGTGGAGGATGTTCGTGCTTACAATGCTAGTCTTCACGTGGAGGTGCACAGGAAGCAGGAGGAGATCCGTCAGCTGAGGGCAGCCTTAGCAGCAGCTAGAAGGGCTATGGACAGTGCTTTTAGTGAGAGTAGCAACAATGAAGAGTAGCCTTGTTGATGATCGCTAGTCTCTAGTTGTTCTTTTGCGTTCCTATCGGGTGGTCATGTAACCTTTTGCACGCTATTGAGACTTTGATGTAATGTTAGAACATGGTGTTTGATATCCGTACACCTTCAAAAGTACAGTGTATGTTATGATGTGAAATTGAAATTATTGTGCCTCTATTTATTGTGCGAATTTATTCTCCTCAATAAATTTAGTTTGGCATAATTTTTACATTCACCTCTCATTGTGACAACATTCACCTGATAAGTCCTTATTGCTGAAATATGCAGATGCCGGTTACCCATAGTGGCTCGGGTGGTAATGGTAGTGGTGGTGCTGAAGAGGGTGCCGATAATACTGCACATGGTGTACCACCCCCACCTCTGACCAATGCGGAGCAGCTGTTTGCTTAATTCTTGGGCAGCCAGCGCAACGTGGAGCAGCTTCTTCATGAGAGTTTGGCCAGTGATGTTCGTCAAGGTCCTCCGCAAAACCAATACAACAGCTTCAAGGATTTTCAGGACACTAAACCTCCTGTATTTAAAGATGCTCCTGAACCACTTGAAGCAGATGAATGGCTCAACACCATAGAAGATAAATTTCATCTTCTAAGGTTAACAGAAGAACTGAAGGCGGAATATGCAGCCCATCAACTTGAGGGACAAGCGGGGACGTGGTGGAAGCAACATCGCACCACCTTTCAGCAGGGTGTTCCTATTACTTGGGACCGCTTTGTACATGCTTTTCGGGGGAATTTCATTCCTCCCAGTTTGATGGCTATGAAGAAGACTGAGTTTCTGTTGCTCACCATGGGAACTCGTAATGTGAAGGAGTATCTGCACGCCTTCAATACCTTGAGTCGGTATGCTCCTGAGTTTGTTAACACTGATGAGAACAAGATAGCTAGTTTCAAGAGAGGCTTGAGTTCCAAGTTGAGATGAAGACCATGAGCACTTCTGCCCATGTTACTTTCAATGACTTTCTGAATGATTGTATTATGCAAGAAAACAGTAACAATGTTCATGCTGCCGCTAAGAATCGCAAGAGAGCCCATGATGGAGGTGGTTCTTCTCAGGCAAGAGCCCCAACTGCTTTTCGTACGCCGTATCGTCCACCTATGTCTGGGGCGAGGTTCAGGCCCCCGCAGCAGAAAAGACATAACCCTTATCCAGCTCAGAATCCGTAGAAGCATCACAGAGCATTCAAAGTTCCTGCTCCACAGGGGAAAGCAGGACAGAGCAGCTTGACTGTTGCTAACAAGACACCTGTCAATGGACCCTGCTACAACTGCAACCAGATAGGGCACTTTGCTCGTTATTGCCCTTTTCCCAAGAAGCAGCAGGCCCGTACCAAGCTCGTGTGCACAACACCTCGATTGAGGAGATTCTTGCTGGTGAACCAGTGACTGTGGGTATGTTTTCTTTGAATCAAATCCATGTCACTGTTTTGTTTGATTCTAGATCGTCGCATTCTTTCATGAGTCAAGCATTTGCACAGAAGCATGACCAAAAGATACTTGAATTGAGCATTGAATTCAAGGTTAGTTCAGCTGGGGCTGATATAACTACTAAGCAGATAGTTCAGGGTGCAACCTTAGATCTAGATAAGTGGAGGTTTTGGTTGAACTTGATAGTGCTACCTGGCTTAGGAGTGGACGTGATAGTGGGGATGAGTTGGATGAAATTCTGGGGTGTTGTGATCGATACAGGTAATAGGATGCTATCTATCAGAAATCCTCTTGGGGAGGGTACCTTTCAAGTGCCATTACCCCGAAAGTTTAAGCTGGAGTGCATATCCTATTCTACTCGTGTGACCCCTCTTCCCAAAATTCCTGTCGTGTGCGAGTTTCCGGATGTTTTTCTTGAAGAGCTTCCGGGTCTTCCACCAGATAGGGATGTTGAGTTTCGCATAGAGTTACTGCCTGGCACCGCCCTAATTTCTAGGAGGCCATATCGAATGTCGCCAAATGAATTGGCAGAGCTTAAAATTCAGTTGAAAGAATTGTTGGACAAGGGTCTTATTCGCCCTAGTGTGTCGAAATAGGGTTGTCCTGCTATCTTTGTGAAGAAGAAGGACAAATCTCTATGGATGTGCGTGGATTATCGTCCACTCAATGCTGTGACCGTTAAGAACAAGTATCCGTTACCCCGAATTGACATTCTTTTTGACTAGTTATCCAAAGCGAGAGTGTTTTCCAAGATTGATCTTAGGTCTGGTTACCATCAGATCAAGATTAGACCGGAAGATGTGCCTAAGACCGCTTTTTCTATCAGATATGGATTGTATGAGTATCTTGTTATGTCTTTTGGCTTACCAAATGCTCCTGCATACTTCATGTATCTGATGAATTCGGTCTTTATGCCTGGGTGGTGTTTATTGATGACATCTTGGTGTACTCAGAAAATAAAGAAGATCATGCCGAGCATCTGAGGGTTGTTTTAGAAAGGCTTAGGGAACATAAGCTGTATGCCAAGTTTAGTAAGTATGAGTTTTGGCTCAAGAAAGTTCAATTCCTTGGCCATGTTCTATCTGATGAGGGAATCTCAGTGGATCCGAGCAAAGTACAAGAGGTTATGAATTGGGAAGCACCAACTTCTGTGCATGAAGTTCAGAGTTTTCTTGGTCTTGCCGGATATTATCGTCGTTTCATTCCGGATTTCTCGAAGATTGCCAAACCTATGACAAATCTATTGCAGAAAGAGAAGAAGTTTGTCTGGACAGAGGATTGTGAAACGGCTTTCCGTACCTTGCAGGAATTGTTGACCACTGCTCCTGTTCTTGCGCAACCAGATTTAGGGAAACCTTTTGATGTATATTGTGATGCATCAAAAACAGGCTTAGGTTGTGTGCTTATGCAAGAAGGAAGAGTCATAGCTTATGCCTCACGCCAGTTGAAGAAGTATGAAGTGAATTATCTGACCCATGATTTGGAGCTTGCAGCTGTTGTGCATGCTCTAAAAATCTGGAGGCATTACTTGTTGGGTAACTTCTGCAAAGTCTATACTGATCACAAGAGTCTGAAGTATATCTTCACTCAACTTGAGTTGAACATGAGGCAACATCGATGGATGGAGTTTATCAAGGACTTCAATATAGAGATCTTATATCATCCAGGCAAGGCAAACGTAGTTGTAGATGCGTTGAGTCGAAAATCACATTGCCATGCTATTCAACCTTTGTTAGCAGATGGTTTTGGCCTCATGCACCCTGTTGTGCTGCTAACATCCAAATTAGTTGCTCACTTGAAAGCAAGATCATTGAAGGTCAGAAGACTGACAAGGGTATAGGTCATATCAAGGAAAGGATGTTAAAACAGCCGCTCAAGCATTTCAGAGTGGATGAGAAGGGAATCTTATGGTTTGATGATCGTCTGGTCATACCAAAAGATAGAGAACTCAGAAATCAAATCATGGATGAAGCTCACTTATCAAAGTTATCTATTCATCCTGGCGGTAGTAAGATGTTTCATGATCTGAAGGCTCGTTATTGGTGGACAAAAATGAGAAAGGAGATTGCAGCTTATGTCGTACGGTGTGACATCTGTTGTTGCATAAAGGCTGTTCATTTGAAGCCAGCTGGAATGCTTCAACCGTTGCCAATTCCTGAATGGAAATGGGAAGATATCAGTATGGATTTTATTACTGGACTTTCCACCACTCAAAAAGGGCATGACTCTATTTGGGTAATCGTTGATCGACTTACCAAGAGTGCGTACTTTATTCCAGTTCGTACAGATTATCGACCGCCTCAATATGCTGATATTTATCTCAAGGAGATCATTCGTTTGCATGGAATTCCCAAAATAATTGTATCTGATCGAGGATCTCAGTTTACCGCTCATTTCTGGGATCACTTGCAGAAGGATTTGGGGACAAGGCTGAATCATAGTACAGCTTATCATCCTCAAACTTCAGGTCAGACAGAAAGAGTGAATCAAGTTCTTGAAGATCTCTTGAGGGCTTGTGTTTTATCATCCAAGGGTTCATGGAAGAAATGGTTACCTTTGGCAGAATTCTCTTATAACAATAGTTACCAAGAGAGTATACATATGGCTCCTTTTAAGGCACTGTATGGCCGAAGATGTAGAACGCCTGTGAATTGGGTAGGACCTAGAGAAAGAAGATATTATGGTATTGACTTTGTTAAAGAAGCTGAAGAGCAAGTTCGAACAATTCAACAACACATAGCAGCTGCACAATCTCGTCAGAAGAGTTATGCTGACAAGAGAAGAAGACCTCTAGTTTTTAATATTGGTGATTATGTGTATCTCAAGGTCTCTCCTATGAAGAAAGTGCAATGTTTTGGTGTTAAAAGGAAATTGGCACCTCACTATGTCGGTCCATATCAGATAGTGGAAAGAAAAGGATTGTGGGCCTATAAGCTTGAACTTCCTAAAGAGATGAGTGCAGTGTTTCCTGTTTTCCATGTATCCCAACTCAAGAAATGTCTACATGTTCCAACCGAAGAAGCCGTTAAAGTCAAGGACATTAAGCTAAGTTCAGATTTAAATTATGAAGAGAAACCTATGAGGCTCCTGGATGTCAAAGACAGAGTGACCAGGAATCATGTAGTCAGGCAATATAAGGTTTCTTGGAGTAATCATGACGATACCGATGCCACTTGGGAAACCAAGGACTATTTAAAAGAAGTATATCCCGATTTTCATAAAGAATGGTTAGTCTACTTAAATCTCGGGACGAGATTTCTATAAGGGGGGAAGGGCTGTAACACCCTGGTGTTAAGCATGCATTATCTTGCATATCATGAGCATAACCATCTCATTTGCATCATCATTGTTACATGAAATGATAAATTTGAAATATGTGCTTACTTGATTTGAACTAGAGCTGTGTGATAGGTTACTTGTTTGGGGTTGAGTGTTAAATGAAGTTTGTAGAGAAAATTATTTGGAGCAAAACTTATTTTGGGGTCATTTCTTGAAAAGGCTTGGAAGTGGGTCAAAAATGTCAAAAACAGTTTATAAAAATATTTTTCTTTTAATTTTAAATGGATTTTAAATCCCTATTTTTGAAATTTAAATTCTAGGCAGAATTAGGTTTTGATGTTTAAAAGTGAAATGTTCTACCCATCAAAAGGAACATTTCATCTTTTAAAAGTTTTTCAAAATTCGAATTATTTTGAAAAATATGGAAGAAATCAGGTTCTGCACGAATCTTGGCGCAGTGGGACCCACCTGCCAGTCTCTTCTTCCTCCTCTCTTCTTCTTCCTCGCGACGCTGTCCACGCCGACGCCGTCCGCATGGCGTCTGTACGCCGGGTGACGCCGCTGCCCGCTGTGTGGTCTCCCCATCCGAGCGCCGCTCGCACGCGCCGCACGCCCGTACTCGGCCTGGCCCCACCGCTTGCCCACTCGCCCTCCGCTTGGCCCCGCTCCGCTCGCATGCGCGCCACACGCTCGTCGAAGCCCGACACCGTGCTCCGCCTGTCCGAGCCCGAGCGTCTACTTCAAGGCTTCACGACCGCGTCATTCTCTCCCCCGCTCTCTTCTCTTTCACCAGACACCCCTCCTCACCTCGCCTTCCTCTTCCCGAGCTCAAGCGGACGCGGAGCCCGCCATTTTCGCCGCCGCGAGCTCACATCACCACCGCACGTCACAGCCCTACCATTTTCTGTCCAGAGCTCGCCAACAGCTCCGCCTTGATGTGAGACGCGTCTTGCGCACGCTCACTGCCCCCGAGAACCCAGGTAGAGGTCGAATCGACCGTTTCCTCCTCCGCCGGCCATGGCCACCTCGACCACCGCGCAGTCCGCCATGACCAGCAACTGCTTCTATCCTGCCTTGGGAGATGACTAGACCTTGGGTATGGTCACTCTACTCTACCTTATGCTTTTGATGGATATTGACTGAGGACTTGGCACTGTATTTGAACTAAGAGTGTGTGTGGATTTGAACTAAATCGCTTCCGCTTTATTTTAAAATTGAACTTGGTTTGTAATAACTTTATTCGTACTCTGATGGTGTAAAACTATGTGCGAACTATGTACGTTGTGAATGGTAAACGCTAAACTCATTACGATCTTGGCTATGCCGGAAAGTTTGAAATCCTTCGAGATTTCGGTATGACTACCGGGTTTATTAGGTCTCAATCATTTAGTTTGCCGTCTTAATGGCGAATTATGTGCTTGTGCTCTAATAAATTAGTCGGTTCTATCACAAAAACATTGTTTTATGGTACCACTGTTCTGTAGCTGGCTAAAGGTTAACTTATTGTACAGGTTACAATTCAGATAATAAAAATAAACATTTGAACGAAGTGGTATGTGGTACTATAGCATCTATGTTAGCTTTGTCAAATTTTAAGCAAAGTGGTAGTATGATTTTTTGCACTATTTGAACAACTGTCAAATAAAGTTACAAAATGTTGTTGCTAACATTAGGTGGTCCCAAAAGAGGAATTCTATCTAAGACTAATAAACATATGCTGATATTTTTCAACCTTAGATAAACTTAGTTTGGCAATAGATTTTTTTTTATCATCCATGTTGTAAAAGCTGTGATTATCTTCTGTGATCTATGCCACAGAAGAATGTAGACATAGCTCTTTTTCAATATATAATCAACTGCAAGCATGGACACAAAATAAGGGAAAATCCAAATCTATAACGCAGCTGAGACAACCTACATTTTTGGATCCCGGCGAGCCTCGAGATAGCGATCAATAGCCTCATCAGTTTCCAGTAAGCTCTGAAATGGCCCACCCACATCAGGATATGTATGGAAACATCCCTGAAGATTGAGCCTGATACAAAATCGGCGTCCCCAATCACGCCGCAGCCGCTCCCATAATCCGTGTCTCAGGAGACAAGGAAAGGCAGTGTCCTGACGGTTGCGCCACCTGAGCTAATGCCTCTGCCTGCGAGGCACACGGGGACGACACCTCTAGCAGCATCTGTGCAGATGCAGGCTTGTCCTCCCCATCCTCCTTGTCCTCCAGGCACCTGAACATATTATCATCGTGTTTATGGAAAGTTGATAGGAAACATTAAGCTAATAGAGGCCAGAAATTCCCACTGAAACATATACGAATCTATCTAAACGAGGAGGGAACACTCACTCCTCAAGGATCCATCCAATCACTGGAGAAACTATTCGATTTCGATACATCTATATCTTCCCAAAATAGAAGACGCATGATGAGGGGAAACGGACATACGGCGAGCGGGAGCGTTCTTCACCAGACTCGACCGCGGAGGCGGCGGCTTCGGCGCCGCGCTAAGCGATGGGGACGGGAAGGCATGGTGGTGGTTGCGAGCGAGAAGGGGGACTCGGGTTACGCGACTTACTGGGGACGGGGAGGCCGGGAGCCCGGAACGGATCGGGAGAGGCGACCACCTCGGCGAGAGCAGGATCACCGGCGAGGGAGGCGCCGGGAGCAGCCGCAGACATCCTCCTCCGCTCGGACGCGGACTCTCCCTCCCTATGGTGTTTGACTGTAGGCCAGACCGAAGGCTAGCCCAGCAGAAGAGCCCAACGGTCGACGTGGCCCAAACGAACCTGGCTAGGCCGCCAACTGACAAGTTGGTCCCATGACCGACCCCACGCGTCAGTAGCAGGATCCCGACCTTGACCTACCGAAACCGCAAGTCTCGAATGACGCCGCCTCACACTCTGCCGCCTCGTGGCATTTTTTAAGCAGCTACGTGTCCCCTTCACATGTGACCACGTGTCATTTCTAGGTTTTCTCCTTTCCTGATTTCAGGAAATATTAATCTTCAGACATTAATAATTAATTAAATTTAGCTCAAAAAGAATATAAAACATGTACCGAAACTATTGTAAAAACATGAGCACGAATGGACCGCGTGACGCTCCCGAAAGAGAAGGATGGCTCTACTGATCTACGACATTGGCGCTCGAATAGTTATGCCACTACTTCATTCATATCATAGCTGCCACAGGAAGCGCATTTTATTAGAATCTTGTTTAGGCATATAAATATTAGATACACTGGCATTTTACTTTTATTGATTTTTCTAGTATAGAAATGTATGCCTTGTTTGAGCCACAGTTTGCTTGCTTGAAAACCTCATCACTCTAATCACCCAACTTCACGCTTGCTTTACTTGTGTTTCCTAATTGTTTGCTTGCGTTTTATACCATCACACTTTATACTTATGCCTTTAACATATGTTGTTGTGTTAGTTGCATGATATTTGGTTTGGTCGTTAGGGGTTAGTCATGAGGTTTCCCCATGAGATGGTATGCTACGTGACAGAAGCGATGAATCCTAATGTATGTGGTGGTGATGTGAGGAGATTTGGAGGTCTTAACCCCTTCTTTAATTTGGAGATATCAGCTAGAGCTAGAGGACACCCTAGTAGTTGGAGAGTATATATAATCGAGATATCTTGGGACTAACACAGAGGGCGCCAAAGAATTAGAATTTCAGTTTTCAAATTCTGGTTTGTTTCACATTGAGACAACTCCTACTTTATTTAGGTACAATTGATGACCATCAACATAGCATAATCGGAGGTGCTCTGCAGCCCATCACAACAGAAGGAATTAACTAAGGCCTCTCTCGAGGCCATGGGAACCAGAATCCACATGATCCTCTAACTTTTAGATCAAACTCGATACAAATTATTTAAAGAATGAAACTGTACTTCTCCATAAATGAATAAAGTAATAGTTTTATGTACTTTTATTATTTGTGTCATTGACAGCCGGGATGTAGACATTTCAATAGCATGCATGTTTCTTAGAAATTTACGATGCATGCATGTTTCAGTGTTTCACTGACAGGTGACACCATCTAATGTGTCATTGACAGGTGGGACGATGTAGACATTTCAATAGCAAGCTTCTTCGAAATTTACGTACTGGACATATTTCAATGACAGTTGGGATATCATATAGTAACACGTACACGTTTCTCCTTTAGATACATAGATGGTTACAAGGTTAACGGTCTTAACGAATTGCATCGGGCATGTCGTTACTAGGTCAACGAGTCAATTCTTTGCCAGTAAGGCTTGTGAACCACTATTTTCTTTTCCATGAGTTAACAAAGTTGCGCTAAAACTATAAGGCGCCGCGGTTACACGTACAACATCCAAAAATCTATGCTTCTGAACTAAATTAGTATAAGATTCATTCTTTCAAGAATAGTTGCCAGCTAAGATTCACCGATGTAATAACATATGCACTCGATGTGCGATCATGTCCATATATACATGCTCCAACAAAATTGACGAGGAGCCTTTTGTTAACCCAAAGAACGACGACACGTCTAAAGGCTTAGCGTGTCCACATAGCACGACCACAAGCTCCGTCAAGAAGCATGTCGAACAGTAAGTATAGGGTTGAAGATATTAGAGCCAAAAAAGAATAAAATAGTAAAAGGAAAAAAAGGCAAAAATGATAAATTTTATTGAATGGATCCCTCGATTGTCTATGAACGAACATATCTTCATCAAATCATGCATGTTTCCTAGAATTTGCTTCGCCAAAGCACGGTCTAGCCGAGTTCTGAACCCAGCCCAGTCGGTTTCTGAAGAGTGAATCTTCTCAAAAGCTGCCAAACCTGGCCTGCCCGACTTTCCAAGAAAAAAAAGGATAAGTCTCCAACCGTCAATTTTGGTCATCGGCATATGACCCCCAATTTTGTTCATCGGCATGTAATCGACATAATGGTTGAGTTGATCGTCTTTGGAGAAGTATAGAGGAAAAGCTCATAAGAGAAAATAAAGATTGGTGGTTGGGTTGATATAAACAAGGGGAATACAAGAGGCGCCAACCAATCTTTTGTATTCGCGTGCATGGGTAGCATTGTGTTCTTGTGATTGGGTAACAAAAGTCATCACACTCGCATGCAAAATAATCCAACGGCTAAAAGAGTTGGCAACTGTTAGAGTAAGTCTCTTCTATCCATTTATTAGTTGCTTTCAGTGGAAATACGCTTGAAAATTTTAGCTAGCAAAAGGGCTACAAATTAAAATGCTAAAGTGAAAACTGAGTAGGAGATCGTGCCTAATTAATCTTTTAAAAGTCAATTTTCAAAACTACTGGATTAATAGAGGCATTGGAAAAATACATAAGCATATAAAACCGAGTAAAAGATCTTGCCTAATTTATCTTTTATTACAAGCTAATTTCTTTCTAACCATCGTTTTTAGAAGGCCCCTATCCGCGTCAACAATCCAGTTTCCGTCTCCGAGGCATCGACTTTCGATCTTGCCAATGATAAACATGTTTCCTCAAAACAATTCGCATAAGGAGGGGGGAGGGGGGGGATGAGAGGGATGCAACCTAACAGTGTTGTCCACTATCCTCGAGCTTTGCCATATTAGCAAAGTCTTACTTGGCTCATACGTTGTGCTAGCCTGTCCTCAACCCATCCATAAAGTGGTTGACCAAGCGGCTGACCGTGTTGAAAAATACCATAGTCTAGATTTGTGCTAGTGTGCCATGCCCAATTGAATATGCCAGGTATGCTTCTGCTCATCGGCGCGTGGAATCTGCCAGGTATGTGCTCATTGACCCGTGAGATCTGCCCGGTATGGTCCAACTCATTGGCATGGCTCTCGCTCATCGACGCGTAGGATTTGCCATATACACTCCCACTCATAAACACGTCACACGTGGCATTGCTCATCGTCTCCTCTCTCTCTCTCTGTCTCTGCGTATGCTTACGTTGGCTACGACAACGACATCAACATCAGTACTTGTCTGCCAGGTACATTCCTGCTCATCGGTTCGTGGAATGTGCCAGGTACGCTCCCGCTCATCGACGTGTGTGATCAGCCAGGTATGAGCTCATCGGCGTGTGTGATCTGCCAGGTATGCTCTCGCTCATCAACACGTATGATTTGCCAGATACACTCTGCTCATAACGCGTTGTGCCACGTGGCATCGCTCAACACTTCCCTTTCTCTCTCCCTCTGCCTATGCTTATGCTTATGTTGGTTGCCACGATGGCGTCAGCATCATATCGGTCTTTTCACTTTCTTCTTTCACCACTTGGTATCGTGCAGGCTCTCCAGCAAGACATGAAACTTTCCTTTGTACTACAATTTTTATTAGTTTTGTATACATAATAATCCATGGTCTACCACCCGTTGAGAAACTCATGAGAAAATCACGTACAAAGAGAAAGGAAGGCGGAGGAAAAGAAAGAAACGGGGGGTCGTCGGCATAGCTGTCACCCCGTCCAAACCGTCCCCCTCCAGCGCAAAACCCCTTGCGGCCTCTCTGTCTGTCTCTTTCTCCTCCCAGCCCAACCCACCTGATCATCAGATTCCTCCCTCCCTCCTCTCTAACGATCATTAAGCCACCTCGATCACAGCGAGCGAGGTTTTATATAGAAGTGGATTGGTCCGGGTCCGCTTCCAAAACCAGCCACGCACAGGCCGAGAGCAAGCGAGCGCACGGCGGCGTGCCGCGGCGCAGGGGCAACGACAGCCCAGCAGCCTGCCTTCCGCCGCTCCTGCTTGCAACATCACCACCGCGCGCGCAAACAAGGCTTGCTTCCCTCCGCTCCGCGTCCGCGCGCTCGCTCGCGATGGCAGCAGCCCCGGCGCCGTCGTCCTCGTCGACGACGACGACGGCGTCCGGGTCGTCGCCGGCCACTACCGCCGGGGCCGCCGGCGTCGGGCCGAGGCCGTACCGGTCGCGGTTCGGCGACACAACGCTGACCAAGGTGTTTGTGGGCGGGCTAGCGTGGGAGACGCCCTCGGAGGGGCTCCGCCAGCACTTCGAGCGGTACGGCGACATCCTGGAGGCCGTCGTCATCACCGACCGCCTCACCGGCCGCTCCAAGGGCTACGGATTCGTAAGCCCGCCGCTCCGCTCCGCCACCTCCTTGCTTCCTTCCGCTTGGCGCGCGCGCGTGCACGTCTCTGAGGTGTCCGCCCGGCCGTCGGGCCGTGTGTCGTGTGTGTTTGCGCAGGTGACGTTCCGGGAGGCGGAGGCGGCGCGGCGCGCGGTGCAGGACCCGAACCCGACCATCGCCGGGCGGCGCGCCAACTGCAACATTGCCTCGCTGGGGCCGCCACCGCGCCCCGCCCAGCAGCAGCAGCCTCGAGGTGAGTGACAATCACAAGGAATCGGTGCAGCCAAACGATATAATCCCCCTACTCTACTCGTTTGTTCCCTTCCGAGTTCCGGCTCGACCCCATCCATCTCCTCCGATCCGCGCAACGCGACAGCCCGCCACGCAGAGTTCCTGTTAGCAGGCCAGACAGCCAGCGCGCCGCCATTGCCAGCCCACCGGACGGACAAGCCTTTCCCTTTCCCTTTCCCTTCGGTGGCCGGCCGGGAGCCCGGGAGGTAGCCGACGCTTGGGCTGGCATGAAGTGCGGCTGACGGGTGGGGACGGCCGGACCGCGCGGATAAAGCAAGCAAGCTAGGCTCTGCGTGCCAGCGAGCACCGAGCGGGGAAGTCATATGGGGTGAGCTTGCCCAGGCTGGCCGTGTCAGTGACTCAGTTCAACTGGGTTCGGGCTCCCCCTCCTCCCCGGAGGCCGGACCGGAGCCCCACTCCGCGTGGGCGCGTGGCCGCGCGACCGTATCCCTCCTCCGGTTCCGGTCCTTCCCTCCGGTGGATCGCCCTGCATTTTTTATTGACGCAGACCAACTGGCAGTTGGAACGGCAGTTATGGGCGCCTTCTCCTTGGATCGGCAGGCAGGCTTCGTTTTCGATTTCTTTTGGATTTCTTTTTGGTAGTCTATTCGGTAGGAGGAGTCTCGCTTTGACTGGACGCCTTGTTGTGGTCGGTTGCGCGTGGCGGCCGTCCGTGCCAGCGAGAACGAGGTGTAAAGGCCATGCCAATGGCCATGGACGGCAGGGGTGGCGGCGGCGGTCGAGTCTCTAGTCTGGTGTGCTAGTGGCGAGGAGAATCGGGAACGATCCTTTATCCTTTTGCCCCCCCGTGGAAAGAAAAACACATCGACTACTACTCGGTCGCGTTGCATGCTTTTTGACTCGGCCGGTTTGTGGATCAGCTTGACAGCTTGCCTGGCGGCCAATGCGATGCGATACTGCTTCGCACGGTGTGGTGTCGTGCCGTGCGTCCCAGACCAACTAAAATCCCCTGTTCCTCCGTAGCACTACCACCAGTCCACCACGCATGCTTTGTTTTAGTTTGGTTTGCCAACAGCTTGTCCCGCGTTGCTTGGCGTTGCAGCCTTGCACAGGCCTGCCAACTAGAAGCAACACCATGGCACGGACACGGACAGGCGTACCCGCCGTGGCAGTAAAACTGGAGCCTCGTTGAGATCGCGAAATTTCTAGCGTCAGACGTACCCGCCGTGGCAGTAAAACTGGAGCCTCGTTGAGATCGCGAAATTTTTAGCGTGAAAGGTACGGTAGCTTCGTTTGTATTTGATAAATATTATTTAATTATAGTCTAAATAGGATTAAAAGATTTATTTTTTTAATTTATAACTAATTTATGTAATTAGTTATTTATTTTATTAATATTTAATGTTCTATGTATTTAACATAATATTTAATATGACGAAGAGAGAGTAAAATTTTTAAACTTTTTGAGGCATTACTCGGTACTTTTCAGTGCAGTGCTGCTGCCTGTAGGATCTGTAGGCTGCCTTGGCTTGTTGGCGAGAACTGAAAAGGAACGAGCGCGAAGACAGTAGACGAATGAAGGCGACGAGCGCCACCAAGCCGGCCGGCCCGGCGACGAACCCACCCAGTCAAAGCAGCGGCGCGCACATGCCTGCGGCCTGCACGCGCAGATGGAAACAACAACCCTGTCGGGTTTTACCACCGGCCTTGCGCGCCCTCATGGCCTGAATTCTCTGCCCTCCGCACCGCAGTGCAGTGCAGCTATCGCCTCATTATGTTTATTTGGCATCGTTCGTTCTTCGTTGCTTTCGCTTTCCGTTTGGCCAGCCATTAATATGGCAGGTAATTGTTGTTGCTGTAATGTTGTTACAGGCAGGAGTCCCTACTACGCAGGACAGGGACCCCACTTGCAGGTCCCGCAGTTCATCCCCAGGGCGCCGGCCTCTCCCCAGATGATGATGATGCCCCAGCAGCAGCAGCAGCAACACGGTGGTGGTGGCCCAGCTGCTGCTATCTACCCGCCGTCCCAGTTTGGGTTAGTGCCCTGTGCCATTTTTGCATTTCTTCGCTTGCCAAATTCTATCCCAAATTGCTCAGATTCTATCGACCGTATAGTGTTTTATTACAGTTCAGCTTAGAAAACCATTACTCTGTCATTACAAGTCTGTTTTTGCAAATTCAGTTTTGGTATTGGTCCTAATCGAAGTCTGGTCGTCGTCGTCGTCGTCCATACAGTACATGATGTAGCCCATGCAAATGGGGGCGACACGGCCGGCATTATCTTGGCATTCAACACTGATGAATCGCTAGACTAGATAAAGAGCTCGGTCCCCCACAGACCCACACACACACACCCCATTGTTGTACACTTGTACTAGTAGGTCTCTTTCACCATACCAACACTCTCTGCTACTTATTGGTGCGCTGCAGGGTTTAATGTCTCCTGCAAAAGAAGCATTAACGCCATTTATCACAATCGTGCTAAAGGGACTAATGCCTCCTTCCTTATTTGTTTCTTTCCAATATCGGCTTGATTTTTTGTCAAATTGTAGAATTGCACCAGTAATTGGTTTGTTTGAACTAAAGGAATTGGGTTTACTTTTTTTTCATTGCATGATATACGTCCTAGTTCTGGAGCTGGAATGTAGGTCAGTGATCTTGATTCTGGCCTTTACAGCCTTTGGGAATGATGTACCGTACTGAATTATATAGAGTGATAGTAGTGGATAAGTTGGTCCAGTCCAAAAATCAGTCACTGAAGAAGCTCCACAAACTTTTGCAGGTACTGGTACCCACCTGACTTTCAATACCAACAGGTAAGCATGCACCATACCCACCCCCCACCCCCCCAATTCTCATCTCCTTTGCTTTTCACCTTTTCCTCACATGCAAAACCGCCGGTGCCACCTTGTCTTGCACATGCCTACTAGCCAGCCAGCTCCACCCTACTGGCAATGCATCATGCAGCGATAAATTTCTTTCACTGTTACCACCACATGTATGGCCTAGGTCATACTGTATATATTTGCACTGAAAATTTTGACTATGCTTGGCTTCCTTTTATGTTGCAAATCCTACTCTGTCATGTTGTTATTAGTTACATCATGTGTGATCAACTCGATGCTAATTTGATCTGTCTATGCAATTGTGGGATACTAATGATCAAGCAGGCCCTCGCCAATCCTCAAGTGCTGCAGAACTACTACGCTCAGCTGTATGGTCTGACCTCGCCTACTGCCGTAGCGGCACCCTACCACCAGTACCTCGGGTACGTGGCGCATCCGCCTCCAACGCCTCCAAGGGCGGCGATACTGCCACCGCCGCCGTCGCCGGTACAGCAGGTCGCCGTGCAACCGTTGGTGCAGCATCCGCCGCCGGCGCAGCAGGTCACGGTGCAACCACTGCTGCAGCATCCACCGGCACAGATCCAGGCCCCTTTCTTTCCGGCGGCTCCCTCGCTTTCGCACAACTTCAGGCTCCAGCTCCCGCCGCTTCAACCTCAACAAGCTATGGCAGTATTGCCTCCCAACACAACAGGTGTGTATGTCGTTTGTCTTCTCAGAAAGTTCTGTGTTTTGGAAACAGAGTACAAGATTGTAGTCACTGATGCCTATATTTGCTACTGAAATGTTGCAGAATCGCTACCAGCAGCTGATCAGGCCGCTGCCCCTGCAGCTCGTGCAACAAATGCGAGCAGTACTCCGGGAGCCTGATGAAGAAGGGTTCAAGGCAAACTGAAGATGAAGCATTGGATTCACCATACCTTGAAATTAACTGACATTTTTTTGGGCGGAAGAAAAGAAGTTTCAGTCGATCTGCTACGGACGAAGTTATTGATAGTCTGTAACAGTCTCTCATCATGCTGTGGCTCCAAAACCAAACAGAAGACACATTTCGTTTTTGTTCATTGTCCCCCGATTCTTTATTAGTTTCGGTGAAGCTCCTCCTTGGTGAATCCATTGTAAAAATCTAGTTTTTGCATCAACATCTAAGGATTTTTTTTTTAAATGAAGGATTTCTATAGAGTAGTTTTTGATTTTGGATGCATGACATGCATCACATTTTTGGAATCGCTTGCATAGGAGAGTTTTGCTCTCCTCAACTTGTGGGTAAATCTGAAAAACACCCTCCGCGATCTCCCGAAGTACAGATCAATTTGTTTGCTCCAAGAAGAAAGAGTAAAATACAAACCTGGTCCTTAAACTTTTAATAGTGTGTCATCCCAGTCCATAAACTTTTAAAGTGTGTCACCTCGGTGCATAAACTTAATTTGGGTCTCAAACCAGCCCGTTAGCACCCGATCGGCCATCATAGTTTTGCTAATAGGCCCCCGTCTCTTGTATTTGTTTCAATTATTGTCCTCATGATCACATCGTGCAACTACCCTATCCCTCCAATCGCGCGACTTGTTCCTCGCGCTCGTGGTGGCGGCGGCTGCGTTCATGCCCTCGTGTTGCCCTCGCATTGGCCGACCTAGGACGATCCAGGAGTAAGGCTGATCGTTGATCAACACCGCTAGGAGCAAGACCGATCAGGCGGAGGAGCCGCACAAGTTGGGCACAACCACTGGTTCAGTATGGCCGCGCTTTCTGCGGTGCAAAGGCCACCCGCCGCGAGTTGTCTAAAATCAGATTATATGATCTAAATATAGTGATCTATTATTATGCATGCGGATTATTACTTTATGGAGAGTGCTCATCTCTAAATATAGTTGTCTAAAATCAGACACGGTGTTTCCTTATTTCGGATAAAATGAGATGGCGACGATGCCGAAACATACAGCAATGATGGCCATTACGGCCAGGATAAAATGTTTCGGCATTGTATGTTACGTTGCTAATTGACACAAATTAATGAGAGGGGGTTATCTGCCAATATCACAAGGCCAAGACCCGTAAACGGCTACTTTGAGACCCAAATAAAGTTTAGAGATACGAATGACATAATTTAAAAGTTGACGGACCGAGTGACACCCCACGAAAAGTTTAAAGACCGGGTTTGTATTTTACTCGAGAACAAAATATTACTCGTCATTCGCAGGGTCCATCCTCAGTCTCTGTCTCTGGGGCTCCACCAGTCAGCAAGATTGGGAGGCTTCGGGCCGAAGCAGGTGACGCGTGGAATCCGTTCTTCAGTCCAGTCCTCTTCTCTCGCTCGCCGCCCCGCCACCGCCACCGCCGCCTACCAAACCAAACCAATCCCTCTGACGCCGCCCGCAGTCCAGGCATGCCGCCGCCGCCACCGACCCTGATGGAAGAGCACGTCGAGGAGATCCTCCTCCGCTTCTCGCCACAACATCCCGCGTTCCTCTTCCGCGCCGCGCTCGTCTGCAAGCGTTGGCGCCGCCTCATCTGCAGCCCGGGTTTCCGACGCAGGTACCGCGAGTTCCACCGCACGCCCCCGATGCTGGCGCTCCTCGTCAGGGGCGAGGCCGGATACGACGGCTCCAGCGTGTCCCGCTTCTCGGCCGGGGCCGCCTTCTGCCTGCCGACCTTCCAGACCCGCGGCTGTCGCGTGCTCGACGCCCGCCACGGCCGCGTCCTCCTCCGGCGCGACGGCTCGGATGCTGCCGGCGTCGTTCTTCTCGTGTTTGATCCCGTCACGAAGGAGCCGCAGATGGTGCCCGTCCCGTCGCCGCAGGTGCTCTGTTTGGCTGCGGCGGTTCTATGCTCCGCCACCACCGATGTGGGCGCCTGCGATCACCTCGATTGCCACCGTGGGCACTTCCTCCTGGTTTTTGTGGGCTGTCTTCATCGGACCTTCATCTACACCTACTCATCTGAAACTGCTACATGGAACGGCCCAATCTCCACTGAGCTCTCAACCAGCTCAACCCACCGGATGACCAGCAAGTGTGTGGGGAATGCGCTCTACTTTGGGTTTCCAATGTCAGACACAATCCTCAAGTACGACCTTCAATCGGGACAGATCGCTAGGATCGAGTTCCCAACTGAATGTTCCTTCAATCAGTCAAATGTGTTCATAACCACGGAGGGCGGAGGACTGGGGATTGCCACCATATATCATTGTGCGCTCCACACGTGGTCCAGAGTCGACGATGCTGTTGGGTGGATGCAAACCAGAGCCATTGAGCTCCAGAGGCTGCTCCCTGGCGACGCTCTCTCGTGGTCAGCTGAACCTCTTGTGGCCGGCTTTGTGGATCCTCCCTTTGGTATCGTTTTCTTGTTGGTGAACAATTGGCTCCACTCAGTTCATCTGACAACCTGTAAGGTGGTGAAGCTTTTCAGGGGCATGGGCGTAAGCATCAACAGTGTTGTTCCTTACATGAACTTTTGCACTCCAGGTACACCTTGGCTTAGTTTTTGTTTTTTTTTTCTAACAATATGTAGAACGACCAGTATTTGAAATACTAACACGCAATTTTGGATGGTATGCTCAAGAATAACTAGTTGACAAAAGTGGAATATCACAATCTATTTTCTGTTATCAAAGTCGTTTTATCCTAATTCCTACCTAAATGTTTCTATGTTGGAACATCTATGGAACTTGTTCATCTATTAATAAGCTTGTTTTGTTCTGACAGTACAAAACTGATAGCTTAGCCTAAGCTAGGGAGGTCTGCAGGTTGCAGCAGGAGGGATAATAGAAACAACCATTACTTTGACATCGTGTCTATCTTTGATCCTAGTCATCCATTAGTTCCATCTGTCAATGTTACTCACAAAATCCAAATAGATGGTGATATTGGTGTTAACTTAAGGGGCATATTTACCTTGAACCTGAGTCCATTGTCTTCTGTTAAGTTGTTGCAAGTGTATCTGTTAACTTATGTTTCTTTGTGAGAAGCAATTATTTATCAAGGGGATAGTTGATTCCTTAATCATCTAATGTTTTTCTCAAAATTTGTAAATTCCTGCAGCTTTGGAAGCATCTTGTACAAATGAGGGACCAAGTGCAAGAAAATCTTGAGGTGCAAATGTGAGAGCTCGAGCAAGGGAAAAATGGGTAGCAGTAATGGTAGCATGTGATCTTTGGTGGGACAGCACAATTTGCACCCATGCGATCGTTATTGGGCTTAACTTGTTAGCCTTCATGGTTTGTGATTCTCTTTTTAGCTTGATCTGTCTCTATGAAAGCCCAAAGTCATATCGGGATGTTTACCCCTGAATTGGCCTTCTTGGCCTGTGAATATATGTGGTCCAGGATTCTTGCTTGTGATGAAGACCTGAAATCTGCATATTGCTGCTTCCTCTTCTAAAAAAGTGTAGGCCCTGTAAATGAGCATCGTGAAATCTGAACACTGCAATTTCATATGTTCTATGCTGTTCCTACATAATTTTGGTGTGTTTCAACATTTTGATTGGATAACCAGGAAATTGTTTAATTTATTGTTGTGTTATTTACTTTTATCTCCAATCTGGTGAACATTGGAATTCCGACACTTTATATGTGTGATCCTTGAAACCACAACACAGTCGGGAAGAGACCACTTGACACAATTTAGCTTGTGCATAGGTAAAACTCAAGGGGGAAAAAGAATTGATATCATCAAAGGATAAGAAATCACATCAGTTTTCACCCTATGCATATCAATGTCCATCTTTATAACATCTGGAGATGTGTAACTTAATCAAAGTATGCATTCTGACTTCTGACTCTCTTTCGTTGCTGCGGGAGTCTGACGTCTTTGCCACATAGCATTGTTGAAATTCTGTTCATACAGATTCGTTCCTCTTTGTTCGTTTCATTTTGCTGAATGGTTCATCAGGCTCTGCACTTGAGTTCCAGTTTGAATGGAACAAGGTTGTAGAAGGCGGTGACTGTGAATCATTGTTCGCCTTGTCGAATGCAGGTCCTGAAGCATGAACAATGTTGGGGCTTATGTTTAAACTTACTGAAGCTGTTGTCATGAGATGAAGACAGCCTTGTTAGATTGATCTCCACCACATATGGCCCAACGGCCATGTGAGACTTGGTCTCGCGCCCTGATCGGGGGCGCCCAACCGTGAATGGTTGGTGGGCCTCCGTCGCCCAGCGCATATAAAAGGAAGGTGGGGGCCGAGGCACTCAGTACGAGGTTCGCCTGAGCCGCCGGTTTCCTCACCTACATCCTAACCCTAATCCGATCAGAGAGGGGCGCTGCCAGCGGCGGGAAGACTCACCGACGCCAGCGCCGCCATCCCGACATCCACGCCGCCAGACAAGGACGTCGTCATCTTCATCCTCTTCACCGACCGACGCTGCCTGTGCGCTGCCTCCATCAACGATCGTGATGGGATCCGCTGCACCGGCCAACCCTACTCCAACTGCACCACCCACCGAGGGATTCGGTATGAACCTCATCCCTCTCGCCCTATTCCTCTCTCTCTCTCTCTTCCAATCTCTCACGCATCCGGTAGAACACGAACTAGGAACTTGATCTTTTACTATGCCTGTATTGAATATACCCGACTAGACTCCACTGCTAGATGATCCTATGGTCTAATGTGTCTATCAAGCCTACCCCACAAAAACCAGGAGAAAGTGCCCACGGTGGCAATCAAGGTGATCGCAGGCGATACTGCCACCGCCGCCGGCGGTACAGCAGGTCGCCGTGCAACCGTTGGTGCAGCATCCGCCGCCGGCGCAACAGGTCACGGTGCAACCACTGCTGCAGCATCCACCGGCACAGATCCAGGCCTCTTTCTTCCCGGCGGCTCCCTCCCTTTCGCACTCCAGCTGCCCCCGCTTCAACCTCAAGCTATGCCAGTATTGCCTCCCAACACAACAGGTGTGTAATATGTTTGCTTGTCACACACTAGGCGTGTTTGTTTTTATCAGGGGCAGATCATCTCGTGTTCTTTTCAGTAACTGATTCCTATACTTGCTACTGAAATGTCAGAATCTCTGCCAGCTGATCAGGCCTCTGCCTCTGCAGCTCGTGCGACAAACTGAAGATAAAGCATTGGATTCACCATACCTTGAAATTTAACTGACTTTTTTTGGGCAGAAGAAAAGAAGTTTCATCAGTCGATCTGCTAAGGACGAAGTTATTGATGGTCTGTAACAGTCTCTCATCATGTTGGCTCCAAAACCAAACAGAAAGACACGTTTCGTTTTTAGTTTCGGAGAAGCTCCTCCTTGGTGAATCCATTGTAAAAATCCTGATTTTTTTTCTCTTTTGAAATGAACATCCAACGATTTCTATAGAGAGAGATTTCTATAGAGAAGTTTTGGAATTTCGATGCATGACATGCATCTCATTTCAAGAATCGGTAGCAATATGGGCGTTTTGCTCCCCTCAACCTGTAGCTAAATCTAAAACAAAACATCCTCGAACTCGAATATGGGACAGCTTAATCTTTTCTTTTCAAATTATGCAGATACAAATGCAAACGCTCATTTAACTTTCAAAGGTAAACAAATTACTCCTCTAAAATAGTTCCAAATGGTTTCGATCGTGGCTTCGGTTAACGTGGCATGTTACTACATGAATAATTTCGGGAGACATCAAACCATTAACGGATGCTGTCACAAAATTCAATCCATCTCAACAAAATTCAACCCGTCTCCTAAAATACCTGAGTACTTACGTAGGCGGCCATATATTTGTCTAGATGGTCAAAAGAAAATTACCCATCCTACCTAAAATTGATTTACGAAGACGTGGGCCTATTAAGAGGTCTGCCTCCAAAAATGGTGGTCTGCCTTCGTTAATAGGCCAAGCATTTTACCAATTTGTTTGGCCCATCTCAACTCAATATCGCACTTCAAACTATATACGGACACATAACTAGTTAAGCTTTCTCATTCTTACCTCCTCTTTCTCTTGGGCTCACCCATTGCGACGCTCTTTCTCAAATGTTTCCGCATGTCTCTCTTTTCTCCCTGCTCTCTCAACATTGGAGCAAAGCCGGCGATGAATTTGGCTCCATCGACGGCCCCGGCAGCGAATCTAGCTCCACCGAGGCTCCATAACAACGGATCTGACCAAGGCTCCATTTGTGGCTTTGACGATGAGGGGCCATGCGCGCGGTGGCGAGGACTGGGGAGGGGGCATGCGCCCCATAGTAGAGAAGGCCACGTGCGATGGCCTCGTGTTTGGGCTCAACTCCTTTTCTATTTTTCTAGGTAGCGTGTCCATACATTGCTATGGGACAATAAAATTTTGTACTAAAAACACAAAGATCGCAATATATGATAATAATATTGTAAAGCTAAATACAAACGCTAAAGTTACATTTAATCTAAAAGCAAAGTTCATGAAATTAACAAGTCACAGAGAGCGTGGCATCTCAGATTCACCAACTCACTGTATATACCTTTCTATGGTTTCAACTAAACAACCATGTGCATAGGGTGATTTATCTAGGTATTGCAATCCAAAATTCATCAACCACATAAGTTTTTCTTACTACTATGGCTACAACAATGTCAAGGCAGGTAATTGTTCATCGCCGTAAATCTTACTTTACGCAGGCGTGGGCACGGAGGCGGACCGGTTGCCCATCTCAGAAAATCTTTTTAACCGCCCATCATTGTAGTAGTAATGGGGCCACCATGTCTTCTGCTTTTGGTCTTGCCATCTTTTATTATATTTTTATGTTCTTAACTAATTTTAAAAAACGAATTCACATTGTCTCTACAATCTAATATGAAGTTTGTATTTATTGAATTTCATATAAAAACAAGAAAAAATGTTTTTTATACAAGGCAGATGACACAACATGTGGGTCCTGTCGCCCAAAATAGTCGAGCGGTCTTTTCATATGTTTTAAAAGTTATAGTGTCTATGTTGTATGATGTTACTATGTTAAGAGTCTGAGGAGGGTTTTTTTTTAATTCAACAACTACTTTTTAAAAAAAATATACAGTAGAGCGCATACGTCCTAAATACACACGCACACTCACCTATATGAACACTCGTACATAAATCCTACCCCTATGAGAACCTTTAAATGACTAAGCAGTCGGCAGATCTGAAAATTACCGAAGTTATCACTGACGCCTCATCGTCGACGGGAATATCGTTTAGCCCTTAACGCATAACGCCAGTAAATCCTGAGCTTTTTCCCAAAAAAGGGTTTGAGCACTAAAATTTGAACCCTGGTAGACAGTGTATCACTGAACCGTTCTATCATGGACTATAAGACCATTCACAGTTCAACAACCAGGTAAAGCATAGTCTTTTTTTAAAAAAAAATCGTCCTTAGCCTCTGAAAATATTATACATTGCACGTTATAGGCGCCTTATTATAAGCTGCGGAATAGGCCGCGCCCGGCTGTTTCGCGCACGGCCCGCAAGCAAAGGCCGAAACCAGAAGCCACCACGGCTGCTCGGCTCACGCACGTCGCGGGGGACAGAAGCCGCACTCGTGGACCGTGATGTCGTCGCCGATAGAACCTCGGCCGGCCCCTGTGCCCCTTGGCTTCCGTATGCCACGCACTCGCGAAGCCTCTTTGACTTGCCGATCGGCGGCCGGCGGACGAGTCCCGGCGGCACTTGTGGAGCCGCGCGAAACGCTGCGGCCCACGGTATCCGCGGCCTCGCGACGAGTGGGCAGGGCCGGGGCCGCACGAGCACGAGCGCCGCCAGCCACGTTGACCTGTCCCGGGGCGGCCGGCGGCCGCGGACAGCCGACACCTTCGTTCTCCCGCGGCCAGGACCACGTTTCTGGTAAAGAAGCGCAGCGGAAGCGATCGGTCATGGTGAGGTACTACTACCCGAAAGCGACCGGCGGGGACACGGCCGGCCGGCGGCGGGGCCGGTCAGAGCTCAGGCCGGCGGAGTATTATAAGCGGCAGGTCGGGAGCTTAGTTACGACTTATGATTGATGGTTGCCCGTCGACCGGAAATTCGTTTTGTTTAGTACTACGAGCAAACACGTGTAGCTGCTTCGTGACGAGATTGTGTAAGTCCATTTCACAGCTGCTTTTGCCCCGGCCGGCGAGAAGTACGCACGCGCCCATGACTATGGCGTTCGGTCGTTCTACCGGCCGACCACGCTCAGGCGGCGGGGAGTTGCTGACCAGACCAAACAGTACACCTGCTGACCCTGCAGCTAAGCGCAGAAAGGTCACGGATTTGCAGGCTGTTGCTGACCATATCTAGAGTCAGAGACAGGAGCTCACCTGAAATTAGGCGAGTCGCCTGCCAATGAGCCAACAGTATAGTACATTACAGTACAGGTACAGACCATTTTCCCGCGCATGGGCACATTGTTTTGGAAGGACGGCACTAATAATCAATCAAATTGACATAATTCGTCCACTAACGACGTCCACGTTGAGACAAGAGCAACCAACTACTACGATACAAATTACTACTACTGTATTTTTGCGTGGTTGAAGTTGAAACGAGACACTGCAGGTACGAAACCAGGCATTGCTGCTTGTGTCACTGAACTCTTGTTCAGCAACTCCTGTAGAGCTGACGACATGGATCCCGAAGGAGACGTCCACCAACCTCAAGTCCACGCGCGTGCATGCTACGGTCACGGCAGGGTACGTCACTGTTCACGAGCCCTGCGGCGGCGTGGCCATGGCGAGCTCGGCCTCGGCGTCCGCCACCCCCAGCCGCAGCTCCTCGACCAGCATGTCGAGGCTCTCGTACGACGACCCACCGGGCGCCGTGGCGGCCTCGGCCTTGGCCTTCCACGCGGCGGCGCAGCGCCGCATTTCCCTGGCCCTGTCGGTGTCGCCGCCGCCCATCAGCTCCTCGACGTGGGCCGTGACCTGCTCCCGCCGCAGCGTCTCGTCCAGGCGCAGCCCGACGCCCCACTCCTCGCACGCGTACCGGCAGTTGATGTACTGGTCGGCGAAGCCGGGCCAGCAGAGCATGGGCACGCCCGACCAGATGCTCTCCGCCGTGGAGTTCCAGCCGCTGTGCGTCAGGAACCCGCCCACGGCGCGGTGCCGGAGGACCTGCTCCTGCGCGCACCACTCGGCGATGAAGCACCGGCCCCTGGTCTCGGCGAGGAAGTCCGCGGGCAGCGCGTCGGCGCCGCGGTCGCCGACGACGAGACCGGGGCGCACCGCCCAGAGGAACGGCCGGTTGCTGGCCGCGAGGCCCCAGGCGAGCTCCGCGAGCTGCTCCAGCGACAGCACGGCCAGGGAGCCGAAGCTGACGTAGAGCACCGACCCGTCCGCCTGCGCGTCCAGCCACGCCATGCACTCCGAGTCCTCCTCCCACAGGCTCAGCCCCGGCGGCGCCACGGTGCGGTGCGTGGCGGCGGCGGCCAGGGGGCCGATGGTGTACACCCGCGGGAACTCGTCCCTGAGGGCGTCGAGGACGTCGGACTCGAGGTCCTCGAACGTGTTGAGGATGACGCCGCGCGCCCTGGCGCAGCTGTTGGCCTCGTCGGACTCCACGCGCAGCGCGAAGCAGTGCGGGTCCAGCGTCCGGACGAAGCTGGAGATGTCGCCCAGACGCACCGGCGGCATCCCGGCGATCCAGTCGATGGGCGTGTCCAGGTACCCGTTCGTCAGGTAGCTCTCGTCTGCCATTATATTGCCAGGCAAAGAACACAGTGTGATCATGTAAAGCGAGAGACAAGAAGGGAAGGCATGCATGCATGGTGCATGCGGGGCTACAATCTTCACAAGCACATACAAGTGTGCAACTCGACACGCAATTAATTGATGAAATGGACCTTTGAGCGGCGTGTATCCCCGCTGCCGGAGCTCCCTGAGCCGGAGCGTGCAAACGAAGCCGCACGCGCTGGTGCCCCAAAGCACGAACGCCGGCACGCCGAGCTCCTCCGCGGCGTCGAGCGCGAAGCTGACGAGGCCACTGAGGACGACGCAGGTGACGGGCGGCACGCCCTCCTCCTCGTCGAGCCGCCGCGCCAGGTCCACCAGCGGCGGGCCGCAGCTCCTCCGCAGCGACAGGAACAGCCTGACGGTCCTGTCGGGCGCGACGCGGTCCTCCTCCGACAGCCCGTCCGGCACCGCCTCGAACCGGAACCCCTCCCGCCCCGGCAGCCCGCCCGCCGTCCGCCGCAGCCGCTCGTGGTTGTGCTCCGTGTTGACGAAGGTGACGTAGACCCCGCGCGAGTGCAGCAGCTCTGCCAGCTTCAGCGTCGGGTTGATGTGGCCCGAGCACGGGAACGGGAACAGCATCGCGTGCGGCCTCCTCTCCATGGCGTAGCCCGTGGCGTGGCGTGGCCGCCCGACAGAGACCGACTACGACCGCGCGCTCCCGTTCGCACAGTAGGCACAGCTTGTTGCTGGTGCAGCTGAAAGGAGTGGGCTGCTGCGAGCCTGACCCCGAGCGTCTAAATAGGAGGAGGCAAGCTAAGGTAGCCAGCCTGAACCTCCGGTCGCCGTCGTGGCCGCCGCGGATATCGAAGCGGATATATATACTTGCGCGGGATGGGGCCTAGATTTTGGCCGCCGTCGCGATCGATATATTCACCGTCTACTAGGAGTACTAGACAAGATCATGTCGTCTGGAATCATATCTCTCTTCTCTCGGCGCACAAAATCTGCACCCACCCCGCGCCACCACGTGACGAAATAAAGCGCGCGCGGCGCGTCCCCTCCC
>CM041638.1:34644915-34664123 GCA_023333625.1 Bothriochloa decipiens
GTATTCACGTTGGAGAGTGTATTTTGAGGCCGTGTCCATAAACTCACCCAAACTTTTACACGCCTTGTCTACGAAAAACGACCATCCAGGTGTGGTAGAAGTGTTTATAAATTATATAAAATCCAAACGAAGTCCGAAAATGACGAAACTTGTCGAGGTGTGTTGTCATCGCATGTCGAGGCTATGATAAAAATTTGAGAATGTTCGAAGCAAGTTGAGACGTCGGATGTCTACAACCTAGACATCTCCATATGTGATCACCTTGTGATCACATGTGGAGATGCGTGGGTTTTAGGCACGCGACGTCACAACTTGCTTGAAACTTTCTCAGTTTTTTACCACAGCCTCCACATGCGATGACAACACACCTCGACAAGTTTCATCATTTTCGGACTTCGTTTGGATTTTATATAATATAAAAACACTTTTCCCGCACGTAACTCGTCATGTTACGACACTAACATGGTCGTAACTTCATGCGAGGTCCTGGATACGGCCTTAACATACTCCGAATATTATGAATACAATCTTTTAAATGACCAAATTCTATTATTTCATGTACCTGCAGTTCAAATTTTGAGTTGTCGAAAAAATTTAAAGAAACAAAAGTAATTGAAGAAATATAGCAAAAAAAGTCAAAATTGTCCCAGTATTTGAAGTTGTGATGTATTTACTATATCAAGGCCCCACAAAAAAAATGGGAACAAAAAAATAAAAAAAATTATTCTTTGCCGAGAGCCAGAGCCGGCACTCGGCAAAGAGGCCTTTGCCGAGTGCTGGCCCAGGCGGCACTCGGTAAAGAGGCCTTTGCCGAGTGCTGGCCGACGTGGCACTCGGCAAAGGATTTTATTAAAAAAACATAAAAAGGATTTTATTAAAAAAACCTTTGCCGAGTGCTGGCCACCTTGACACTCGGCAAAGGTGGCTCCTTTGCCAAGTGCCTAGGGAAGGGCGCTCGGCAAAGGGGACAACACCGGATGCCGTTTGTCCAGGCCCCACTTTGCCGAGTGCGCCTCTTTGCCGAGAGCCTGGCCCTCGGCAAAGATCCCTTTTGCCGAGTGCTTTTCTGATGAGGACATCGCTTCTTCTTGTGCACCTGCTGATCCTCTCCAAGGCCCAATGACCCGAGCTCGAATGCGTCAACTACATTTACAGGTGAGCTCGTTTTTAAGCGATACTTTTCATACTTTTGAGAATAGATTACTACCTAATGATTTAATATTGCTTAGGAACAATGGAGAGGCTTCTAAAGAACTTGAACGAGGAGTTGGAGATGAGCTGGGCCAGCAAGGGCGTGCAACACAAGCTGATTTCGCGTCTGTCTCGAACTGCCAGACCAGCCTGGACTAGAACTGGTCATACGGACTCATACGGACTCCGTTTTGGACGTTCTACATATGGTTGGAAAGCTAACTTCATAAGGAAGCCAATAGAAGTGGTCTCACGTCAAAACCTCTTCGGAGTCCACGGGAATTGTCGAAGCAAGTCAACATTCCGAATCTGTCTTGGTGCTGCGTCACCTTATTTTGGTCCAATGGGCCGTGTATCGTTTATGAGCCTGTTAGTGGGCGCGTCCAGGGTAGGCGACAACCCTAAGTCCTTTATAAACATACGCCGCCGCCGTCGTTAGGTTTTGGGTTTTGCTTTAGATTAATCTGTCTTTGAACAGTCGCCGTTATCGGTTTGTGAAACCCCACTTTGTGATCTTAATCATATATCTGCAGATTGTCCCATTAATTGAGCTGCGTTCTTTCGAGTTCTTGCTTGTGTTCTTCGTTTCGCAGGCAGGGATTAGCCTTCGTGGCGAGGTCAACCGGTTGGAGACACGGTTGATAACCAGAGGAGTCGTGGTGCTAAGATTGCAGGGTTTGGGTCTTTGGATCTGAAGTCGGATCGGTGTGTCGTGCTCCACCAAAACGATAGTTATCTCCATCTGACGGAAGATCAGGGACCCCCATCCCCATCATTTTCTTTGCCGAGTGCTTGACACTCAGCAAAGAAGTCTTTACCGAGTGCTGTTATTGACACTCGGCAAAGAACCTCTTCGTCGAGTGCCTGTGTTTTGGTTCTCGGCAAAGATTTCGACACTCAGTAAAGATGGCGTTTCTGGTAGTGCGCCTCGTTTGCCTCGACAGCGCAGCTCGAGGTCAAAAAGACGTTTTCGATCGCTTGCACCGATCTGTTTTTACCGCTCGAACTCGAACCAGCGAATCCTGCCCTGCCAGTGACAGACAGCCAGTGGAGGATTATTTCAAAGCGCCTGGCTTGCCGAATGCTGATCCAGATGCCCGCGGACAGCCAGTGGTGTTGCTGCCCTTTTCAATCCCCAACCTTTTTGACCCCACGGCCGTGTAGTAACTTGTTGAAAGCATATGCATGGTCCTAACATCACGATGGCGATGGCGATGGCGATGGCGATGGCGATCTTAACATTACTCGTATCTTTGAGTGGTACGTGGCCTCGGCGCCTGAGCTCCCCCTACGGCGCGGCCACACGCGCAGCATGTAGGAGGGGAGGCCGAGGCGGCGGCCGCGTCCAGCACGTCACGGGCGACGCCGACGGCGACGGTCCGTCAATGTTCAGCTTGACGATGAACGCCGAGGTGCCTCGCGCAGTGGGTGGCCACGGCGCGCATGAGGCCCACCGCCCATGCATGCTGTGGCCCGTCCGCGATCGTCTAGCTCAGTAGTTTGTACCGCGGCCACCGTCGTCCTCCGCCACGACGGCGTGGTTTGTGCTCGGTGTTGACGAAGGTGACGAGGACGCCGGCGGAGTGCAGCAGCCTGCTGGCGAAGTGGAGCGTGAGGTTCATTTGGCCGGAGCACGGGCACGGGATCAGCAGCGGCGCCGGGGTGGTCGTCACGGTTGCGGGCGGCGGGCGCCGGTGCGGCCATTGGCATGAGATTTCGGAAATGGAGCACACTTAGATGTAGTATATGCAGAATTCGCACATGATTAGTGCCGGTGCCAATGCGCAATGCGAATTTGTGTTATATGCAGAATTCGCACATGTATGTTAGTTCTACGTGTGCCTTTGCTTGCTACGGAATATACAGATTTCCATGCAAAACATACTCTCATTCCTCTCTATTTTTCTAGTGGCAAGCAGTTGAGGAGGGTACACGTACACAACTATGCATAACACCTCTACGGCCTATGGGTATTCAACATTATTTTGTTTAACACATTTCTTATAAGGTCCTTTGTTCTTTTCTTTTGGGCCTCCGGCCTTCATATTTATTAATGAAAAAGAAAAGTAAGTAGGGGCCTCCCTTCTAACTTTGGACAATGATCTTTAACTTGCACATGTTTTAGAAATAGTTTGAACTTTATGAAAATAAAATCATCTGGGGATTTTGTTTCTTAATCCTAAAACTATTTCCATATATGAGTTGGATTTAACCTATAAACTTGACACTATTTCCACCACTATTTTTCATAAGAATTCATGGAAACAATTGAGAATATATTTTTTTGGAAAGAACACTTTTAGGATTTACTAATAAAATCTTATAACCAAAACACTCTTAAAATATCTAAAGTATGGAATTATAATAAGCTTAGGTTCTTCCTAACTAAGGATAAAAATTCAAGCACAAGGTTTTTTGTATTTCAATTAAAAACTCAAACCCAAATACAAATGGAGCACTTGATTTTTCCAATATAAATTCTTGCCAAGCTTCTGTTTGGCTTTGAGCTAGCTGGAACTCAAATCCAAACTAAACCACTAGTACTTCTTTTCCTCTAAAAAGTAACGTACCTTTAGTGTGTTGTAGCTGTATCTAATATTCGAGAATGTTTAACTACCTGAACTACTTCAGGAATTGTTTATGACCGATTGCATCCAGTGAGAGCACATGAACTGCTTCAACTACCGAAATATGAAAATACATGCAAAGAAACATGAGAGACTACGAAAGTATTTTTGCAAAATGCTAAGGGTATGGTCAATGTCGTCCTCCATCATTGCAGACACGCGCTGGTAGCGAATGGAGTTGTTGGACCGTAGGTGAGCGATGGACCATACTCTTTTCTCGTTCATACTATAACTGTGTAGAAAGTGAGCGAGCCCCAGAACGTAGGTGAGCTTGAAAGGGCTCACATTGGACGGAGCCCTTCCCTGTTCGTCTTTCAAATTTGTGTAAATTGAAAAGGTGCCTACTTGCTCCTATTGTCAAGGCATGACACTGCTGCCTTTACAGACAAGCTTGAACTTGTAAGATTTTTAACGGCACGCGTCCGGATATTATGCACTGATTAGGTGTATTATGATAGGGATTCTTGCCGGTCCGTACTTTTTGTTGAACTTGTGCCGGTCCGTACTTGAAGAACTGAGTGTGATCATTGCACTGGCCCTTTTACGTCGCGGTTTCACTTGCTCCCTTTGGCTTCACGCTCTCTCTAGCCTAACTGCCTAACGCCGTGACCTTTTCACTCAGTTTCACTTTAGGCCAAGACCAATTCCAATATAATGGACAGCTCAAGTGTGTCACATCAGCAAATAATATTATTTGATTATGATTGAAACAATCATCACTTTAGCCCAATAATGTTACCAACGTTTTTTTGTCGTTATGTCATCACCCATGTTTTGAACATGTTTTGTTTCCACGTGTGACCAAACTTCGCTGTGTTCAGCCGATGGTTTATGCGGCTGATCGATAAGCTGGATAAAGCTGTTTTATTGTGAAAGAAAAATATTATACCATGACTGATAAGCAGAGTTGATAAGTTCAAGTCAAATGATATTGTTTTGTTTCAATAATGAACATTGCCAACTCAATAATGAACATTATTGTTAGCGACATGGGGTTCAGAAAAGAGTTCAATGGTTTTATTGACAGGGCCAAGAGATAAATTAACGTTTGGCTCGGATATAGCTCATATGCATACATGCATGTAATCCCTCCTATATAGTTGTCAAAAAAAATTCCCTCCTATATAGGCATTGCTTATAGTTTCCTTGTTTTATATCATCATAAAAAACTAGTCGTAATGTTGATAGCATTCTATAATATTACTTTTTTATATACTTGTTCATTCTATCTGTGTGGTTTGATTATCTCATATTTTCCCTATATCTTTATGGTGAAGAAATAATTCTGCGAATATAGGTGTGACCACAACTAAGCCTTTTTAATAGTGATTCTCTTTGCATAAGCTTAAAATTATTAGGATCCTACTCTTAAAAGTGTTTGAAATTCTTATCATGATATAAGAGAGTGCGAGTGCTACCTCTATGCTGACGAAGACGGGAGAAATAAGAGTAGGTACAATAACAATCCTATCGCTAAGCGTGTTAGAAGCTTTGCCTTTCCGTGGGAGAGAGAGGAAACATGACATGGGACTATTTGGTGCTGCATAAGACTAAGTATTATAACAGGCTGCAAGCCGGCTAAATGCTAGCGTGAAGGAGAGAAAGATAGAGAGAGAGAAAAAACGGGCTGTAAGCTTACATCTGGCTTAGACACAAGAACAAAAAAAACTCTGTGAGAGAGATAAGTTTACCAGCAAGAAACTCTGTAAGCTCAACCACTATGAGAGAAGGTTACAAGAAACCTTACAGCCAGCAAGTTGGATGTATTATAATACTTGCTCTAAGTCAACTAGATAATCATAAATTACCATGCAAAAAAGTTGTTGCTAGATGATTAGCACGCGTGACTCTTGCGGAGGGTAGGATGTAGGAAAGAGTATGGAATAGATGAATTGTGGGACCATTTTAATACTAAAAATTATATAGCAAATTAGTTGTAGAAAAGCTGTTGTATAGTTTGGCTATTATTACTTGTATTATAGCCAAACATTTGTCTCGACTATTGGACTTAGGATAGGTTTGCCAGGTAGCAAATGAACATTTTTTTTCTTTTGAGGAAGTGAACATTTGCTGATGAGAGCAGGACGACATGGGCCCTCCAATTGAGGCCTGTAGTACAGGGAGCCGCACTGAGGAGTTTGTTCTCTGGGCTTTCTATATTTGACCTGCACAATTCCTATAATTGTATTTTGTTAGGGACTTGACACTCTCTTTGTACTCCACAATCATTATATGTGGCCTTCGCGCAGCCTCCCTTGGCCATTTGGAAGAATGAATAGTGCTCCGGTAGAATCCGTGGCAAACGCAGAAAATGTGAAAAACATATGGAAAAAGTCAGTTTTGCTTCCTCAATTTTCAGCATAGTCTAATTTTCGTCCCTAAACTTGAAAACCAGACACAATCGCTCCCTCATCTATCAAATCCGTGCAATTTACCTCCTTAGGCTATGTTCGGTTAGGCCCAACCCGGCGGGGATCGTGGCCCAATCCTCGTGGATCACCCCGGCCTGGAAAGGAACCCGGCCCACGCGAAAATATGTCTTCGTTTAAGCCCAGCATGGCTTGTAGCCTGGCCTATCCCGGCCTTTCCCTGTCACCCCGGCCCGGAAACCACACCCGGCCTCAACTGGGGTGGAACAAATTCCATCAGCCAGCGCACACGAAGGGGCTTCGGGGAACCCCACGCTGCAACGGCGGCGGCTCGACGCACTGGCCACGGTGGAACAGACGCGGGTCTCTTCTCTCCGGCGGCCACCTTCTCGCCGGTAACGCACCGCCCTTCTTTTCCTTCCTCTAGTCTCAGTCCTAGGGTTCCTGGGTGGGTGTTCTTGATTCCGCCCTAGGGTTGTTGGGGGCGAGGAATCGGCCTGTGCGTTCTTGATTGTCCGGATGCGTGCACATCGTTGTCCCCTTGCTGCTCGAGCTGTAGCGTGATTGGCATCGAGCCCTGCAGGACGTGCAGATCGTTCAACCGATTGATGAATGGCCAGGCCATGGCATGCATTTGCGCGTTCATGTTTCTTGATTAGTAGTTCTAGTAGTAGTTTTGTTTATTTGATTGATTGATGCGACAAGGATTTGATTGTGCCTTGGACAATATTACTAGTGCGTGGAAGAGTTTGTGTATGGCGTATAAAATGCAATCACGAAACAAAGGGTGATGGTGAAACAACTGTTTAGAACTAACCTAATGATAGATTGTTTATGCGCCGTGCATGCAACTGCAATAAAAACAGGTCTCATTGATTCATTCATCACAAAGTGCAAGAGCTTGTGTGCAATCTTGGCAATATTGATCCACTTCTTTGCTATTGGTTTTGGGTTATTTTTTCTCTGTGTCTGTGGTAACAAATTCAGGATAGTAGCTGACTGAGATAATGTGGTTCAATTCCTTATTGAAATTCTTAGGACATTTTATTTGTAGTTGATGATTTATACTTTGCTCCATATACTCTGTTGAAATGAGTTTTCTGAGACGGATGCATATAGGTCCATAAATTATACTTGAGACAATCGTGCATCTGATTGTATCCTATTGTGCACTATGTCAACACTGTATACATCATGTTTGCTACTGACCACAGTTTACATTGTGCAAATGTCTCTTTCCAAAAATTCCAAGAAAAAATGTTCAGAGTGATATTTAGAGTGATGCTTTTTTTGTAATATTTGATGTCTTTTTTTATTCACAGATCTGTTGATATACTGTTGAGGTCATTTTTATCACATTAGTTATTTGCTAACAACTTTTTACCCAGCTATAATGGCTGAGATGGGTTGGCATGAAGTGCCTATGGTCGATGTACTGGCACACCCTGATATTGTTGATGTCCCTCCTGCTGCTCATGCACAAGGACCAGCAAGGTTCCTATGGACTGATGCAATTTCAAGTTTCATGCTGCATCATTTTGTACGACTTGTTCAGCAGGGTGTCAAGACTGACAAGGGATTCAAGGGAGTGCACCTGAACTCAGTGGCAAGAGATGTGGCTGAGTATAGTGGGCAACCTTGCACAAGTAACCAGGTCTATGAGCACCTAAGGATGTGGCGCGCTCGTTGGATCAAGGTCTACAAGTTGAAGGATTAGAGGTACATCTACTCTTATTACCACTCTTGCTATGATAAAGATAGAAAGCTATGATACTATTTACCATAATATCATATGACTTCCTTTCACTTGCTTCTTTAGAATTGCATACCTATGAACTTAACTGTTTTGTCAAAAGAAAGGGTGAACCTACAGGCTTACTGTAAGATTTTTTTTATGGCATCTGAGACATCTGTTTTATAGCAATTTGTAGAAACTTGATGGTTGGGTATTTTATCAACAGCCAGCAACTTGAATACAGATGAAACTAATAATTTTTTATCCCCATATAATAATTTGTTTGAGAAACTAATATTTGTTTTTTTGTTGGTATGCATGTACTGGACTAGTTGTGGGAGAAGTTTGACAAGGTCAAAACTATTGCTGTTTGCCAAAGATGGAAATGCACATCATCGTCTGTCTTATCATGTTCAGTTCTTGGGAATTGTAATATTTTATTAGCTCATTTTCATGATGTAATATTTCATTTGTACTTTGCCATGCATGTAACCGTGAGATTTCTGTGTACCTACGTAATGTGCTATTTGAATTTTGCTTGCTTGAGCCTACTCTCATAATTTATTATTAGACTATAGAATTTTCATCTTATTTATGCACCCGGCAGTCTAACTCAAAGCTAGGATCGGGACAAGCAAAATATGTTAGTTTGATACTGTTTTGTTCAGTTATGAATTCAGAAGAAATTTTGTATTGCTGCCTCGCCAACCGAAAACAAATGGAGGGAGGGGACCAACCAAACAGCAAATGGAGAGAGGGGATTAGCCATAAAGCAGGGAACTGAACCTCACAGGGATTGAGTTGGTACACGGGGATCCACTCATTCCCAGCAGGGATTAGACCAGCTTGGGGATTTCCCCCCTGCAATCGAACATAGCTTACCTGGTTTTGAGTCTGGTTTTGCTCTGCTGGCACCAAGTTTGCTCTGTTGGCACCAAGTTAATTGGACTGGGCCAGAGGTGCCCGTGCGACGGTTGCTGCCCGCGGCCGGTTCGCGGCGTCCGGTGCGCGAGGCAGAGCGGCGGCGTCGAGATGGGGTGGCGGGCTGAACAAGACTTCACAAGCTCGACGAGAGGTTGCTGCTCGAGCTACCGCGTTCGACTCCGCGCTGAGCACAACGTCGCTTCTGCTGACGCGCCCGCCCCCACCCCCCCCCCCCCCCCCCCCACACACCCACCACACCGACGGCGTCGTGCGCATCGGAGTTCTCGTTCGAGACCGGACTCTGCCCGCAGGCGGTGCCTGGCAGGCGGCCGACAAACGGGGTAGCGGTAGCGCCATGGCAGCAGGAGACCTCGGTCGCGCAGTAGCGACCTCGATACGGAAGTGCCAGAACTTGACCTAGCGCCTGACTTGTCGTCTTAGCAGGTGCATGCTCCGCTTCCTTGCTTCGTCTTCCTTGTTGACGAGAGGATGAGTAAAGGTATAAATGTATTAATATATTTTTGGTTTTATTTTCAAGACAAAAAAGGAAGTATATGATGTAGGCACGATGACATCATGATGTCATCAAGCTAACAAAAGGTAGGGCAAAGAGCAAGCGGCGGCTGTAGCTCGGCCGCGCTCAGGCAGAGCTCGCCGCACTGTGCGGCTGTGCGGTATGTGAGCTGCGCATGAGCTGCGTGCAGGGAGGCGGCACAGGGGTCGTCTTCGTCGATGAGCTCCCACTTTAGGGCCTACTCCTGCAGTGCCACGGTGCCACCTCCTGGTCGCCAGAGTCAACATCGGAAGCATCATCATCGTTGGTGTCGAGCGAGAAATAGCGGCAAGGAGCGCGTGCCGCCACGACGTAGAGCTCCTCATCATGGCCTAGCTCACCCTCCGCTCTGGCTCATTGTGCTGCTGAACTTGGACACCGTTTAAAACATCCTCAATTTTTCGCAAAAAGAAAATACACAGAATGAAGGATAAAGTGATAGCCCAGGAGGTAAAATCATCAATTATCCGATAACAGTTGATTACAAAGCCATACATCGAATAAAAGAATACAATAGAGGGGTTTACATAAATATTATATCGCCATATGACGGAATCATCAAAGTGTTTAGCATCCAGAACAGCTACGTAGTAGAGGGATATCGTGAAAGCAACGTCTTGCACCATCTTGAGCGTAGACACGAGACCATCTAATCCTCGAGCCCCTCGTCGCCGTAGGCGTAGTTGGGCTCACCTACCAAATAAGTTTTAGTACGATTTGTACTGGCCACCGGCTCCCACCCTATGCTTTGCTTATGCTTTGTGGTAGGTGGATGCAAGTGGATATAATCAAGAGACCTATTATTTGGCTATAGTTTTCTATGCAAGTATCATCAATATTATATAATAAATGTTCATCAAGTTTTAATCCATTCCCATCCCACAACACCATACCACCAACCATCATTCCCTTAGCTCTCTCAACAACCACGCTCACACGTGGCGGTAATGGACAACTCCCTCTCATCCATGCCTAATCGGCCATCATGCCATAGGGTAACAACAACAACATCACTCAGGGGGAGGTAGAAGGACTCATCTCACTACTCGAGAGAAGCATGGGTCACGGGATAGCCATACCGAGGCTGCGGACTATATATAGATTCGAATCAACTCTGCAGAGTGTGTACACCTGTAACTGGCTAAAGCCGACCATCCACAAGATAACCATCATTGGTGGTCTAGAACGCCTAGGCTGATATCAAAATGACCAACTAACTATGATGATGCCACCCTACCTCTCAACCCTGGAACACCCCAAGTCTGATCTGGAGTGGCTGAGAATGTGAAGTCATGTACCGCGCTCGGGGGGGCCGATGTTCGGAGAGGGGCTACATGAACGTCTCGGAAGGGTGTGGGCTCCACCCGTACCTCCCTACACTACATACGCCGAGTAGAAGTGGCACCTCCCTAGGTAGCTGAAATCATTCGTCCCCGGTTCATCTGGGGCGAGTGGTGTGTACGAAGGGGGTCCGTGGTTCCGGTCCTCGAGAGACAACAGGTCCTAGGGGGACCAGACATGATATCTCCTCAAACAGGGCCATCAGTTCCCTCTGCCTCAACGACATCTCTTTCCCGGGGCTTCGTTCCACAAAGGCTCTTGACCCCGGGATCTCCTCAAGTCACCATGTACCTGCCACAAGTACTCAGATCACAGGGGTGCCCAGGTCGCACCCCCTCGGCAAGACTCGCTCCAAAAGCTCATCGTAGATCCTATCCAGTCGACTCAACCCTCACCAGACAACCCTTCCATGTTATATTACCCAGAGACACCCATACAAACATCAAATCCGGCATCCCGAGCCGAATCTACCCATGTCCACCATCCGCATCATATCTCCAAATATAATGCAAGTGGAGTATAAGTAGCATGTAACAAGCATTGCATAGCGTGTCTATCCTATAAGCGGGTGATCAGGGTGAAGGTTGCGACAAGGAAAGGCATACAAGTAATCTATCATGCAATCCTATCATAGCATATCATAGCATTATTGATAAAGTAGAGCACTAGCATTCTATTATGTTGCATGCGTAATAGGATCTATGAGGTTGGGTGGGACGTGGCACCTGAATAGCTGTCACTCAAGTCCTCCCTCAAGTCCTTGGTGTGCTCCTAGTCCTCCTCCTTGGTCAACTCCTTCGTAGGATCTGAAAGCGAGACATAATGGTCGCAGGAGCGACCCCTATAGATCAATCATAAAGAAGTAAATGAAATCCAATAACTACAAATTCAATCATACATAAGCCTATAACATAGAGCTCATTTTTATGAAAATTTAGACACTTGGTTCATATTTTTTGGAGTTCGTATGAAGAAGTTATGAATTTTACAAGATTAAACTATTTTCTAAAAAAGAAAAAGAGGCAGGGTTCATCAGAGCTCGACACGTGGTGCAACCAGATGGGTCCACGTGGCACAGTGGGTCCAGTAGCTGGCGTAGGGCTGACGTGGCAACTGACGTGGCAGCTGACGTCAGCACTGTAGGTGGGGCCGGTTGACTCAGTCATTGACATGTGGGTCCCACGATCAACGGTTGACCGTTTACCAGTCAACGGTCAACGTGACCGGGCCTAGACCGGGCTTTGGCGGGCTTGGACAAGGCCGGGCTCGGGCCGAGCTGGGCCAGACACATGTCAGCAATGCAGGCTGCCGTGTGGCGGTCTAGGCTGTTATTGGGTCCGGTCCACGGCTTCCTGCTCTACGGACTTGATCCATGGTGGACCAAAGACAGAGGGGCCATGCGAGCTCCGCTGGTTGGTCCAGCGTGGCCACGTGGGCCTGGTGGATGTGGTGCACCGGGGACTTAGGGGAAATTTCCCCATCTTCCTCCCCGTGCGCATCGGGACGGTGGCTTGCCGACGGTGAGTAGGCGAGCGGCGGTTGCGGGCGGCAAGGGCCAAGCAGGGCAGCGGCTATGGCAGCACACGAGTATGGCTAAGACGCTGGTGGGGTCGTGGTGGCTCTCGCGGGGCTCTGGCTTGCCGGCGCACGGGCTCCAGCGATGGCCGGCGGCGAGGCCGCGGTTGCGGGGTGGCGCTGGCTGTCCTTGCTTGCTGGGGTAGCGGCTACGGCGAAGGGAAAGCGGGCAAGCGCGTTGATGGCTGCACGGCGAGCTAGCGGTGCTCCAGCTGGCTGGCTCACGGGTCGCGATGGTGCCAGACAGCGAGTCCGTGGCTGCGGGGCACCGGGATGCTCGCGAGGCGTTTTTGTCTCGTGCTACGGTGTCGTTAGGGCAAGGCGAGCGTGACCATCAACACTAGTTTGGTTGTGGGGCCTCTAGCGAGGAAAACTGCGGTGGCGACCTGACGACGGTGAGCTCTGACGGTGGCAGCGGTGGCGTGCGGGGCGCAGCAGGATGCGTGGAGTGGCTTTGGCTAGCGCAACGGCCTCACAAGGACCTAGAGAACAAGACGGGCGCCTTAATTGGGAAAAGGGGCTCCCAGACCGGCGGCAAGGCGCGGCGGCGGACGACATAGCCGGCGGCGTGGAGCTTCAAATTGGCGCCCGTGGGGCTTCCATCTTCTCCACCATCCTACCGATTTGAGCAGCTCAGAGCTCAAAAAGGCTAAAGCGCGACTAATGTAGGCTCGGCAGGGCGCGCGGTGAAATCACCACGGCGGTGCTTCGGCGGCTGGGAACCATGGCGGCTAGGGCTGCAAAAGTGCATGGCCCCACTGTGGCCACTGCCATGCTCTGATATGTCTTCATTTGCGTGTTCTAGATTGACGCGAAGCCAACTGTGAAGCTGATGAAAGAAAAGGTGGACTAGGGAGCGGGAACGCGATCGGTGAGCTAAACGGCGGTCATGGCGGACAGGGCAGCTCTCCTACGCGTGGTAGCAGCTCGGTTAAAGAAAAGTAGGGCCGCAACATCGGTGGAGTCGTACAGGGGTTGCTGGGCTCGTTCGGCTCGTGGACGATGGCGTCGGGGCTCCTCCGCTGTGGCTCCGACTCAGGCGGCATGGCGATCGTGCGCGAGGGGAGGCTCGCGATGGGGACGGCACGTCGGTGTGGCATGGTTCGCGTGCTGCAGCGCTCAAGGCCGCGTTGAGGCAGCAGCGGTGGGGCGGACGAGCTGGTGGCACTCCAGCGACGGTGCACGGCACCGACGTAGCTCTGGCTCACTCCTCTGCTCCTTTCTCCCTCTCTCTCTTGGCTCACTGGTGGCAGTGTGGCTTACCTGAGTGGCGGCCAAGGATAGGGAAACCCTAAGGGGTGTCGGCTCCTCCTATTTATAGCCGGCCGGTGGGGGCCATGGACGGCGGGGATTGGAGGTGTCGATCCTGTGGCTGGGCACGACGCGAGCTAGGGTTAGGGCAACCCTGGGTGCGCACGGGCGGACGGGCGACGTAGATGGAGCGGTACAGGAGCGACGCGGAGATGGACGGTGGAGCTGCTGCGTTCCATTTCTGGAACTTGGACACGATAGCTTGGTGAGCAGAAAAGGAAAAGGTGGCTCATGATAGGTGGGGCCTACCCGTCAGTGAGCGATGGTGAAGGCACGTGCGCGCAGCGCTAGCGGACCGCTGCTGGGCCATCTGGCTTGCCGGGCCACGAGGCCACGCGTGCGGGGCGGGCGAACAGGGCAGCTAGGCCGGGTGCGGGGCTGGCTGGGCTAGAGCGCGCAGGGGAGCAGGCCTGGGGCAGCTGGGTCGGGCCACGTGCGGCAAGGCAGGCAGGCCGAGGCGCGGAGCAATAGGCCGGCTGGGCCGCAGTGGGGGCAAGCAGGCCGGACTACTGCTGTGGGCTGCTTTGCTGTATTCTTTTCTCCTCCCTTTTCTATTGCTTTCCTATTTGTCCTTCAAGCCCTTAAACAAACTAACTATGATCCTATGTCAAGTGTTAGTGACCATGTTGCATTCATCATGATTGGTCGACTGGGGTCACATGGTGTGTTGGAAGCCATGTCCGTGGTTAGTATACACATGTATATACATATGATATAAAGGGGTTATTGATTTTATTAGTCATCACATAAAATTAAGAAGAAGCAAATCACAACTTGTAATTAAAATGCAAATGCTCCAACTATATTTGGTGCTACTTGTGCATCTATTGGATGTTTTCCTACATGACACTCACCAAACATTGGTATACTTTAGAAAAATTTTTGTTGGTTGTGATTTTCGGTGATGGGATTTTTAGGGTTGTTACACCGTTGATGGGCAAGCTCGGTGTTATAGCACCACATCTGGGCCGTAACAAGACCCAAGAGGAGCCATGCAGGAGCAAGCAAGCCTGCAAGAAGAATGTGAGAGCCCACGGTCCCGAATGGGCTTGTAACCGATGTGAGGCCCAAGAAGGGATTTAGCTCAGGTAGTAGATAAGGAGAGTGCGGTGGAGCTTGTCTCCCATCTATCTTGTAACAGAAGTAAGAACAGAGAGAGAAGAGAGAATTGGGACCTCGTCGATCGCCGGTGGTGAGTGTGTTGGCTGAAGTTCGACCGAATTTATAGTGACTTGCTAACATACCTGGTATTAGAGATGAGATCCTACACGCCGCAATTCTCTGGAGCCTGCGCCGCCCACCCACCCTCACTTTACCTGCCTCTAGCGAGCCCGGGGTGCCATGGACCCGGTCGTCAAGCAATCACTCGAGGAGATGCTCAAGCGGTTCAAGGTGCTCGACGCCCGCGTTGCGGATCACTGGGAGTGTGTGGATCGTTGGCTTGCTGATGCGGCGGCGGCGATTGACAAGCACAACGTCGACTTTGAGTGCCAACTCGGGGCTCTGGAGGAGTTCTCCAATGAGCCGTACATCACCGCTATCATCACCGACAACTGGGTGTCCACTTTGACGCCCGCCTCTTCGAATTCGACCAACGCCTCTTCGACCTCGAGTGTATTTGCACGGTCGACTGCGAGGATGAGCGAGACGCGTGTGGCAGATCTGGAGGCGGCGGTCGAAGCGCTCCATGACTGGCGTCCGTTCATCGATGGCCACATCGACAACCTTCGATTCGATCTACATCGAACAGCTCTCTCAGGTCATGTGCGGCCACTCCACCATCCGTGGCCGGCGCACCAAGAGTCGGCTGCCGCGCGCCCATCTGCCGGTATCACAGTCGACTGGTCGGCTACACGGGTTTCGGCCTATGGATCGGTAATGACCATAGTGTCATGCCTGGCTAATGGTATGAATCATTCCCATCCTCATACTTCGAATTGTGCTGTTTATCCTGCTCAAGTCGGTCGTCCCCCTCCTCCATCATACAACCACAACCAGCAATTCGCCCACCACAACACGCATAACCCAGATCTCGACCACATACCCAAGATGTCGTTTCCCAAATTTGATGGTGTAGATCCTCAGTACTGATGACTTGTGCCCAGAATTATTTTGACATGTACTTTGTTCATCCATCTATTTAGGTCAAGTGTTCTACTATGCAGTTCTTTGGTCCTGCTCGCCGCTGGTTCCAATCTGTGGAACGCAAGCTGGTAGACAAGAGCTTGTCTAAATTCTATTGCATGATTCGCGAGCGTTTTTGCCGTGATCAGCATGAGCTCCTCCAACGCCAATACCTCCACATTAAATAGACTTCCACTGTTCAGGACTATGTAGATCATTTTGTTGATCTCATAAAATAGCTCTCAGCATACACTCCCAACCCAGATCATGTGCAAAATTTCATCAATGGGCTTCGAGATGATATTCGTGCTGTCCTTTACGTTCGCCGTCCCAAGGATTTGGACTCTGCGTGTACCCTTGCTCTTATACAGGAGGAGGCCTTAGAGCCCGGGAGGCGACGTGAGGTTTGTCGTGCTGACGGCGCTGGCTACCAAAGGGCGGCAGCTCCACACTGGGTTCCACCAGCTCCGCCGCTTGTTCCTCGACCGGGCGGTTTTTAGCCGGGAGAGGACAAGCGCCCTCAAGATGATCAACGTCCCCAAGCTCGTTCGCTGGATGAGAAATTCCAGCCTCTCCGCAATTACCACAAGGCGTGTGGTCTCTACGTCCGTTGCGGTTAACACTGGGAACCAGGACACAAGTGTGCTCCTACTCTGCAACTACATGCTCTCTAGGAGGTCTGGTCTGCCTGCCAAGATGATTTTGAGATTTTGGAGTCATCTTCTCCTGCCCAGCCGACTGAAGCTGTGTCTGAAGAAACTACCACACCGTCCCAGCTTTTCATGACATTATCATCCACAGCTACTACTGGTGGTGCTGCTCTCAAGACTCTTCAGCTCGAGGAGGTGATTGAAGGTTTAGAGATCCTGATTCTTGTTGATTTCGGTAGTACCCACTCCTTCATCTCTGAGTCTGTGGCACAGAAGCTTCAAGATGTGCGTGCCCTGTAGTACCCTGTTTCAGTCAAAGTGGCCAATGGCAATACCGTGCAGTGTACTCAAGAGATCCCCATGGCAGTCTGGTCAGTGCAAGGGTATGACTTCCACTCAAACCTCAAAGTTCTACCTCTCAGCACTTATGATATGATCATTGGTATGGATTGGCTGGAGGCTTTCTCCCCTATGAAGGTTCATTGGTCTCAAAAATGGATTTCTATTCCATATGGGGCTATGCAAGTGTTGCTGCAGGGTGCTCAGTTTGCCAATTTGGGAACTTCTGTAGTCCAAGTTTACAGTATTGCTAGTGATGCAGCGGTGAGGCCTTCTTCAGTAGTTCCACCAAAAGTACAGCTTGTGCTCAATGAATTTGCTTCAGTTTTCGCTGAGCCTACAGGGTTACTGCCGCGACACCATTGTGACCACAAGATTCCATTGATTCCCAATGCAACTCCTGTTTCTTCTCGCCCATACCGCTATACACCAGTATTAAAGTCTGAGATCAAAAAGCAAGTGTCAGAGATGCTTCAGTCCGGGATCATCCGTCCCAGTACAAGTGCCTTTTCTTTCCCTGTCTTGCTGGTCCGTAAGAAAGATGGAGACTAGACATTTTGCGTTGGCTACCGCAAGCTGAACGCTCTGACAGTGAAGTCCAAGTTCCCAATTCCAGTTGTTGACGAGTTGCTGGACGAACTTGCACATGCCAAATGGTTTTCGGTCTTGATCTTAGGGCTGGTTTCAATTAGATCAGACTTGCACCGGGCGAAGAGTTTAAGATCATGTTTCAAACTCACTAGGGACAATTCGAGTACTCAGTTATGTCTTTTGGTATTACGGGCGCTCCTAATACCTTCCAAGGGGCCATGAACAATACCCTTCGACCTGTCCTACGCATTTGTGCCATCATCTTCTTTGATGACATTCTAGTGTTCAGCAGTTCCTTCGAAGAGCATATTGTCCACCTTCGTCAGGTACTTCAGTTACTGGCTTGGGACAAATGGCAAGTCAAGTTGTCCAAATGCATGTTTGCATAGCAAAGCATAGCTTATCTAGGACTTGTGATAGGTGCTGATGGAGTATCTACCGACCCCAACAAGGTGGAATCTATTCACAACTGGCCAGTACCTCAGGATGTTAAAGATTTGCACAGTTTTCTGGGTCTTGCGAGTTATTACCACAAACTTGTTCACCACTTTGCAGTTTTGGCTCGTCCCCTTATAGAATTGCTCAAGAAAGGATCTTTGTTTATTTGGACTTTGGCTCATGACACAGTGTTCTCTACCTTGCAACAGGCTTTAGTGTCTACTCCGGTACTGGCATTGCCCAATTTCTCTAAACCGTTCTCCATTCAGACTGATGCAAGTGACTCTGGAGTGGGAGCGGTTCTTCTCCAGGATGGGCACCCTCTCGCCTTTGTCAGTAAAGCTCTTGGCCCTCGCACCCGTGGCCTCTCCACGTATGATAATGAATACTTGGCTGTCCTAGTAGTTGTGGAGCAGTGGCGGGCTTACCTCCAGTATGCAGAGTTCATGATTTTTACTGATCAACGTAGCCTGGTGCATCTCACTGATCAGCGTTTGCACACGCCATGGCAACTCAAGTTATACACCAAGCTGGCTGGCCTTCAGTACAAGATCGTCTACAAACCGGTGGCTTCCAATCAAGCGAAAGATGCCCTGTCTCGCCATCCCTCGCCTCTGGCCTAGCTTAATGCCATTTCTTCATCCACTCCAACCTGGATTGCCGAGGTGATTTCTGGGTATGATAATGATCCTGTTTCCAGCAAGATGATCCAAAGAGCTGCTTCTTGCACCAGATTCCCACCCTCCTTTCACTCTTGTCCAGGGCTTGTTGCGCAAGAAGGACCGCATATGGATTGGGGCTAACCAGCAGCTGCAGGTACGCATCATGACCGCACTGCAATCTAGTGTTATCGGCGGGTATTCCGGTTTCCCAGTTACTTTCAGCAAGATCAAGAAGCTGTTTGCGTGGAAGGGAATGAAATTTGATGTCAAGGCATTTGTTCAGTCCTGTACAGTCTGCGCCCAAGCAAAGCCTGATCGCACTCATTACCCTGGGCTGTTGGCACCCCTACCAATGCCTTTCGAATCATGGGAGGTCATCTCTATGTATTTCATAGAAGGACTTCCTCGCTCTGGTTCCGCTAATTGTCTGCTGCTGGTGGTTGATTGTTTCAGCAAGTACGCTCATTTTATCCCTTTATCCCACCCATTCAGTGCAGAGCAGGTTGCCCAAGCCTTCTTCACCAATGTCTACCGGCTGCATGGGCTTCCGACACACATCATCAGTGATTGTGATCGCGTATTCACCAGCCTATTTTGGCGCAAGCTCTTTAGCGCTGCTAAAACAACATTGTCAATGAGTTTGGCATATCATCCGTGGACGGACCGGCAGACAGAAAGGGTGAACCAGTGCCTCGAGACGTTCCTCCGCTGTTGTGTCCACTCCTGTCCTCGCCGGTGGGCCAAATGGATTACGCTCGCCGAGTTCTGGTACAACACA
>CM041638.1:34664133-34677592 GCA_023333625.1 Bothriochloa decipiens
GCCGGTGGGCCAAATGGATTACGCTCGCCGAGTTCTGGTACAACACATGTCTTCATTCCTCCATCAACACGACTTCGTTCGAGGTACTCTACGGCCACCTTTTCGGCATTTTGGGTTGTCTGCTTCCTCTGTCTCGGCTTCTGTTGATGTTGAAGCCATGCTGTCTGAACGTGCCACGATGAGGGACTCTGTTCGCCAACATCTCCTTCGTGCCCAGCAGCGGATGAAGCATCAGGCGGACAAACATCATTCCAAGCGGACATTCAACATCAGCGACCATGTATTCCTCAAGCTCCAGTCGTACATGCAAAACTCCCTGGCGCCGCGTGCACATCAGAAGCTGTCATTCCGCTACTTCGGCCCCTTCGAAATCATCGACAAGATTGGTGCCGTTGCGTACAAGCTGAAGCTGCCGCCGTCGTCTTCGATTCATCCTGTATTCCATGTGTCCCTGACTGAAGCCGACTACTTCAACCAAGTACTCTGTCTTCCTAAACCTGATGGACGTTTATGACGAGTTCCAGGTACCTGAAGCTGTGCTGCAACATCGTCTTCACTCTAGTCACGACGGTGCCGGTTCCCAAGTACTGATTCGCTGGTCTGGCCTCGACGACTCGCTGGCTACATGCGGCACCGGCGTGGGGTCACGCCAGAACTCAAGGGGGAGGGGATGTTATAGCACCACATTTGGGCCGTACCAAGACCCAAGAGGAGCCACGCAGGAGCAAGCAAGCCCGCAAGAAGAATGTGAGAGCCCACGGCCCCGAATGGGCTTGTAACTGATGTGAGGCCCAAGAAGAGACATAGCTCAGGTAGTAGATAAGGAGAGTGCGGTGGAGCTTGTCTCCCATCTATCTTGTAACAGAAGTAAGAACAGAGAGAGAAGAGAGAACTGGGACCTCATCGGTCGCCGACGGTGAGTGTGTTGGCCGGAGTTCGGCCGAATATACAGCGAGTTGCTAACACTCGGCTGTGGCATGTGGCCATGGTGAGGGCGAACTCGGTCTCGAAAAGGTGGGCTCCGGTCATGGCACGGGAGAGCGCATGGGAATGCGGAGGCTACCATGGACGATGGCCTATCTGCCGCGGGCGCGGCAGGTCTGTTCTAACGAAGAGGACGCCCCTTTTGTCCAGCGCACGGCCAGTGACGGTGCCCACAGCCCCACCACCGCCTATGCTTAGCCCGCGGTGGCGATGACGAACTAGACAGCGGCGTCGTATGCGTGCTCGCCGCTGCAGGCTCCACCGAGTCCCCAGGCTTGCCGCGCGTGTGCTCTCGTTTCCACGGGCTCCGCTACGCCCCTAGGCCGGCCGCGTATTGCTCGCCGGGAGTCGCCGCTGTGCAAATACCAGACTCAAAACCATCCAAGGAGGTAAAATGCACGGATTCGATAGATCAGGGAGCGCTTGTGTCTGGTTTTAGAGTCGTGAGATAAAAATTAGACATCGTAAAAAATTGAGGGATCAAAAATATACTTTTGCCAAAATGTATTAGACTTGGAAATATGCCGAACGACTAGTTTCACATGGATTCTACTTTTGGGAAGAGAAAAGCCATATGTCACTCGCGCAATCTTTTGGCCTTCGTCACACGAATTTTGCGCCGTTGACGTTGTTTCTCCTTCGTCCGCTCCGTCCACCTTCTTTGGCCCCGCGCGTCCTCCTTTGTTTCGCTGACGGTCTAGGCCCACCTGCCTGTATGCAATCCGGCATCTACTGCTGTACCTGTACCGGCTGTACGGCTGTACTGTCCATTTCATTTCCCCCTCCCCTTTCGTCTTCCCTGCACCGCAGGCGATGGCAGAGGTGATCTCACGGCGGAGCGGTGAGCGCGCCGTCGATTCGCCGTCGTCGGTGAGTTTTCGTCGATTCCTAAATGTTGTGTTTACTTTGTGTCTGACATGTGCATTCGCCGCTTTATTTCCGACTGTGTTTCATGTTCCTCGTCTGTGAATGGAGCTCGACGAACTGGCCCAGGCAGCTGCTGGTGGTGGACATCGGTGGTGTGGGAGCCCGAGGGGAGGTGGTGGAGAGGTGGACTGTGGCATGCGAGCCCTGTTCGGACGCCGCGGGCGGCGAGGAGGTTGCAAGGAATCGGGCGACTCGAGGACTCCGCGCTGGGGTTCGTGATTATTTCTCCCTTGTTTTCTCCCTTTTCTCCATGGATCTGAGCAATTTGTGTTGTATGCATGTATTCTAAATCTCCTGTGTTGTTTTTTTCTTCAATTTGGCCGGATGTTGTTCTTCCCCTATGCTATGGCGACCTCTGATCTAGTTATTTTTAGTGTTGGTCAATCCAATCTAATCTTTGATTCATGCAGGCTCAGGTGCAGGTAAATCCAATCCAATTTCAATCAGAGGTCACCGGGAATATTGAGAGGTGGGCTGGGCATTGCTCTTGCAGTCTTGCTGGTGATTTTCTCTGCTCTACTGCTCACAAATCTTACTGTTTCCCCTACTTTTCACTGCCTATGCTCTGATCAGTGTATTTGGGGTGTCTAATTCTAGGTTGTTGTGTATTGTGTTTTTGGATACCTTTAGTGTCTGAATTCGTAGATGTTCTACTCCTATTAGCTTGGTTGGGAGATGTGGTGAATCATTTAGAAATCTGCATATGAAAAGTATGAATTGAGAATTGGATCTTATAATGTGCACTACCATTTCAATCTTCTTTTATTCACTCATGTCAAGCCTTGCATGCCACCCATGGGTCATGAATCTGGTTTTGTTGCGAATTTGCTTGCAGTGTGATGGTAGAACTAGAATGTCTACGAATGGCTCTTTTTTTTCGTTTATCGTTTTATTCATCGAGACATGGATATGCTAGTAGGGTTTGCTGTGACGAGCACTGCTTTCTTCTGACACCTCTTGTATGAGCAGGGATTCTGATCCCTTCGTTGAGCAGATTCAGCAACTCTCTGAGCTCCTGCTTACCAGTCTTTTTCTGAGCAAACTTACCGCTGATCCTTTTGCTTTGTATGGTAGCATCTGATTACGAATTCGTGACATCGTTTAATATAGTTCTTTTTTTTTAAGATTAGACTGATTGTGCTGTGACAAGTTATTGCTTATTTGTGACAACTCTTGTATGAGAAGGGACTAGTCACTTCCTTGAGTAGATTAGCAACTCTCAGAGCTCGTCAATTTTATGTCCTTCGTTGACCAGAGCTTTGCAGCTATTAGAATGGATGATTACTAAATTTTGTTTCTTAGCCTTGCGTTCAGTTTGGAATGGATGATTACTTTATTTTGTTTCTTCAGTGTATTCCTCATGGCAAAAATGGAGTAGCAGATAATACTGGTCCTCCAGTTTTTATTCAGCATGTTCTTTTTTCAGGTGTTGCCCATTACAACTGTATGCCTTTTCTTTGGGTCTGTACCTTATCTAATTTCAACTATCCTTTTTTCAATCTCAGGAGACAGCCACTTTCAGATGCATTTGAAGGCTATGAAGGCCATGGTATGCTTTGCTACTGATAGGGCTCTGCTTGCTGCATTTCATGGCCAGGTTGTACGGCGATGGCTATGCCCAAAGATTTTCTTTAGGTACTACAATTGTTAACTGTAAATCCAAAGACCGTTGTCCCAAGTTTCCTGTAATTAAATTACGCCATTTGAAATATGCTAATGATTTTTCGTGCATTGAAGTAGGCGACCGGATTATTTTAGTCCGGTTGGTAGTTGGAGATTTGGCTCTGAATGTGATCAGTGCCTATGCACAACAGGTAGGTCTTTGCGAGAGCATCAAGAGGCAGTTTTGGGAAAATCTCGATAGCATGGTTAGTACTGTGCCTATCAGAAAGAAACTCTTTATAGGAGGAGATTTCAACGGCCATGTGGGTGCGACTAATGTAGGTTTCGAGCGGGTGCATGGGGGTTTCGGGTATGGTAGTAGAAATCAAGAGGGGGAGGATGTTTTGAATTTCGCGTTGGCCTACGATTTGTTGATAGCGAACACCGTCTTTAAGAAGAGGGAATCTCATCTAGTGACCTTTCGTAGCGGACAACACATGAGTCAGATCGACTTTATCCTTGCAAGGAGGGGTTACCTGGGGAGTGTGTTGTCCCTCAACACAAGCTTGTGGTGGCGGATTTTCGCTTTCGGGTACGTGTCCATCGGGACAATCGGGCCAAGATTGCGAGAACAAAATGGTGGAAGCTTAGGGGGGAAGCAGCGCAAACATTTAAGGAGAGGATGCTAGATGAGAGGCCGTGGGAAGAAAGAGAAGATGCAGATGACATGTGGCTAAAGATGGCAACATGTGTTCAGAAGGTGGCTTTGGATGTGTTTGGAGTGAGTAGGGGAGGCAAACGGGAAGCGAAATACACCTGGTGGTGGAATAACGAGGTGCAAAGGGCTATTAGGGAGAAGAAGTGGTTCAAGCGTCTCCATCATGACAAGAGTGCAGCCAATATTGAGGGCTATAAAATAGCGAAGAGGGCTGCAAAACGAGCGGTGAGTGTAGCAAAAGGTCAGGCGTATGATGACCTTTATCAGCGACAAGGCACGAAGGAAGGGGAGAAGGACATTTATAGGATGGCTAGGATCCGCGAGAGGAAGACGAGGGACATCAACTAAATCAAATGCATCAAGGATGGGACGGATCAACTTTTGGTGAGGGATGAGGAGATCAAGGACAGGTGGAGAGAGTACTTTGACAAGTTGTTTAATGGGGAGAATGAGGGTCCTACCTTGGAGTTGGATGACTCATTTGACGATACCAACAGATGTTTCGTGAGGAGATTTCAGGAGGCAGAGATCGGGGAGGCTTTGAAGAGGATGAAGGGAGGTAAAGCGATGGGCCCTGACGATATCCCCATTGAGATGTGGAGATGCCTAGGTGCCAGAGCGATAGTATGGTTAACTAAGCTTTTTAACCTTATTTTCCGGTCAAACAAGATGCCTGAAGAATGAAGGAGAAGTATATTAGTACCGATCTTCAAGAACTAGGGAGATGTTCAAAGTAGTACTAATTACCGTGGGATTAAGTTGATGAGCCATATGATGAAGCTCTGGGAGAGGGTTATCGAGCATCGCCTAAGAAGAGTGACAAGTGTGACCCAAAACTAATTTGGGTTTATGCCTGGTAGGTCGACCATGGAGGCAATTTTCTTATTACGACAGTTGATGGAGAGGTATAGGGAGCAGAAGAAGGACTTGCACATGGTCTTTATTGACCTCGAGAAGGCATATGACAAAGTACCGAGAAATGTCATGTGGTGGGCCTTGGAAAAGCACAAAGTCCCAACTAAGTACATCACCCTCATCAAGGATATGTACAGGGATGTGGTGACGTGTGTCCGAACATGTGATTGCGACACCAATGACTTTCTAATTAAAATAGGACTACATCAAGGGTTGGCATTGAGCCCTTATTTATTTGCTTTGGTGATGGATGAGGTCACAAGGGACATACAAGGTGATATCCTTTGGTCTATGCTCTTTGCTGATGATGTGGTGCTAGTGGATGAGACTAGGGCAGGGGTTAATAGGAAGTTAGAACTATGGAGGCACACGTTAGAGTCGAAAGGGTTTAGACTTAGTAGGACCAAGACCGAGTACATGAGGTGTGATTTCAGCGCGACTAGGAATGAGGAGGGAGACGTTAGCCTCGATGGGCAAGTGGTGGCCAAGAAGGATACTTTTCGGTATTTAGGATTGATGCTACAAAAGGATGGTGACATTGATGAAGATGTTAGGCATAGAATTTCAGCCGGTTGGTTGAAATGGCGTCAAGCTTCAGGCGTCCTCTGTGACAGAAGGGTGCCTCAGAAGTTAAAAGATAAGTTTTATAGGACAGCGATTCGTCCGGCGATGTTATACGGTGCTGAATGTTGGTCCACAAAAAGGTGACATATCCAGCAAATCCAGCAATTGAGTCTAGCAGAGATGCGTATGTTACGATGGTGTTGTGGGCACACAAGGAGGGATAGAGTCCGGAATGACGATATTCGGGATAGGGTTGGGGTGGCACCAATTGAGGAAAAATTGATTCAACACCGGTTGAGATGGTTTGGCCATGTCCAACGGAGGCCTCCTGAGGCACCGGTGCGTAGTGGGGTTCTAAAACGGGTCGATAATGTAAAGAGAGGTAGAGGTCGACCTAAACTAACTTGGGACGAGTCGGTTAAGAGAGACCTTAAGGAGTGGAATATTCCTAAAGATTTAGCTATGGATAGGAGCGCTTGGAGACTAGCAATTAACGTGCTTGAACTGTAATCTTTTTCTTGTACCATTTATGTGTTTTTTGTTTTCATGCCTCTTTTGGGTTTCATCTCTAGCCTACCCCAATTTGTTTGGGACAAAAGGCTATGTTGTTATTGTTATTGAAGTACTTTATGTCTAGGACCGTTGTCCTAGATAATGTTTGACTTTTTCATTCTGCTGAATGTTATAATGGAATGCTGACGGTGCTCTCCTCTATCCTATAAATGTACTAAAATTATAGTGCTATGTGTTCTGTAATTCATAGGTAAAGTTTATGTAAGTGGTCTGGTATAGGATATACAATTTGGTTTTGAAATTGCGGTGAGTATATTCTTCTGAATGGCCCATGTTCTAGGAGCTCACATCTTGGTGACTATCATCACCCTTCTAATGCTTACTATTGCCTCTGTGTGTGTGTAGTTGTTCCTTTGACTGCAGTTGTGTAAGGTCCTAGATGGCTAGAGGGAGTGAATAGCTAATTTAATTTTTTATAAATATACTAGACAAAAATTTGTTAGTAAAACAAGTGATGATAACCGCGGTTTGCCTAGCCTAGATGGTGAGCAAGCCTCCTAATAATAGTTCTAAATAAATTATGATCTCTATATCACTCAAAGGTTATGTCATTACTTTCTAATCTAGTGAGCTAGCAAGATAACAAAATCTACACAAGTTACACAATATATATATGAGAAAGTAAATACAAGGGATAGGTTGGTGATCTTTATACCGACGTTGATGAGTAGAAGGGCCAATCACCAAGATGTGAAGTGATAAAACATAATATATCAATATGAAAACTAATCACCGGAAGACAAGATTGACACAATGATTTTTCTCCCGAGGTTCACTTGTGCACCGATAAGCTAGTCCCCGTTGTGTCGACCTCCACCTAGATGGTTCCTCAGTGTGACCCTCAAGCCACTTGCCCCGCAAGGCACTCCCCGCAAGGGAACCGCAAGACACCACTCTCAAGCGAGGTAACTCAATGACACGAGCAATTTACTAGAGTTTCTTTTGACGCTCCGCCGAGGAAAGCACAAGAATCTCTTACAAATCAACACCGGAGGTGGGCAAGAACAATCACCAACTCTTCCCAATGCCTCCAATAATCTCCAAGCCGGCTAGGTGGCGGTGCTCACCAAGAGTAACAAGAAATCACCGGTCAAACGACTCGCAAGTGCCACTAGATGAATCAACTCATGCAATGCACTTCGAATCACTCAGTCCTCACTTATGATGTGCAACCAAGCAAGAGAGGATGAGAGAAGGGCTATTTTTCAGCTCAAAGGAATGATGAATGAGTTAGAGAGTCGAGCAGAATGGCCAAGAGCCGGCCACCCACTATTTATAACCTCCACCATCCAAACTAGCCGTTGCCCCCTTGGGCAGCCTACGAAACAAGCGCCGGACGCGCCAGATGGAACCGCCGAACGCGTCCGGCGCATTTAACGTCCGCGCGCCAAGCACTTCTTCGAAAACTAGCCGTTGGCCATCACTGCCAACACGTCGGACGCATTTGATGCCTCAAGCGCCGGACGCTCCGCGTTCACTGTTCACTGTCCGGCGTTTGAATCAGCCGCGCCTTGCGCCAGCTGGGCCAAACGCGTCGGACGCTCCTCTGCAGTAGCGCCGGACGCGTCCACCCGCGCCGGACACTACTCAGAGAGCTCCGCGCGCAAGGTGGCCTCCGGACGCTAGCGCCGGACGCCCCGAGCGTCCGGCCAGCACTCCAGCCAGTGAGCTTGCCTGCCTGCCACAGCCTTCATGCGCCGGACGCGCCCGGACAGCGTCCGGCGCTCCGGTGCGCCGCGTCCGACGCCTAGAAAGTAGCACTTTCAAGCCCGCGTCGATGCCAACTTTTCCCAACAAATTTTGCATCCGACGCTATAGAAAATATGCATCTAATTTTCCCAAAAGCGCCGAATCCCGTCGAGCGTGCGAGGCGGGAGGGAGAGAGGAACCCAAACCCATCTCAACCCTACAAACATCATCATCTTTGTAAATGTGCTAACACCACCAAGTGTACAACTCCATGTGCTCATGTGTTAGCATTTTCACAATCATTTTCAAAGGTTTGTTATGATCACTAGGTTATATATGCATCTACATGATATGATCAACCTAGTGGCACCCATGCATCGAATAACTGATAAGATTTTTTCTCTTAATAGTTCGGCTATCGATCCTAAACCACTCACACCGTCTATGGTGTCTTGAGTGTAAAACAAAATGGCCCTATAGGTTATACCTTTGCCTTGAGCCCATTTTTCTTTTCAATCAACCGCCAAGTCTTCACATGATATGTGACATTCCACGTCATATGCAACCGTCTTGGTCCATCGATCTCGATATTACTTGCTCTTCTCCGTTGGTCGGTCCATCGGCGCCAAGTCTTGCCCAAGCTTCACCGTCGCATGGTCCTTCGCTTCGAAGCCTCAACTTGCCCTTCACACTTTCAACCGGTCCATCGAGCCAAGCCTATTTTGATCTTCACCATGTTTAGGTTACATTTCTTCATGCCATGACTCATCATCGAGCTCCACTTGGCATGGACTACTTTTCTCTAAATCATCCACTTAGAAATAAGGTTAGTCCTTAGGTTTCATCAATTATCCAAAACCAAACCGAGGACTTTCAAGTTGCTTGGTGCTACTACTGAAAGTTATGTGCCAGCAGCAGAATGAGGAGACTCAGTGGTAGGTGTGAGTGTGTCTGTGTTTGTGGGTGGCTGGGTGTGTGATCGTCCCTCTGTTTCTGTTGTTTGTGTGTGTGGTTCTTAGGTCTGTGTGTGTGGGTTTGTGATTGTCCCTCTGTTTCTGTGAGTTGAATTTGAAGATTTCTTGCTCAAGGATACTACACTTTGGGTTTTTTTGTCCCCTGTTGTCTGATCTGTGGTTGCTCTTAGTCTTTTTTTTTTTCTGTTTTCTGTGTTGTTGCTACGAAAGAACCAAACTAAGCTGTGGCTGTGGGTGTGAGCTGTATTTGTAGTCGTGCTTTAGTGTGTGTGTGTGGGCTTTGTCTCTGTGTTTGTAGACTAAATTGTTAAAGCCACTTTCAGCCCTCTGTTTCTGTGTGTGTGCGTGCGTGCGTGCGTGCGTGTGGGTGCGTGCGTGCAGACTTAATTGTTAAAGCCACTTTCAGCAGTGCTAAACCCATATATGTTGCTTGATGTTCTTCTGCTGAAAAGGGGAATGTGTCCTGGTTTTTTCTTTTTTTGTGGATGTTTGGGTCTGAACCCTCATAGTTTTGTGCACTGCTAAACCCTCGTGATTTTCCTTTAAGCATTGCTGCTGCAGTTATGCTTTGGTGGCTGTAATGCCAACACATCACAACTATGTTCGGTGGTTTCTTGCAGCACTTTGGTGCCTGTCTACCTCACGAAGACTTGGAACCTGTTAGACTTGTAACCCCAACCCAATAGCCTTTGGTTGTTGTAAATCATTGAATGGTTGGGAGTTGTGTGTGTGTCAACCATACGAACTGCTAGCTGTTTTATTTTCTATTTTCTGTTTTGTTTTAAAACCTTGAGTGAATTTGGACCGATCTGATCTGAAAACATGGCGTCTTGTGTAGGAACCTGATGATGATGTCCACCTACGAGGAGGCTGTTCCTCAACATGTGCATCAAGCTCCTGGGTGAGGAAGAACCAACAATACATGTACCTGATTGATTGTGATCCATTTGTCCAATAGGCTATTCCTGATGGTTTAATTACAACTTTACATCCCTGATGGTTTAGGTAAAAGAACACGCCAACCCAACCCTCAAGCCTATATACATACGCTGAGCTGCTAATACACAAACACAGGCGCATCATCACTGTAGTATCACTCACTAATGGCGACTGATGCCAAGACACGGCGCCGCCGCCGCGCGTCCCTTTTTTCAAACCAAGGTGGTGCACGCACCCGTGTCGGGGTCGTACAGCGCGGGGAGCAGGTACTTCCTCCCGCGCGCCCCGTTGGCGTTGTAGCTGGCACCCGTCGCCGCGTCCACCAGCAGCTGCCCGGCGTACCCCGGGTACGCGCCGGCGCCGTAGACGCCCGCGCACGCCGAGGCGGCCTCCAGCGGCGCGCCGCGGTCGCCCTGGTAGAACCCGTCCCCGAACGGGTTGGTGACCGCGCCGGCCACCATGCTGGCCACGGTGATCACCGCGCCGTCCATGCCCACGTCCCCGTTCGGCGGCACCAGCGGCGGCGCCTGTGGCCCGTACGCCGGCTGGTGGAACGGCCACGCGCACTGGCCCGGGCACTGCATCGCCGGGTTCCCTACCCACGCGTACGCCGTCGTCGCCGCCGTGCGGCCGTATGACCCGTGGTGGCCGCACCGGCTCATGCAGAAGCCCTCCACCGCCACGTCCTGCGCCGTGAGCACCAGCGCGAGCCCGCCGTCCTTGGCGGCCGCGGCCGCCGCCAGCGCCGGGAGCTGGGAGAGCTTCAGGCTCTTCCCCAGCGAGCACGCTTCCTCGGAGACCTGGCCGGCCAGGACCACCCGCGCGTTCTTGCCGCCGCCGCCGCCGTGTGCGCGGCCGTTCTTGCCGACGCTCGCCGCCTTGGAGAGATAGAGCTGGTTGATGTCGCTCCACCACTTGGCAACGGACGGGACGGGGGACGACGACGACCCCCGCTGCGGCGCGGCGGATGAGAGGGAGAGGAGGAAGTCGGTGACGATGGCCTTCTGCGCGGGCGTGAAGCGGCCGTACCAGAGCACGGAGAAGGGGATGTCGCCGCTCAGCACGGCGCCGTCGTGGTACCGTAGGAGGTCGCTCGGCGGCGGCTTGTACAGCTCCATGAGCCTCCTGCCGGTGCTTGGGCTGGCTGCTGTCATGGCGTGCCGTGCCAAGCTGAGAAACGCCAGCAGAAGCAAGAACAGAGCATGGTCCCCGAGGCGGAAGCTACTGGAATTGGAGGCCATTGCCTCGACTGGGAGTAGGCCACTAGCAAGTGGAGCAGAGCACACTAGTGCACTACTACTGGTGTCTGGTGGTGTGGTCTAGAGTGGCCAGGAGCTGGCCTTTTATAGGCCTGCCAATGTTTCTTTAGTGATCACTGATCAGGAATTCAGGATCAGGACGACCTGCGCGTGCACGCCGTCCCCGGGAGGGATGCACTTGTTCCTGGCGTTCAACGCCGTGTGACCGGAGATCAACATCAACTGGAATTTGGGGACAGCTGGATCGGCATGGGGCATTTGAGAGCAGCGCGGCGACTCTGACCGTGAACCAAGGAGGAGCGAACCAGGAAGGATGCTCCACACCAAAACAGCCCCTGATGGATCAGCTGCAGCGTGCAGCTTCACCGGGCGCAAAATACCGAAAACCCAACCAAAATTCTGAAGCCTCAGAATACAGCCTCAGAATACCGAAAACCCAACCGAAATTTTTGGTTTACTGTTTGGTTCCAAGTCCCTAGAAACCAAATTTACCGACGTAAATACCGAAACCGAACCGAATTTTTCCAAACTTACCTGAAATGTGATAAGTTTGAGTGTTGTTATATTACATTGTACTATTATGGACTATTATATTATGTATTTTTGGCATTCACACTTATAGTCATGTGGACTTTTATATGTATATGTATTTTGCATTATTATTATCTATACAATCATGTCAAAATTAGTTTTTCAACCTATATTACACCTTCTCTATGATGAGTTTGGTACTATTCGGTAAATACCTAGACCGGGCCGAATTTTCTTGGTACGGGGCTTTTTTAGGAACCGATCAGTACTAGTTTTTAAGGAACCAAATTTGCATAGGCACCGAAAAACAACCGAACCAGTTCGGTATTCACCGAACACCCAAGGTGCTCAGCTCGGCTTGGCTTGGTACTTGAATGTTTGGCAGTACAGTCCTGATTAAACATTAAGTTGACCTACCCCATCAGAATCTGGACGATAACGCAGGCAGGACGCGACAAGTTTCGCATATCATTGGTGCAGTTTAATGAAGGGAAACTAGCTGACCTGGTTGTTGGTTTGGTTCTATCTCAGGGGGTGCCATCGTGATCGATCAGATATGGATGGTAGAATAATCCAAGCAGGCGGCAGCAAAGCAGTAGACTTGGGCAGCTGTGCTCTAGCGTTGAATAGGGATCACCAGATTCTGAAGCCTCAGAATACAGCACCGGTGACCATAGTCAGGTATGGCAATTGGCACGCCTATGCCTATCGGATAGCTGATGCGGCTGCCGGCCACTCGCCAATTCGCGTGCCCATCCACCTTATCTGTATGGGGCAGGTTCCGTGTATTTTCGCGTGCATCGCTGTGTCCTGCTGCTCTCTGTATAGTTGGGAGTCGGAGTCTCATTTATATTTTTGATCATATTTAGTCAAAAATTTATTTTGTTTCGGTTCGTTAGCTGTAATTTGATTTTTTTGCAGTTGGCGTCGTTGCCCTTGAGTCAAACTCTTGTATAATTGGTCTGATCCATAGCAACGTGCTCTGTCTTCGACGAACGCCCAAACTTTTCACAGTCGAGCTAGCCATGGTGATCAAAGCGGGTGAAGTACGGAGCACACAGTACATTCGAGGCGCTCTGCAGTTCTCGGTCAGTCACCCCACCCTATTGTCCTCCGGCATTCCCGGTCCTGTTCGACCGCTGCGTGCCAATGATTGTGTTTGTGTACCAAATCGCGCAGCCGGGAGAGCCGGGGACCGGCTTCAACCGTGATTCCGTGATCCGTGAATTCGTGCTCGTCCCCACAACGAAAGCAGCTAGCTGTCTGCCGAGATCTCTGGCAGCAAGATCGATCATCGATGGTGTGGTGTGGCCCAGGTGGCGAAGGCCTCTCAATCTCTCATGATGATCAGGGAGGGCCGGCGACCTTTGACGCGCCGCTGTCGGCGTTTCCGTCGTGTAGCAGTACCGGCGTAGTCCAGTGCTTCCGATTGCTTGTTCTCAGCCTAAAACACCTGCGCCGGATGGGAGTAGCCGACCTCTTTCGCTGTGCCGTCGCCGTGGCTGAAGAGCTGAGACGCGACGAACTTGTCGAGGACTCTCCAATCGTTGACAGAGTCGTCCATGTAAGCGGCGGCCTCCATCATCGGCGGTTGCTGCCCAGCGTACCCAGAGCCAGAGGCCTCGTCGGGGGACTGGCGGCTGCAGCTGCCTTGGGCGGAATGCTGTAGGCCGGAGGAGGCTTGGGGCTCTCCACCTGAGGGAGCTGCTGCAAGAAGGCGGCGTCTTGGCTGGGCAGAAGGTGGTGGTACTCCAGCTCCGGCTTGCAGTGGTGGTAGAGCTGCT
>CM041638.1:34682292-34698456 GCA_023333625.1 Bothriochloa decipiens
CGTTCTCGGTGGTCTCGAGGCGGTACTCGTGCATGATCCAGTCGGACTTCTGGCCGTTGGGGCCGCGGCCCCGGTAGAAGACGAGCGTCTTCCTCATCCCGACGAGGCAGCTCTTGGTGTAGATGGGCTTGTCGCGCCCCGTCGCCTTCCAGAAGCCAGCGGTGGTCGCCCGGTTGGTGCGAGACCCCGTCGGGTACTTCTTGTCCTTGTGACTGACACTGCTGGATCCGTCTCTTTTGCCGAGTGCCGGCCGCACTCGGCAAAGGCACCTTTGTCGTCGGCAAAGACTTTGCCGAGCGTGGCTCTCGGCAAAGCGCACTCGGCAAAGAATTGGTCGGCAAAGAAGTTTTTTGCTAAGTGCCACCTTACAGACAGTCGGCAAAGGCTTTGCCGACTGCCACGCCAGCACACGGCAAAGGTAACGGGCGACGTCAACCTGACGGCAGCTTTTGCTGAGTGCTGACGTCGCCGGCACTCTGCAAATATATTTTATTTTATTTATTTTTCAAAAATTGTTTGCCGAGTGCGAAGCACGGTACCCGGCAAAGATTTTTTATTTTTTTAAAAAATTCTTTGCCGAGTGTTGGCACTCGGCAAATGTATGGTCTCTTTGCCGAGTGCCACACCAGCACTCGGCAAAGCTGGGCTCTGCTGGAAAAAATGCCCAGCTTTGCCGAGAGCTGGCACTCGGCAAAGCTGGAAAAATTTTATTTTTGATTTTTTTTTGTTTTCTTCCATTTCAGACATGTAATTTTACATATATTCACGACAATAGACTAGAATATCACATAAATATCGTATTTCATCAGAACCATGACGTCTCAACATGAATTCATATATAAAGGTCCTCAAATTCATCCGTTACATCGATACAAGTTCATAACATGTCTAAAAGAGCGACAAGTTCATGATACAAGTCCACAATGGGGCAGTAGAGGTACCTAGCTCGTCGCGGCGTCCCCAGAGGCCCCAGAACCCCCACCTTGCTCCCACGGAGACCACCCTGACTGCGGCGCCGCCTGGAACATCCAATAGGGCGGCGAAAGCAAAGGGCCACTTGTAGGCCCGGAGTGCCCCTGCTGCGTCGGTGGAGGAGGAGCGGTACCTGGCCACGTGAGGCCCTGAGTCAGGAAGGTCGGGTGAGCCGGCCACCCGTGCGGTGGAGAAGGGCCTAGTGGAGGGCTGGCACCTGCAGGAGTCGGGTTTGAACCCGCCGACTGTTCCTGCACAAAGGACAATTGATCTCATTAGTACCTGTAGGATGGCCGCACAAGCTAAAGCAACAGGCAATATACTCACCGGAGTCGCTATAGGAGTAGGCACAGGAATATGTGGTGGAGCAAAGATCGAGGCAGGGAGCTCGGCCTGCTGCACTCCCGGGATCTGAAGGCCCCGGAAGTAGGTGGCAAAGTCCTGCATCTGACGTTGGTAGTGCTGCGTGACAGCCGCCAGCTGCCGCTGATGGGCCACCGCCATGTTCTCCTGGTTTGTCTGCAACTCTGCGATCTGAGCTTGCAATATTACACCCGCAAGGTTGATGGTATGTGAAGACAAGGTATATGTGTGAAACGAGTGAACGACGAATAAAACTGCATTTACCTGATGTCGGAGGCGCTATGGGGATGTCGGAGGAGCTCGTGTTCCCGTCTCGTCGAATCTGGCTCAGCATGGGAACAGAGGACGACTCGATGGCGCTGTTGGCCATCCAGTACCGGCCGTGCTGCTTCCCTCCTCCCAACCTCATCAAAAGGTCTGTGTCCAGGGGGTCGATGGCGGGGTCGAACGTCTCCCCATGGCGCTGGCGAGCCGCGGAGGTGTACACGGTGAGCTTGGGGTAGACGCTCGCGTTAGTGTACGTGCCGGGCCCGTCCGCCGGGTCGTAGACGTTGTCCGCCGCCGTCGCTTTGCCCTTGTGAGCAAGGGCGTACCCCGTGAACTCGTTGACGACCTGCCCACCATGCGACTGGGTCTGCGAGGAAAACACAAACATGGTTACAAGTAATGACAATTGAGCGCTAGAATAAATAGATCAACAGAAGCGTACCCATCTTTCCATGAACAATGGGAGGGACTGGTTTTCTTGGTGGTGTGGTGCCCCTCGCATCTGTAGGCGGCGCTCCAGATGTTCTCTGTGCCTCTGGTACACCGCGTCCGTGGTCCACTCACGGACAATGGCCGCCCAGCAGTCCCGGTACTTATCGCACCACTCCGGACACATCTGCATGACATTAAGTATTTGACATGCCAGAAGATGAATTGAATGTTTCATGGAAGAAGTCAGAATGAATGTTTCCTACTTAATTACCTGCATGTACTGCGCCTCGGTGAGGTCGGTCTTCCTCTGGAGTAGCATCTCCCTGACTTGCGCCTTCTTCACCACCTGGCCAAGCATGTCGGCGTAGTAGGTGATGACGCACTGGAGATGCGCCTCGTGGTATAGGTCCTTGAGACGATCTTTGTAGACCGCCTCCTGCACTCGCGCCGTATGCTGCTCTCTCCCCTCCTCGCACGTGAAGAAGTCCTACACACAGAACTCACACAGAACTCATCATTGTTTCAAGAACGTCCAACGAATGTGTAGTATTGAGAAATGCGGTACGATGAAAAGACTCACCCAGAACTCCCTTTTGATCTTCGCCGCCAAGGTTTCGCCGTTGGAGTTCGTGACGCTAGAGAAGTGCTCCCACCTCATGGGCGCCTGTACCTCACCCTTGTGGGTGACCAAGCCAGAGTAGTACTCCCTAATCATCAGGCCCTGGATGCCATTGATATGGCGTGAACCGCTCCCTCCGCTCACAAACGTCCAGCTACTGCATGAGTCATTAGAAATACCACTCGTTCTGCTCCTCCATCCCAATCTTGCACTTCTCTGCTCATTCCAAATGTATGTGTAATGTCACCAATAGATTCTACGTCTGTATATTTAGAAGCAAATCTATATGTACTACTACACCTCTAATGCTTGAGAACTACTTATTTCAGAATGCAATTATTTCTTACCTTGGAGATCCCAAGGCTCAATTTTGTACAGATCGACGTCTTTTATGACGTCAAGGTCGATCTTGTTGGAGGCCACCTTCTTCCTGAGGTAGTAATCGACGAGTTCCTCGTCGGTGGGGTGGAAACGGAATCCAGGGGGAACATGAGAGATAGTGTCCATCCTTTGAGCGGATCCCCACCAGTAATCTGACAAAATTCAGTACAAGGTTTCATCAGAGCAATTTAACCATACCATGCCATGCAGTTCAACTAGTTCAAAGCCTAAGTTTGCCCTGTCATACGTACGCCCTAATAGAGCAGGCGACAAAACTGAGTTATTAGACTATTTTAACGATACAACTTTAAATTAACAATCTTAACGCCCCTGCTAAGGGGTGCAAAGGATTAAGTTAGGACTGTTTGGATGCATATATAGGGCTAATAGGCGAGATAATTGTTTAACCAAGTCTTTAGCTGGTTGTTAGCCAACTACCTGGCAAACCCTAGCTAATTTAGGGTTAATTTCCTGGCTAATATATGACAGACACATAACAATGCTGACAGAGAAGAAGCAATGCTACATAATAACCTTAGCACCCAAATCAAGGGATGACATATGTACATGCTAGTCATCTTATCTAGGGTGGACACACACATATACCATGATCATGATGTACAGAACCATGTATATATACAGGCACCAGTTTGGAGCACAGTTGGCGCATATCACCAGCACAAATCTTACTGTTTGAACTCTGATCGAACATGCATACATATAGAAAGTCCAATATTATTTTATTCTCCAAAAGAGTATTTGCTACTCCATATTCAAACTTAATTTGGTATTTGGTTGAAGATATATGTGGGTATATGTTTCAGTTTACAAGAGGCATCAGAAGTTTTGTTCATTATTTCCACTTGGATGATATATTTTCAGGAAAAAGGCGAGCAATCATGGCAGTAGATAAAAAGTACATACTTTCATCATGTATACGATTACCAGATTAATTCATTGGTCCGCTTGGTTCCTTTTGTGACAAGGAAGCTAGCTTTGCACATGCGGACCTTTGTGCTGAAAGAAATGTATACTACATGATCTAAACACATGAGAATATGCATCAGCACAATTGAATTTCTTTGCCCCCCCCCCCCCCACGGGGCATATGATGATAGATTAATTATATGGCTAAATAGTTCTAAAAAAGATTAAATCGATCGATTGGGAATGTTCATGTTAATATATATTTGGACAAAGGGAAAAACACCGAAATGTGTAGTACCTAATAGCTCCCAAATTATGAAGAAACAAAAACACACGTGCACGCACACACACACATTTAAGAACTTATATAGAAGGTATTTTCTGACATAAAATAACCTATTGTATGTAACCCTAAACTGAAACAATCTCCATGAAACACAAGGAGGTAATAAAAAAATCTCAAAAAGAAAGAAAGAAAAGAGAATCTGCTGTTTCCTTCAATACTGGAAGATTGTAGAAATTTTATAATAATTATGGTTAAAATTTCGAAACAGGAATTGGGACACTTCAAATTATTCTAGTTTTGTCGAATACACTCAATTATACATGACCTCTGTTGTTTTGTAACCCTATTAATTTTACAAAACAGAGATTAAACAATCTAGGCCTTATTTGGGGAGCATGACTTTGGATTTTGGAGTAGCTAGCATAAATACCAATGTACCCCCCGCAAAAATATCTTCAAAATGAAGAACATAATGTACCCAAACAATTAGCCTAGTTAGCTAGTATTGCTCAGAACTGGGCAACTGGCAGTGTCTGGCACTGCACTACACTACACAGCATCATCAATCCAAGAACTAAGCAAATAATGAAAGAAACAAAGAACGACAGTAGTGCACTATGTATGGACATAGGAAGGGGGTGATCGAAACCTCACCAAGCTTGTGCGCCAAATCTAGTTCGCCCAGATCGAGTGCACGCCGAGAGCCAATTGACGCTTATCAGAGAACACTCTCAAACTCACGGCTCCTTTGATTCTCCTTCACCTGGGAAGTGTATAGCTAGCCATGCACACGTCGCCAATCCTCTCTTGATATACCCTTTGCTTGCAATTGAGCCCCTGACGAGATGATCAGCAAGCTATCAGCTAAGCACCCTTCACCCAGTCAGTACTGTGTAGAAGTGTAGAACACAGCGAAGCTAAAGCTGAAGATGAGAGGAGAAGAACATGGGCTTACCACCAATCTGTAGGTCGCCTCCGCTTTATATACCAGCAGAAGCGCAGCTGTCGAGGTCAGGAGGCTAGCTAGCAATAGCAGCAAGGCAGCAGCACGCTGGATCGATCGCTTTCACCGCCCAGGGGCCGGGGAATTGAGAGGGATCTGAGAGGGACGACACAGAGACAGAGAACGGGCTGACGCGGACCGGTGGGGCGGAGGGTGTGCGCTGAAAGCGCGGATGGATTGCGGGCAAAGTCTGGGCGCAGAAATCCTGGGATCGATGCCTGGATCTGCCTCTGCCCTTAACTTTCCCGATTGGCCGCTCCGCCCGCGTTCCCTTTCCCCCACACTAACCGCCATCACCTCCACCAGCCACCAACAGCGACCGCCCGCGCTAGCCGCCAGCAGCAGCTCCTCCTCTCAATCGTCGTCACCTCGATCGCGCGCGCGTGAGGCGCCGGTGGCCCGGCCGGCCTGCACGTCTCTGTCTAGCTAGCCGCGTCCCGGCCCTTTGGCAGAGGGAGACGGGGAAAGGGACAGGCAGAGACGCCGCCGATCCTCCGGGACCGGGAGCGCGGTGTGGGATGGAGTGGAGTGAAATGTAACGAGGGCCGCGGAGTTGCGCCCACATATATACGGTGGTGGCGCTGGCCGGAGAGGGCCGGTGCCACTGGCTGGGGAAAGCTAGCTTAGCTGGAGTACTGGAGGCGGAAACATCACTACTCCTAGTCTTCTAGAGTGCTAGTGCTCTTCAGGACTCAGCTTGGTTGGCTCAGCGAAATGCTGTTAGAATATGATCCGAATTAGTAACGTGAGTCTTGTAGGGACGCTGGAGGACCCACGGTTCGGTCATGTTTATTAGCGGATTTGTTTTCGTATTTGACTGCAGTCAGTCCGTCCTATAAATACATCTTGTAAGCCGCACAGGAAGAGCTGACGACTCATTGTATTCCCTGCGTTCTGTAAACTCTCTTCATATAGTGAAGATCGCCGGTTGACGCCTGTGGTTTTTTCCCGCAAGGGTTTTCCACGTAAAAATCTATGTCTCGTGTTCGATCTTAATTGCATTATTTGCTAACAAGTGGTATCAGAGCCAGACACGAGATTAAGATTAAAAAAGTTAGGGTTTCAGTCCCTGTTCTACCGCCGTCGTCCCAGAACTCGATCTGCAATTTCGTCTGGTGCCGTCGTTAATTTGAGCTCATCTGATTCGCGCATTGCTGCTCTGCCTTTGTCAACCGGGGCAGATTCAAGGACGGAATTTGTTTCCATTTGGTGCAAGACGCGCAAGTCGAAGTCGTCGTGTTTGAGTTGAAGCCAGAGTTTCCAATCTACAGAAGCTGTTGTCCGCTGCTGCCGTCTATTTTCCAGGAGTCGATCTGTGATCTGCTGCTGTTTCGACCGTGCTGCTGCTACGATTTCTTTGGGTGGAGGAAATTCATCCATCTGCCGTTGTTGTCCCGTGGAGAGGAGGAAAAATTCAATCTACTGCTCAACATCAATTGCTGCTGCCACTGGCGTTGCATCAGGAGGAGAAAAAAATTACTGCTGCCGCTGTTTCTCTAATCGTGAGGTCAATCCTTCTGTTCACGTGAATCAAGGCACGTGGATCGGTTCTCGTTCATGATCGTGAGGAGGTCAAGGTAAAATTTTGGTGAATTTTGCTACGTGCACCCGAGACAACTTACCAAGAGATTGTTTATTGGCTATTATTGCTATTCGTACACAAGTTGTGTACCAGGCTGCAGTTTTCAGTTAGGGATACACCAAAATTTCTACAGATTATTATTCTTCTGGTTATTGCTATTATTTGTTCATCATGTCTTCAGTAAAATATGATATTCCTCAACTAGATCGTGACACAAGGTTCGCTTTATGGCAAGTCAAGATGCGGGCTATTCTTATACAGGCTGATGTTGATGATGCTCTTGATAGATTCGGTAACAAGGATTCTAAAACTTGGCCGATGATGAGAAGAAAAAGGATCGTAAGGTCTTGACTCAAATTCAGCTTCATCTTTCAAATAATATTTTACAAGATTGTCTGCAGGAGAAAACTGCAGTTGTTTTGTGGCACAAATTAGAGTCAATTTGTATGTCTAAGGATTTGACATGCAGGATGCATATGAAGATGAAGTTATATTCGCACAAGTTGCAAGAGGGTGGTTCGGTTATCAACCATCTGACAGTCTATAAGGAGATTGTTTCTGACCTTCAGGCTATGGAGGTAGAATATGATGATGAGGATTTGGGTCTTATTATTTTGTGCTCTTTGCCTAGTTCATTTTTAGAGATACTTTATTATATAGCCATGATACACTAACTCTTGATGAGGTTTGTGAGGCGTTGCATGCTAAAGAAAAGATGAAATTGATGGTGTCTTCTGAAGGTTTTGCTTCCAAAGGAGAAGTGTTGTCTGTTCGTGGGAGGAGAGAAAATAAATCAAAGAATGACAATAGAGGCAAAAGTTCTAATCGTTACAAAGGCCGATCAAAGTCTCGTGGTAGAGATAATAAATTCTGCACGTATTGCAAGCAGGATACTCACTTTATCGATGATTTTTTCAAATTAAAGAATAAAGAGAAGAGAACTGGCACATATAGAGAGAAAGGTAAAACCACTGATGAAGGTAATGCTTCTGTTGCTGCTTCCAAGGTAGATCATTCCGATGGTGATTCTCTAGTTGCTTTTGCTGGATGTGCTAATAATAGTGATGATGAATGGATTCTTGAGTCCACTGCTTCTTTTCATATATGCACTAATAGAGACTGGTTTGTCACCTATGATTCTCTCCAAGGTGGAGGTTCTGTTAGATTGGGTGATAATAGTGCACGTGATATTGTTGGCATTGGTTCCATTCAAATTAAGATGCATGATGGCATTGTCAGAACATTAGCTGACGTGAGGTATATTCCTAGCATGAGCAAGAATCTTATTTCTCTCAGTACTCTTGATGCTAAAGGGTACAAGTACTCCGGTGGAGATGGAGTTTTAAAGGTGTCAAAAGGTTCTCTTATTGTGATGAAAGGTGAATTGAAATCTCTAAATTTGTATCGTCTTCATGGTACTACAATTACAGGTGATGCTGTTGTAATTTCTAATTCACCATCTAATTCTGATGCTACTGATGTTTGGCATAAGCGTCTTGGACATATAAGTGAGCAAGGCTTGCATGAATTGTGCAAGAGAGAACTTCTTGAAATTTTGTGAGCATTGTGTGTTTGGCAAACATAAGAGGGTGTCTTTTAATATCTCTACTCATAAAAGTAAAGGTATTCTTGATTATGTGTATTCTGATTTATGGGGACCATCTCGCAAGCCTTCTTTTGGTGGTTCTCATTATATCTTGACCATCATTGATGATTATTCTCGTAAGGTATGGCCTTATTTCTTGAAGCATACATCAGAAGCATTTTCAGCATTTAAAGAGTAAAAGATTATGATTGAAAATCAAACTGAGAAGAAGGTTAAAAAGCTTCGCACTGATAATGGGATGGAATTCTGTTCTAATGAATTTAATGCATATTACAAGTCTCAAGGAATTGTTAGGCAGTATACTATTCCTTATACGCCTCAACAGAATGGTTTAGCTGAGCGTATGAACAGAACTGTCATCTCCAAGGCCCGTTGTATGTTGTCTAATGCTGGCTTGAATAGGCGTTTTTGGGCTGAAGCTGCTTCCATTGCTTGCTATCTTATTAATCATTCATCCTCTATTCTTCTTGATAAGAAAACTCCAATTGAGGTATGGTCTGGATCTCCAGCTGATTATTCACAATTGAGAGTTTTTGGTTATACTGCTTATGCTCATGTTGATAATGGTAAATTAGAGCTTAGAGCTGTTAAATGCATTTTCATTGGTTATCAACATGGTGTTAAAGGTTATAAATTGTGAAATCCCCAGACTCAGAAGGTTATGCTTAGCAGAAATGTTATCTTTAATGAGGCTGTTATATTTGTTGATAATCCTTCTGTTGATGCTCCTGTTGAGGGAGAGAAAATAAGTGTGCAGGTGGAGCACTTAATTGATTCACCAGATGTTGATAATATTGCTGTGCCAGATGCACCTATTGCTGAAAATTCTCCAATTGTTGATGATTCTTCTGCTATTGAGCATTCTTCTCCAGTTGTACAGTCTCCACAACGTTCTATTGCTGCTGATAGGTCCAGAAGACAGCCAAAGCCTGTTAAAAGGTATATTAAAGAATGTAATGTTGCTTATGCCATGAGTGTTGCAGAAGAGATTGAAGGTAATTCAGAACCTTCTAATTATTCTGAGGCTATTACTTTTGCTGATCGCAACAATAGGATGATCGCTATGCAAGATGAGATGGAGTCACTTGAAAAGAATGGTACTTGGAATTTAGTGAAATTGCCCAAGAATAAAAAGCCTGTCCATTGCAAATGGATTTATAAAAGAAAGGAGGGTCTTTCTCCTAGTGAGCCAGCAAGGTATAAAGCAAGGTTGGTTGCTAAAGGCTATAGCCAGATTCCAGGTATTGATTATAATGATGTCTTTTCTCCAGTTGTTAAGCATAGTTCTATTCGCACTTTGCTTAGTATTGTTGCCATGCATGATTATGAACTTGAGCAACTTGATGTTAAGACTGCATTCTTACATGGGGAGTTAGAAGAAGACATTTATATGAACCAACCTGAAGGTTTTATTATTCCTGAAAAAGAAAACCTTGTGTGTAGACTAAAGAAGTCTCTTTATGGTTTGAAGCAATCTCCTAGGCAATGGTATAAGAGGTTTGACTCATTTATGCTCTCTCGTGGTTTTAAGCTGTCTAATTATGATAGCTGTGTTTATTTGAAGATTGTTAGTGGCTCAACTATTTATTTGCTTCTTTATGTCGATGATATATTGATTGCTGCTAAAGATAAATTAGAAATAGCTAAATTGAAGGCACAATTGAGTAAAGATTTGAGATGAAGGATTTGGGTGCAGCTAAAAAAATTTTTGGTATAAAAATTACTAGAGATAGAAAATCTGGTAAATTATACCTCAGTCAGCGAGGTTATATTGAAAAGGTTCTTCGTCATTTCAACATGTATAATGCAAAACCAGTGAGTACTCCATTAACTGCACATTTTAGATTATCATCAGATTTATGTTTAGAGTCAGATAGAGATATTGAGTACATGTCTAGAGTTCCATATTCCAGTGCAGTTGGTTCTCTTATGTACGCCATGGTCTGTTCTCGTCCTGATTTATCTCATGCATTGAGTGTTGTCAGTAGATTCATGGCTAATCCTGGAAAGGAGCATTGGAGGGTTGTTCAATGAATTTTTAGATATTTGCGAGGTAGTTCTAATGCCTATTTGCAATTTGGAAAATCTAGAGATGGACTTATTGGTTATGTTGATTCTGATTTTGCTGGTGATTTGGATAAGAGGAGATCTCTCACGGGTTATGTTTTTTCCATTGGTGGTTGTGTTGTTAGTTGGAAAGCATATTTGCAATCCAATGTTGCTCTGTCTACTACAGAAGCTGAATATATGGCTATTTCTGAATCTTGTAAAGAAGCTATTTGGTTGAGAGGTTTATACTCTGAACTTTGCGAGGTTATTACTTGCACCACTATACATTGTGATAGCCAGAGTGCTATTTGTCTGACCAAAGATCAGATGTTTTATGAAAGGATCAAGCATATTGATGTGAGGTATTACTTCATTCGAGGTGTTATTGCTGACGATAATATTAAAGTGTGTAAGATAAGTACTCATGATAATTCTGCTGATATGTTGATAAAGCTAATTCCTAGAGCTAAGTTTAGGCTATGCTCAAGCTTAGTTGGCATTATAAATTAAGTCCTAGTGACTTTTGGTGCCGGTGATTATTTATTATTGAAGTGAGTTGATTGATGATACTTGGTTCGCTACAAGATGGAATTCGTCTCAAGGTGGAGTTTGTTAGAATATGATCCGAATTAGTAACGTGAGTCTTTTGGGAACGCCTGGAGGGCCCACGGTTCGGTCATGTTTATTAGCGGATTTGTTTCCGTATTTGACTGCAGTCAGTCCGTCCTATAAATACATCTTGTAAGCCGCACGGGAAGAGCTGACGACTCATTGTATTCCCTGCGTTCTGTAAACTCTCTCCATACAGTGAATATCGCCGGTTGGCGCCCGTGATTTTTCCCGTAAATATTTTCCACGTAAAAATCTGTGTCTCATGTTCGATCTTGATTGCATTATTTGCTAACAAATGCCACATGCACCAGGCACCAATCGTGTAGTCGTAGCCTCTCTGGACCTGGACAAAGGCTACGCTGAGGTCGATCGGCCGACGCCGGCTTCGTTCTCCCGCGCAGTCCCGCCGTGAGTTCATAGCATCGCGTTATAGTAGCTAGCTAGAGGTAGGGGGCACACCCTGCCGATGGAGTCCAAGCTTCTATCTCTAATTAGTTTTCAGTTCCGTCTTGATCACGCTGGCTCGATCCGACGATCTGCCTGGACGATCCACGTCCGGGGGCCGACCGACCTAGTAGTACATTTTGATGCCGACCCAAACATCGTAACCTTGTTTATGTAAGTAACCTCTTATCAGATCGATGAAGTGCCGCAATTTAGTAAACCGTTAATCAAATACCGGGATAGTTTATGGAATTCTATATCTGCTGGTCCATTATATTGTGATGCTTCTGGTGTAATCAGTACTGGAATAATAGCAATCCAGCCACTTGGTGGAACTAACCTCAGAGGCTGAAAGCAGCATTCGGTCACCTACCATGGCAGCGCAGTCGAGGACTACTATGTAACTAGGGTACGTGTGAATGAGTATGTGACACACAACAAAAGAAAGAAAGGAAGGACGAAGAGAGCTGAATAAGAAGCATGTCGTCTGTCGACGACTATGTTATATGTTAGCTAGTACTAAAGGATAAATAAACAATGTCTATTTGTGAGGCGAATCGAAGAGGCTGCGTCGATCCTGGCCGGCGCACACCGAGGCTGGCAGGACGAAGAGTCGTGAAGCCGTGGCGGGCTGGCGGCGGGTGGTCCGGCGTGGGCTCGACCTGATCATTAGCAAACCCTGCTTTTTATCTCTTTCCGTAGATAGCTTCCTTCAGTTTCTTCCTCAATACTGCCGTGATCAGTGACCTCTCTAGCTACTATTCCCTACTACACACTGGAGCTGAGAGCAGCTAGCTGATGATGATGAGCTCGAGCTGGGCTCCACATGCGCACGAGCGTGCGAGGCTAGCTAGCTGATTATCCCTTTCGCAGAACGGGAAAGTGAGAGATTTTCTGGAAGATCCCGGGGCCTACTAACCCGTCGTCGTCATCGGTAAGTTTGCCAATAAACTGATCGTGTGATCGAGGGGGGGCAGCTCTACATATTTGATTAGCTAGCAAAGGCCAGCACGCATGCATGTGCGAATCGTTGGGAGCGATCAAACGAATATCCATGCATAATAACTTTTTTTTTTTTGTGTAGTGTCGTGGTCCTCAATATGTGCCATGCACGCGCTTTGTTCGCACGCAAATTTGAAACAGAGAGGGACGAGAGAGATCATCAGATGGCTGCTGGAAAGATGGGTTTTTGTTGCACATGCATGTTTTCATTCATCTCTCAAAGAAGACTGGTTGGATGGATGGAACAACTCACATCACACGCGCGCCTTCGTCATGTCTTTTGTACTCCTCACGTGCACGACGACGTACTGGTTGTCTATGGTCCAAGCCACAATCCAATGCTTTGATATGCAGCAAGCTCGTTGTAAGACAAATGGACTGTCCACAAAAAAGATAGCACAATGATTGTGTGTTACTAAATATGTATATATTTGTTGGTCAATCCAAATACGACATTTTGTTGACACCTTATTAGCTTAAGAGATATGATGACGACTTTTGTTGCAGTCTATGTGTCATGACATCATTAATGTAGATTTTGACATTCAGATTTTATCTTATTTGCTTATGAAAATGTTATTTTATCCCAAAAATAAATTGCAAATATTATGCTTATTATACCATATATATTTAAAATTATCATTCTGTATATAAGGATTTAGGATTGCAGGTTGCACTTATAAAGACATAAATGCCTATAACATGGCGCACAAGATTGACCGTACCTATTGTAGTTAGGTTTAGGAGGGACGATCGACCAAGGATGCTAATCTTAAGAAAATATTAATATACTTAACGTAATTAATCATCACTAATTATTGCAAAGGAATCTAAAAACTAGCAACATAATATACACAAATACATACACACACAACTCCGATATGTGCACTACTAGTACAGAATCTTACTATAGAGGTGGCTAAATCACGTTTTTTAGTGGTTGATAAACAAACCGACTCTACGCAAGCGACTGTAAAGATCACAGCTTCCTGAGTCGGTTTTCTAACCATCTCTGTAAATAGGATATTTAGAGGCGGTTAAATTAAGAGAGTCACCTCTGTTATGCCAGCATTTCAGGAGCGGTTGTGTTACGGGACCGCCCCTGATAAGGATTTTAGAGATGCTTTTTTATTAGGTGAACGGCTCCTCGTAAGCATAACCGCCCCTGATAACGATTTCAGAGACGCTTGCGTTAGGTCAACCGCCTCTGATACAAGAACAATTAGACGCTTTCATTAGCAGAACCGCCACAGATGAAAGCTTTCCAAAGGCGCTTTTATTAGGAAATCGGTTCCTAATTAATCCGAAAGGATTTATAATCACCTTATTTTTAATATAAATTTTTAAAATTGCCGCCATATTTTAAAATTATCACTGAAATGCAAATGATTAAAATTAACTTCATAAATAGACACCAATAGCCGTGTTTACTATTTATTAATTAAAATATACGCACATGATGAGTATAGTTTGTACAACAATTTGAACATTATAACATATTAATTATCTGTGCTTGTCATAAAAAATATAGAAAATGATCCACACTTGGATGCGAAGCCATATTTTTGGGACTGGCCGGCAGGGGTTGCACCTTCATTCTGATCATCTAACAATATAGTATCTACACACAAAGAAAACAAACTATGATGATGAGTATCCAACTTTTTGGTACAATGATTTTTTTATGAAGTGCAAACAAACATGTATAGCATAATACCTGTTCAGCATACACTCAAAGAGCTTTCTCCAGTGGCAGAGAGACGTGTTCTCGACGACGACCGAGGTTGCGCGCGATGTCTTGGGCGTGCGGTCACTGCCTGTCCACGGAGTTGAGGACTCTGGCCAAGTTGAGGCGTGGTTCCAAGTGACGCGCGCGGTGTGTCGGCACACAGAAGTTTTCAATGATATGCAAAAAATAAATCATTGATCAAAGTCTTTGGTTGCTGCCATATCAAACCAAAAAAAACATATCAAGTAAAAGATTTATAAATAAAACCATGAAGAGAAAGGCAACCTCACAAAAATACCACATTTAACATTAAGTACAGTAGTAATTATCTTAAAATTTTATCATCATTGGCCACACAAAATGACCTTTGCAAATGAAACAAAACCCAACATTACAACCTTCATATAACACTGATATGAAAAATAACAATGACAGGCTCAGTTTGATTTCCAACGGTCATGCAAGTATATCAAATTAAAGGCCTTAGATTTGATTTAATTTTTATAAATTGGGGACTCCTTATTCCCATTCAGTAAAGAATGTGTGTGGCACCATATGTTTATAGATGTTTAATACAAAAATTAGACAAAAGTCTAAAGCCACCAACGAAAGATGAGAACGAAACAGCAACACACTATAGTTTAACACAACACATGACAGCAGAGTAGATAATGATTGAACGATGCGGCCAGAACGGCGCCGCCAGAACGACGGCGCGGCCACGACGGTGTGGCCAGAATGACGCATAACAACAACCGTGGCTAGAACACATGACAACACATAACAACAACCGTGGAGGGGCGCGTCCAGATGACGCGGCGGCACGAAGCTAGGCCGAGTAGGCAAGCAAAGGACTAGTCAAAGAGAAATAACGGTGTGGACTTGCTGGGTGCTCACCGAGGGCTTGGGATGAGGCGCGATGACGGCGCGAGGTGGATGCGCGCCACTGGAACGGAGGAGCGTCGGCACGGAGATGAGGGCGCGCGGTAATGGCGCTCCAGCTGGCCACGACATCGAGGACTCTACCGAGTTGAGGCTAAGGCTTGGTCTCCTGCAGGTGGCCGGTGCGCGCGCGGTGCGTCGTCGTCCCGCAGAACGCATCCGCGCTCGGCCGACGTGTGGCTCCGATGATCCGACTGCAAGTAAGTGTGGGGATGGAGTGGTCATTTTGAGGCGAAAATGAAAGTCGTCAGATCTTGGATCTGTGTAAGAAGGCTCACCCGGCCGGTGGTTGTGGCTAGGCACAAGGCGAACACGGAGAGGCGAGGCGGTGAGAAAGCTTTGGCGGAGCTTCACGCCGGAGATCTTGCTGGGAAGCACGCTTGTCAGGTAGCGGGCTGCGCGTGCTAGCTCGAGCACGGCGTCAACCTGCGTTGGCTTCTTGGGCGTGTGGAGGGGGTCGAAGAGAGGGGCAGAGAAGAATAAGCCGGGTGCATGGCCAGAGGTGGACAAGAAGGCGGGCAAAGGCGGCAACGAAAATTTTGGAACCAAATTCGAAAAATCGCGCCACTTAGAGAAATTTTCGCGGCGCAGAACAATTTATAGGGGCGGTTCCTTTATGTCAGAGGCAGTTATTAAAGCAAATTTCCCTCTCCAATATGTTGTATCCACTGCCATAGTACAGCGGCTAAGCCAATTGCTTTGTGCTACGCTGTCCCGGGTTCGAAACCTCTACACGCCCCTTTTTTCATAAGAAGGGAGACCCACCAAATTCTATCTCGAACTAACGCAGGGACGGTCCGGCCAATACATACTAAGCAAAGGCCGGATAAACATTCACTTTAGTACCTTCCTGTTACAAGGTTGCGATGGTCCGGCCGTAAACAAACACAAAATGCCATTCCTTAGTTTTGGTTTGGCAAGAACTGAAACCAAACTCTTCCTCCATCC
>CM041638.1:34730955-34752171 GCA_023333625.1 Bothriochloa decipiens
GTGGGCGTTTTTTGGGGTCCCCCTATATATACCCAGCCCCCTCTTCAGATTTTCATTATATTCACTAAATTTTCTAGAAAAAAAGAAAGAGGAGATGAGGGAGGAGAAGGAAGTAAACGGCGAAGCCCTGTCAGTTTGAGACCTCGGCTTTTAGGTAAGTTTCTCATACATTACAAGTCTGTTGCGATGCATTAGTAAAATATAATGTGCACTAGAGTTGTTTAGTTTTTAGTTGACTCTGGGTAGATCCGTGAGTAGTATGTATATTAGATCTATAAATAATGATGTTAGAGCATTGCAGTTCATGTTAGAAATAATGATGTTTCTTCTATGCTTTAAACAATGGATTGTATGATTTGAAATGTGACGAATATCGTATTTTCTCTGAATAGATATGTTTAGGGTTTAGGGTTTAGGGTTTAGGAATAATGATGTTTATGCTATGCTTTAAACAATGGATTGCATGATTTGAAATGTGACGAATATCGTATTTTCTCTGAATAGATATGTCAAGCAAAGTGATGTTTCGGTTGTTCCATGGTAGTGGCACTGTCAGATATGGCCCGTATGGTATAGATCTGTCTGAATTTGGGTCAACACTAAAAGGGATAGATAGGCCAGCAGAAAGAAATTTTGGGTCAGTGTGCAACTGGTTAATGAGGGCATTTCATATCAACCCAGAGGTTAATACAATAAAAGTAAATGTAGTAGTCAACCGTGGCAACGAAGAATGGTTCTAGGAATTGATGTCGGTAGATTGCACCGAAACATGGAAATGGTACGTAGAAAATGCATTGCAGCGGGGCTGGGAACCCTGCATTTTTATGGAGGTGCACGATAAAGACAATACAACCTTGCAAGATGTGGAGGGTACAAGCATGGTTACGACTGATGCTGAAATGGAAGAGAGAAACGACCGTGCTCAGCAAGGAGAACAACAGGGACATGATGTGCAGGAACCAGAAAGAGAAGGAGAAGCCAGTGAGCCGAGAGGCTTGGCAGATGAGGGCGAGAGGATCAACTCCATTGTTCAGGCAATGGAAAACGAAGATGCGGCGAATGAGGAAGTGGATGGTGATGAATCTTCTGATGAGGAAGGATGCAATGTGAATCCGTGGCAATGGTCTAATGAAGACTTCTCTGGACTTGCTATTTCAGAGGGATACCATGTTCCATGGGAGTATAAAGAGAATGAAGTAATCGAGGAAGCGATGTACGCAGAGAAGAAAGAATTGATGGAGGCAGTCAAGCATTGGGTTGTATCACTGCAGAGGGAGTTCTGGGTAGCAAAGTCCACAAAGTGTGTATATGAAGTTAAGTGCATGAGATCCAGCAATGGTTGTCCGTGGAGGGTGTATGCATTCAAGGGAAAGTGGAAGAATTATTGGAAAGTGTCAATAGTCACTGAGCACAACTGTCACTTGGAAGGTGTACAGAAGTACCACAGAAATATAACATCTGCATTTATTGCTACAGAGATGTATTCAGATGTTGTGCATAATCTGGGATACGAGCCAAGGTCAATAATAAGGCATATCGAAGATAAATTCAAATACACCATTTCATATGCTAAGGCGTGGAGGGCAAAATAGAAGATTATCGAGATGAGATTTGGCACATTCAAAGCCTCATATGATAATTTACCATCTCTTCTTCAATGCATAGCCGCCAGAAATCCAGGGACATGTACAGATCTTAAAACATACCTAACCATGGAGAATGACCGTGCAGTATTGGTCTTGCAACGTGCTTTCTTTGCACTAGGTGCTTGCATCAAGGCATTTGTGCATTGTCGTCCAGTACTCTGTATTGACGGGACATTTCTGACAGGTAAATACAGAGGTCAGATACTAACAGCAATTGCCGTGGATGGGAACAATCAAGTTGTACCATTAGCATTCGCTTTTGTGGAGAGTGAGAATACCGATAGTTGGTACTGGTTTCTCAAGCAGGTGAAGGTTAGCATTGTTGGTATGAGGCCTGGTGTATGCCTAATTCATGACCGTCACACTGGCCTTCTTCGGGCAATTGAATATCTGAAGAACGGTGATGCAGAGATGGGATATGGTAAAGATTGGCCAGATGTTCAAAGTTGATGGTGTATGCATCACATGGGTGCTAATTTTTACAAGTAGTTTAAGAGCAAGAGCTTGATGGATCTATTCAAGAGGCTATGTGGACAGAATCAAGAGAAAAAATTCAACGAGCTTTGGAGGAGGTTGGACGAGCTCACAACGAAGCAAAGGGAAGAGCACTCAAGCCGATCAGCACCTGTTGGTGAGGATGGTCCAGAGGCCTTAGGACCGCTGCCCACAGATGGTCCAAACATCAGAAGGAGATCGGTATCTGCTGTGAGAAAATTTTTGCACTGGACAGAGAATGAGCCTAAGGAGAAGTGGTCTTTGCTGCATGATGTCGGCGGAGCGTGGTTTGGTATTATGACAACTAATTTGGCCGAAGTTTACAACTGGGTGATGCGTGGTGTTAGAGACCTTCCCTTGGTTGCCATTGTTGAGTTCATCCTGCATGGAACATGCAGATATTTCAGAGACCGGTACCAAGTCGCTGCCCTATCAATGCAAGTGCGAGGTGTTTTCTTCGGATATATGCTGACAAATTATCTGGAGGAAAAACGTAAGAAGGCAAAGGAGCATAGAGTTATAACTCAAGGTACTAGAGAGCACCAATTTGAAATCTTGTGTGCTGATAGGGCCAAGCGTGGAATATATAGAACAAGAGTTGTGCAAGAATGCATACTTAAAGAGGATGGGTATTGCGCATGCACGTGCCACAAGCCAAGACTCTACCACAAACCATATTCCCATGTTATTGCAGCGAGCTCGGAGTGTGGAATACTTGATCGTACTTTTGTATCTCCCTATTTCACCAAGGAAGCCATATTGCATACATGGTCACCTGAAATTTATGGTTTTGGCATAGCGGGGAATTTTACAGGTATAGTACCGCAACCAAGCTATATTCCAGACCCAAATAAGATTAGAGACAAGGCTGGGCGTCGAAAGACAAGATGTATTCGAAACGCCATGGATGAGTCCGAAGCAGGTGGAAGGTACAAACGTTGCAGCAAATGCGACAAGGAGGGACACACTTACAAGAAGTGCCCGAAGGACTCAGACATGCCCACAACAGCAGAAGCCCCGCCATCAGGATCCGGATTGGATGGTACCCCGCCAACAGGAGAAGGGACAACTTCTAGGCCCACCAGGCCAAGGCGTGCACGCGTGCCTCGTGGTTCGGTCGTGTAGTGATGTGTAGTAAGCTTGGTTAAGATTATGTAATGTACGTGTAAGTGCATTTGCCCTCGAAGTGGATTTTGGATAATTAATGACAATCAAGTTGGGGACTAACAAGTTTGTTCAAGTGAATTCACAGGTGTTAGTCCATTGAAAGATTTGAATGATAAATATTTGGTGATACAAGCACCCTAAATTTTATATGGAAGGATGACGTTTCTACTCAAGAGGACCCTATCATTTTATATTTACTTGAGTCATAGGAAATGTCGTACTATCAAGAGGGATACAAATAACGTTGGTAATTCGAGGTCTAAAAGTGCTCAAGTCTATATTTAGGGCTTTTGGAGAGTCACCGTTTCTCTCACATCACTTAGAAATGACCTTTGCTTTACCCAATCTGGCCTACCGGTAGTACTGGACTTATACATTTTTTAAACCAGTAGTATCGGTGCTATTTTTCTCTAAAAATCGAGCTTGCAAAGTTATAGTAGTTTTTCTACTACCGATAGTACCGGTCTCACCATCGGTAGTACCGGTGGTCACCGGTAGTACGCTTTTTATTAGAATTATATACCGGAAGTATCGGGCCTATTTTTCAAAAGTTGAGATCTTCGAGTTGGCAGTTTTATGTACTAGCGGTAGTACCGCTCCTGGCAGCGGTAGTACCGGTAGTAAAAATAAAATGTTTTTAGCCAAAGTCGAAAGGGCCATTTACTGTTCACTTTTGAACTAGCGGTAGTACCGGTCCTAGGACAGGTAGTACCGGTAGTACTCTTTCTGCCCGATCTGACACCTGCAACGGTCCTTTTTGAGAGAAACCGGTAGTACCGGTGGTACTGGCAGTACTACCGGTAGTTGTTCTGAACATGAGACTATAAATACCTCTCTACTCTCTCCTTTCTCTCTCTCTTGCTCATTCTCTTCACTCACCCGACTTGCAACTGAAAAAAGCGCTCTCCCACGCACAAGCTCACCTGCTCTCTCTTCTCCCTTGCTCCCAAACTTCATCCCCTCAAGGATTTGAGCTAGGGACGTAAGATTAGAGTGTGGGAACTTCAATCTATGACTTGAGCACTTGGATTCCTCGTCTTGCCGGCTTGATTTGTGTTTGTTACTCTTGGGTTCTTGGAACCCTAGCCGGCTAGGCGTTCTTCGTGGTTGCCCGTGTTGATTCATTTGTGAGGGCACCCCGAAGTGTTTGTATTACCCTTGATTCTTAGTGAATATCTCAAGTTAGCCTTCATGGTTGCTTGAGGGAGGAATCCTTCATGGTGAACTCAACAACGAGGACGTAGGAACTCCTTCGTGGGGATTGCCGAACCTCGGATTAAATCTTGTGTCTTGCTGTGGTGGTAGCATCGACTACCCTTATTCTTGTGTTCTTCATGTTCTTCATCCCTACCCCCAAAGCTCTTAGGTTGGAGGACTCGATCTACAAGTTGGTGCGGTGAAAAGCTTCAAGAACTTCAACGCTTTCATTACCAACATCAACAAAGGGGTGGTAACCTTTGGATCTAAATTTACAGCTCATATACTCTGATTTCGCATTCGATTTAGTGGCTTCGTAGGGAACCGGAAGTGCTGGAAATCTAGCATCGGTAGTACTGGTGTTGTACTACCAGTAGTACCGGTGCTACTTCCGGTCCTACTTCCGGTAGGCATTTAACTTTCGCATTTGAGCTGAAAATTTCAGGTTATCAAAATCGCCTATTCACCCCCCCTCTAGGCCGATTAGATCCTTTCAAGTGGTATCAGAGCTAGGTCCCTCAACTCAACGCTTCACCGCGTGAGGGACAACATTGGCCAAGATGGATCCGGAGGCAACGAAGAACTTAGTTGAGCAAATCACCGCTCAACTCACCTTAGCGCTGCAAAAGCAACAAGAAGAGCAAATAAACAAGGTGCAAGAACAACTAAGCAAGATGAAAGAGATCATTGACAAGAAGAATCAAGAAGGAACTAGTGAGAAGAAAAATGAGGGTGAAGATGGAGACAAGACACCAAAGAGCTACACAAGAGCAAGCTACAGCTATGAAAGCACAAGCAAGAGCAACCCCCACATACCAATGATCAATCCCGGAAAGCCACCTCCATTTGATGGAGTAAAATACACCGATTGGGCTCATAGGATGAAATTGCATCTTATAGCCGCAAGGTGTTGGCAAGCGGTTGAAATAGGCATTAATATTCCTGAGAATCCTAAGGATTGGTCACCCAAAGATGAGGCAGATTTCCATCTCAATGCTACAGCTGCAACATTGATTTTGCAATGTCTCACTCCGGAAGACAACAACAAGGTGAATGGTATGGTGAATGCAAAGAAGGTCTGGGAAACCTTGAGGACATCATTTGAAGGTGACAAGAGTGTGAGAATTGGAAACATTGAGCTTCTCCAAAACAAGATTGAGAATTTTCATGTGATAGAAGGAGAAACAACTAAGGCTATGTATGATAGATTCATGACATTGATCAATAGAGTTAGAGCTCTTGGATGTGATAGATGGGATGAACAAGCTGCAGCAAGAAAGCTATGTAGAATATATAGAGACAAAAATAGCATCCTAGCTTCGGTAATAATGGAAAGAGAGAACTACACCACCATGACAACACAAGAGATGATTGCTAAGATTATGCATCATGAAGTTCTAGATGATGAGACCAAAGAAAGGCTTAGTCAAAGAAGAAGCATAGCACTAGCGGCATCTCATGCAAGTGGAACAAGTCATGGCAACCAAGGATGTTGTGATCATAAGCACAATGATGTTAATGAAGAACTTGATGATAAACAAGCATTTATGCTGAGGAATTATGCAAAGTACTTGATAAAGAAGAAAGAGAGGATGAAGAGTGGTGGTGGTAACAAGATGTACAAGAAGAGGTTTTGCTATGAGTGTGGTTTGGCTGGTCACCTTGCTGCGGATTGTCCAAACAAGGGCAAGATATCAAGATACAACAAGGGAGGTGACAACAAGTACAAGGGTAAGAAGAAAGGTGAAGCACATATAGGTGAAGAGTGGCAATCGGATGATGATAGTGATGAAGAAGATGACAATGACAAGAAGAGTGTGGCTGCAATTGCCGTACATGACGCACCCTCTTCTTCGACATCGTTCTTCACCAACATTTCTTCTACACCTAAGCTTTTTGCCAACCTCTCCGATGATGAAAATGACACTTCTATTTGCCTTATGGCAAAGGAGGAGAAGGTATCATCCGATGTTTTTACTTACTCTAATGATGATGATGAGCTTGATGAGAACTATGCTATCAAAATCATTAAAAAATATGGAAAAGAAGCTGCCTCTATAATTCTAAAATTGAAGTACACCATAGATGAGCTTGAGACATGCTTAGAGTCGCAAAGTGAAATGCTTCTAGTGGAAAGGGAGAAGAACAATGGGCTAAAAGCATGTCTCACCAAAGAGAAGGAGAAAGTTGAGAAGTTAAATGTAGAATTGTCTTTGGCTAAGGACTCATGTGAGCGCTTAACCAAGGAACAGTCCTCAATTAATGACTCTTTGGCTAGTCTAAAGAATGATTATAGTATATCTCAAGAAAGCCTCACAAGCTTGACAAATAAATATCATGAACTTGAGATAAACTATGACACTCTTTGGAAGAGCACTTCTACTTCCTCTAAGGACTCAAATGCTTCAACAAGTGTAAAATGTAAAAGATACTATAATGTTGATATAAATGCTTGTGCTACTAACCTTGTTGAGCTAAAGAAGAAGGACAAAGAAATTCTTAGGTTGAAGACCGTTGTGGGTAATTGTTGCAAGAACAAGGATAAGCAATCAACCACAATCTACAAGGCACCTAGGCATCCACACATAAAGGATGGCCTCGGCTACAATAGGTACAATGGTAAGGTCAATGGGAGAAACATAATAAATGGTGTATCTTGTGTGAAGTTCAACAAGAGTGTGCCTCTTGTTGATCTCATTAACAAGATAAACAATGTTGAGGTTTCTCCCATCACTTCCTCCGACAACAAGAATATCAAGAAGAAGGAAGTGAAGGCATCCATGCAAAATGTGCCTATCTCAAGGAACAACTTGTGTGACTATCTATGTTGTTGGGATAAGGATGGTAAAATTATTGTAAAGTATGTGGGTGCCCTCAAGAAAAAGCAAATCATGAGGAGTGTTTGGGTGCCCAAATCTTATGTGTCTAACCCCCTAGGACCCAATTCTAATTGGGTACCTAAAACAAAGGCTTAACTCCTTTTTATAGGTATACGCTTCTGGTGGACCATGTTGGGTGCTAGATAGTGGATGCACCAATCATATGACCGGAGCAAAGACAATGTTTGATTCTTTCCAACCATGTGAAAGCAAGGGTGAAGGAATCACATTTGGTGATAATAGTAAAGGAGACATTCTTGGTTTGGGTAAAATTGCTATATCTAATGACAACTCAATCTCAAATGTATTACTTGTGGATTCATTGGGGTTCAATTTGTTGTCCGTCTCTCAACTTTGTGAGATGGGTTACAATTGTCTCTTTACGGATAAGGGTGTGCAAGTCTCTAAAAGGGTGGATTCCTCTATTGTCTTTACGGGTCAATTAAAGGGCAAGCTCTATCTAGTTGATTTCACATCTAGTAGAGTGGGGTCCGAGACTTGTTTAGTGGCAAAATCTAGCATGGGTTGGTTATGGCATCGCCCACTAGCTCATGTTGGGATGAGGAACTTGGCCAACCTTCAAAGAGGTGGACACATTCTTGGACTAACAAATGTTTCTTTTGAGAAAGATAGGATTTGCAGTGCATGTCAAGCGAGGAAGCAAGTTGGAGCCAAACATCCCGCAAAGAACATCGTGTCAACTTCAAGACCACTTGAGTTGCTACACATGGATCTTTTTGGACCCAATGCTTATATAAGCATTGGAGGTAACAAATATGGTTTTGTAATTGTTGATGATTTTTCTCGTTTCACTTGGGTATTCTTTTTGAGAGATAAAGGTGAAACCCAAGAGATCTTTAAGAAGTTTGCAAGAAGAGCTCAAAATGAGTTTGACGTGAAGATCAAGAGAGTGAGAAGTGACAACGGGACGGAGTTCAAAAACACCAACATTAAAGCATTCCTTGATGAAGAAGGAATCAAGCATGAGTTCTCGGTCCCTTATATTCCCCATCAAGGGTAGTGGAAAGGAAAAACCGAACGCTCATAGAGGCCGCAAGAGCAATGTTGGATGAGTACAAGACTCCGGAGAAGGATTATTGGGCGGAGGCGGTCAACACGGCATGTCATGCAATCAATCGTCTATATCTTCACAAGATCAAGAACAAAACCGCCTATGAACTACTCACCGATAAAAAGCCTAAGGTTGATTATTTTAGAGTTTTTGGATGCAAGTGTTTCATACTTAGAAAGAAATCCAAAAGCTCTAAGTTTGAACCTAAGGTTGATGAAGGTTTCCTACTTGGTTATGGTACTAACGAACATGGATATCGTGTTTTCAATAAGACCACCGGTCTAATTGAATTAACGGTAGACGTGACTTTTGATGAATCCGACGGCTCTCAAAAAGAGCAAGTCAATATGAACATTGTAGGTAAAGAAGAGCCTTCTCATAAAGTGATCAAGAAGCTTGCAACCGGTGAAGTAAAGCCCGTTGAACAAGATGATGATGATGATGCACAAGTGCAAATCCAACATGACTCGCTCATACATCATGGGTCAACCGATGCCCATAGTGGTGCCTCCACATCAAGAGATAGTCATGACTCAAGAGAACAAGCAATTCAATATCCACCACAAGTTGAAGAAAGCAATCAAGATGATGATCAAAGGGGAGCACTTGATGGTGCTTCTCCAAACAACATAGAGTATGATAGTGAAGATGATGGGCAAATCCAAAGAAGAACAGCAGCACCTCACCCAAGAGTTCGCCAAACCGTTGAACAGGACCATCCCGTTGAAAATGTGATAGGAAGTATAAAAGAAGGAGTGATGACTCGTTTACGTTTAGCATCTTTTTGTGAGCATTACTCTTTTGTTTCCTCTATGTTACCTCTTAAGGTGTAGGATGCCTTGAAGGATGAGGATTGGGTGATGGCAATGCAAGAGGAGTTGGAAAACTTCACTCGGAATGAAGTCTGGTCCTTGGTGGAGAGGCCCAAGCAAAATGTAATAGGTACCAAGTGGGTCTTCCGCAACAAAGAAGATGAGTATGGCGCGGTTACAAGGAACAAGGCACGGTTGGTTGCTCAAGGTTACACCCAAATTGAAGGTTTGGATTTTGGGGAAACTTATGCACCAGTAGCTAGGCTTGAATCTATTCGTATATTACTTGCCTTTGCTGCTCACCATGATTTCAAGTTGTTTCAAATGGACGTGAAAAGTGCATTTCTCAACGGCCCCCTCTCCGAAGTGGTGTATGTTGAACAACCACCAGGTTTTGAAGATCCACATTGCCCTAACCACGTCTACAAGCTTCACAAGGCGCTCTATGGGCTCAAGCAAGCCCCTAGAGCTTGGTATGATTGTCTGAAGAAATTTCTACTCGAATAAGGGTTTGAGATAGGCAAAGCTGACCCTACTCTTTTTACTCGTAAAGTTGGGAATGATATCTTTATTTGCCAAATATATGTTGATGACATAATATTTGGTAGTACTAATGATGAGCTTTGTGAGCAATTTAGTAGGATTATGACCAAAAAGTTTGAGATGTCCATGATGGGAGAATTGACCTTCTTCCTCGGTTTTCAAATCAAGCAACTCAAGGAAGGGACGTTCATTTGCCAAACCAAATACACCCATGATATGTTGAAGAAGTTTGGCATGGACAAGGCCAAGCCCATCAACACACCAATGCCCACTACGGGACATCTTGATCTTAACACAAATGGTAAGGCCGTTGATCAAAAGGTATATCGCTCCATGATTGGATCTTTGCTTTATCTTTGTGCATCTAGACCCGATATTATGCCTAGTGTGTGCTTGTGTGCAAGATTTCAATCTAATCCGAAAGAATGTCATCTCATGGCCGTTAAGAGAATTTTTCGGTATTTGGTGCTCACACCTAATCTTGGCTTATGGTATCCTAAGGGCTCATCTTTCACTCTACTTGGCTATTCCGATTCGGATTATGCCGGTTGCAAGGTAGAGAGGAAGAGTACATCCGGGACTTGCCAATTTCTTGGTAGATCTTTGGTGTCTTGGAGTTCTAAGAAGCAAAACTCCATTGCCCTATCCACCGCTGAAGCCGAGTATGTGGCGGCAGGCTCTTGTTGTGCCCAACTACTTTGGATGAAGCAAACATTGAGAGACTTTGGTTGCAACCTATCCAAGATTCCACTCTTATGTGACAATGAGGGTGCAATCAAGCTAGCCGATAATCCCATTAACCACTCTCGCACAAAGCACATAGACATCCGTCATCATTTTCTTAGAGACCACCAAGCCAAAGGAGATATCGCAATTCAACATGTGAGAACCGAAAATCAGTTAGCCGATATCTTCACAAAGCCTCTAGATGAGTCAAGATTTTGTGCTTTAAGGCGTGAGCTCAACATCGTTGATTCTCGTAACGTGGAATGAAATCTTGCATACTTTGATGAGCTTAGAATTGGCCAAATATTTATAAAATATTGAGTGATATTTCAAAATCTATTTTCACTATATCAAATATGACCATTGCTTTGTATTGATTTGATGAAATCTGGTCATATTTGGGAGTGTTCTAGTGCTTTATAAAATTCACCGTCGAGAGTACTTTTTCTGGCTTTTTTTTGTCTAGCGGTAGTACCGCTGGGTCGATCGGTAGTACCGCTTGTTCAAAATCGCGCCCCACGCTGAGTGTTCGACTAAAAATATATCTTGCGCGACTCTTGCCCATCGGTAGTACCGGTCGGCCGAGCGGTAGTACCGGTAGCCAAATTGACAGCAGTAAAAGGGTACCGCTGGTTAAAAACAAAAAAAAAAATTTTACCCCTCTCTTCCCCAACCGCCCCCCTTTCTCCTGCCCGTGGCGCCGCCGCCCGACGCCGCCGCCCCTCCCCGATCTCCCTTCCCCTCCGACCATTTCTCAATCCCTTTGAGGGAGAGCTTCCCCAAGCCTTGGAGATCACATTGGAGGTGTTTGTAGACGCCGGGACATCTTGCACGCGTGGATTGGCCTCTTCCTCGTGAGAAACAAGGTATCATGGAGTTCATGCCCGATCTCTCAATGTACTTTGTTCTAGGTCGTTCCCCTCCACGTGCTTGCTGTTTATGGCGTATACATGCTCTCCCGTCGCTTCATTTGCACTTATTCACGATGGATTCGATGATCCGGGTGGAATTGCGCCGTGCGCGGCTTCGACCGGTACTACCGGTCACCCGAGCGGTAGTACCGCTAGAGGCCCGCTTCGACCGGTACTACCGGTCTCCCGAGCGGTAGTACCGCTAGCAGCCCACCGACTCGGTCTACTCGCTGTGTTCATTCTTCCCATGTTTGCAATCCATTGCTGCCATGTCTAAGACGTTCCCTGTCTTGTTTTGCCCCTTACAGTATGTCTGAGCGTCGGAATCCAAATCGCCATGCTCGTCCTCGTCCCCAAAGTTTGGGTGATGGGGAGGAGGACCGTGATGCCCGTCAGCATGCTCGAAGGCATGGGAAAAGTCGTGGGGAGTCCTCCCGTGGCAGCCATCGTGAGGAGCCTGTTGAGTCTGCTGTCCCGGCAGGCTATGGTCGTGGTAGCTCTCCTCCTCGTCACAATGCCATGGTAAATTATGCTCAGTTGCATGATGTGAGGGATGTGCAGGGGCTTGCGTTGGATGCTCAGTACAATGTTTCCCCTCCTCAGCTTACTCACATGACACGATCTAGGACTCTTGTACCATTCCCTGGTCATCGTCCTAGGCCTCGTCGTCCTCTCAAGCCCGAGCAGCTATTTTTTGATTATTCTTCCAATGTGCCTGCTCTGAAAAAGCAAAGAGAGGAGAATCCCTATGAGTGGGTCAGATTTTCAGGTGTTGAGGAAAGGTTTTGGACTCTGTTTCATCATGATTACTATTGGTCTGTTTGCTAGGATAGTGGAAAACATGGTAAACTTTTTGAGCACAAGGCCTTGAAACTTGATTCCCTTACCTCTCCCAAGCTCTCTGATCAGGCTGCTATGCATGCATTAAGGGCCAAGCTTGAAGAATGGAACCTATTGCAGCTTGTGACTTTTCAGAAGGATTGGAACACTGAGATTCTTTATCAGTTCTGGTCCACTCTGTATATTGATGAGGAGCGCAAGATCTTACACTGGATGTCCCATAGTCAGCACTACAGGTGTTCTTATGAGCAGTTCTCCCGTCTCCTAGGCTTTGATCATGTGGATCGAGATGCATGGAGCCTGTGGACTCATTATGCTAACCCCGTTGGCAGGGCTGATTACATTGCTGCTCAGATGTACCTTGCTGACAAGTATGCTACTGGCTCCAATGCTAAGCTGAAGCCATTTTATTATGTCCTGAATAATATTCTGAGGCACACTCTTGATCCCAAAGGTGGTGATTCGGTTAAGATTCAAGGTTATGCTCCCGCCATATTGGTTTGCTTTGGTTTGGACAAGCGCTTCAGCATCTCTCAGTTTATGTGGGCTAAGATTGGCCAAGCAGCTGTTGATCCTCACAGGCTTCTTCCTTATGCTCCCTACCTTATGCATATGATTGAGCAGGTGACTAATCGCTCCTATCCTCCTGATACTCATCATGCTTGGTGGAGTATTCGGAACTTGCGTCCTCATACGCAGAAGGCGGATTCTTCCTCTTCCACTAGTCCTCCTCCGGCTGACGCTTCTCCGGCTCATGGGGAGCCTGTTGGACTTGAGCGGGATGCTGCCCCTTCTGTGGATCCCTCAGCTGGAGCTTCTGCTGGCCCAGGCACTGGACGTGGCCGTGGCCATGGTCGTGGTCGTGGCGGCATTGTTGGTGCATTCAAGAAGTTCATGACCTACATGTGTGCTTGCCATGCAGATACGAGTCAGCGGCTTAGTCGTATTGAGGACAAACTTGGTCTCTCTCCCTCAGCTCCTCTTCGTCCTCCTTCGGATTTCTTTGCGGATGATGATGTTGATGATGACCAGTTTGAGCAGCCCCCTCAGCAGCAGCCCTATGAGCCGCCTCCTCAGTCTCCTCGGTTCTTTTCTCAGCCGGACTCGTCCTATCAGGGTACTTCTGCAGGCTACGCTGGTTCTGGTTTTGGGCTGTTTGATGAAGCTGACGATATCACCCGCCAGTCTACCAGTGTTGCGCCTACGTACTTGCCGTCTTCCTCTGCAGATCCTCATGGCAAGAGCAAGTACCTTGGTGATGATGATGATGATGATCCGGACTTCTCGGCATTCCAGTGATGTTCTACCCATAGTTTTTTATCATGGCCTACCTTTTTTGGCACTTGCTGTCAAAGGGGAGTGTTAGGCTTACTTTGCTGTAATAGGGTAGCCTTTTATTCGGCAATGTTTATCTCTCTTCATTCGTGGTGAACTATATGGTGAACTTAGAACTTTGTGTGTGATGGATGCTTGTAGGCTAAACATTTATGCTTATTTGATATATCATTTTGTGATGGCCTATATTTGATATCATGATGATGCTTGTTATTTTTTGAATGGTTATGTTGGTCTTAATTTATATTCCTTCTTGCATAATCATTCATTTTATTTTATTTATCTCTTTGTGATATATCTTGTCACAAGCATCACGGTTTATTCTTGTCACACACATCCTTTTAGGCACCCCACGAATTGCAAAATTTAGGGGGAGCTTGTTCTAAATGTATGTTATCTTGACTTTATTCAAGATTTGAAATTCAAAATCCTATGCATACAATTAGGGGGAGCTCTCCATAAAGTTTGGGGTTTAAAAAGCTTTAATTCTTTCATTTTTTTGTAAGCCTAAGTTGGTTGTCATCAATTACCAAAAAGGGGGAGTTTGTAAGTGCATTTGCCCCCGAAGTGGATTTTGGATAATTAATGACAATCAAGTTGGGGACTAACAAGTTTGTTCAAGTGAATTCACAAGTGTTAGTCCATTGAAAGATTTGAATGATAAATATTTGGTGATACAAGCACCCTAAATTTTATATGGAAGGATGACGTTTCTACTCAAGAGGACCCTATCATTTTATATTTACTTGAGTCATAGGAAATGTCGTACTATCAAGAGGGATACAAATAACGTTGGTAATTCGAGGTCTAAAAGTGCTCAAGTCTATATTTAGGGCTTTTGGAGAGTCACCGTTTCTCTCACATCACTTAGAAATGACCTTTGCTTTACCCAATCTGGCCTACCGGTAGTACTGGACTTATACGTTTTTTAAACCAGTAGTATCGGTGCTATTTTTCTCTAAAAATCGAGCTTGCAAAGTTGTAGTAGTTTTTCTACTACAGGTAGTACCGGTCTCACCATCGGTAGTACCGGTGGTCACCGGTAGTAGCGCTTTTTATTAGAATTATATACCAGAAGTATCGGGCCTATTTTTCAAAAGTCGAGATCTTCGAGTTGGCAGTTTTATGTACTAGCGGTAGTACCGCTCCTGGCAGCGGTAGTACCGGTAGTAAAAATAAAATGTTTTAGCCAAAGTCGAAAGGGCCATTTACTGTTCACTTTTGAACTAGCGGTAGTACCGGTCCTAGGACAGGTAGTACCGGTAGTACTCTTTCTGCCCGATCTGACACCTGCAACGGTCCTTTTTGAGAGAAACCGGTAGTACCGGTGGTACTGGCAGTACTACCGGTAGTTGTTCTGAACATGAGACTATAAATACCTCTCTACTCTCTCCTTTCTCTCTCTCTTGCTCATTCTCTTCACTCACCCGACTTGCAACTGAAAAAAGCGCTCTCCCACGCACAAGCTCACCTGCTCTCTCTTCTCCCTTGCTCCCAAACTTCATCCCCTCAAGGATTTGAGCTAGGGACGTAAGATTAGAGTGTGGGAACTTCAATCTACGACTTGAGCACTTGGATTCCTCGTCTTGCCGGCTTGATTTGTGTTTGTTACTCTTGGGTTCTTGGAACCCTAGCCGGCTAGGCGTTCTTCGTGGTTGCCCGTGTTGATTCATTTGTGAGGGCACCCCGAAGTGTTTGTATTACCCTTGATTCTTAGTGAATATCTCAAGTTAGCCTTCGTGGTTGCTTGAGGGAGGAATCCTTCGTGGTGAACTCAACAACGAGGACGTAGGAACTCCTTCGTGGGGATTGCCGAACCTCGGATTAAATCTTGTGTCTTGCTGTGGTGGTAGCATCGACTACCCTTATTCTTGTGTTCTTCGTGTTCTTCATCCCTACCCCAAAGCTCTTAGGTTGGAGGACTCGATCTACAAGTTGGTGCGGTGAAAAGCTTCAAGAACTTCAACGCTTTCATTACCAACATCAACAAAGGGGTGGTAACCTTTGGATCTAAATTTACAGCTCATATACTCTGATTTCGCATTCGATTTAGTGGCTTCGTAGGGAACCGGAAATGCTGGAAATCTAGCATCGGTAGTACTGGTGTTGTACTACCGGTAGTACCGGTGCTACTTCCGGTCCTACTTCCGGTAGGCATTTAACTTCCGCATTTGAGCTGAAAATTTCAGGTTATCAAAATCGCCTATTCACCCCCCTCTAGGCCGATTAGATCCTTTCAGTACGGTTTTTGCTTTGTTGTAACTGAAGTGAACAAACTTGTTGTTTCAACCTATCTTGCGGATGTAATGTTCATAATCTCAGTCTTGTATTTGAATATATTTCTGTTACATGTTGTATGTGCATTCTTTATGTTTCAAATTCGATCATTTCTTGTTGTACCTTAAATTTATTGTTGTATACTTTTTCACTTTCTATTTGCATGTGTCATATGTGTTAACTGTGATAATGTCATGCAGGGATGGCGGATGACACACCAGAGCTGCTAGATCGAGGGATCGATCTGCAACACCGCTCGTACCGTATTGTGGTGCAGAACGCCAATCTGCCCGTACTTCAACCGCGACCGTCCAGACGTCTACTTTCAGTGGACCCTTAGTTCTGTTCCAGGTATCCGTTGACTATTTGAGGTCTCCCAATTAAGTACACATGGCTTCTTAATAACATAAAATTTTTATGTGCAGGTTACGTGAGGTAGGCCTCCTCCCGTTGTGTCATCTTATGGAGGCTCAAGCTGGTGAGGCCGATGAGACGAGGAGGTGGAGTTTCGATAGGTCTCTTCTAGCCGCCCTGGTCAACCGATGGAGGCCGGAGACACACACATTCCACCTGCCGTGCGGGGAGGTCGCACCGATGCTTCAGGACGTTGCGTTCTTGCTTGGCCTTCCCCTCGCTGGCGATGCCGTCGGGCCAGTCGACGGACTTCATGATTGGCGAGACGACATTATGGCCTGCTTCGGCCACGTACAGCGTCACCCTGCACTCTAGCTATGAGCAGCCTCCCTCCGTACACGACCATGGGCCCGTCGCAGCAGTGGCTCATGCAGTTTACCGTAAGGCCTATTTTAAAAGAATTTTATCAATTTACAGTTCCACTCAACTTTATTAACTGTATCTTTTTTATTCCGATCAGCTACACCCAGAGGCTGACGTGTACTCTGTGCAACGGAGCTTGGAGGCCTACTTGTTGTGGCTTTTTGGCTGGGTCATGTTCACCAGCAGCGCGGAACATGCCGTCGACAAGGTCATGATCCCCTACACGCACGCGATCGCTGATGCTGATGAGGGAGCAGTGCCACAGTGGAGCTGGGGATCTGCAGTACTGGCGGCGATGTACAGGGGGCTTTGCGAAGCGTGTACCAAGATAAAAACAGGTTCTTTGCTCACTGGTTGCCCCCTCCTTCTACAGCTATGGACAGCTGAACGGTTCGCGATTGGTCGACCTGTGGTGGATCACACCGCCTACGAGGAGGACCTGTACTTGCAGCATCCGCCCGAGGACTTCCCCACCATGGGTACAGTCTGGTGCCATCATCAGGTTCGTGTTCCTAACTGACGTATATAGTTAATTCGTATCATACCTTCTAACCCATTTATTGTTATATTTCAGCGATGATGGGCACATGTGCAGGTCATGCGGTCGTACAACGAGTTTATGCTGGAGTTCGACAGGATACAGCCGACCGACGTGATCTGGGAGCCTTACAGCCAGGAGGCTATCCACGCACGAGCTCCCCTTGGGCTGTCCACGTTGTGCACACGTGACCAGGCCTTCTGGTTGACGCTCAGACCGATGGTGTTCGACATATTCGTCGAACCGCACTGCCCAGGGTGTGTTTTGCGCCAGTTCGGTCTCATGCAGCTGTCCCCCGTCCCTATCATTCGTACCGTCCCTACAGATACTCATAGGTAACTACTACTAACAACTGACTTTGATAAATTAATCACAGTAGACATGTCTTACTCAAATTTGTGTTCAGGCTGACTCGGAGGGGATAGGTCGGCGGCAACTTATGGGTTCCACGTCTGCAGCCATACGTGGACGATTGGTTGCTTGCCACAGAGGACGTCATTGATGAGTACCGCCCCCACACCGAGGACTCGTACATGATGTACCTCTGGTGGTACCAGCCTCGACCCGCACACGTGTCACCTTCGTTCCTCCGGAGCAGCAGCCAGACGTCGCCGCCGTGGGTGACGCTTACCTACGCACCGTGATCAGGAATACTTCCACGCCGTGAGTACTTGAATCTCTCATATATATCAGTAGTTCATTACGTATATCTTTCATCTTACTTAAAACTGAAATTAGGTCAATGGTACGCAACTACTTTACACGGAGGTTGACTCCGTGTGTCGCCGCTTGGAGGGTGGCTTGGCGTTGACAGTGGACGAGCAGCGCACCTCGTACACACGGATGCGTACGACGCTTAGATCTGTGCTGAGGGCTCTGACTTGTTGGACCTCCGACGCAGCGCCTCAAATTTCTGCACCGGCACCCGCAGCACGTCCTCCTGCACCCCAGAACAGAGGTAACTCCATGTACCGCACCTCGTCTACCTATGTTTTTGCAATCTAGATGACTGTGTGACTTACGACGACACCTTTCACAGCGTTCTCTATGCCGTACCTTCGTTCCTCCGGAGCGGGGTCCTCGGTGCACGGAGCAGAGGCATCCAGGCACTTCACTCATGCTCCACCCAGCGCGTCGGCCCATGGTGAGGGTTCCTCCGCTCAGGGAGCAACCTGGGGAGCCTGGCCTTCGCCCCATGGAGTGGGTACCTCCTCTCAGGGAGCAGCCTGGGCAGTCTTGTCTTCGCCCCATGGAGTGGGTACCTCCGCGCAGGGAGCAGCTTCGACGTCGGGCCAGGGAGCCGGCACCTCGTCGCGGACCTACCAACTACCTAATGACCCCCCACAGACGCATCGATCAGCGACGAGGAGGTCGAGATTGGCCCTTCACAGCTTGCAGGAGCACCTCCGCCCTACACGCAGGAGTTATCACAGATGACTCCAGTGCAGCACGTCCACGCGACTCGAGGTGTTCCACCGGATCGCCACACCTACTCGTCGGGGCACGTGCGACCGAGGAGGCCGAAAAGGGGTAGGGGGTAGGGGCAGGGACAGGCTCAGGGACAGTAGTACCCTGTACGATGTAATTACTGTCTTGATATATGATACGCACTATCCTTTTATGAAAATTTACCCTAAACCATAAACCCTAAACCCTACAAACCCTAAACCCTAAAAACCTTAAACCCTAATCCCTAATCCCTAATCCCTAAACCCTAAACCCTAAAAACCCTAAACCCTAAACCCTAATCCCTAAACCCTAAAAACCCTAAACCCTAAACCCTAAACCCTAAACCCTATACGCTAAACCCTATACCCTAAACCCTAAACCCTTACATGCTTGCATTACATCCGTTATAATAGTCCATTACAGCACAGTTAAAAGTCACGGAAACAGTTCATTACAATTAAATTATAGGTCCGCTAGGGCGATGAGCTACTAATCCGAATTCATCTAACAAAACGGCCCTAATAATCCGAAACATAACCGGGAAGCAAGTCTTCATCTTCAGAACCACTATCCTCTCCCACAAACGCATTGGTACGGCTACGCTCAGCTGCGTTGGCCTCTTCTTCCTTTTTTTGTAGTAAGCGGCCTCCAAGTCATCAAGGGCTTGGGTGAACGCTTCATCATACTCCTCTTCTTCCTTTTTTTGTAGTAAGCGGCCTCCAAGTCATCGAAGGCTTGGGTGAACGCTTCATCATACTCCTCGTCCTCGTCGTTCATCGGTATCTCCGCCTCCGCCATCTTCTGCTTCATCTTCGCATCAGCACTCCTCTTTTCGGCCTCCTCCATCTTCTCCCTCGCATGCAAGGATGCTTCCTCTTGTCTCTTCTTTTTCCATGCATCACAGTCTTTCTTCCACCGAGCAGCACTTGGGGTTTGGACACACAATCGTCGGGCATAGTCAACCTGCGCTCGCTTTCGCATCTTAATGTAGTTGTCCACAAGCTGAGTACCAGACCTGAACTTCAGGTCCATTAGTTGCTTTTGTTTCAGTGTATCTATGTATTCCCTGCGGTCTTCAACATGGGCAAAAACCTCCCACTTGCATTTCCTAAGGCTCTGTGATCGAACGGAACAATTTAAAGTCAGCAAATACAAAAAGTTTGGATATCAAGTGAGCAACAAGTGGAACAAAAGGACCTCATCGTAATCAACCATATGGCCGCACCAATAGCCTATTCCAAGCTCCGATGGTAGTAGGCCATACTGTGCTTCCACACCACATTTGCACAACACAGAAGGCTTGGGGGTAACCACTTTTCTCTTCTTGTCCACCTTTGGCTCCGACCATTTGTTCTTTGGACCCCACAGCCACTCCCTGAAGTTACACTTCCGCAACAAGGTATACCCACCCTACAATGTAAAATGTTAGTACATGCACAACTACTAAGAAAGCCATGACCGCATACAATTTGCACTTACTCCGGCGGGGTTAGGACATTCGAACTCGTTAGGCCTATCTGAACTTATTACAGAATAATCTCCGCATTTGCAACGAGGCGGAGATTCAAGCCGTCTCATTTGGGCTATTTTCTTCTCCTCGTCTGTCATTGGGGGGGGTCAGGGGGAGGTGCCACCCACCGCTCGAATTGATCGGATGGATTATGCTTCCCTTTCCACCATTCGTCAAACTGGAGATACCTTGGGTCGAATTTGTCTGGACCGTCAATCCACTGAAAGAAAAAGCACCGCTCATGGGCCTACAAAACATGATTGCTAACGACATTGTTAGAGATGCAAGAGCTGCAATTACTAGCAATGAATAAAGACGCAGTGACAGAGGTGCAATTACTTACATTGAATCCAACGCATGTGTAGTAGCAACGGGCAGCTGTGTCCTCATGGCGAGATTGGCCAATATCAACCGGTTCTCCACAGTCACAATTTGGGACAGGGACTGCAGGAGGAACAGGAGCATCCTTGCTAGACACGTCGGAATACAATTCTCTAGGGCGACCTCGTTTTTTCCAAAACTCCGTCTGCCACAAATTTTGCATATCTATTCAGAGAAAATACGATATTCGTCACATTTCAAATCATGCAATCCATTGTTTAAAGCATAGCATAAACATCATTATTCCTAAACCCTAAACCCTAAACCCTAAACATATCTATTCAGAGAAAATACGATATTTGTCACATTTCAAATCATACAATCCATTGTTTAAAGCATAGAAGAAACATCATTATTTCTAACATGAACTGCAATGCTCTAACATCATTATTTATAGATCTAATATACATACTACTCACGGATCTACCCAGAGTCAACTAAAAACTAAACAACTCTAGTGCACATTTTATTTTACTAATGTCTCGCAACAGACTTGTAATGTATGAGAAACTTACCTAAAAGCCGAGGTCGCAAACTGGCAGGGCTTCGCCGTTTACTTCCTTCTCCTCCCTCCTCTCCTCTTTCTTTTTTCTAGAAAATTTAGTGAATATAACGAAAATCTGAAGAGGGGGCTGGGTATATATAGGGGGACCCCAAAAAA
>CM041638.1:34752652-34767033 GCA_023333625.1 Bothriochloa decipiens
GCCCCCTCGCCACCAAAAAAACGCCCACGCAGTGGGCGTTTTTTGGGTGCAAGTGGGCCACCCGCAAGAGCCGACACCGGCGGCGGCCGGCTCTGTGCCACGTCACATATAACGCCCAGACAGTGGGCGTTTTTTAAAAAACGCCCACTGTAGGCGACTAGTTCTGTCATATTTGGAAGCAAAAAATTAGTTTTGTAAATTTTTTTTAAAAAAAAATAAAAAAAACTCGTTCATGAGCTCTCCCCTCTCTCCCTGATACATATATTGCTGGCGTATGACACTTTTGCCAATCCATACATAGGCCAAGCCCAACCAACTAAGGCACGCAGGCCCAAACCGAAGCCCAATAACTATTATAGTAGCCCATATCCTAACATTCTCCCCCGCTTAAGCAACAGCTTGCCCCCAAGCTGTTATGTGAATATAGGCATTGTCTTCCAGAAGAGTTACTGAATAAAAGATTGTGCCAGCCTGATAATATTCCCACATTTAAGCCCAAAACATCCTGGGTCCTCGATCATGAGATGGAAGAACTGAAGTAGCAGCAACCATAAACTTTGTTCAGTGAGAAGTAACAGAGACTCCAAGTCAGCTCCAGAGCAGCAAAAGGACGGCCATTGCGAAGCCCACTGATTAACACCATCACTGAAACTCAAAGAAACGTGCTGATGGCTGATTGCAGCGATAGTGTGCTGCTGCAAAACTGAGGGTCGGAGGAGCATTATATGCAACAACATGGTACTGATATCAAAGAAGGGCCTCATTTGAACAAATTGTTCCCGTGCAGGTGGCAGCAACGACTGAGACTGAGAGCAAAGTAAACCACAACACTTCCGCTGTACTTGCTCGTGAATCAGTGTATAGCTAGCCATGCTCAGTGAAAGCAAGATTTGCGAACCATTAAGATTTACAAGTGCATCATGGGTTAAAGCTTCCACACGTTCAGATGATGCTGTCAGAGAAGAATCAGGGCCAGGCTTCTCACTGTAAGTCTGATCGCCTGCAAGCCAATTACTCATAGTAATATGTGTAGCCTCTGAAATTTTCCTTCCTGCAGGAACACACTTGCTTGTGCTGCTGTCAACATAAGAATAATCCCAAACCGAATCTTACTGCTATCCATCCATTGCCCAGCTGTACCACCAAACTTTTGTTGCGCTTTTTCTTGAATAAGCATCATATAGCTGACAGATTGCATTTCAGGAATCATCATGTTAGCAGGGCAACTGAGAAGGTCCAAACGTCTCCACACCATTGCCATCACACTGAAGATGAGCCTGCCGTACTTTCCACAGTCAAAGACATAGCAGGAGATACCTGAAATGGGATGATCACTCACAAGCACCTCAAATTTGCACCTCAAATTCCACCAAGCTGAAGGCAGTATGATCAAACGAAAACTCCACCCTGTAGAAAATTCATGCAATGTGCTTCCAAGAACACAGCGAGGACTGCAAACTAAACTAGCACTAGCCATATGTTCAGCTATTTTCAGATATGCCTTGATAGCTCCAGAATCCCAGCATGTAACCCATAGATCTGAAAGCCATGGCTGAGAAGTTTTACCTTTGTCACCACTTTTTCCATGATTAACTATTTTCAGCTTGCTAAGAATAGATGCATTCACCATCTCAGGATCAAGCCATGATATACCAAGAGGCACAGGAAAAACAACTAATCTCCATGGTCTGATCAAGCATTTCCCAGACCAAACAACCGCAGCCAGCATACACATGAGTTGTTCTTTGATTGTTACATACCATGGGGGCTTCCAGGGTTGTCCACCCATGACAGTTTCCCTCGACATTGTTGAACGAAGGCCATGGTAGAGGATGCAACTCCGCAACACAGCTCACCAACTGGAGTTCTGTAGGTGGTGGCCATGGCCTGTGCTGCCAGTATAGCAATAGCTTGTTCGAGATATGCATGGGAGGTGGCCACAGTACCTCTGAAATTTGCTTATCCATTTCATCAAACACCTCAGGTGCCTGTTGAACGACAGAGACGCCGTCCAGGTCGCCCAGGCACTGGTTCATCACATCCTGGAGAAGAGGTGATGCGTCAGGGAGCGTGCTGAAGAAGTGGTTCCCTGCGAGCACGAGCGAGACGAGCGCGTCGGGGCGAAGCAGCTCAGACCGCGGAAGGCACCCCGCGAGCGACGCGGCAGAGAAGTTGAGAGCGGCGACGCGGCCTGTGTGCGGGTCGCAGGAGTCCCTCGGCCAGGCGCAAACTTGGACGGCGTCCTCGGTCCAGGCCGCGAGGCGGCCCACCGGATTGGAGAGGCCTGACCTGAGGACGACCGGCGCAAGCACGTCGTCACTCTCGGTGGTGGTGGATGATGGTCCGGAAGCGGGCCTGACCGAGACAGCACTGGAGTTGGCATGGTCGAGGTCGTTGGGGATCTCGTCTTCGTTGCGGATGGAAGAGGCGGCGATGTACTCGATCACCGCTGCGTCGACGGGAAGCTGCTCTGTGCAGGCGAGGCCGGACTCGAGCTCGAAGCTGAGGCTCGCCTTCTCGGAACCGCAGGGCAGTGGAACGACAAGCTCCTCGCTGGCGTCGAGCAGCGCGAACTCGAAGGTGGAGGTGAGGCCGTTTCCGTTGCGAATCTGGTCAGCACCACAGACGTCGATGGCGGGGAAGCTGAGGTCGCGCTGCTCTAGGTCATGGGCAGGCTGCTCGAACAGCCCACCCTAGTTGTCGGAAACAACCGGGGCTTCGAATTGCGCAGCCGGGAACCGCTCGAGGTTGCTGATGCGGAACTTGACGGCGGCGGCCCACCCCTCCTTCATCGGTGGAAGGAAGGCGAAATCGATGGCAGTCAGCTCGTCGATGCGCTCCTCCAGGATGGGGGAAGGCTCGAACAGACCACCCCAGTTGTCTGCGGCGATGGACGGTGTGGACACGGGCGAGACGGAGACGGAGGAAGGCGCGGGTGCAGGCACGGGCGAGACGGAGACCGAGGAGGCGCCGCTGTCGATGCGGGACACGAGCTCGGTGCATCACCGACCCAACCCCGAGAACAGCTCGTTCTGCTTCACGGAAAGCTTTCGGAGCTCGTCGAGAATAAGCTGGGTATCGGGAGAGATCTCGGCAGGGAAATTCATGGCGAGAGGATTCCGAGAATCGAAGGAGCTGGTACCAATTGTTAACCCAGATCGGATTGCAGAGAAATAGATAGGAATCAGGAAGAGCAGCAGAGAGCGTGGATCAAAGAGAAGATGAACAGTATAGGAGAAGAAATAGCAATATCAGATTAGGATATATGTTTGATTTGATTACAGTATTCTTGATAGTTCATGAGCTCTCTCCTCTCTCTCCCTGATACATATACTACTGGCGTATGGCACTCTTGCCAATCCATACATAGGCCAAGCCCAACTAACTAAGGCACGTAAGCCGAAACTGAAGCCCAATATAACTATTATAGTAGCCCATATCCTAACACAGAGCAAGCGAAGCAGCAAGCAAGAAAGCTAGAGCAGAGAGCTAGCAAGTGACTGCATTGTTGCATTTCATCTGCAGTGCAGCTAGCAGCAGCGCCGGCGGGCGAGCGACCAGGCAGGCAAGATGGTGCAGCAAGCAGCGAACGAGGCGATCCCGCTGATGACGCCTTACAAGATGGGCCAATTCCAGCTCTCCCACCGAGTGGTATTGCCGCCGCTGACGAGGTGCCGCTCCTACGGCAACGTGCCGCAGCCGCACGCCGCCGTGTTCTACTCGCAGCGCGCCACCAAGGGAGGCCTGCTCATTGCGGAGGCCACGGTCGTGTCGCCCACCGCGCAGGGGTACCCGGACACTCTTGGCATCTGGACGCAGGAGCAGGTCGAGGCGTGGAAGCCTATCGTCGACGCCGTCCACCGTAAGGGTGGGATTTTCTTCTGCCAGATTTGGCATGTCGGCAGGGTTTCCACGAATGGTATGTCCCCATCTAGTACGAGTGTATCTATGTCAACTGTGATTATATTATTGCTCGATCAGGAGCTGGTTGTCTAGTTGGTTACTGATTTTCCATTGATCCAATTGGCACTTGGCAGAGTTTCAGCCTAATGGGCAGGCACCTATCTTGAGCACGGACAAGCAGATTTCCTCGGACGCTGAGTCTAGAATGGTGTATTCAAAACCACGACGGTTGCAGACCGAGGAGATCCCTGGAATTGTCAATGATTTCAGGCGGGCCGCACGCAACGCTATTGAAGCCGGGTTCGATGGTGTCGAGATCCACGGCGCGCATGGATACCTCCTCGACCAATTCATGAAGGACAGCTCTAATGACCGCACGGACGAGTACAGCGGCAGCCTGGAGAACCGGTGCCGCTTTGCCGTGGAGATCATTGACGCTGTTGTCCACGAGGTGGGAGCGCATCGTGTGGGCATCAGGCTGTCACCCTTCGCAGACTCCATGGACTGTGTTGATTCTGATCCGGTGGCGCTTGGCCACTACATGGTGCAGCACCTCAACAAGCATGGGGGCTTCCTCTACTGTCACATGATGGAACCTAGGATGACTATTGTTGACGGCCGCTGGCATATCCCTCATGGACTCCTACCGTTCCGAAAGGCATTTCATGGCACGTTCATTGCCGCCGGCGGGTACGATCGGGAGGAAGGCAACAAGGCAGTAGCAGAAGGCTATACAGATCTTGTGGCATTTGGGAGCCATTTCTTGGCTAATCCAGACCTCCCAAAGAGGTTCGAGCTGAATGCGTCACTCAACAAGTACGACCGCTCTACCTTCTACACGCAAGGCCCTGTTGTTGGGTACATAGATTACCCTTTTATGGAAGATGATAGCAACAATGCGGGGTCAAGTACTCATGCTTAACCATGCAGATAACCAATCTGATCACAACTAATAATGTGCATCAGTAAACGGTTCATCAATTATGGGTTCATGATTATCTCCATCATTCCTTTTTGACTTTTATGGCTGAGTCGTTACATCATGTTGTTTCGTTCTCAACTAGCGTGTAAGGTTATATAAATGTACTTGCTGAGATTATTAGAACATAAACCACCTTCTATTTCAAGATCATTAGATTTTTTGACCCTGGCCAAGGAGAATTTTGGCCACTTGTACCTTTTCGCAATTCCCTTCTTGGATAGATAACTAGAAATAGGAGATGAGAAAGTCTTGAGTAGCAGCACTGATGGGAACATTTTTTGAAACTAGAATGGTTGATAATAGGATACTCGCGTTGTAGGTAAGGCTTTTCAAAAGCCTCGACTTGGCTAACGCCCTTTGGTTTTGAGGATCAATTTGCCCGTGCTTGCTGGTGTCAGGGTTGCAGATAAGTTGTTTCGGTGCCAGGTTCTTATAAAAACTAAAGGAAGGATAGCTTTGTTCGAACATATCAACCGGGCAGTAGTTCACTAGCCAGAGTGGAGCATCTTCAAAGCAATATGACAGCCCGCCCATAGGAGGAGATTGACCGCCCCAGTAGGCATTTGACCGCGAGTTCAGGTGTGTGTTCATGTCCTCTGTTCTCTACTTTTTCTCGTAATTAGTGTGGCGCTACTTGTTCGGCCTGAAACTTTCGCTTGGCTTGTGAAAAGCAGCATTCATTGAAAAGTTCAACTTTATGATGTGAAAATCCCTATTCAAAAGTACGGAAATGAAAAAGGAACATACATGTTTTCTTTTTTTCTATCAAACTCCAAATTCTTGTAGGATGAATCAAACCAATCGGCCATTTCGTAGAGCGTACCGCCCTGCCATAGTTGCAAGGATCTTAATAGTCGGCCGCGACTGTTGTCACAGTCAACAACGGTTGAAACTTCCAGGAAAAAACTTCGAATTGGGAGGGCGATCCTCCCGGTGAACTGACCTTACCCCAAACCGACACAGGTGAACAAGTAGAGTATACTAGGGTGCGTCCAGAGAACTGGTCTGAATTCTTATGCAACAATTCATTATATTGTGTGAGCTTATAGCTGTCTATGAGTTTATCCATAATGTATTTAATCTTCTGCAGATTATAATAGGTTGAATCCTTATGTAGTAACTCATTGAATCCTCACTGAGCCAACATATTAAGTCAAAACTAGATTACGTAAACTTGGGGGTCGCAAAGTTTTTCCTGCATCATTAAGGCTCTGTTGTGAATGGTGGATAGATATAGTCCGATTTTAAGTCAAGTATAATTGCCTGCATTTTGTTAGCACAAAGCATTTGAATATTGTTTGTGATCAATCCTAGGATAACATTCACAGTGGAATAATCAGGTTTTCCCAACCCCAAAGATAATCTTAGTTGGCCCAATGACATACATATCGCTCTGGTTTTTAAGACGAAGTCAGATTTTGTGGCTTAGTACAAATGCAAGGGAAAAAACCACATGTTTGAATTAAAAATATATCTAGTGATAATAATTTATAATTAATTTGCATAAAGGCTTTTGATGGACAAGAAAAAAAATCAAATAAAAATAGTGGTAAGATTATGTGATTCGTTTCTTCATTTCTTCTCATGCCATCACTAACATGTGTGTACTATTTCTATGGTAGGGGCGATGGTACGATCTTGTGTTCATATGTCAGTGATGTACTAATCTTTGGAATGGGCCTTAATTTGATTAGGAAGATTGACCAAGAGGTCCACATCAACAAAAAAGATGAGTATTAAACCCTGAGTGATAAAAGAAAAGCTCGAAAAAACTGAAGGTCTGGGTCTGGGTCTGGCTTAAAACCTGGAGCAACATCACCAATTCATAGTACCTAATAGTCTTCTCAAAAGCATAAAAAGGACTGAATAGAGATGCATCACCAATTCACGGAATCCTACAAAAAGACTAACAGTTACATGTATACAAGATCACAATAAATATCCAACTAGTCTATAAGTCCGACATAGCAAAATCATAAAGCAAAATGCTAATGCTAGTTGTTCTCTTGAAAGTGTTTGAGTGTTTTCAAACTTCGTGAAGAAGTTGAAACCAAGAGGTGGGAGAGGATTCTCTCATTCAAGCGCAAAAACCTTTCATCTAGAAAGGAATTCATAAGTCATAAATCTTCCATTCCAAATGTTGCTTTAGTGTTTAAAACTGTAGGAATTTGATTCCTTTAGAATTCGTTTGAAAATCCCATAACCCAAACAAAGCCTTATATGATAGTCTAAATCCTCGTTGACCGATATATTGGCTCAACGAGGATTCAATGAATTGCTGCATGTGGATTTATAAAATTAAAATTTGTAGAAGAAGATTAAAGAAATGCTTTGTAAGCTCACAATAAGCTATAAGCGCTCACGGTAATAGTTAAGTGCTACATGAGGATTTTATTGTGCCCCTTTGTCCACAAAAGAATGTAATTATAGGATCTATATGGGTCAGACAAGCTCAACTTTGACCAAGTTTATAGCAAACAATATTAGTATTTATAACTTAAAAATTACCATGAACAAATATTTTATGAATAATCTTATGATACTTATTTTGAATCATAAATATTTGTACTTTTTTATATAAAATTAGTGAAAGCGAAAATTCTTTGACTCCACAAAATAGATAATTGCACTGCTGTGATATATATAAATATATATATATATACATATATATATATGATATATATGGAATTCTTTGACTCCACAAAATTCTTAGATAATTGCACTGTTGTGATATATATGGAATCCTTTGACTCCACAAAATTCTTTGATTCCACAAAATATATATATACATATATATATATATATGATTTTGTCTGCTGTGATATATATGGAAAAACAGAAAACAAAGAAAAAAAATTCTAGCTTTGCCGACTGCCACGGCAGTCGGCAAAGCTTGGCACCGAGCTGTACACGCACCACCTTTGTCGACTGCCAGAGCTGACAGTCAGCAGGCAGTCGGCAAAGGCTGTTTTTAAAAAAAATAAATAAAACCTCTTTGCCGACTGCCAGCTCAGGCAGTCGGCAAAGACTTTTTTGAAAAAAAATTCTTTGCCGATTGCCGTGTCGGCAGTCGGCAAAGAAGACGCCAGACGACGGGGGCCGCTTCCTTTGCCGACTCCTCGTTTGGCAGTCGGCAAGTCTTTACCGACTGCCCTCCATTTGGTAGTCGGCAGAGAATCCTTTGACGAGGCTTTCTTTGTCAACGGACCTTTGACGACTGCCAGCGTGGAATACAATCGGCAAAGGATTCGCCGACTGCTTTCAGGCCTTTGCCGACTGCTTCTAGCAGTCGGCAAAGAACATGTCTCCCGTAGTGTTAACCACCAAAAACTTGTAGGAAGCATCAGAATTTTTAAAACGAGTAAATTCATCAGGGGTACAACAACTATACGCGTGCGTGCAAATTACCCCCAACAACTTTTATTTTGCTCTAGCTGGAGCAAGAACTTGTTATCTTGGTGTATAGACGGTCCAAAAACAATTCTGTAACGTTTTTGACAGTATAGGCTACCATCTGATGGTCGCGTATATGGCTCGTGTGCGCAGCTCGTTGGTACATGGCTCGTACACGGCTCCCGTAGCTGTCGCATGATAGACATACATGGCTCCTGTGCATATAGCAGCTCGAGCTCAGACACCTACATGGCTCATGCGATGGGGATGAGCTCATCTACGTTGTCATGGTGTACCCGCACAGGGCATGGACATCCCTCTGCAGATTTCTTTATGAAGGTCTCAACCTCGCAAGCAGTGCTTTCTTCCCTACGTGTGCACAACATCTTCGCCGTTGTCTTCCTCAAAATCTTCTTGAATGCACAAGTCCTTCCCTTTAGTGTTAGAAACTTCATTGATTAACATGTCATCCACATTTTGAGCAAATAAGTCATCATCAGCAATGTCCAACTCATAGTCATTGTGACATCAGAATCTGCCCCTACTTCCCTCTCAGCACCATCTTCTACGTACCTCAATGCCTTCTTGATAACTTGTGCTTGTCCCCTCAACAAAATTAGATTTTTCCCTCTTCGCTACTAATGTCTACATGAGCAACCTGTGCAACAACCGTATTCTGCCTTTCAAGAAAAATTTTCTATGTTTTAAGGAAATTTGAATGGTCAATGTACATCAAGATGTTCCTGCAAGTAGCACTCTCCCATTTATCATTGCAATGATATCAACATCACACCTTAAGTTCTCAGTCCATCAGCCACTGTCTTTTTCTAGCTCACACCAACAAAACTCTTGCAAATGCACGTTCCTGCATTTCAGAGTCTCCAAAAATTCCTGGACTTACAAGAGGGACCATGTATCACTGTTACAAAAATCAAACCAATCTCGCTATCTGGTTGTCGTATATATATCCTTTTGTTGCTAAGACCACAAAAAATCTTGCATGATGTATGTCCACACTTACATCTTGTGACAGCTGTAAGCCACGTGCTGTTGCAAGCATGAGCCGTGTACATCTATCCTGCGAGAGCTTCGAGCACGAGCCGTGTACCTGCATGCACGAGCCGTATACACGACATTCGGATCGTAGCCTCTACTTCCCAGAACACGAGAGAATGGTTTTGACCGCCTATGCACCAAGTTTACAAGTTCTTGCTCCCAGTAGAGCAAAATAAAAGTTGTTGGGGTGATTTGCACGCACGCGTATAGTTGTTGTACTCCAGTTGCAATTTACTCTTTAATTTTTACATGTATGTGAAGTTGTAACTTGTAAACTCCTCCCATGTATAAATAAAAGGGTTCAGGATGGTTTATCAATCTTACAATAGACGATATAATTATTTTTATGGATCATGACCTAGAGAAAGGACGAAACTCAAGCTTTTGCTTTGTGACTTTGAGCAAAATCTGGTCTAAAAATAAAATTTCATAAGTGAGTCATTCTACTTTGGAGATGCCCAAGCTGCGATGGATCAATACATAAAACAAAGAAATGGTTGCAACACCATACCCAGCAGCACCAGTGTTGACACAATTTGACAGCAATTGCTGATGTTGTCATCTCGTTTCATGCCATGCAGTGCCAATCATCATGCAAGTCACCGCCACTGGAAAGTAGAGGAAGTCGTGAATCAATCGAGTAGTTGGAAGAGACTCCCTAGAATCTATACATTTCCAGTCTTCACCCGAGAAGATGATCTCATGAATGGCTCTGGTTTTAGAGGCCTGCTCTCCCTATTCCCTTGTGCACAGGAACCAAGATAGGAATGACAGAAAGAAGTGCATCGACAACGGTGAGTTGGTGTTCTTAGTTTTGTCTCTTCTCTCATGAACAAGAGATTGTCCTTTTTGTGCAGCAAGCCATCAGAGCAGAGACAATTACTAATAATAGTTCACAAAATTGAACTTGCCCCCTTTCCTCCCCCTCGAGCGCTCCGCCAACTCGGGGGTGGCGGGGGGTACCCCACAGGTGCCGCTAGAGGGGTCCACCCCTGGCCTACACTCTGGCAACTGTAGCCATCCCTCCGTCTTCTAGAATGTATAATTGTCTTAAAAGGGCCAATATACATACACTATTGGACCTTTTGAGTAAAACTAAAGAATATCTTATGCGAATTAATAGTTTTCGTATGGAAGATGGAAAACTGATATGGGACACTCTAGAAAAGCATCTCCCAATTGATTTACCTAAGAACAAGTTCTCACTTTAAATCATTGCAACATGTGGTAGTGCTGGCCCACGTCATCTCTGAAAAAAGGATGGTCGTTGCTGCTCTTCTCCTGCCCTCCCACATTTGTCCCACCCCTCCGCCTCCTCACCTTCTTCTCCATCGTCACCGGCGCTAGCTGGGCGGAGCCGCACCTCCGGGGTCGGATCCTTCCTAGTGGCCACCGAATCTGTCGTCTCCTGCCTTCATTGGTCCGCCGCTGCTAGGGTACGGGCACCCGATCGTTGTGGCCAGAGCTAGCCTGCCATGGCGCCGCTGGGCCCTGGTAGCTAGGGTCGTCACCTCCTATTGTCTAGCCGTGATGGGGGTGATCGGCCTCTCTCCCTCACCCCTCCTCTGCCTACTAGGTTGCTAGCTATATCTCGCCGAGCCATGGCTAGGCGGCCGGATCCAGGTCCCTAATTAATGATAGGATCTGGGTCCTACCGGTGGCTGCTCGGGGTGGCAACGGTGGGGCCGGCCGGGATGGCGTTTACCCATTGTCGGGGTATATGCTGCCAAGCTTCGCTTGGGGCCCATGCCTACTGTTTGTTGTTGCTGGCCAGTGCTTCGGTGGTGTGGTGGCTTCGAACTTGCCTCATCATCGCTGCTTCGGGAGTCACAAGTAACCGGTTTTCACGGCAAGAATCTAGGTGAAAACCCTTGCCTGGTTGCTCCGGGCCAGTGGCGGTGGCACAATGTGCATCATCTACCTTCTTTGTTTGGAGAAGACTGGGGACTCGTGTGCTTCTTCCAACAATGTTGGCGTCTCCGGATGTCAATTTCCTTCTTTAAGGCATTGTTGGCGCACTGTTGTGGCCCATCGCCTACTACCCTTGCTAGAGCTCTTCGCCTCATGTTCTGTCGACGACGCGGTTCCCGTCTTGACTCTGGTTGCCGGGGATGTTCCTAACCATCCTTGTCGTGCCTTTTGTGTCCCATGCAATGGTCTTGCTGCTCATGACCTCGTCGGCGTCGCTACTAGCGGATGCTTTGACGTCGGTGTCGTTGGCCTCCTCTTCAGCAGATGCTTTGCTGCTAAGAGTGTTAAGGTCGCCCCCAGTGCGGATGCTTTACCGTAGGGGGCGTCTTCTCTCCTGATGGATGCTTGGTCATCCGTGGAATCTTGGTGGATGCTTTCCCGCCAATAGCTCTTCTAGCGGGTGCTCGTTCTCTGGGTGGATGCTTTGCCATCGTTGCTTAATATTTTGCGTAGGAAACCATTGCGTTGGCTTTTATTGCAGGCACAATTGTAGGTTTTGGTGTTGCGACAGTTGCTCTTTCTAATGTATCTTTCTTTGTTCCTATACTTATTCTAAGTTACTCACTACTATCTTAGTAGATTGTAATATACGCTACGAGGATTTTCTCATAGTTGACTTGTAGTTCTCTCCTCTTAATGAAAAATGAGATGTATCCCCGATCGTGAAAAGACAAATTAATTGTTTGCTAGAAACCACTAAAACATCTTGAACCACTATCACATAACGATCATCATGCATATAATACTCATCAAACCATAAGTTATACCTAACATTAGCTTTGATCTTGGAATTTTCTTTGATTTAAATGCTGAATAAATTGTACGAACCCAATCAAATATTATAAAGTATGAGTAGAATTGTCGCTACTATATAGTACAAAAGTGTATGTGCTGGAGCATCTCGATAGCCGCCTAGTCCGTCCACTCTCATCCCTTTCTATAAATAAATATAAATATGAGTAGAATTGTCGCTACTATTGTATAAAAATGTGCTATAGCATCTGGATACGGATCATTACACGTTAGTTACGTCTTCATGACGTCAATTTGCTCAGAGGTGAAGCTAGATCAAATTAGAGGGAGGTGCCTTGTTCTTATATGGATATGAAAATTTAAGCAACAAAAATGGTGGGAATTTGTTCCTAATAGTGGTTTTTCAAATTTTTGTGTGTGCCTAGGCACCCACAAGCTACAAGGTAGCTCCGCCCCTAGATTTGCTAAGGAAAACAAGACAGCTATGCTAAGGCTCACCACATCAAGTGAGACCAAGCGTGGATGATGGAAATAGCGACGGACTATCGACATGGGAAGTCAGGAACCAAAGGAGGTAGATCAAATCGCTGAGAGGGGAGATGGAAAGCCGCCACGCCTGGAGGGGGCCACTCTGGCAGAATGGCACCTATAAATATAATACTCCCCACCATTAGCAACAACACAGAGTAAACCAGAGCAAGCGAGAGCCCCAGAGTAAACTAGCCGTCGTTTTTACTATTTGTTCTTTTTTTTAAAGTTTCTCACAAATAGACCCCTGATGATTTTCTTTCAGAAAATGGACCCTCGGCTTGGCGCCAGAGTGGTCGGCGCCAAGGTTATACACCTTGGCGCCAAGGTTATACACCTTGGCGCCAACATCATTGGCGCCAAGATACCTCGCCACCGTGGCAAGCAGGCTGACGTGGTGCCTAGCTTGGCGCCATGCAGCTTGGCGCCAAGCTCTGCAGTTTGAACGTGTACAGGTAAAATTGCTGCGAGACTTATACAACAAGTCTGCTTTGGTTCAGTTGGTTAGGATGTGCACGACTTGAGTTGAAGGTCCTGGGTTCAAATGCCAACTTGAACATTAATTTTTTTCGCTACATTTTTATGTTTGTGAATGCTTGTGAATTGTGACAAAACAACCGGCAGATTTCCAGCCTGACGGGCAGGCGCCCATCTCGAGCACGGACAAGCAAATCTCCCCTGATGCAGAGCCTGGCATGGTGTACTCCAAGCAACGGCAGCTGCGGAAGGACGAGATCCCTGGTATCGTTGACAACTTCAGGCGCGCCGCGCGCAACGCCATCGAAGCCGGATTCGATGCAGTGGAGATCCATGGCGCGAACGGGTACCTCCTCGAGAAGTTTATGAAGGACAGCACCAACGACCGAGACGACGAGTATGGTAGCAGCCTTGAGAATCGGTGCCGCTTCTCGGTCGAGGTGGTCGACGCCGTGGTCCGTGAGGTGGGTGCTCATCGTGTGGGTATCAGGATTTCTCCGTTCCTTGACTTCATGGACTGCGTGGACTCCGACCCCGCGGCACTCGCCGACTACATGGTTCGGCAACTCAATAGGCACAAGGGTTTCCTGTATTGTTGACGGACGTAGGCAGATCCCACACAGGCTTTTGCCATTCCGGAAGACGTTCAATGGTACGTTCAACGCAGCTGGCGGGTATGACCGTACGTGAGGAAGGCAACAAGGTTGTAGCGGAGGGCTATACTGATCTTGTCTGCTATGGAAGGCTCTTCTTAGCTAATCCGGACCTATCCAGAAGATTTGAGCTCGGCTCACCACTGAATAAGTACGATCGCTCCACGTTGTACATCTAAAACCCTGTTGTTGGTTACACAGACTATCCCTTTCTTGACGAGGACAAGAATGAATCTACTGCTGATGCTTAGTCCTTATGCATGGTCAATAACGTGCTTGATTCTAGGAGGCCACAATATTCATCTCTCCATTGGTCGTTGGTTACATTTTTTTTTGTTGTATGCAGAACCAAAACGTCAACTCGATCGGTTGACACATGTAACTCTTTTATTACATCTCTCTGTTCACTATTGTGGTTAAATCAAAGCATCTTTATTTTTACATAAATATATTCTTTCCGCGTAAGTCCATCATTTGAACTAGTATGTTTCTCGTACTAATGCTATGGTGTCATCTAGAAACACAAATCCACCAACCAAAAAAGATAATATATATTCTCATAATTGATCATGAATGAAAAAAAAAACAACACAGAAAAAGATACATGTAACCCTAATCAGTGAACATAATTTACCAATATTAATGGCCACATCCATAGCCAAGGT
>CM041638.1:34793924-34819783 GCA_023333625.1 Bothriochloa decipiens
GCGCCAGCCGCGCCTGCGCGGGCCGCGCCGAGGCCCGCGCCGGCCGCGGCTGCGAGCAGGAGAGGGGTGGCAGCCGGGCGTCGGGGAGGAGTAGGGCCGGCGGCCTGTGAGTAAGAGAGAGGGGGAAGGAGAAAGGAGGGGGAGGCGGCCGGCCGGCCATGGGCGGCGGCAGCCTGCCTGGCGGCTGGGTTGGGGAGGGGTGGGGGAGGAGAAGAAAACCCTAGCTTGATACCATGTTAGAGTGAATGATTTTCCATTATGGGCTAACCCTAGGGAGGGTAGCTATATAGACATACATGGGCCTCATGGGCCTAAACCTCATATACTCCAACAATACCTTTGATTTATGAATTCAAAACTCTCCGTGAGGTCAAGCTTTTTAATGAATTATGAAAGTTTCTTTTTCCTTTTAAATGTTGAGTGAAGATTCGTGTCTTGTCTGGGCATTCATCAATAGGAGTAAGATCTTGTAGTGCTCAAAGTTCATTGTGAACCAAAACTGCATCTTAATTAAGTTATTGCCTGTACTTATCTTTATGTGCCAGCTATTTATTGAAGAGATATGCAATAGTGGTTTACATTTCTCAGAATGCAATTTGATTTATATCTAACTACCATTTTTAGTAAGTGGTACTATGGAATTTATTGATAACTAGTTTTTTTTTTACGTTATGTCAAGAACACTTCACATATTTACATAGAGTTTATTGTGTTTGTTCCACTTCCAGAACATAGACATGTTGGATCCACAAATTTCAATCTGCTAAGCAGCAGAAGCCATACAATTTTCACACTGGTAATAATGAAGCCTTTCATGTTACATTGAGATTCATGCACATAGTTCAGCATCTTATTGAAAATATGGGACTAAAGTGCCTGCATGGCTGCGCATTACACGTTGTAAAATCTCTAACGCTGCTCAGTTCACTGTTTCATGTGTAGACAATAGAGAGTAGCCCCTGCGGTGAATCTAGTGAAGAGGAAGCAGTCACCTTCTCACAGCTGGTGGGATCATCTTCGTATTTCCTTTGTTTTTGTTTCTTCTAAAGTTCTGATCCATTCCTCTGCCTTGCCACTATAATGATTTGAGAGATATTACACATGCATTTCATTTACACTTGGCAATTTTTCCTCGATCTGTTCCTGTTCCTTTCCACTATAGTTGACTCTAGATATATGCCACATCTACATTTCATTTACACTTAGCATCATACTGTTTCATCTGTACTTCTGTGTTCAGGTGGCCTACAAATTGGTTTCTTAGTTTTCTTGCTCATTTGCAGAACCTCATCGATCTGGCAGGTTCAGAGAGTTCAAGGGCTGAAACTACGGGAGTACGCCGGAAGGAAGGATCTTATATCAATAAAAGCTTGCTAACTCTTGGAACGGTAAACCTCATTTTCTAATCATTCTCAGATTATATGTCCCTGTAATATCACCATTAATGCAGTATGCTGTGTTCATGCAATCATGCTTTTGAGATTATGCATTGGTGCCTATGTATTATTTGTTCATATTTCATATTTCAAACAAAAATGAGATCACTAAAAGTCTTGAATTGGATGGATATATGTAACTATCCAAAGTCCTGAAACACAGATTGCATCAATATATGCAACATTTCTTTTTCCACTGACCAGAGATATTTATAAGCATGGAGATAACAATTGAGACTTGTGAGAAAAGATTTCCATAAGTTTTTCTGCTTCATGCGATTTGCAAATGCTTCTCAACCCAATGGTTTATGGCCAATCTATTAAGCCGAGTTTATCTTTTTGTGTTTTTCTATTTGCAAGATGTTAGCCAACCATGTGGATAAAAGGAATTAGTTTGCATATTTCAGGTGATATCAAAACTGACTGATGGAAAAGCTACACATGTTCCATTTCGAGATTCCAAATTGACACGGTTACTGCAGTCATCCTTAAGTGGACACGGACGTGTTTCTGTAAGTTGCTTCTCAGGCTATTACTACTTAGAATAAGTTATTATCTCAATCTTTTGTGTTTTGACTTACTTTTGTGCAGCTAATATGCACCGTTACTCCAGCATCAAGCAATTCAGAAGAGACTCATAACACGTTGAAGTTTGCCCACCGTGCAAAGCACTTTGAGATTCAAGCATCACAAAACAAGGTGATTCTGCATATTTGTTTATCATAATTTCTTCGTGAAGGAAGCTAAGCTAGCTCAGTGGAGCATGTGGATGTATACCCAGACCACCCAAGTTCAAGTCCTTGTCAAGGCAATTTGGGTGTCTATTTTCTTCTTGATAAAATAAAATAAAATAAATACCACCTAGTTTCTCCTAGGTTGGTTCAGTTTTTTTCGATAATTTTTTAGTGACTTATTACCTTGCAATATAAATATTAGTATATTTGATTGACATTATTTGTACTTGCAAAATGCAATTGTGGTTTTCAGATTATGGACGAGAAGTCTTTGATAAAGAAGTACCAGAATGAAATTCGCCAATTGAAGGAAGAGCTAGACCAACTGAAAAGGGGTATACTTTCTGGCACTCCTTCGAAAGATGCGGGTATACTTTCTGGCACTCCTTCGAAAGATGCCACAGAAGACAATGCCATTATTTGGAAACAGAAGGTGATTGGTTTGTAATGCATTGTATTTTTCCATTATTTTGTCTTTCACTTTATTTGTAGTTTCTGAAGGAAGTATTACCTTATCTGTTAACAAGATCTGGGTGCATTTTTCCTTTAGAATTAGCTGCACTATTTTGTAATACCTTATCTTCACTTCATTATAATAAGAATTCCTCATCACTTGAAAAGCTAGAAGATGGTAATGTCAAACTCCAGTCTAGGCTGGAACAAGAAGAGGCGGCTAAAGCTGCTTTGCTTGCGAGGATACAATGTCTAACAAAGCTAATCCTGGTTTCCACAAAAGCAACTCAGACTCCTAGATTGTCCCAACGTCCTGGGCCAAGGAGAAGGCATTCTTTTGGTGAAGAGGAGGTCTGTTTGTTAAGATAACACTACCAAACTTTTCAGCTACTTTCAAGTTGCATTTATATTATAACATGTATTTGTTTTCATTAGTTTTAGTGTGTTAATTCCCAATTTTATCTGCTAAAATTGCAGCTGGCATGTCTCCCACACAGAAGGCGAGATATTGTATTGGATGGTGAAAGCAATGATTTATTTGTTGCTATGGAAGGATTTGATGAAACAATTGAAGTTTCTTCCAAAGGAGAGAATAAGACTCGCAAAGGGCTTCTTAACTGGTTCAAACTTCGGGTATACAAATCAGACACTGTGTAATCCACTGCATTGGCAATTCCCTGTATAGTGACAGTTAAGTATGGCATGTAGCATTCCATCTAGTAACTGATGCCCAATACTCCTATGGTTGTATATGTGACACCATCTGTTGCTAATGAAGATTTAATTTTAAGGATTTTTTTTTGAAACAGTGTGTTAGATATATACAAGAACAGAAAAAGTAAGCAGATTGCATTCTTTTGTTGTGTATACAACTTTGCTTACTAACATTTACATGCTGAACTGTAACCAGAAACATGATGGTGGTTCTAATGCTCCACGCTTAGGTGGTGACCTATCTAGCCTGAGGAAAGCATCGACTGCCCCTTCAACACCCTTAGCCAATGGACTTAATTCTCAAAAAGAGCAAGGGATGTCTAATTCTTTCCTCCCTGAGAATGTATCAGCTAAACTGCTGAGTGTTGACCATGAAAAATTTAATTCTGCTGGACTTCATGGAGAAGAAGCTCCTTTGGTACACGATATGAACACATCTTTCTTTGTTTATTCTACCACACATCTAATCAGAACAATGCAGGATACATAAATATTCTGGAAAGTTAACATTGTGATAAGTCTGTGTACTAAAAAGTTCGCTGCATTAAATGCATTGAATCAACCTAGTGTATTTCTTTTTCATAAGCTACCAGCAGTGGTACATCTAATGCCTTAAATAACCCAAATTAAAATTTGAGTTCTTTTGTAGGATTAATTTTCAGTACATAGCTGTCAATATGAAAGTAAACACACGAGTAGATAAATGTGCAATTTCCTTATGCAATCAGTATTTGTTCATAATAAAAATAATGTCATGTGCCAAAAACTAAAATGTTCTTGATCTATAAACTATTCTATTGCTTAATCGACTAATGGATACAAATGTCTCAGTATCTTGTTTGTTTTGAGTAATAGACTAAACAAATTGTGATGTTACCATCTGATACATGTCACTGTGACAGGTCACCAGAAAAACATCAGATCATGTTGATCTATTGAGAGAGCAACTGAAGATCCTGTCAGGAGAGGTTGCATTACATAAAAGTGTTCTAAAGCGTCTCATGGAAGAAGCTGGAAGAAGCACAACAGATGGACATATCGAGGTAATTTTCGTTTCTGCACATTCAATATGTCATTTTAGGTTTTCTTGTTGTTGAAAACCAGAAACTGTATATATTTGAAGATGGAAATGAAAAAGGTCAGTGACGAGATTAAGGGTAAGCAGCAGCAGATAGCACATTTAGAAAGGCAGATTAAGGGGAAGCTTGACCATTTAGAACATACACCGGTATATTATCTGCTGTCAATTAGTTTTCAGTTACTTTGTCTCTGAATTGATACATATTAAACTGTTGCAATGATTTTTCAGTCTCATGCTAAGCTACTGGAGGAGGTCAATGAGAAAGCATTTGAACTTGAGGTACAGAAACTCTTTTCAGAGTGTGCATTTTCTTATGTATGCTTACATAAGTTTATTAGGAAAATGGATCCAGAACGAAATAATGTATTTTTCATGAATATAAACATTTGCATTTTGCATATGTTGGGGACAAGTATTTTTCCCTTAAAAAGATGGATATCAGTTCACCCTTGTTTGTGGTGAACCTGGAGGTGGGAGGCATATGAAGCAGAGTACATAGAATAGAGAACTAAAGCCCTCCCCCCAAATGTTTCATGTTTAATTTTCTCATTCTTACCTGTCGACCACAGATCTAAGTAGCATTATTTAAGGTAACTTAATTTTCCCCTTAAGTGCATCATGGTTAATAATATCCATTGGATCCTTGACCCTCAAGAGGTGGCAAAGTGTTAATTGATACTTGATAGATACTTTTTTTTCAGTGCTCATGTGCCATTCTTGTTCTGCCTTAATTTACAAAGGCTCCTTTTTTGTTCATTGCAGGTGAAGACAGCAGATAACAGAGTATTGCAAGACCAGCTACAGCAAAAGGTAACAGTTTGAGTGTAAGTTAAGTTAACCAAAAAGCACAATCTTATGTTGTTCCACATTATCTTGTCATCAGATAAGAGAGTGTCAGGCATTACAAGAAACAGTTGCCCACTTACACGAACAGCTCTCCCAAGCTCTCGAAGCTAATGGTTTATTGTCAGAAAGCATCATATTTCAGCAGTACACAGACATCAACCTTCAAACTGGATCACAAGTTCGCAAAGAAAATCCAACATCTATAGATTTCTCTGATGAACTGCATCAAAATGCAGAGCAGGTTTGCCTTTTCTCTGCACTATGGTTCAAAATCATTTTAGTCAGCTGCAGAGTTATTTGTTGTAGTAGTTATTGTACTAGACTTGAGGAAGGTCTCACTTGACTATGTTAGTAAGATCTAGAAATAGTTGTCTTGGTAATGAAAAATTTGCTAAGCACGTTTTTTTCATGAACCATTTATCTAATACCATCACTCCAGTTGCCTGATTTATTCAATTATCAATTATTTTGGTATTTTAACTGATTAGATTAACATTATCTATTCTCTCATCAGTCAGAGATTGATGAACTGAAGCAAAGATTGTGTGAGCTGACTGAGGCCAAAGCTCAACTAGAGGCCCACAATCAGAAGCTTCAAGAGGAAAGCATGTACGCAAAAGGCCTGGCCTCAGCTGCAGGCGTGGAACTGAAAGCACTGTCTGGGGAGGTCACCAAACTCATGGACCGCAACGAGAGGCTCACGAACGAGTTGGCTTTAGCAAGAAATTCGACACAACGACGAGTGAGCAATGGTCAGAGGGTTGGTAGAAGGGAGAGCTATACTAAACGGCTTGACCCAGGCAGTAAAAGAGATGTTCATGCTAGCTATGAGAGAGAACAAGCTCTGGAGGTCATGCTTATGGGGAAGGAGCAAAGAGAGTTGGAACTCCAGAAGAAAATCGAGGAGTCGAAGCAGAAGGAAGCGTTCCTGGAAGCAGAGCTTGCGAATATGTGGGTTCTCGTGGCCAAACTGAAGAAGGGTCAGGTAATTGACCAAGATGATGTCAGTGCCAAACCCAATGGATCGTGATTCATGGCCCTAGAGAGGATCATGACAGAAACAATAATTGAATCGGTTATGCGCTTCGGTATTGCGGTTTCCTTGTCTGTGGTTTTGCACCAGTGTGTGAATCCGTGTATCTATGTGGCTGTAAATAGCTGGACTGCAATCATTGTGTGCTGTATATAACACTCAGAATTGTCATGCCTGTCTGGTTTGTTCAGGGCTTTCAACAATTATACTGTAGATAGATGTCGTGGGTAAATAAATGAAAGCCTGATAATGCATCTGCTCCAAAGCAAGTGTCTTGAACTTATGAAACTATAATTTGCATTTTGAAGACCAGTTTGAACACATCGGTATAGTGATGAAACAGTTAGTTGTCTGATCTGATCACCTCTCCTTTTGAATCATTCTTTCCTCTTGGCTTGTTCCTTATGTACAATCAAATCATAAGGGCTTCAGTGCTACGATAGTAATGTGATGTGACATTCAATTTCGATACGTAAACGATCTGACTTTTGAAGATTTTAGTGACGATTGTATGGTCAGAACATAATCTCTTGTCATTGATATAGATTAGGCCGATACGTTATTTTTGTTGAAAAAAGGTAGGACGATACGGAATTACTCCGTACGTGTGGTGGTGCTCGGTCCTGAACAAAAATGGAAAAGGAGAGTACGAGCAATATCCTGCGACATTTCTTCGGTCATGTGCACTGTAGCGACTGCAGGCACCGGCCATGGGCCCACGGGCGGACTCTCGTGCCAAGTACAGCAGCGCTGCGCGTCAGCACCGAGCACGTATACACGTGCATCTGGACAAAGAAGATCTACGGTGCACAATGAAATCTTTTTGCTTGGTTTTGAGTTGGCATGCCTTGCCTTAAGTTTTTTTTTTTTCCCGAAAGATCCTTGCGTTGAATTTGACCTGGACCTGCCATGTGGACGTGGTCACCATGTCCTTGCACATCTGGTGCGAATATGCAGCACGGATACATATCAATTATACTGTATGTACTTATATTTCTTGTTGCTTGAATGCCTCTTGAGTCTTGACAGAACTTTAGTTAAGTATAAACTGCAATGTTTTATTGTTTATTAGTTTTAATATGCATTACTTATTTTATATATCTTTTTTAAAATAGTAAAACGTGTCCGCATGTCGGATTATTAAGAAATTTCCTTAATCCGTATCCCTCCGATACCTATCAGGCCGACGTGATCAATATATGTATCTGACTATCCTGGCCGCATATCCGTACATGATACGTATCCGATACGGCCGGGAGACGTATTATTATCCGTGTTATAGCTGGTGATCGATCTGGACCAGCACGGCTTCAATTTTTATTTTTTTCAAACACCGTGGCACCGCACTGCCGCACGGGTGCACAGCACAGTGAAAAGCAAGGCCAGGACAAGCGAAAAAAGGCAGAAACCACACCAACTCCTGATGACGATTAGCCACGCGCATGCTTTTTTTTTTTTTTTTTGCGACAAAGCCACGCACATGCTTTGTCGTTCTAGGTGCACGCAGTACGCACTGCATTAGGCGCAGCCTAATGATGGTTCTACGGCCAAAATAAAACGGTAATCAGCTCAAAAGCAGGTGGATATGTTATTAGCGAACCAATGATGCGCCAAAAGTGCTTATATATGCTCGGATCAATCAGTGGCAGATTTATGATTCTACCGGGTATATCGCACAAAAATTTTCGTATAAAATTCAGTAAACTCATTTACCAATCCTATAAAAAATCCCTAAATTTGCAGCATAATTCGGTATACATGAATAAATTTTAAATTTAAAGATTAAGTTGGAAGCTTCCACATATTACAATATAAATTGTTAACACCATGCGGATAATTTAAAATGAGGCTTGAAAGAGAATAAAAAACTTACAATGCTATTTGTCTTACTTGTTATAAGTTGACACTTTCTAGGAGATATGAAATATGATTGTCTCGATTATAAAAATAATAGAAACGATATCTTTGTTTCTTCTTCATATAAGCGAACAATTCTAAAAAAACAATGTAAATCACATGATGATAGAATCATAGTTCGTCGAATCACATGATGTAGCACGCTCTGGTTATAAAACATATATGATATGACTATCTGATACCAATGTTGGGTGATAACACAAATAATGACAAGTAATCTAGTCTCCATGATATACACAAACTAATGATAGGTAATTAATTAGGCATTCTTAGAAAAAGTAATAAGATTAAATCAAGAAACGCAAAGCACCTGCCAGATTTGAAAGCATAATATGCTTGCCGGAGTATTAGCAGTGGAATTATCTTAGTTTCTTGGTCTAGTTGTCAATTAAGAGTATTTTCTTCTAGCGGAGCTTGGTGGCTTGGATGGGATCGCGACTCCAGAGCGAAAATGACGTACGTAAGAGTGTACGTGGAGCTTATTTCAAAATGCTTACACGTTAAAAGTGTCTAAAAATTTTAAAACTTTACACATCAATAGTAATGTACCAAATGAGCATTGTACCAAATTTTAAGATTCAAATATATTTTTATAAAAATTCATATGAAAAAATAAATTTCATCCACTAGAGGACAAAAGGTCATGATAGCTGAATTTTGTTAATTTCATACATATTTTACAAAATGTATTTAAATCTTAAAATTTGGTATAATACTTATTTGATATATTATTATTGGTATGTAAAGTTTTAAAAATTTTAGACACTGTTAAATATGATATGCAAATATTTTAGAGTAAACTCTATGTTACGCTATTACATACGTATGCATTTCACATCGTGACTCGCAGGTCAGGAGAGAGGCAGGGTATCAAGATGGTCTGAACTGCAGGGTATGTCGATGCATACCTACGTACCCTATAGATCCATCCCTGGGATCAATCATATCCAAAGAAAGCTCCGACGGACCAACGAAGATCTCCAAATTTCCCATCCCGTAACTAAAGTGGCATTTATCCATGCATGCTATTAACTGACACAAGCTTCCATGATGTCAATTTTGCAAGCCATGCTCTCCTCCCCTATGCTGGAAACTACGTGAGTATAAGCGACCGCAGATATCTATTTTAAAAGTTTCTAATTTATATTTAGATGTTTTTAAAAATTTTAAAACTTTACACATTAATAGTATCAAACTAGAGGTACATTATCCTAAAATTTTAGATTCAAATAACTTCTATAAAAATTCATATGAAAAAACAAATTTCAGCCACTAGAGGATAAAATTCAGGATGGGTGAAATTTGTTTTTTCCATATGAATTTTTACAAAAGTTGATTGAATCTTAAACTTTGGAAAAATACCCATCTAATTTGGTATTATTGATATGTAAAGTTTTAAAAAAATTTAAAACTTATAAATATGAATATTATATGCACCTGCGGTCGCTTATACTCACGTACGTGCTTTTCACCCTCCCCCTCTCTCTACCAGAACAAAAATTTCACGGGTATAAGCGCCCGCGGAGTCTATCTCAACACTCTAGAGATTCACACTTATAAGCTTTCAAAAAATTTAAAACTTTACACGTCAATAGTACCAAACTAGATGTGCATTGTACCAAAATTTGAGATTCAAACAACTTTTGTAAAAATTCATATGGAAAAAATAAATTTCAGCCACTAGAAGACAAAACTCCGGATGAGTGAAATTTATTTTTTCATATGAATTTTTACAAAAGTTATTTGAATCTTAAATTTTGGGACAGTGCCCATCTAGTTTGATACTATTAATGTGTAAAGTTTTATAAAATTTTAAAACTTCTAAATATGAATATTATAGACTCCGCAGGCATTTATACCCGAGAGGATGCTTTTCGGTCTCTATCCCTCCTCATCCCCACTTGGTCGGTGCCACGTGTCGGGCCACCATTGGTGGCACGTCAGCGTCGTTGCGAAGGAATGCTCTCATTCCCAAATAAAGCCCTTGCCCATCGCGAGCTGCCTTCTGCTATTCGCCTATATATATTGGTGATGAACACTTTCCGTCGCCATGATCATCAGCAGTAGCTAAGCAGAAAAGAAGCTAGTATTAATCCGCCAGTCCTTCAATTTGCTTGCATCGACATATGGCGAGCGGCGGCGCCTACTACTCGCCGTACTACCAGCCGGCACCGGCGTACTACTACGACTACCCGTACCCGCAGCAGCGAGTACGCGGCGGCGGGCAGTCGTCATCGGTGTACCTTTTCTTCCTCCTCGCCGTGGTCTCCATCATCGCGGCCACCACGCTCTACGCGTGGTGCGAGTCGGCGATGGAGAGCCTGGTCGACCAGCTCCGGCGCTTCCTCATCCTGTCCCCGCTGATAGTCATCATCGCGGTGCAGCTCTGGGTGGCGACCGCCGCCGCCGGCGGCGGCGGCGGCGCAGGATCGTCGTCGCCGTGGGGCGTGGCGCTGGGGCTCGTGTTCGTGCTCTTCTTGGTCTCACTATTTGGACTGACGGGGGACAGGTACGGCGCCGGCGCAGGGTCGTCGTCGTCGCCGTGGGGCGTGGCGCTGGCGCTCGTCCTCGTGCTCTACCTGGTTTCACTATTTGGATGGTGAACCTTCTGTGCAAGCATGCAGAAGAGTCAAGTGTTATGGTAACTTGGTAAGGCATGATTTAGTTTACGCCTTTTATCTCCATATATATTGGCTGTTTATATTAAGGTAGTGCATATATATGACGATCAGATGCAAGTCCCAAACCGTTATGTATTCTATTGGGGTTCAATGTACATCTACACAGTTTCAGTGTATTGTTGCTCTGCTCTCGCAATCTTTTTTTTTTCTTGAGGATCATACTCTCAGACGATTGAAGCTTGCATTGCAGTGTTGCAGCGCTTCATGTTCCTAGTTAGTGGTCTGAAGCTGTGAGTTTTGATGTGTTCAGCATATAGAAGCTGCTGTTAATAAGCAGCAGGCAAAGAAAAGAATTATATCCAAAGATAAGATGGAGTGGCCGCGGCCGTTTGGTTACTCACAAATTATGGCCTGTTTGGACACTTTAGAGGTACAAAAATTTTAGAGCACTTTAGCGAGTCATGAAAGTAGCTAAGTAGGACACTTATGTATGCGACATGTGAATTCCTCAAATGTAACGGAGTATTACTACTAACATTCTTCTCCATGAAATTTAGTATTTAGCAGTATGTTGAGACCCCTAGAACTTGTATTGCAACATTATATATGGCCAACTGAGCGCACAGCAATCACAAATGTGACAAATTGACCTTTTCTCGTGTGCGCACCCCCATGCATCAATTTTTAATTTGAACATCCCCATGCATCAATTTTGTAACCTTGGTTTTGCCAATTTTGTGCAAAATCTTTTTTTAGTTTCATTCAATTCAATTGCAAATTGGAAAGTTGGAAGTACTTTTGTATGTACATGCATGTGAACGTCGTCCATTGGATCCATTGGAGTAGTTAATAAATAGCTCACCGGAATAAAATTGCAATACTATTCAGCAGCAAGGCTGCAAAATAATGTGGTCCTATACAGTTGTTATTTTTGGCAAAATAGAATAAATAAGGAAAGCTTTGATTAAAGAATATTTTTAGATCTTAGCGATCATGCGTGTGATCCGTTGAATACACGCCGATGCATCGAACTAATACGGATGGAACTCGTGGTGTGCATGTTTAACTACAATATATGCTGATTCATATATAGTTGACCAGCTATCTAGACTAATAATGCTATGTTCATTATATGAAGACAAAAATATTAGGACAGGCACATATCAGATCATATCTTCTTTAGACCTTGTTTGGATACGCGTGAAATCCACATGTAATAAGGTGGATTGGAGCATAATTGCACTAATACACTCCAATCCACTCTAACACACGTGGATTGAATTGAATATGAATGCATCAAGATAAGACCTTAATTTATTGGAACACCCGGTGCCAACATATATGTAATGTAGCCACTCTTTGAGAAAACCAGGAGATGATATCATCTCTAGTCCTGTGCAATCACAAGGGCTCCAGTGCAAGTACTGTGACGATTCACTTTTCATACATAAACGATCAGACTTCTGAAGATTTTAGTGACATTTCATTTACCCAGCCGGTTTCATGGTTGAAGGTTGAAAATCAAACTTCGTTGCAGGTTGAAAAATGTATTTTATACCTAAAAAAGGCCGATATACGGAATTACGTGTGGTGGTGCTCGGCCCTGAACTAAAAAAGAAAAAGAAAAGAAGGGTACGCAAGGCGCGGCAATGGTCTCTTCAGTCATACGGGCCATGGGCGGACTCGATCTCGTGCCAAGTACAGCGCTGCGCGTTAGCTAGCACCGAGCACGCATACAAGTGCACCTTGACAAGATCTACGATTGTGCACAAATGGGCTTGGCACTTTGAGTTGCATGCCTTGAGTAGTTGAGTTTGACCTGGAAGCGTCCTGTGGTCACCATGTCACCCTGCATGGCTGCATTATTTTTTTACAAAGACCATGCTGGTCCATGGCACCGGCACTGCCGCACTGGTGGTCATCAGCACAGTGAAAAACAAGCAGAAAAGGGCAGAAACCACACCAACTCCTGACGATTAGCCACGCCACATGCTTGTCGTCGTTCCAGTACGCAGTACGCGCTGCATTAGGCGGCGCCATGATAGTTCGACGACGGCCAAAAATCAGTTCAAAAGCAGGTGGATATGTTACTACCGAACTAATGATGCGCCAAAAGTGACCTATACTTCTATATGCTCGGATCAATCATATCCAAAGAAAGCTCCATGGACTGACCAAGATCCTCAGATTTATTGCCATCCCCTAACTAAAGCGGCATTTATCCATGCATCTTGACACAAGCCTCCAAGATGCCAACTTTGCAAGCCATGCTCCCCTCCCATACACTCCATCTATCTATCCCTCCTAATCGCCGCTTGGTCGGCGCCAAGTGTCTGGCTATAATTGGTGGCACGTCAGCGTCGTCGCCAAGGAATCCTCTCATTCCAAGTAAAAGCCCCTTGCCCATCGCGAGCTTCCTTCTGCTATTCGCCTGTATATATAGGTGATGAACACCTTCCTTCTCCATGAACGCAAAAAGCATCATTGATCATCAGCAGTAGTAGCTAAGCTAGCAAACAAGTGCGAGCGAGATCGACCAGATTATATTCAGAAAAGAAGCTAGATTTTTTTTTCCCCCGTCAATCCTCTGCATCAACATATATGGCGAGCGGCGGCGGCTACTACTCGCCGTACTACCAGCCGGCGGCGCCGTTTTACTACAACTACCCGCAGCAGCGAGTACGCGGCGGCGGGCAGTCGTCGCCGTCAGTATACGCCTTCATCCTCCTCGCGACGGTCTCCGTCATCGCGGCCACCACGCTCTACACGTGGTGCGAGTCGGCGATGGAGAGCCTGGTCGACCAGCTCCGGCGCCTCCTCATCCTGTCCCCGCTGCTAGCCATCATCGCGGTGCAGCTCTGGGTGGCGACGACGGGCAGCGACGGCGGCGCCATGTGCCTCCTCGCTGAGATGGTGACGGGGGACAAAAGCAGGGGGCAGTACGGGTATGGGTACGGCGCCGGCGCCGGCGCCGGCGCAGGGTCGTCGTCGCCGCCGTGGGGCGTGGTGCTGGCGCTCGTGCTCGTGCTCTTCTTGGTCTCGTACCATTCGTCGTTCCAGGACAGGTGGTTTCATCTATTTGGACGGTGAACCTTCAATTCGGTGCCATACAGCATGCATGCCGAAGAGTTAATTAGGGGTTATGGTAATTGGTGAGGGTCATGAGTAGTTTACATATTTTATCCCTAGACTGTTTATGGTAGTATACGTATATATATTATCAGATCCAAGTTCCAATCCGTTATGCACTCCAACTCAATGTACAATTTGCAGTGTCTTGCATTTCGCTTTGAAGCAATTATAATGTCCGGTCAGTTTGCCGGATCATAGCTAGTTTGCAGAAATTGACAATGACATCTCAAAGTCCTAATAACCTGCATCAACCAAATGCCCAAATGGAGAAAATTGGAGAACTGCAGTGTTTATCGGTAGTAATTTGCTTAGGGCAGTCTCAATGGTAAACTTATTGCAGTTTCTATGTTCATTAATTAGCTTGACAACTTAGCTTTTTGCTGACGTGGAATAGGAATTAATGAAGAGAGAGGGAGCAAAATGAAGAAACGATTTCTACACCAAGAAACCACGTCTAAGCTAGCAACGAGGCTAGTCGAAACCACCAAATCGCCACTGTGGAGAAACCAGTCGTTTCTATGCTCATTGATGGCGATCCGCTGCGCCCGCCGCCCGGCGATACCGCGCGCGCTCGCGCCCATCTCCCGCGCTGCTCCGCGCCGATTTCCCCCGCGCGGGCCTCTCCTCCCCCGCACCTCAATGCTGGATCGATTGCTCCGCCGCCGCCGCCACGCAGAGATGGCGATTGTTCCGTCGCCGCCGCGCAGAGATGGTGCGCCCTCGCCTGCTGCTCCCGCGTCCCTTTTCCCTCCCGCGCCCTCTCTTACTTTCCCAGGCAGGCTTCTCGTTCCCCACCGCGCTGCTCTCGCCGCCGCCGCGCAAGATGGCACCTGCTGCTCCCGCCTCCGGCTTCCCCTCTCCCGCGCGCAGTCCTGGCACTCTGCACTCTCCCGCTCGCGTCTTCTCTGCTCGTTGAGTGGTTCTGTGCGGCCCCAGATTTACTGTTGTTTCTCTAGTTCCTGTTCTCATTACCTGCTATTTTGGTTGGCAATCAGTTCGGGCTCTGTGCTTGCATTATTTCTTTGCAGATTGACTGAAGTTTGCATCCAGCAGCAAGTGCTTAGCTTGTTCGTGTTCTGAATCTTGGTTTTTGGCCTTGTCACCATCAAGCAACAGTGAATCAAATTTCCCAAGTCTGTTCAGCAGGTGCTCTCGGTAGATTTTTCTCTTGCTGTGCTGCAGGTGCTCACAAGACCAGCTCACGCAGGTTTGCAATGCATTCGATTCAGGGCAGCAGCTGGACATATGAACTCTAGTTATTCTCTTCCCCAACTATATGAACCTACCTGATGGATGATGCCATCTGATATCTGTGAATTCGTATGTACTGAACTATGTGGTACCTATTATCTTTATCTCTGAATTCTGTTCTGAACTATGTGTGTTCTGGGAAGCTTATTTGATTTCCTCTTTGCCAGCGTCTTGATCTCCTCTTTGCCAGCGTCTGGTCTGATTGTCTTCTGGAACATAAAGAAATGTGGCAGCGTGTGCCATAGAGAGCTAGTTGGCACAATTGATCCATCTCATTTTAATGAGTCATTTAATTTATCCTTTGAATGAATATTGTTATAGAAACCATGGCTTGGGAAGGATAGTTGCTATGGACATTAATTAGTCTTGGAGACTACAACTAGAAATCATTCATTGGGACTGCCCTTATCCTTCAATTAATGTTTTTAATGTAAAGGGCAGGGCCTATACATAGTACTCAAAAAGTATATTATAATTATAATCTCTTTGTGCGACAAAGGAACCTTCGCTTTTATTTCACACATCAAATATGCTTGAAAATGTAATTTCTAAGATCCGAAAACATGTTCAATATTGTTGTGAAAAAATATAATATTTGAAATTATATCTTGGTTCTCGAAATACCATGAACCTTTATCTTGAACATGCTTTGGAAACGTGAGGACCAAGCAGCTTGAAAGCATGCTTTAGAATAGTAGGAACATGTAGCAGCTCACATACGTCAACTCATTGCATTTATACTCTCTAACAGTGTCTCAATCGATCGTCAGTTTGATTGTCTGAGCTAATTCCTATTCCCATTAATTGGACTTTATTTGCTTTTGATATTAAAGTATCCACACGCGGAAAACGGTTAAAACGCAGGAACGTACGTACGTATGCTTGTCATGTTGCCCAACCCCAACCGGCCAACCCCGATCGATGAGGTACCCTTTTCTGCCCATGCCTAATAACTAGTAACACATTTAATTTGTACGTGGTGGTGATGGCGTGCCTCATATGTTGTGAAAGTGGAAAATTGTACTCCGTATATAGTTACGTTGTTCTAAATGCATAGTTTGAAGGAAAAACAAATATATACCAACAAACAATGGAAGAGTTCGAAAAGGAGTAGTACATGAGACAAGGGAAAAAAAGGCATCAGATTCAGAACCTAAGAATTTTTTTTTTGATCAAAATCCCTTGCTTTGTGAGCACTATCTAGAATGTCTGCATCCCAAGAGAAACAAAAGAAACTTCGTTCTATCAGCTTCACTGCGAGCGTCCATGCACATGCACGTTATCCTTTTCCTGTTGCTCCAATCTACAAGTAGTAGCTAGAGTACCTTTGTTTTGCATGCACTAGCGCCAGCAGTAGCTAGGAGTTATGAGATGAAACATCACTCTCGGTCTCACGTCTTGATGGTTTGGCCGGTAAATTGGCTGATGTTATTTTATTGTGAGAGAAAAGTATCGTAATATGACTGATAAGCAGAGGTGTTAAGTTCAAACCAATAAATCTTTAGACTTAATTAGTTTTTTTTGCTTTTTTTTAATGATGTCGCTTATATTTCTGAGATATGACCAACTGACTGGATGAATCAATGCATGCATGCAAATGGACACCGAAAGGGAGCTAACCAGGAAGAATCTGAGTCACCTTTTGGTGAAGACGATGGACGACTCTCTCCCTTTCGGTTCTATTTGATGGATGGGAGTGGGTGGCCACTTCTCTTTTTTCTGGTTAAGGAGAAAATAAAGGAGCTTTCCGCGCTAATAACCATCCTTGTGGGCCTCCGATCCGTTTCTCTCTCTCTCTCTCCAACAGAGATTCACATGCCCTCCGATCCGTATGGGTCCTGATGAACATTCAAATAAGACGCACGTACGGTAGTATTACCATTATGCTAACCATTTTTATGGCATAATCATTTGGGTTGAATTTTTTTTTTTGGCATCATGATTCCCACATCCAATTCAATTATTGTGATACTCCACCCCCAACAGCTGCATCCCACTCTAAGATTACGGGAATTTTTGGATGAGGTCATCTCTGAGGAGCAAAGTGCCTTTGTTCCTGGACGGCTAATAACTGATAATGTGTTGATAGCATATGAGTGTATTCATTATTTGAAGAGGAAAAAGGGAAAATATGGAGCTTGTGCTGTCAAGTTGGATATGGCTAAAGCTTATGATCGAGTGGAATGGGAATATTTGAGAAAAATTATGTTGAGATTGGGTTTTCATACTGATTTTGTCAATCTGATTATGAGTCAAACAGACTCTTTCAGGCCATCGAGGGGTATTAGGCAGGGTGATCCCATCTCGCCCTATCTGTTCCTCTTATGTTCTGAAGGGCTCTCTTGTCTCCTAAAAAATGTTGGTCCAATGCACCTATCAAGGGGTATTAGAGTTGGTATTCACTCCCCCTGGATTTCGCATCTTCTTTTTGCGGATGATTGTATAGTTTTTTCTGAAGCATCGCAAGAAGGGGCCAATAGACTTTTGGAGATTTTGGAAGCTTATCTTCGTGGATCTGGGCAGTTGGTAAACAGGGAGAAATCAGCAATATTTTTTAGTAAGAATTGCTGCCAAGAAGTGAAGCAAACGGTCAGCCAAGGTCTCACTATCTACAAGGAGGCTTTAGCAGAGAAGTACCTTGGGCTGCCGACTGAGGCAGGTAGGAACATGACGGGAACTTTTGAGTACTTACCGACTCAGGTGAAGGGCAGAATAGAAAGTTGGTGTGGCCGTGAGGCCAGCTGTGCGGGGAGAGAAATTTTGATCAAGTCAATTGCCCAAGCTGTCCCAACATATTCTATGAGTTGTTTCCTGTTGCCGATTAACGTTTGCAAAAAGTTGAAATCAGCAATAGCAAACTACCGGTGGGGGAGCTCGGTAGACAACAAACATATGCACTGGATGAGGTGGGAGCGTTTAAACCAACCAAAATGCAAAGGAGGAATGGGATTCCGGGATCTCAGGTGTTTTAACCTTGCAATGCTAGGAAAGCAAGGTTGGCGTCTCATCTCTAGACCGGAGTCTTTGTGTGCAAGAATTCTTAAAGGAAGATATTACCATGACACAGAGTTCATGCGTGCTACTAGGAAGAGGCATGCGAGCAGCACGTGGAGAGCAATCCTAGCGGGTCGCGAACCTTTGCAGCATGGACTGATAAGAAGAGTGGTCAATGGAGAGAATACTGAGATATGGAGGGATCGGTGGATTTTAGATCATTTTGGAGCTAAGCCGATCACTTCTAGAACAAATGAGCACCCGGTCCTTGTGTCTGAATTGTTACAAGAGGGCTCCTGGAATGCAGAGTTACTAAAGGCTAGCTTCCTTCAGATTGATGCAGAAGCAATCATGCGACAACCAATTGGCAGGGGTGATTCCGATTTCTGGGCGTGGAATATGGAACGATCTGGGATTTATTCTGTACGGTCAGCATACAGACTGTTGCATAAGAGGAAATCTGAAGTTTTATCCAATCAACCTAGCTCGTCAGATGATGGCCCATGGAGAAATGTATGGAAACTTGAAGTTCCACCAAAAGTACGGGTTTTCTGGTGGCGGGTGCTGAATGACTTCCTGCCAACACGTCAAGAATTATGCAGAAGACATGTGGAACCAATCTCTTTCTGTGAAGTTTGTGGTGATCCGGAGGAATCTATCAAACATGTTCTTATAGATTGTACAGTGGCCAAATTATTTTGGGTTCAAATCAGGCAAGCAACAAATGTGAAGATTCTTGCACTGAGTTCGGCCACCTGGGCTGTGGACCTGTTGTCCGACTTGTGTCCAAAGCGTGATCAGGCTGTTATTTTGTGTGGCATGTGGGCGCTGTGGATGATGCGCAATAAAAGGCGTCATGGCGAGCTCTCTATGTCTGTTCATCAGGCGGTGATCTGGGCGAGGGACACTGCTTTTGATTTATGGCAGCTGAACAACCAAAGGGGGCAAGGTGACAATGCCAAAACAGTCCAGAGGTGGAAGAAGCCGTTGCCTGGGTATCTGAAGATAAATACTGATGCATCCTTCTCTGATGAGAGCAAACAAGGAACTACTTCATGCATTATCAGGGATCATAGAGGTGAATTCTATGCCGCACAGGCTAAATGGCATGAGAGAGGCTATGATGCATGCTCCATGGAGACAGTGGCTTGCAGAGACAGCCTGATCCTTGCCGGCCGGCTTGGAGTACAGAAAGTGGAAATGGAAACTGATTGTTTACAATTGGTTCAGTTGTGGAACAGGAGAGAAGATCAACGATCGACTATTGATTCTACATTAAGAGAGATTGCTGATCTTAGTCTTTCTTTTCAGGATTTCACACTTTCTTTTGTGAGTAGAAATTGTAATAAAGTAGCACATACTCTAGCAAAACAAGTGTCAGTGTCGCACCACTCAGAGACGTGGCATGTAACTCCGATGTGCGTGTACGAACAAATTGAGCTTGAGGCTACGGCCGGCTGATAATGAAAGCAAGACAGTCACAAAAAAAAACAGCTGCATCCCACCACCACGACCTGCGATGCTGGTGACTCTTGTTCGGTGTGGCCTGCCTCCTCCGTGACACCTCGCCACTAGGACGGTGATGTAACAGACATTTCTAACTTCTCTTAATGAAGCACCCGTCCAGCACATTTTTGAAAAAAAACGACCGGTGATGCTCCAGTGCCAAATGCACTACTATGAAACTAAGCATCACTATTTTATTATTTAATTTAGTCAGACTTAACTGGAATAATGACGTATAATTTGAAATGGAGAGAGCAACAATCAATAAATATTTGTTGTTGTTATTAAAAAAACAACATTAAAGAAAAGACGTATGAATAAGAACCATCCCATTTCGGCTCACTTTATAAGGTTGTGCTTTGTTAAAATAATAACCCTCCCCTTTATATTAGTAAGAGGGGGCTATATAATTGCGCAAATGCAATTTTAGCCACTAATAAATCATTCCATTTGGACTACTTATCCCCTACCAATGCCCTTCGAAAGGTAATTTTAATTGGTGTTTGCATTGAAGGCCTATGAATGAAAGTGTAAATGGAAGAAGGTTACCTCTAGGTTCGAAGAGAACCGAGCTAATGCTTACATGTTATGGCATATGGCACTACGTTACGATGATGACTATGGCTTGAAGAATAAACTGCAACTAGTAGTTCAAACATGCGGGGATACATACGGCAATTCCCTGCTATTACTGTGCGTTGTCGAAAACAATTAGCAACTATTATTTCACTTTTACTCGCAAAAAAACTATTTTTTTTCACTTTAACCATACCGTGCAACGTAATTAAGCGCCACAGGCCGTATTTCGACGTACAGCCACACAGCCCATATAGGAGGTACCGGGCCACGCCTATGCGGCAGCCGAATTTTTTTATTAATAAACTTATTTTTTAAAAAAATTATAAAATTAGTCCCCGTTTTCAAAAAATTGCAGGAATAGACTACCAGTCGCCCGTTGAAAGGGCGACGTGAGAGAATCGCCCGTTCAAAGGGCGACCAGGCCCACGTCGCCCATTCAAAGGGCGACCAGGCCCACGTCGCCCGGCCAAAGGGCGACCAGGCTAGTCGCCCAGCCAAAGGGCGACCTGATGTTCGCCCCGCCGACGGGCGACCTGGTTTTTTGGATTTTTTTTTAAATAATATTTATTTATTTGGAAATTTCAGAAAAAATTTCGGATTTTTTTTAAAATAATATTTATTTATTCAGAAATTTCAGAAAAAATATCGAAGTCAGAGAAATAGCAAAAATAATACGTAGTCATGTAATGGGCGTGTGAAAACGCCGTTGTCGTGTGCTCGCCCAAGCTTAATAGATGAAAAAATACAACAGTAAAATATTAATTAAGTTCTAAAAACTAAAATAGTATCAGTACAATATCATAGAAAATAACATCGGCGGCAAATCATACAAAACTAATATCGTCCACGCTTAGGTGCAACACCCCTAATCGTGCCAGGTTTTGTGCTTTGCGGCCCGCTCGCACATGGCCGGCTGAGTAAGTAAGCGGCGAAGGAGGAACTATAACACGTGCAGGACGGCCTCCAGCAGCAGCTGGTGTCGCGTACTCGTCCTGTGAGGGCTGTGTCTGTGGTGGTGCTTCACGTAACTGCGATGACGCAAGTACGTCCGCCGGCTCCTGCTCCAGGTAACTGTCAAGGTCGAAGGGTGACGGGGATCGCTGACGAAAAGTGTCAGCGTGCTCAGAGATGTCCGATCCCTCGTAGTCGTAACGGGTCGTCCCTAAACATATAAGACCAACGTTATGATAACGCTGATGGTAAAACTAATATATAACGTGTTGAACTCTTAAAAGTAGGTCATACCTGGAACCATGGGTACAGCGTGTGAAGAGGAACCTCCGAAATCGAACTGATGCCGCGAACCGTCAAAGTGCATACCTGACCATGCAGAGTGAATGTAATGTTGCGAATAAAGCAGTATTAGATAATATAATTAAATTTCACAACTATATCGTACCTGTAGGCATGTGAGCAGGCTGCGAAGATGATCCAATGATATCGAACTCCGGACGCCAACCGGCAGAGTACGTAGGTGGACCTGAATAATGAAACTTATAAGTAACGAACAAGTTACCATTACTACATACGAAGAAAATATAAGTTACTCACCTGTTTGGTACGTAGGCCGCGGAGGTAGTGGCGCCGTCGGTCCGTCAGGCCTGTGTGTCACGTGTGAACGTCGAGGGACGACATCCGGCTGTAGCCCGCAGGGCCGGCACGACGTCAACTTGACAATGTTTGCAGCAGAGTCGTACATCCTCTGGACCGCAGCGGTAAGCTCGTGGCTGGTCATCTGAATGCCCTCCCTCAACCGGTGCAAGAGCGATCCACCATCCACAGTGATACGGTGACCCATGTCGGCCTATTAACAAAATGAGAACATTGAAGTAATTACGATAAGAAAAATATTAAACGAAGTGGGTTGAAGTTCATAAAGATCGTACCGCCAACGACAACGCCTGATCTCTGTGCACAGGGTACGTGTCCGTCAACCTGGGGACGTGGGTCCGTGGCTCCGCTGGTGTATACGTGACTCTGATCCGTGTGCGAGGAATATACCAACGTAAGTAGTCCCCGTAAGCCTGCAAGGAAAACGGTCTGGGCTCGTAGGTCACATCATGTAGTGCGTTGGCCCACTCGTCGACCCACGGCTGTATACGGGAGGACCAAGTAACGCCTGCCGGTAGACCCCTCCGCACGTAACTATGGATTTCAAAACATATTAATTATCTTTCTATATATATTAAATACTCAATCAGAACGAATTAATTGTCTTATACTTACCCGTGCACGGAAAGAGGAACAATATGGGCAACCGGGAGTGGGAACGTCTGGTTACGACCAAACTGCCGCATCACTCTGTGAGGAGCGTAGTCCTCGACAAAGATGTCGAAAACGACAGCCTTACGTGTCATCCAGTACTCCTAATCCCTCGTGCAGAACGACGACAACCCATTAGGCGCTCGTACGACAATCTCCTCCATGCTGTAAGGTGTCCAGCGGACGTCGTCTGCCCTAATCCGGTCGAACGCCGCCATGTACTCAGGATAGGCTCTGTGAACCTGAATGTTTGCCCAAGTAGGCTGTATAGAAATTAATAGTAAGGTGTAATTTATTCGAAAATTAATAGAAACAGGTTCAACCGCGATATAGAAGACTTACCCACCGTCGGACCCACAACGAACCCATCGTAGGGTTGTCCTCCTCCGTCTCCCCGTACAACCTGCTCCGTAAGTCGAGAAATCCATGACTGGTCGTCCAATACTAAACCGCTCGTACGACCAGAGTTGAAGTAATAGTGGACAACCAGAGAGGATAGCTGGCGGGTCGGTCTTTGTGCACGCATCACAAAGACCTCGGTACGTGGCTGCCAAGATAGCGGACGCCCAACTATACTGCGGCACGGCGTCGAGCGGTGCGTCCGCTATCTCGCGCGCGAAGTGGATCAAGTGCTTCGCGACAGAGTTCCCATGCGACGATGTGAACATTATCCAACCAAACAACCACAACAGATAGGCCTCCAAGTGCCTCGACACAGTGGCCTCATCCGCCGCAGGGTGGATATACTCGGCCTGAATTAGAAAACAGAAGTTCAAATTTCATTTAACATACACATGAATATTTGATGTTAATGAACTATATCACAGTGTTATCTATTTACCTGAAACTGCAAAAGCCAGGTCTTCGTAGGCCCGTGATGCTGGTTTTTAGTAAGAGTTTGATACTCTGGAGCGTCTGGTCAACGCACAACACCCTCGAAACAGACTAGAAGGTCCTCACGCCAAGTGGCCTCCACGTCTGGACGGCTGACGGCCTGTCCAGCAGTGGTGACACCAAGTAAGTAGGAGATGTCCTCGAGTGTGGGAGTCATCTCCCCGCAAGGAAAGTGGAACGTGTGCGTCTCAGGCCTCCAGCGGTCCACCAATACCGCAAGTAAGGAACGGTCAAAGTTGAACCGTGTCACCGCATCGGCCGGGGCCTTAACAGCACTAGCCTGCACAAGCCTACACAGAGGCAGTAGATCAGCTGCTCGTAGCCTGTAGCATATACAACATTTATATATAAATATATATGACCAAATCATCTATATGAGTAAAACAAATAAGTGAACGTGTTATCATGCATACCTCGGTATCCATCGCTCGTCCAGCCGCCACAACTCCGGAGGTACCATAGGCCGTAGAACAGGTAGCTCAGCAGCTGTCACAGCACTCAAGTAGGACCGGTGGCGCTGGTCCAACTGTGCGTCCAACAACTCCAAGTGTCCCTCATCCATCGCCATACCTAAAATATCTTAATAATGTAAAAAATAATACATAAATATAATTAATACTATGACACAACAAATCAAAAAAAAACAGACATACTATTATTTTTAAAGAGCATTTCCACCTTGATTCCGCCATCCACGACGTGCACGAGGGCGCCGGCCGTCTTGCGGATTCCCTGAAGGTCCTGCTTCTGCAGCTCCCTCTGTGGTGGTTGCACGCGTGCACTTTTTATAAGTATGTCCTGTGGCATTGCACTTGGTGCACCGATGCTCCAGTCTTCCCACTTCTGAGTCATCCATATCATTTCTAATGCGCCGTGTCTTACGACGACCAGGCTTCTGTCTTAATTTGTCCTTATCGGGCCCCCGCAGGTAGTTACTGCCAGGATTGTTTGTAAAACTACCAAATATTGCGAAACCATAAATCTCTGCATTCCAGGTTGTCATGACTACCTCCTTCGTAAAATAATGTGAGACATACGGCTTCCGGGACAAATTAGTAAGTGAACAAGCTGCTATAACATGTGAGCACGGCCTGTGTAGAAGTTTCGGTTTCATGCACGAACAGCTGCATGAGTTATAACGAATAACACACTCTTGTGCAATTCTCTCTCGATTGCCACCACGACGGCCCCGATCCCTACACAGAACTTCAAAGCAATTCTCTGCTGTGCCCATAGGACGTGCACGATGCAAGCTTGCCTTCTCCACCTTTTTTTTCATGTAATTTGTCATGAATGTTGAAAAAATCAATGTATTATCTGCCATCGCATTAAAAGCAACCATATATCTTTCACGGAAGTACTTGCACGTTCCATGCAAAATACCCTCTACGATTGCTACAAGAGGTAATCCTCTCATGCCTCGAATGACCCAATTGTACACCTCCGTCAAATTTGTTGTCATTATTCCAAACCTCGCCCCATCTGTGTCATATAATAATGACCACTTCTCCTTTGGCTCGTACTCAATCCAATCTGAGAAGCACCTGATTGATGACCCCGACCTCTGAACCACGTTTCTCAAGGCATCCGTTGGGAGGCCTGAAAGAGGAACAGACATATCATTCGGGTCTTGATTCGTACGAGTCTCTAACTCTTGTGTTTGCTTTGTTGTTAATTCATCAAGACGTGTCCACATTGCATTGAATTTTCTTTGTTGGTTCTGATTGCACAACCTCTTAAACATATTCATAAGGTGTTTATTTTTGAAATGGCTGAAAAAATTTGCACCCAAGTGCCTCATGCACCATCTTGATTGTATGTCCGACCATCGAGGAGGAAGATCACGCTCCACTGAACCATATTGCATATCCGTTATCGCCTTCAACAAACCGGCATGTCGGTCATGTATGACACAAACATTAGGTCGTCCTTGCACCATTGCTAACTTCACACGCTCCAGAAACCAATACCAACTATCTGTGTTCTCACTTTCTATAAAAGCAAAAGCAACTGGTAGTACTTGATTATTCCCATCAACACCAATAGCAGTTAGAATCTGACATTTATACTTTCTTGTTAGAAATGTACCATCCATGCATAAAACAGGTCTGCAATGACGAAATGCCATTATACATTGACCTAGTGCAAAAAAGGCTCAACGAAGTATTAACTTTTTGGCCTCTTTTGGATCAGACACATCCATGATATCATAATATGTACCAATATTTCTTTGTCTGACGGTTTCTAACAATCTTGGTAGGTTCTCATAAGATGCTTCGTACGAACCGAATCTCTTCTCAATGACCTTCTGTTTCGCTCGCCACGCCTTCGAATAGCTGATGGTGTATTTAAAATCTTTCTCTATAGTAGTCACTATAGATTTCGGCTCATACCTTAAATTATCAA
>CM041638.1:34859132-34873185 GCA_023333625.1 Bothriochloa decipiens
CACCCTTCGACCTTGAGAGTTACCTGCAGCAGGAGCCGGCGGACGTACTTGCGTCATCGCAGCTACGTGAAGCACCACCACAGACACAGCCCTCACAGGACGAGTACGCGACACCACCTGCTGCTGGAGGCCGTCCTGTACGTGTTACAGTTCCTCCTTCGCCGCTTACTTACTCAGCCAGCCATGTGCGAGCGGGCCGCAAAGCACCAAAGCCTGGCACGATTAGAGGTGTTGCACCTAAGCGTGGACGATATTAGTTTTGTATGATTTGCCGCCGATGTTGTTTTCTATGATATTGTACTGATATTATTTTAGTTTTTAGAACTTAATTAATGTTTCACTGTTGTATTTTTTCATCTATTAAATTTGGGCGAGCACACGACAATGGCGTTTTCGCACGCCAATTGCATGACTGCGTATTATTTTTGCTATTTCTCTGACTTCGATATTTTTTCTGAAATTTCCGAATACATAAATAATATTTAAAAAAACCGAAATTTTTCTTGAAATTTCCAAATAAATAAATATTATTTAAAAAAAATCCAAAAAACCAGGTCGCCAGTCTGGTCGCCATTTGGACGGGCGACCTGGGCCTGGTCGCCCTTTGGCCGGGCGACCTGGGCCTGGTCGCCCTTTGGCCGGGCGACCTGGGCCTGGTCGCCCTTTGGCCGGGCGACCTGGGCCCGGTCGCCCTTTCGCCGGGCGAACTTGGCCTGGTCGCCCTTCCAACGGGCGACTGGTCGCCCAATCCTGTAATTTTTTGAAAACGTAGACTAATTTTGTAATTTTTTTAAAAAATAAATTTATTAATAAAAAAAGTTCGAGAACAAATTATATCCAATGGTCCCTTGGTCCCAGTGCACCTGAAGATGCCTTGCCTTCTATGCTCGGCTCCCAAGACTCGACTCGTTGTATTACCTCTAGTGGTCAAGAGGTCATGGAAGAAGATCAAGGTTCACCTATGGTAGTTGATGCTGCTTCATCCCCTGATGCCCTGCTTCAGTCCAGGCAGAACAATAAAAAAGAAATCACTATTGAAAAGCAACCTGACGAGAAAGACAACTTAGTGGTTGAACATACTGGAATTCAACATAACCAAGGTTTAGCAAGCGGAAACTCTCCAATGCCTATTATGATCAATAACATGCTAGAAGAGCAAAGAGATTGTGAGCAAAGAGAGGAAATATCTGGCTTTCGTGCTCCTGGATTTAGACAAATATTTAATGTACAGATCCTGCCAGGCACAGGAACTCTGAGGAATCTGCCCACCCCAAGCTCTCTTATCCGAATAAACCTTGCCTCCCTGGGAATCAACTCCCTCAATACCATTCTGAACTTCCTTGATCAGAACACTTCTGCTACCATATCTATTCTCTATAATAATTTGCAGATAACCCAATTTCCTGAAACCAATAAGTCCTTGCCAAGTCTTCAATCTCAACCTGCTGATCCCTACACAAGAAGTGCTCCCATAACTAGAGTCTATTACAGGAGAAAGTTTAAGGGCAAGGCTAAGAGACTCGAGGAGGCAACTATTAGTGTGGTGCTTTCTTCACAACATGAAGTAAACATCCTACCTGCTTCCCCTGAAGAATACATACCAGCTCACTCAACTAAAATTGCTAGCATGGACAAGGGTAAAGATAATGTGGCAAGGAAAAAGAAATGTTGCACTCCCGTTTTCACCCAGATGCTCAGAAGAAGCCCAAGGTTCATTGAAAAGCTTAATGGGTGTAAACCTGCTGTGATTCCTTCAAAGATTACAACAAACAGAAATAGAGCCAAGGGAAAGAAGATCAAATTACAAACTGATCTTTTGAGTGACATTCTTCTCCCTTCCACTTGTTAGAGCAATGAATTCCCTGGGCTCTCTACTATTGAAAAATACAGTAGTGTTGGTGCTACTTTTCCAGAAATACCTATTGCTGAAATTCAGAGGGTGGCAACAGAAATTTGCTGCATCTCTCCTTTGGAGGTGACAGCAGACTTGCTCCTAACATCAAGGCCTGAAGACGAAGCAGGCCCAAGTAGGAGTGCTGAAATCTAGTACTGTTTTCATGGATACAAGCACCAGCAACAACAACAATAGAAGTCTCAACAGATCCTAGAACATTTTAAACTGGAACGTTAGAGGGGTAAACTCTGAAGACAAATGTAATGCCATCAAGGAAAAAATTGGTGAAAGTGATTGTGCCATCTTCTGCATCCAGGAAACCAAAAGGGAGCATTTCGATCATTCTTTTATCAAAAAGATGGCTCCAAAACGTTTCAATCAGTTTGCTTTCTCCCCATCTGAGGGTGCCTCTAGACGAATTCTAATTGGTTGGAATGGCTCCATCTTTTCTGGTCAAGTTGTTCAAATAAACAAATTCAACGTAACAGTGTGCTTTACGTCGTCTCATAATGGGAAAACCTAGACTCTCTCTTCTATCTATGGTCCCTGCCATGGACCTGATAGAGATGCTTTTGTTCAATGGCTTAATGATCTATAGCTCAATGCAGAGGAAAATTGAATGTTGGCTGGTGATTTCAACTTCTATAGAGCTTTATCTGATAGAAATAGAGATGGGGGTAATATGAATGACATAATGATTTTCAATGAAATTATCAGCAATCTTGGCTTAATGGAGATCCCTCTCAAAGGAAGGAATTTTACTTGGAGTAACATGCAAAGTGTTCCCCTTCTTGAACAAATTGATTGGGTTTTTACCACTCCCAACTGGACTTGTGATTTCCCAAACACCCTCCTCCTTCCTATGGCCAGACCCACTTCTGACCATATCCCTTGCAAGATTTAGATTGGCACCTCTATTCCCAAAGCACAGATTTTCAGGTTTGAAAATTTTTGGGTTGAACATCAAAGCTTCTATGATTTAGTCAAATCTGTTTGGAGCACCAACATTTCGACTACTAATAGTGCTACCAGAATCACTGCCAAATTTAAACTCCTACGAGCTGCCTTAAAAAAGTGGAGTAAAAGTCTTTCCAATCTCAAACTTTTGTTAAAAAATTGTAACTCCACTTTGGAAGTCTTGGATTCACTGGAAGAACAAAGGCCACTGTTTGCTCAAGAATACAACTATAGGAAACTACTGAAGAATCATATACTCATGCTTCTCAAACATCAAAAGGAATACTAGAAAAAAGATATACTATCAGATGGACTAAATTTGGTGATGAAAGTATATTTTTTCATGTTGTTGCTACAGAAAGATACAGGCTCAACACCATCACCTCTCTTGAAACTGATGATGGCAGATCAATCTATGAACACAGTGAAAAAGCTTCTTTGCTTCTTGAAGAGTACAATCACAGGATGGGATGCACCACCAACCCTACCATGCTCTTTGACCTAACCCAGCTTGTCCAGACTAGTGATAGCCTTGATGAAATGTCTAGGCCTTTCAACATCGAGGATATTGATTCTATCATTAAGCAAATGCCTGCAGATAAGGCTCCAGGACTTGATGGTTTTAATGGGTTTTTCCTAAAAAGTTGCTGGGAGATAGTCAAAGAGGACTTCTATAACCTGTGCTTTGATTTCTTTAATGGTTCCTTAGATCTACAATCTATAAATAATTCCCATATTACCTTGATCCCCAAGACAAACAACCCTGCTACTGTCAATGATTTTAGGCCTATCTCCCTTCTCAACTGTGCTATTCAAGTCATTACAAAGTTATTGGCTAACAGGCTGCAAGGTAAAATTATACCCCTCATTCATTCCAACCAATATGGTTTTATCAAAAGCAGAACCATACAAGATTGTCTAGCTTGGGCCTATGAGTACATTCATCAATGCCAACAATCCAAGAAGGAAATAGTCATTATTAAATTGGACTTCACAAAGGCTTTTGACACCATTGAGCATAATGTAATCATTCAAATGATGAGGCAACTAGGATTTGATGGAACTTGGTGTGACTGGATTTAGAGAATTCTTATCTCAGGAACCTCTTCTATTCTGTTCAATGGAGTTCCTGGCAAACACTTTCATTGCAAGCGGGGGGTTAGGCAGGGTGACCCATTCCCCCCCCCCCTCCTCTTTGTGTTGGCTGCTGATCTTCTTCAATGTATCATCAACAGAGGTCACAGAGAAGGTCTCTTTGAACTCCCAATTCAATCCTACGAAAATGCTCAATATCCTATTATCCAATACGACGATGACACTATCCTCATCATGAAAGCCTCCCAGAGAGAACTTTTCACTCTAAAGGGTCTATTGGAATCTTTTGCTCAATCAACTGGTCTTAGAGTTAACTATATGAAGTCATGTCTGGTCCCTCTAAACCTCTCAACCGACAAAGCACATCAACTGGCTGGAGTATTTGGCTGCAAGTTGGAAACTCTCCCCTTCACCTACCTTGGGCAGCCATTGGGGCACCACTAAACCAAGAATGGAGCATTTTGAATTCATCATGAACAAGGTGGAGAGAAGACTCACTGCCAGTTCAAATTTCCTATCCCACGCTGGAAGATTGGAACTAGTTAATTCCGTCATTTCTTCTCTTCCCACGTATGCTATGTGTACCCTGCAACTTCTTGTTTCGGTCATTGATTACATTGAGAGAGCAAGAAAGCACTGCCTTTGGAGAGGGTCTGATAGCAATGCTAAAATGAAGCCGCTGGTGGCTTGGCCAAAGTGTTGTAAACCAAAAAAAAAAGGTGGCCTGGGTATTATCAACATAAGAAGTCAAAACTCTGCCCTTCTACTTAAACATCTAGACAAGTTCTATAATAAGAAGGAAATTCCCTGGGTGAAACTTATTTGGCATGCTCACTACTCTAATGGAGACATCCCACATGCATCCACTGATAGAGGTTCCTTTTGGTGGAGGGATATTCTGAAGCTTTGTGACTTTTTTAGAGGGATTGCTAATTGCAAAATTGGAGATGGATCAACCGTTCTATTTTGGTTAGATCTATGGAATGATAATGTCATGCAGATCAAGTTTCCAAGGCTATATTCTTTTGCAAAGAACAAGAATGTCTCCGTCTCATAATTTTTATTAAACAATAGCCTCCAGTCACAATTTCATCTCCCCTTGTCTGAACAAGCTTATCATGAATACCAAGGTCTTCAGGAATACATACAAACAATTCAGGTGGATCAACATACTAAAGATTCTTAGAGTTACTTATGAGGGAGTAACAGCTATACATCATCTAGATTCTACCACCTACCCTACAAAAATTTATATCCTCCTACTCCCTTTCTCTGGATTTAGAATTCAAAGTGCTGCAACAAACTCAAAGTGTTCTCCTGGCTTCTGCTTATGGACAGGCTAAATACTAGAAACATCCTCAAGAGAAAAAAGCACAAATTGGAGGGCAATAATTACAACTGTGTTCTCTGCAGCAATAGTGTTGAGGAAACTGCTCACCACCTATTTTTTAGTTGCCCCTCTAGGAATGTTGGCAGGACTTGGGAATCCATTGAAACCTTCAGAATGAATTCTTTCAAATGATGATACAATCAAAACAACAGCACCGAAATCCCTTCTTCATGGAGACCTTCATCATTGCTGCCGGGCATATTTGGAAGCAAAGAAACAACTTCATTTTTGACGGAGGACGCCCTTCTTTCTCTTCTTAGAAAAATCACTTCTGTGAAGAGGCCAAACTCCAAGCTTTTAGAATGAGAGATGATAAATGTACAGTTTTTCTCCTCTGTTTAGATCTTCCTTAGGCCTCCCTGTTTTATTGGCCAGAGGTTCTTTTCCTGCAGAGGCTACCTCAGCCCTCCGGCTGGTTGCTTTATTGTGTTTTCTCTCTCTTTTGTACAAGTTTTTGTTTTTATTTAATATACAAAATCCTACAGTGGAGGCTTCCCCTGCTGTATTTCTTGTTAAAAAAACTGACCTTCCAAGCTCCGTAGAGTCAGGGGAGATTTAGAAGCAGCTTAGTCGGCACAGAAAGACTGAACAAAGAATATGACAATGCTTGGAAGCAGATCACTAGGGGAGATCTTGAATGTCTCCGGTAAACAACAGGTCACTGTTGGGAACAGGTGAGTTGGAATCATGTGTGTTATCACTTATCAGAGTAGATCTCTCTGCGTTGCAGCTGGAGCATCCTTCTGGCTCTGAGTCATTCGGTGACTGCGACGACCGAATATGAATGGATCCTCGTTTATCCGGCTCAGATTTTTTTCGTTCAATTCTGCTCCATTTCAGTAGAGTGCTATGTACTTAAGTTCAGAAACACCTTTTTTATATAAAAAAAAGAAGTGTTACTCACTGATCACTGAACTGAACGTTAGTTGTAACCAAATACTAATAGTCAGTAACCTGTCAGTGCATCCCAATAATATATCTCCCATAACAGACGGACGATTATGCTTGGTTTAAGACCTACGACGTTGCATATTGTTTATGAATGAAAATAACATATGTAATGTGGACCTTTGTAGCATACAATACAACCATATTTTTTCCTATTCTTTTTACTCTGTCTTGGAACAGTAAGAACATGGTACAGACTGCTAATTTTGCAAATTGCAATAAATAAAATGTTACTAGATGCGTTGAGCAACGAAATACGGAAGCATAGTACTGTACTTGCCGTCTGTCCACGTCTCCCGGTAGAAAGTAGGCTTATTTGGGGAGGCGGTCGCTCGTCAGCTTTCGCTAGTATTTATTAGACAAACTCAGTACCTGCCCATGAAATCAGAGAAATCAGAGAAGCTGACCAGATCTCCCTCCGTTCTCGATTTGTAGACGTCCCTACCCGGTTTTGCTCAGGGGAGGCTGCAGCCTGCAGCTATGTAACTGCTCTGACTTTATATATTGGGAACATCTTCTCCTACCAAAATTTCTCCAGCAGATAGCACCTACTGATGGAGCTTGAATTTCGTCATTATTTAAGACTAGAAAAGGTTTCTGATCAGGTACGCCCTCGTACAGCCGATCGTACACGATCGAGGTCCTTTGGAGGTACTTAGGGCCAAGACAGTGCAAGTTGTTTGAACTTTGAAACAAGAGAATCCGATCAAAGTTGTCAGTCCAGCATGGATCCAAACAAAACTGGACAATGGAGTGCACGCATGACCATCGCCAGGGCCCAGGGGTCTGTGTCAATTTCACTCATCACATTGTTGTATCTGTATGTATGGAGCCCCTCTATGAATAACTCTCCAAAAAGAAACTGATTGTGTGCTATAACTTTCAAGAAAGGGACACTAGTCGCGTGGGCCTGTCAGCCTGACGAATCGATCCGCTGCTCGTAATCCTCGTCAGCTCCAACCAATGACGACGAGGATAAGCCAGTAGAGTAATCAATCGATCAAGAAACTGATACATAAAGGCTGAGCCTATCCAGCCTTACTAGGTAGCCGTGCGTGACGCGAGCCATTGCCGGTTGTCTTCTCCCTTTTACGCTTGTTTAATCGCACAAGTGGCACATTGTTTTGCGGTTTCGGCGCGACTTATCTTATCATCTATGCCAAATTAAAGTAAGCGGGGCGTCCGTGTCGTCCCGGCTGCTGGCAGCATGCGTCCTTCTGCGCTTTCACGGTAAGTACGGTCATGGTACGGCTCTAAACTATCGGTGGAGCTCGGCGTTGTCGCGCCACCATTGCGTCGCCGCCACCCACCTCGATGCCGATCAGATTCAGACCTCACCATCAGGAGGGGGACCAGAGGACCACTTCTCGCCGCCGCCGCTGGCCGGTCAGCTGATGATGGCCTGATGCAAACGCATGCCTGGCTCAATCTGGGAACTGAACTCGATGGGATTCAGATCAGATATCCAGTGCGTGCTGCGTAGGACATTCACAGGCTCAAGAGGGTGTTTAGATGCCCAAAACTTTACAACTTTGCTACTCTAACACTTTTGTTTATATTTGATAAATATCGTCTAATCATGGCCTAACTAGTCTTAAAAGATTCGTCTCGTAATTTACAACTAAACTGTGTAATTAATTATTTTTTATATCTAGATTTAATGTTTCATGCATATGGCCAAAAATTAATGTGATGACGAGAGAGTAAAAAAATTTAAAATTTTAAATGTATCTAAACAAGGCCGATGTTTTTCTATTTCTGAGGTGGTTGCCTACTTACTTGCTCTGAGGTCAGTGGCGAACTGCCGTTTTGTCTGGCTGCTCAAGCTACGTACATATGTATCTCCATATCATACAGGAATAAAATCGTAATCCCAGATGTGTCGAGTTGTTTAGAGTTTCGGCTGGAAGGGAGGAGAGAGCTGACCTTTTGATCCATGGATCAGGGGCTTCCATTCCCGCACGTGACAGATCGAGTCATCGAGATGCCTGCCGCCCTACCAACTGACGGTTAGGGAAGCAGCAGTTGTGCGTGTGCTGCAGGGTGCGTGTGCACAGCTTCATTCTGCTGTTGGAACGAACACAACGAACTACGCATGCATGCCAAGTTCGTTGCGATTCTTGTCAACGATTCCGACGGGACGGCGACTGGCCGGCCAGGCCTGCTAGGGATCAGCGGCGGCTTCACCACGGAGCTGGATCAAACCGAAACCGTGTTACTGTCCGAGTGCCGTACGGTTCGTATAAATCGTATGGTTTTTTTTTTTTTGACCAAGATTTGACAAACCCACTTTCTTTATGGTGTTGAGGCCGGGCACGGCAGGTTCGTCTTCAATCGTTGCTTCGGCTGGAGAAGCCAAAAGCGAACCATTCACGGAACTCCGAGGTCTCCGTACGGTGCCGTACTGCTTCCTGCTGGTCTACTCTACTCCAGCTCCAGCTGCCACTCGTTCACTCCTAACTGGCATGACACGTTTGTGGAGGAGTAAAGCAGAGGGCCAGTAGTACAGTACACCATAAAAGTCAGTCTCTCTCATCCATCTGTATCTGTACCCATTTAGAAAGTGGGTTTTCTTGGACCAAATTGAAAGGCCGGATTTAAAGCCAGTTTCGCCGCTTCAAGTTTTTTGGTTACTGACTAAGGCCTTGTTTAGACTGTGGGAAAAAATAAACTCGATAAATAGTATTACTTTCGTCTTATTTGATAAATATTGTCCGATCGTGGACCAACTAGGCTCAAAAGATTTATCTCGTGATTTTAAACTAAACTGTGTAATTAGTTATTTTTTTACTTATATTTAATGCTCTATGCAAGCAGCTAAATATTAATGTGATGGAGAAAAAGTAAAAAAATTGTAACTTTTGAATAAATCTAAGGCCTAACATGCGGAGCATTTTTCACGTGGATCATGGGTTCGTCAGATTTTAAATCATCACGTCGACATGGAGTTGACTAGCCATAAGATAATTTGTGAAAAGTCCCCGCATAATATCGGATAATATATTATTTATAAGATATGTAACACATATACGAAATACTCGTCGTGGAAGTAGCAGGGTATAAAATACTCACCGTATTCTAAATTAAAAGATATTTTATTTTTTAAAATATGTAATTTAGATATACATTATATCTACGTACCTAGGAAGAATACAATTCTCGTCTTTTAGGGATTAAATAGCTTGAACTTTGACCACAATTATTATTGAAAAAAGTACTTTTTCATCCTAAATTATAAGTTATTTCAAGAATCTTAGAGGGTCAAAGTATCTCAAGTTTGACCAGATTTATATGATAAGATAATAATATTTATAATGTCAACTAAGTATCATAAAATTCCTTATTACTTATGTTTTTATAGTATACTAATTTGATGTTATGAATCTTTGCAATTCTCTCTATAATCTTGGTCAAACTTGAAATACTTTGACTTTTTAAGATTCTTGAAATGACTTACAATTTAAAATAGAGGGAGTACTAATCTTTTTATGATACAAAATAAGTACTTTAAATTAATAAGAGAGTAAAAAAATCTTTAGAAATATAAATGCTTGTATTATTTACTAGAAATTTGGTTAAACTTGAGGCGGTTTGACTAGCACGAGTCTCATAATCGTATTATTTTTTGGCACAGAGGAAGTACATAGCAAAAGTAATGCAACTTAAAAATGTCGATACATTGTTGTGATAGACTTCAATTGGGGTTGAGGAGGTGGTGTAGGCATAGGCAGAGGAGACGGCCTGAGAGAGATAGAATCAAATTGGTATTCGAAGGGCCTTCACCTCTAAACAACCTATAGGTTACGATTCCTAAGGGCCTTCACCTCTAAACAACCTATAGGTAGGGTCTTTATATACATTTCGATTCTTCTTTTCTACACAAAATCTATTTTATTTATTTTTTATTTGAAGAAATATTTAGAAAAGCAATAATACTACCAAAAATCATAAATAAATTCATCCATTTTCCACATCCTCATAACTTTTTCATAACCGACTAATACTTTCCAGCCAACACTAAGCACAAGAATATATTTCTAGCACAAACAACATGTATGACAGCATCAAGGTTTAAGTCCCACGATTTTACGTGATTTGTCAGGTGGAGGCAACCCCCATGTTGCGCACCGAGAAACTTCCTCGTTTTAGCATGGCGCTCCTCTACCCTCGAAAAGAAGATAGTGCTACTAGCTGACTAAAGGCTAGAGGGTATCACTACTGCAGACCGGGACTTTGCCGTGTGCAATTGCACACGGCAAAGGCAGGATTGCACACGGCAAAATATTTTGCCGTGTGCAACACACGGTAAAGTGCACACGGTAAAATTCTGCACGGCAAAGCTTCTTTGCCGTGTGTTGCACACGGCAAAATATATAGAAACTTTGCCGTGTGCGTGGCTTGGCACACGGCAAAGTTTTTTCTCCCGTTACACCGTCGACCGTTAACTAATATTTTGCCATGTGTCAACACTGCACACGGCAAAGTTTTTTAATATTTTACCGTGTGGCAACCAAGGCACACGGCAAAGTTTTCTAATATTTTATCGTGTGCCAACCAAGACACACGGCAAAGTTTTCTAATATTTTGCCGTGTGCTGTCCCCAAAGACACACGGCAAAATTGTTTTTTATTTTCTTATATATATTTATATATATAAGTACATCAATAATGATATATATATAAGCAACATGTATTATATATCAAAAGCACACACATATATCAGAAATCCATCGATAATCCACCAAAGTTCAACATCACAAGTTCATTATTAAGTCCATCAAAGTTCAACATCACAAGTTTATTATTACATGTTGAACATCAAACAGTTCTACATCCCTACTACGGCGGCGACGGAGACTGCAACTGTGGCCTCGGTGGTGGACCGGATTGCGGTGAAGGGTTGACGGCATCAGCCGCCGGTGACACCGTTGCGGGAAAGTTTGAACCCGTCGAAGGAGGCTGCACAAAAGAGAAGAGATTGCATGTGTTAGACTCAAAATTGAAAATTTCGACAGCACCTCCCCTGCACTGGGAGGTTTCCAACCTACAAGAAACAACGACAAGAAGGCCGACAATCCCAACAGCACGAAGGCCGACAATCACAACAGCACATAGGCCGAAAATCACAACGGTACGAAGGCCAACAATCCCAACAACACGAAGGCATTAAACTTCCATACTTACAGGAGTGAAAACCGGAGCGGTAGGTGTGCCACCCGATGCCATGTTTTGGATCATCTGATACATTTCTGCTATCTGCTTCTGTGTCTCCTCCAGCCGAGCCTGCAGTGTTTCAATCACATGTTTCAGTATTGCAAATAGGATGAATGTGTGTAATGTTCAAGGTACGAGTGAAACCAGAATTACCTCAAGTTCTTCCACCCGTGACATCGTTGGAGTAGGCCGTGCATGTATGGCAAGGCTCGTGGCCGTGCTCCGTGACCTCACGTCGGAGAGAGAGGGTGCAGACCTCGAGGAGTCGGTGGAGTTTGCAATCCACAACCTCCCGTGCTTTCTGCCTTCCCCCAAACTCACGATCACCTCTGTCTCAAGGGGCTCAGTGCTCAGATTGTGATCTGGGCCACGGAGCGTTCTAACCGCCTCCGTGTAGTCTCTGACCTTGGCGTGGACGCTCGGGTCAGAGTAAGCCTCGGCAGGTGCATCTGGGTTGAAGATGACACCGGATTTCACCCGGCCCATGTGGGACACAGCCCATGCCCCAAACTCCGACATCGGCACGCCAGGGTGTTCTGCCTCCTGCGAGAAAGACGACTAGATGATTAGAAATCAGGCAAAATTGAGCATTAGAATAGATAAATGACATCTCGTACAAGAGCCTGCTTGAATGTGGCGAGGTTGCGGCTGCCTTGGTGATGAGTTGGACCTGTCCTCATTTGCCGCTTCTGCTTGCCTTTCAAGCGCTTTTCCTTAAACACCGGGGATAGGAACCTGTCCACGAGCTTCGACCATGCCGCTCTATGCGACCGGCACCACTCAGGCGGCACCTACATATCATCAAGTGTTTGACATATAAGATGATCAATTCTAGACCTACTAAATCTCAAAACGAATCAATACTATTCACCTACCTGAAGGTACTGTGCCTTGGTCAGCTCTAAATCTCTTGCATTGTCCTTGATGAGGGGCTCTTTCAATATGGACCTGTAGTACAAGACATGGGACTGAAGTTTAGCCTCATAAATCATGTCGCTGATTTGCTTGTTGCAGGCTTTGTGTGTCGTCAGCTCCGCCTCGATCTCTTTGCCTTCTTCGATCTTGAAGTACTTCTGCATACAAACACAATGTATCCATTTATTATTTCAATAAAAGACTTAACCAACGGAGGATATGTATTTGACCTTCATTGTGAGACACTTACCTGAAACTCCGCCCAAACCCGCTCCTGCTTGTTGGCCTCCTCGTCATCATCACCGAGCTTGTACATCTTCCACGACCAGGCCGCATCCCACGTGCCATCTTTTAATTTCACAAGGCCGGGGAAGTGTTTCTTCAACAGACATCCCATGATGTTAGCGGGCATACGTGGGGGGTCAAGAGCACCTGACACTATTACCCAGCCCCTGCATAAGTGATTAACACAAAATATCAGTTTCTGTTTTGATTTTCAACATATCATATGATGTAGTAGTGATAACATGTATAGTTACTTACTTTCCTTCCATAGGACGAACCACTGGGCGTAGGTCAGGATGCGGAGGATTATGAAGGGATGTGGAACCTCGCAGGTAGGGTGTCGACCGATCAGAACTGTCCCCCGGCTGCTGAGTCGCCTCGTCCCCAACCGGAGTATTTGCCCCCTCGTCCCCCAACGGAGTGTTTGGCCCCTCATCCCCCAACGGAGTGGCTACCACGTGGTCCTCCAGGGTAGGGGACGGGTCCTCCGACTGGTCGAGAGCAGGGAGGGGAGGTAGGTCCCTCGTAACGCGACTGGGAGGGCGACCACGCCCCCTCCCCGTCCCTCTCCCTGTCCTGGGACGACCCGGGCCTGCTCTCACCGGTGCCCCTGAAGACGTCCCCGTGCCTCCACCCGTGCGTAGACTCTGGTACACCGAGAGAACCCCCTGCCTCGGTGTACGGTTGCTCGCCATCTTTGGTCTGTCACCTGTAATTTACAAAGAATTAACAAAAATTGTTAGTACATACATTAAAAATAGTTCAGAATAAATAAACATAACAAAATTTAATAAAAACATAGTATTACATGGTTAGGAATAATCTTCAACATTGGGGTCATAGGTCTCGTCATCACTGTCAAAATTGTCTAAATAGGAGATACTATTCGAAGGTTCTGTGTCTTCCTCATTGTCTCTGCCTAAAGAGAATCGCTCGAGCATTTGAATGTCCTTCGGATTCAGTACTACATCTCCAGGGTCATTGTCATCAACCGTTTCATTGTCTACTTCCATGGGGATCACACTGGGTAAGACTATCTCAAAGCTCCCTTGTAGCCCACTTGCTTGATAGAACTCTCCATCATATGTGTTTGTGTCGAAGGTGTAATCGTCATCGTTTGGAATAGGTAGTTTACTGTGCGGAGACACATGGTGCACAATAGACCAACCCTTAAGATGGTCTTTGTCTTGGCACGCGTATGGCGTATGATACACCTGCACGGCCTGTTGAGCCACAATATAGACATCTTTTCCTTCATAGACGGAATCATGTCTAATCTCAACTATGCCAAGTTTAGGGGTCCGTCTTGTTTGTCTAGGATCAAACCAGTGGCACTTGAATATGACAGGGGTAATA
>CM041638.1:34877920-34889528 GCA_023333625.1 Bothriochloa decipiens
GTCCCGTGTTGATGGTGAACTGGTGATATCGAAAAACTAGAAATCCATATGCATGAAGTGATATACAGTGGGCCAGAGTCCCCACGTATGTCATGGAGTGATATATAGTGGGCCAGAGTCCCCACATATGTCACAGTGTGGTATGCTATGGGTTTAAGTTCCCACGTATATCGGTACACTGGGTCCTAGTGCCCACGTGTATCATGTGGTGATATATGATTACGGTTGTTATCCCGGTATATCTGTGATCTGGTATGCATCGGAGTTAAAGTCTCTGGTATCCCAGTGATCTAGGTCCCAGCTGGGTATGAAAATAGATTTGAATCGCCGTTGCTTCTCGAAGAAGAAGACTCGATCGTTGTTCATCATCGTAGTAACAACATGAATAATGTTTAAGGTTAAAAAATGAAGTTGGTTGGTAATATCAAGGTAGAGCAAGACAACTTTACTTTTTGTTAAAGCTTTTCTACAAAAATCCTTAACTCTGCAAGCCTTACCTTGTCCCTCTAGCCTGTATTTCCTAAGTCTTCACCCCTCTTTTTCGTCGGGTCAGTCTTGTTGAGTATTTTTGTACTCAGGGTTTATTGAACCCTTGTTGCAGGTGAGCCTCATGGGCAGGAGTGCTTTGCATCTTGCTGCATGACAGTCATTGTGGAAAGTGACGACGAGTAGGATGTCTGGCTCTTAGGCAGAGCATGTCTCCAAGGTTTTGTAATAAGTTATGTTGCTACTCCACTGCTCTTATGGTTGTAATAATTAAAAACATATGGTTTGTAAGTTTAAACTAAATGGTTTGTAAACTTATGTTATTGTAATCCTTCCACTATTTTACTCTGATAATATCTTATCTGTATAAAACTGTTGTAATACTGCAATGTACTTTGTAATGATTGATCCTGCTCGGAGAATCGTGGATGATTCGGGATTTACCCGACAGATCTTATAAGTCATATGGAACACATTCATGGTTATTTGGAGTCTGTTTAGACAATAATAATGCATGTGGGCCATATGATTTAGGAGGATCTGCCACAGCTGGTATCAGAGCCGGATCATTATTAATCTGATTAAAAAGAGTCAAATAATTTTAATCTGATTATTTTAGGTCCAAATTGCTTATTTCTTACCTATGATTCATTCTATCGACCTTTATTCTTATTCCAAAGTGTGGTGGTGGAATAGTATATTATATTGCCCTATGTTATAAAAGTTACGATTATGTATGTGTTACTTTAAAAATCTTTTCTGCTTAGAACGTAAGTTCGATTCATGCATCATGTTTAATTAACCTGTTTTAATTACCTTCCTCTTTAAAGTGGTTTGGATTAAGTAGTATTAATCCTATTCATGCTAACCTTCAGATTTCTCTCTATCCGTCTTTATCCTTTATGACCTATCTTTCTTCAGGATGGCCCTTATAAGCAAACTCCCTGTAAGAGCCCTGCACCGAAGGGAGTACCTCGACATCAGCTAGCCCCCAGATACGAGATTGGTGAAAGCAGTAATAATCCCAATTCAGATCCACAGGCGGAAATAGCAAGACTCAGAGCCGAGTTGGAGAGGGCCGAACCCGATAGGGTTGAAAAGGCCGCTGAGATTACTCAGTTAAGGCGATCTCGAAGGTATATGAAGCACCAAAGAAATGATGCTTGGGCACAAGAAGATGCAGCAAGTGAGTGTATTCAAGAACTTGAGGATTATGTGGAAGAGTTGGACAAGTATGCTGAGGAAGCTGACGATGAATGTGTAAGGTTAAATAACTTGTTGGATCCCGAATACCAACGACAAGCAGCACAAAATGATCTTGGTCTTGTAATGGGTCTGGACGAAGAAGAGGAAGGTCCTGAGGAAGTAGTGCCCGTCAATGAGGATGTCATTGATGAGGAAGAAGAAATCTTATAGATGCAGAAAATAAAAATGAATAGGACATTATAGAAGAAGAAGATCCAGAGATAGTGGAGGAAGAGCCAGAAGAGGAGGAGGATCCAGAAGAAGAGGATGTAATCCCCGTGGATACTAGTGAGGAGGAGGAGTAAGGAGTTTGGATAGTGAGATATGTAATATATACCTTTTCCCTATTTTTTGAAACCTAGTAGGTGTGGGAAGTCTTGCCGAAGTGCAGATGGTTGTAACAAAAATGATGTATTATAAGTGTGTTGCACATCTGTAATATCTGCTGATCTAGTTCAATAAAGTTTTACGAATAAAATATAGTTTGTTTATCAACAGATGCCTGCTCATACTCGATCCCTTGATGCTGCTGGTACTTCTCATGATGGAGGTGATATCCCAAATCCTCCACCAGTTCCACGAACCATGGCCGATGCAGTTGCGGCCTTGGTTAATGCGACCACTATGATGGCTCGGAACCAAAATCAGAATGCACAACAAGGGAATCGTATCGAAATAATAGAAATGAGACCACGTATGTGGACTTCACAGATACACGTCCTCCGGTCTTCACTAGAGTTGATGAACCAATGGAGGCAGATGATTGGCTCCGCACTATGGAGCAGAAGTTTGGGCTAATTGAGTGCACCGAATATCAAAAGCCCATGTTTGCAGCCCAGCAGTTGAGAGGCACTGCAGGAGCATGGTGGGTCAATTTTATTGCTGCTTAGCCAGAAGGTCATCGTATTACTTGGGCTGAATTTTGCGAAGCTTTTCATGCTCAAGACATTCCTGAGGGAATCATGACCATAAAACTTAAAGAATTTCTTTCCCTGAGGCAAGGTGATATGTCAGTCATGCAGTATTTTGGCAAATTTAATCACTTGTCCCAATATGCTCCTGATCATGTTAGTACTGACCGTAAGAAAAAGGAGTGTTTCCTTAGAGGTTTGAATGGTAAGATTCAGAGGATGATGACTGGGAACCCAAATGCTACTTTCCATGAGATGGTAAATATTGCCATATCTTATGAAGAAAAGAACCGTCAATACATGAAAGCTAAGAAGAAGAAAACGGTAACATCGGGATTTTCTGGTGGCCATCAAAAGCGTCAGAAAATAATCTATCATCCCCAAAACCATTTTCGTCCTTCTTATCGTCCACCATAATACCAAGCCCAGCAATAGACATTTGTTTGTCCTGCTGCTACTCTTCCTTATCCATGACAGCCGAATGCCTCTGGTATTCGTAACCCCAATTTCCAGCCACCAATGTTCCCATGTTACAATTGTGGTAAGCCTGGCCATTACTCAAGGAACTGCCCACATCCGAGGTAGTATAATTCTTATGTCCCCAGAGCTATTGCACCATAGCAACATCAGATTTCGAACAAGGTTGGTAACCAGAATGTGCAGAAGGGAAAAAGTGAGAAGAAGGTTGGTAAGGTTTTCTACACTCAAGTTGGGGAAATTCCAGAAGGAGAACCCATCATGATGGGTATGTTCCCTGTTGCTGATCATCCTGTAATTCTGCTTTTTGATTCTGGTGCATCCCATACATTCATCAATGGTACCTTTATTAAGACACATGAAATACCAATAATGGGGACAAAAGAACAATTCTTTATACAATCGCCGAGGGGGCGTATGTGTACTAAAGAAATGGTACATGATGTGCCTATAAGTTTGGGTGGGTATATTTTTCCCATTGATATGATAATATTAAAGGATCAAGATATAGATGTGATCCTAGGTATGAATTGGATGAAACGGCATGGTGCTATACTAGACATCCTGAATAGGACTGTGGTATGAATTGGATGAAATGGCATGGTGTTGTACTAGACATCCTGAATAGGACTGTGAGAGTGAACATACCTAATTGTAAATCTCAATTTCTTATCCAACCTCCAACACTTAAGAGGACTACTAAAAAAGTATGTGCAACTTCTATGAAAGAGATCGAGGATATACCAGTGGTTTGTGAGTTTCCTGATGTGTTTCCTGATGAGTTACCGGGTTTACCTCCTGATAGAAAGGTGGAATTTAGAATTGATTTGAAGCCTGGTACCACTCCCATATCCAGAAGAGCTTATTGGATGGCACCACCTGAGTTAGCAGAACTCAAGACTCAATTGCAAGAGTTACAGGATAAAAGTTTTATTCGACCTAGTTCGTCACCTTGGGGATGTCCTACAATCTTTGTCAAAAAGAAAGATAAAAGTTTGAGGTTATGTGTGGATTATCGTCCCTTAAATGAGGTAACAATCAAGAATAAATATCCTCTACCCTGCATTAATCTGCTTTTTGACCAATTGGCGGAGGCAAAGGTGTTTTCCAAGATTGATCTTCGATCCGGGTATCATCAAATCAAGATTCGCCCGGAAGATATTCCAAAGACTGCCTTTACCACTCGGTATGGCTTATATGAGTATTTGGTTATGTCTTTTGGACTTACCAATGCACCAGCTTATTTCATGTACTTGATGAACTCAGTGTTCATGCCAGAGCTTGATAAGTTTGTGATTGTCTTCATAGATGATATTATGATATACTCCAAAAATGAAGAAGAACATGCTAAACACCTCAGAATTGTTCTGCAACGTCTAAGAGAGCATCAACTGTATGCAAAGTTTAGCAAGCGTGAGTTTTGGCTAAAAGAAGTCAAATTTCTTGGACATATTTTACCAGACAAGGGTGTTGCTGTAGACCCTAGCAAAATATAGGATATACTTGATTGGGAACCACCAAAAACAGTGCATCAAGTTCGTAGCTTTCTGGGAATGGCGGGTTATTACCGTCGTTTCATACCTGATTTCTCCAAGATATCAAAGCCCATAACTGAGCTGTTGAAGAATGATGTTAAGTTTGTTTGGTCACCTGCATGTGACGAGGCATTTCAGAAATTGAAGAAATTAATGACTACTGCTCTAGTCTTAGCGTAGCCAAATATTGAAAAGCCGTTTGATGTTTATTGTGATGCTTCTGGCATTGGTATTGGATGTGTATTGATGCAAGAAGGGAGAGTTATTGCTTATGCTTCTCGACAGTTGAAGAAACATGAAGAATATTATCCGACACATGATTTAGAGTTAGCAGCTGTTGTTCATGCATTAAAGATATGGCGACATTACCTATGGGGAAATAAATGTAATATTTATAGTGATCACAAAAGTTTGAAATACATTTTTACTCAAGATGAATTGAATATGAGGCAAAGGAGGTGGTTAGAACTACTCAATGATTATGACTTGGAAATATATTACCATCCTGGTAAAGCAAATGTGGTTGCTGATGCACTTAGCCGAAAAAGTCATTGCCATTGCTAGATAGTAAAACCCCTAGACATTTCTCTATGTCATGAGATAGAAAAGTTGGGTATAGTAATGGTGCAACATGGTAGTTTGTCCAACATTGCAGTTGAGTCAACCCTCAAAGATCAAATTATTGCTGCTCAAAGAAGTAATAAGGGAATTAAGCATATCAAAAAGAAAACTAGAAAAGAAAAGGTTTCTCGTTTCACAATTGATGAAGCAGATATCTTATGGTATAAGAATTGGTTGGTCATACCAAAAGTCCCTGAATTACATCAAAAGATCCTTGAAGAAGCATATCTTTCAAAGCTTTCTCTTCATCTAGGAAGTAATAAGATGTATCATGATTTGAAACAGAAATTTTGGTGGACCAAGATGAAGATTGAAATTGCTAGATATGTGGCTCAGTGTGATACTTGTCAGAGAGTCAAAGCTGTGCATTTGAAGTCAGCAGGAGAACTTCAGCTATTGCCTATTCTAGCTTGAAAGTGGAAAGATATCAGTATGGATTTTATAGTAGGTCTACCCAGGATGGCCAGAGGTTTTGACTCCATCTGGGTTATAGTGGATCGACTCACAAAGTCTGCACATTTCCTTCCAGTCCCGAATACATATACAGCCTCACAATATGCCAAATTGTACTTTGCACGTATCATTAGTCTTCATGGTGTACCAAAGACCATTGTGTCGGATAGAGGCACGCAATTCATCAACAAATTTTGGAAACAATTACATGATTCATTAGGAACAGATCTTTTGCACAGTACAGCTTACCATCCACAAACGGGAGATCAGACGAAAAGAGTCAATCAAATACTTAAAGATATGTTGAGAGCTTGTGTTCTGAATTTTCCAGAGAAGTGGGATGAGTGTTTACCTTTAGCAGAGTTCTCCTACAATAATAGCTATCAAGAAAGCATTAAAATGGCACCATTTGAAACATTATATGGTCACAGATGTAGAACTCCATTAAACTGGTCAAAACCTAGAGAAAGGAGATTCTTTGGAGTTGACCTTGTAAAAGAAACAAAAGATAAGGTTAAGCAGATACAACGGAATTTAAAGGTGGCACAGTCTCGATAGAAAAGTTATGCGGACAAAAGGCGTCAACCATTGTGGTTCAATAAGGGAGATTATGTATATTTAAAGGTGTCACCCATGAAGGGAGTTACTCGGTTTGGAATCAAAGGCAAATTAGCACCTCGTTATATTGGACCATTTCATATCTTAGCACAAATCGAGAAAGTATCATATCATCTGCAATTGCCTGAACAGTTGTCGACCGTACACAATGTGTTCCATGTGTCCCAATCAAGAAGTGTCTTCGACTGCCAGATAAAGTTGTTGATGTTGAAGGAATTGAGCTTGAATCTGAATTGACTTATTCCGAGTATCCAATTCAAGTTTTGGATCAGAAAGATCATGTCACTAGAAGCAGAACCATTAAGTGGTACAAGATACAATGGGATCAACATTCAAAAGAAGAAGCTACTTGGGAATCAGAAGATTACCTATTGTAGAACTTTCTGGAATTCTATGCTTCCCTTTAAAGTTATAATTCCCTCTATGAGTTGTAACTCTTTGTGTAAGTTGTAAAACCCCTTTCCCTTATGTATATAGTTGAAATGTGTTTTGTTGACATATTTCCTTTTCCATTACTTTACTCGAGGCTTTAAATCTCGGGACGAGATTTCTTTAAGGGGGAAGGGCTGTAACACCTCTGGTGTTATATTAACTAAAACATGCCATGTCATCATATGCATTGCAAAGCATTCATGTTTAAGTCAATCTTGATGTGCATCAACTAAAACAAGTTTACAATTCATAGGTTGATTGTGTTTCTGGAATGTTTTGTCACATGAAATAATAAAACCGTACTTTCGAATGTCATCTCAAATACTTAATTTATATTCTATGTACTTGAGGTGTAAACTGTGTTTACACTAGTGTCAAGCATAGTGTATAAATCTAAGTCCAACCCTTAAAAGTGATTTCCATATTTGAAGTTGAATTTGGATTTCAAAGCTTATTCCCAAGTTTTGTAATTTAAATTTAAATTCAAATTAGAAAGTTATAAAATGTTTTCAAAAGTCAACTTGGTCAACCAAGGGTACTATTGGGTCATTGACTTAAAAATGTCCTTAGACGAAGTTTTTAATCACTAATGACCAACCAATTAATTTAGAAATCAAATCGAGTTTGAATTCGGTTTCAAAAACCCTTTATTTCAAAACCTTGTTTTATCCCCTTTTATATAATTCAAAATCTATATAGAACTTAGAGATACTCTCAAAATATAGTTTGTAGATATTAACAAGAGCTACAAAGTTGGTATTCAAAGTTTTTCAAGTTTCCAAAAATCATTTTAAATGAATTTGAAAATACAGTTTTCCAGCATTTGTCCCTCTTTGAATTTAAAACCATAATTCAAAAATTATACATAATTTGGGAAAAATTTATATATTAAAAATGTTTGGTTTGAAAATTTAAACATTTCATAGTTTTGAAGAATTTCAAGTTTTATTGAAAAATCAAAAGTAATTTCAAATATCTATTTGTAGGGTTTTATTCCCCTTTTTAATTTGAATTCATATTTCAAAAATTAAGCATAATTTCAAAATGTTTGTTAAATGAAAGATGTAGCTCTTGAAAAGTTATGCAAATTCTATTTTTGCAGATTTTCAAGTTCCTATATACATTTTGGAGTAATTTGTTATTTTCAACAAATGGCATTTCTATAATTATCAAGAACAGTATCGAAACCAATGAGCAGCCGCCATCGCCGGCTTCTCAAGCCGCGCCGCCGTCCACCGCCGCACATACTGGCATGCCGTGGCTGCCAGCTCGCCTTGCGCTTGAAGCATCCTCACCGTGTGTCGAGCGTCGTGGCTGACTTCTTCTCCGCTTTGCCGCCGTCGACGTCGTTCTCGTTCGTGTGGCAGAACCTCCTAAATTATATGGCCCACACGCACCTATCATTGTATCAAAGACTTCTGATAGCCATGTATGTGTTCCAGATAACTTAGAAAGCCCTGTCGGGTGCCCTCAAAGGACCCCGATTAAACCACATTTATCAACTCATACCAGGATCAATAAAGGAGTAGCTGCAACATTACAACATTTATGATAAAACATATATCAGAGTGCGGAAGAGTAATAACATTAAGTTTACAAAATATATGAAAAAGTTAACTTTTACAAACTTGACTTCAATTGCGGAAGCGGTGGAAGCAGAGAAAAACTTCAGAAGACAACTTAGGTAGAGCGCCTAAGTCGGGAGGGGACAACCAGATCACGTCGAGCCCACCGACATGAACTTGATTTGAACACCAATTAGCACCTGCAACAGGGGTTCAACAAATCCTGAGTACAAAAGTACTCAAAAAGACTGACCCGACGAAAAAGAGAGGTGAAGACTTAGGAAATGCAGGCTAGAGGGCCAAGGTAAGGCTCGCAAGAGATAAGAATTTTTTGCAGAAAAGCTCGACAGAAAGTAAAGTTGTCTTGCTCTAGATCAATATTACCAACCAACTTCATTTTGATACCTTATCTTCATTCAAGTTGTTACTACGATAATGAACAACGATCGAGTCCTCTTCTCCGAGAAGCAACGGCGATTTGAATCTATTTTCATACCCAGCTGGGACCTAGATCACTGGGATACCGGAGACTTTAACTCCGATGCATACCAGATCACAGATATACCGGGATAATAACCACAGCCATATATCACCACATGATACACATGAGCACTTCGACCCAGTGTACCGATATACATGGGAACTTAAACCCACAGTATAACACACTATGACATATGTGGGGACTCTGGCCCACTATATATCACTCCATGACATACGTGGGGACTCTGGCCCACTGTATACCACTTCATGATGTGAATTTTTTCTCGATATCACCAGATCACCATCGACACGGGGCCTAGGGCATCAACAGATGGAAACACTATAGAGGGACACCTTTCCCAATGCAAGTTACCCGTCCGGACTAGATTTATTAACTATCATCATGATTCCGACAAGAAAAGCCATCCTCATCTTTTTCATTCTTTTTCCTTTTTGAAAACCTATAATTAAGCAGGGCTAAGCATTACTACACATTTTTCCATTTAACAGGTAACAAGGAATATGGAAGTAAGACAGGTAATGCAGTTGGTAGGTTTTCACTCAACTTCTATTACTTAATGCAACATCTCATAGTTGAAGCGATAAAACCTTTATAAAATAGAATAGGGTTTGAATGCATCCGGGGCTTGCCTGTGTTACAGCAAGTAGTTAGTTCTCGTCAGGATCACAGGTGTTACACTTGACACCAACTCCAGGATGGATGACACCACATCATGGATCCGCGACTTCACTTTGATGGTGGATGGAATTTTCCGGAGATCGTGCACCAAGATCCACTCACTCTCGAACAAATACACGTATTTAATGATGCATGTTTTAGCATGATGAACTCATGACATGATGCATCGCAATGCATTGGTGAAAGCATAACAAGATTAAACAACTAGCTAATTATAAACTATTTTAAAAGCATTACATAAGATAAATATGAAACTCCACATATACTAAAATCATATAGCCATATTAGGTGTTAATATGACATAACAGCATCATACAAAGGTAAAGGAACTATATTTTCCATTTATAAAATTTTATTATAATTATAAACTATTTAATAAATAACAAACAACATAAATCAAAATATAAAGAATATGGCATTCAATGACCACAATATTTTTACCAAAACACAAACATGGCATTAGAAACACGTCATAAAAACTTCAAGTGAAACGGAGCTACACAACATGAGATATGAATTTCCTTCTTTTATATTATAAAATAAAGGCATAAAACATAGCTAATTATTTTTCTACAAAACATGGTATGTTTCATATTTTTAATAAAAACTAGGCATCACAAGGAACACAACAAAATTTGGTTCACTAAAAATAAAGTTACCAAACTCCAGATATGAATTTATGAAGTTTAAGAAAAACTGCTACAAACAGGTCCTCGGGGTACTATTTACCTGAGTCTGTAGCTGTGCAGTTAGGACCCTGGCTTTTGTCGAATTCAAGAACAAGGTCCTTCACATGATTTATACAGAGGAACTCACAGGGACTCGCAGTTTTCGACGACGGGGTGCTCTTCGGCAGTAAGGAAGAGGCGGCGGAGCGGAAGTGAACCCGTGCGCACCCGCCGAGGGGCTCAGCGTGACCGGGACTTGCCCGTGGCGCTCGGGCCACGCGCTCAGCCCAGGACGCGGCGGGCGGCCATGGCAGTGGCGAACTCCGGCGGCGCTCCAGGCCAGGAACTGGTGCGCTGGGTGCAAGGGATGGCGGCGCAGCCAGCGGTGGTGCTCGGAGGGCGCGGGATTGCTGTGAACGGCAGAACACGGCAGTGGCTGTGGAGCTCGACGTGCCTGTCATGGCGGACGATCGTGGCAAAAAGAATGGCATTCGACTTGCCATATATATAGACGAGGGCGAAGCGTATGGATGTCCAGCAGACTTGCGAACTCGGCCACGGCGATGCCCGCGCGAGAAACGCCGCGACGTCGCGGCCAAACGACGCACGGTGAAGTCGCGGCCAGGTATAGCTTCATTTTCTGTCCTAGCGTGTTTGCGTTGTTGTCTTGCACATATCCATGCACTCGTCGTCGCCAGAAATCCCTCCGGTGAGCTTGATCGCCGCGCCCGAGCTCCGCCGTGTCGCCATGGCCGCCGGCAAGCTTGCTGCGCCTGCTCCACCGCTGCATTAGCTAGCTAATCTTGTTCGCGGTGTCGAGTTGAGGACGTAGGACCAAACCCCATCACCGGAGACCTCGACGCCGGCGAGATAGCCGCCGTTCAAGCGCCGTCGCCGTCGGGTCAAAGCGGGGAGAGAAAAGGATTTTCTTTTTTTCTAGAAAATGATTTAAATGTTGTTTTCTTTGAAAAATCATTGTAATTCATGTATAACTCCAAAAATTCCAAAAAATTTGTGTATGTTCTTTATGATGTCCTCTACCTAGGAAAAATATGAAATGTCAAATTTGAGTACTTTTTGTATAAGTTAAAATTAGCTCTTTAATTAAAAAATACACCTTCAATGATTTTTTAATAAATAAAATAATTAGACTTTATTTCTGAAATTTATTTTGCCATCTAATTAGACCAAGAGCTTTTTTAAAATAAAATTTTGAGCTCAATTAGATAACTTTAATTTTATGCCTTTATTTTATGCCTTTAAATAATTAATTAATCCCTTTTAATTAAGTTTAATCATTATAGGATTTGTTTGACTTTAGGATTGATTGATGACTTTGGGTCATTAACCCTAATGACCTTTGGCATTTCAATTAATTATTTGCGCTTAACTTAACCATGTCATTAGTGTTTAATCA
>CM041638.1:34889628-34908846 GCA_023333625.1 Bothriochloa decipiens
TGCTTTTGGCACATTGTAGCTATACACAACTAAAAAGCCTTATATATCTGTTAAAAAAACTTTATATAGTCAAAGTATATGGTGAGACACGGCGCACCCATGTACATAATGTAATGTTGTAGTATTGTTCATTTTATTAAAAAAAAACTAGTTTCATACATTGTTGGATATATGATAGGTACTATAGAATACGTGCAAGATATATAGAATAAGATATGTCAAGTTTGAAGAAAGGCAAAAGATATGTCAAGTCAAAGAAAAAGAAGATATATGACCGACCTTAAGAGCAAGTGCAGCAATACAGTCGATCAGCCGGCGAAATAAAGTCCAGCATGGATTGTAATTAATGCGGCAACAAGAAGGGGTAGCACATGCAGCCAATACGGAGTGCTTGCAGCAGTAGGACAGCCAATGGGAGTGCAGCTCGCCCGTCCCCGCCCGCTTCAGGTCGGCGTTTTGTGGAACGCCCGCGGTCCACTCTCTCTCCTTTCCTCTCTCTGCCAGCTAGGATTCAGTCGGCTTGCAGTCAATCATAGTACTTGCTCTAATTTGTTTAGTATTATGCATGAGAAATTTGGCAAATGTTCATAGGACCACGTTAGCATTGATTTGTTCCACTTATATGAAAAAAAGCCGAATTGAAGAAATCTTGAGAGACTTGAGCCATATGCCCGGCTCGTGGCGAGCCAAAAAAAAAAAAAAGGGTTTAGCCAACCGAATGAGGTTGAGCCGTCCGCACATCCGCATGGTACGGTGCACCGTGTATCACACCGTCCAAAACCACCAACCGGCAACGGGGCGGGACCGACGAGAGCCCGGAGGGTCGCCACGGTGGTGCCTCAAGCGAATCTCGCCATGTTCCACCCAAAACCCGCGCTGGAATCACGCCCAAAACGATCAAAATCCCCCACTCGCTCTCGCTCCGTCCGGCTCCCCCACACGGGCCGAAGGCGCGCGGAGTCAGTTGTAACAACCCTAAAAATTCGGTCACCGAAAATACAGGTTTTTAAAAATTTTTCTAAAGATTATCAGTGTATGGTGGATGTCATGTACGAAACCCGTCAATAGAAGCACAAGTAGCACCCAACATTAGCCCGAGCATTGCATTTAATTCACCAGAGCTTGATTCGTATTTTTCCTGATTTTATGTGATGACTGATAAGATCAAATAACCTTTTATCACATGTGTATATTTACGTATACTAACCATGGGGATGGATCCATCACCACCATAAGACCCTAAGGGACCCACCATGATGTGTGCACCATGGTCACTAACCCCTTTCTTTAGCATAACCATGATGCATTTGAGATAAGGGTTTAGGAATAAAAAGAAAAGGAATTAGAAAAAGGAGAAATTAGAAAAGGCCAAAAGCAGCCCAATGAAGCCGTCACCGGCCTGCTCACCGCGTGGCCCATCCTCGCCGTCAGCCGGCCGCCCACTCTCGCCGCCCGCCCGCGCGCTCGGCCCAACAGACCACCGCGGCCCACCATGGCGCTCCGCCCCGGCCTGCCAGCCGCCTGCGACGCCGCGCCCGCCGCGGCCTGCTGGCCCAGCAAGGCGGCCCGCTAGCGCCGCGCGCTCGCCCACGAGGCCGGCCTGCCGCCCGCTCACTCGCGCGCGCCGCGCCCGCCCATTCGCCGGCCGCCGGCCCAACAAGGCGGCCTAGCAAGGACGCTGCCGTCGCCCGCGCCGCGCCTTCCCTTTTCTCTCGCTGACACACGAGCCCCGCCTGTCAGCTTCTTCCCTTCCCATTTCTGTCGACCGCGCGTCGCGTCCGCCGCGCCATTTCTATCCTCGCGCGCCTCCGCCGTCTACCCGGGTACGGCCGCAATCCGCGCCATCTGTAAGCTGCCCGGCCACGGCGTGCTTTCTCTGAACCCTAACCCTAACCGTGGCCGCGCACAACTGCCCGATGGGCATCTCCCATCCACGCCGTCGGCAGCCGCTCGCCATGGCTATAAGAAGAGAGCTCGGTGCGCTAGGGTTTCCTAACTCCGCGCCGCCTCCGGTAAGCTCCACGCCTTCCCTGACCACGCCAGAGAGAGAGAGTGAGGAAGAGGGAGGAAGAACGGAAGCCAGCGCACGCCCCGGAGCACCGTCGCTGTCCGCCGCCACTGCCGCTGTCCGTGCGCTAGAGGAGGACCTCGGAGCGCCGCCCGACCGGCTCGACGCCCTGACTCTACTTCCCTTCACCGGACTCGCCACCTCATCACCTGCTTCGCCCGTCCACAACCGCACAAGTGAGCCGCTCAAGCTCGCATCCATGGCCGCCGGCCAGCTCACTGCCCGTATTCCGCCGTTGCACTTAGTCTCGGGCTTCATCGACCCTGCGAATAGCTTTGCCCTGATCTAGGACACCTTCCGGGCAACTTCTCAGGAGCCGACATGGACCACAGAGGGGCCACGCACCTTTGCAGCCCTGGTCTCCCCGGACTCCGGTCGCCGGAGCGCCGCCGCGGCCAACACATCGTGTGCGCCTCCGCCGAGCCTCCACTCACCACAGTAGGTAGGTCCAGGAGCTCCTAGTTGCTCCAATCGAGGAATGGAGGGGAAGATGGAGGCCAATTCCAGGTCTCACCGGCGAATTAGACCTCGCCATCGCCGCCGGCCGCCACCGTGCCTTGCTGCCCGCCACCAGCCTGGGAGCGGCTTTTTCCAAATTAAAGCACCTAGTCCGTTCGCAATAGCTCTGCGAACCCAGCGCACTAGTCCAAGCCGTCTCCCGCGCATTCCATCGCCTCGCCGCCGTGTTCACGCCGCTCGGCACCACTGCCGCGCGTGCGCCGGTGAGCAGGAGCCCCCACGCGCCCGCTTTAGCCCGCAGCCACGCCAGCCTAGCCTACATAGAGCTGCCGCCGCCGCCTTAGCCACTCGAGCCGGTCGGAAGCGTAGCGCCGCCCGTCGTCGGTCAGGCGCCGCCGTGCCGCAGCGCGCGCGTGGAAAGAAGGGGGATTTTCCCCTGCGCCCGAGTGGACCGAGACCACGCGGCCACGTGGACCCAGCTGGACTAATCGCCGCACGCCACTCAGCCCCTGTGTCTACGGTCCACCGTGAACTGAGTCCATGCAGTACCAGTCAGGCGAAGCCATGGATTCGGCCCACTAGGAGCCCAGAAATGCCACGCGGCCTACGTCACACGTGTCCGGGCCGGGTCGGCCTAACCCGGCCTAGATCCAGCCCTGCCCAGGCCCGCCGAGGCCCGGTCGAGGCCCGGTCGGCGTTGACCGTTGACCGGGCAACGTTGACCGTTGACCGTCAACTTGGACCGTTGACCTAGCCCCACCTGTCATTGACCAGATCCGTGGGCCCCACCTATCAGCCACTGACTGGGTCCCCGTCAGTGCTGACGTCAGCATGACGTCATCCAGCCGCCAGACCCCGCGTCAGTGCTGACGTCAGCATGACGTCAGCACAGCTACAGCTGCACTGTGCCCGCACGCCACGTGGCCCAATCAGAATCCACCACGTGTCAGCCTCTGGTTAATCTTCCTTTTTTCTTTTTCAGAAAATAGAATAAACTTCGGAAATTCATGACTTCTTCATACGAACTCCGAAAAATATGAACCAAGTGTCCAAATTTTCATAAAAATGAGCTCTACATCATAGACTTGTGTACGAGTGCATTTGGAGTTATTAAATTTTATAGCTTCTTTGTGTTGACTCTATAAGAGCCGCTAACGCGGCTATTATGTCTCGTTTCAGAGGAGGATCAGCTTGAGGAGGACGACTACGAGTACGAGGAGGAGCTCGGTGATGACTTCGCAGGTGCCACACCCCACCCAACCTCGTAGATCCTATTACGCATGGCATAATATCTAGCTTGCTAGTGCTTTAATTATGAATATCACCTGATGATAGGATGCATGGTAGAACTGCTTGATGAGCCTTTACCTTGTCGTAACCTTACTCCTGCACACCTGCTGATAGGCTAGACGCTTACTTATTTTACTTATGAAGCTTTACTTCTACTACGCTTATATCTGTGTGATGATGATGCGTGGTGGAGAGTATGGTTGAATGGCTAAGGCAAGTGGTGCCACTTTTACTCGGGGAGAGTGCTGCGTGTGTCTTGGGTGTGTGGTGAGGGTTGAGTCGATCGGACAGGATTCTACGACGAGCCATGTGGGCGAGTCTTGCCGGGGGATGTGTTCTGGGCATTCCCGTGTGAGGTGCTTGTGGCTTGTGGCGGGCACATTGTGAGGTATATGGTGATCCCGGGGGTAAGAACCTTCGTGAAGCGAAGCCCCGGGTAGGAGGTGCTGATGAAGCACGGACTGTTGTAGTCCCTAGGAGAAGATAATCCTGTCTGATCCCCCTAAGACCTGATATCTCTTGAGGACCGGAACCTTGGGACTTACGTGCTCACCACTCGCTCTTGTATGGGCGGGAGACGGATGTCTGACTAGCTAGGACGGTGCCACTACTACTAGGTTGTTAGCAGATAGTGTCGGTAGGTACGGGCATGGAGACCCACATCCTCCTTAGACAACATAGTGACCACAAGGGTCCTGTACTATGTCTCACAGTCTCAGTGTGCCGGTGGTACCTATCCGGAATGTCCTAGTACTGAGTGGTAGGGTGGCATCGCACCGGTTAGAAAGCAGCCGGAATCAGCTTAGGCGGGGCACCGCCGATGATAGTGATCTTGTGGTTACGAGAGTACACGCTCTGCAGAGTTTATGAAACTATGTATATAGTCCGCGAGCCACTAGCATGGCTTTTTCCTAAGACCCACGCTTCTCGGGAGTAGTGAGAGGAGTCCTTCTATTTCTCCTCCTAGTGTTACCCTTCCGGCTGTGAGCCGCTGAGACAGGCTCCGAGAGGGAGTTGGACCTGTCGACTGAGTGCGAGAGGGTGAGATGTGTGTGATGGTGATGGATTGGGGTGGATATGTGGATGAGATAGGTTAAAATTTGATAAATTATATTATATAATATTGGTCACTGTCTGCATAGGAAACTACAACCACATATTAGGTCGAATTGATTACATCCTTTGCATCCCACCAAATACTACATAGCAAGAGCAAAGCATTAGGTGGGAGATGTGGCCAGTATAAACCGTATTGAAAATTATTTGGCAGGTGAGCCCGACTACGACTATGACGATAAGGAGAAGTAGACGTCTCGTTCCTACGCTCACGCTTCTTTTAGAGATGTTTTATACTTTTGCCTTCCGCAGCCGTTGCAGAGGCTGCTGCTACTCTGATGAATCCGTCAGTGTGGCGGTAAACTATTTATGTAATTCCCCCTAATTGAATTCTTTTATTCGATATATGGATCCTGTATCGACTGCTGCGAGATAATGAGATAGTTTAAGGCTTTAAACTATTATATTATCCGTCATTCTGTATATTTTCCCTTCGTAAAAAATTAAGGATGCTTCACAGCTCTCGCACCCCAGACGCACAGGGGCGCTCCAGCCTCCCGCGTCGCGCCCACACGCCATTCCGCCGCGCACAGCACCGCTCCTATAAGACAACCCGCGCTGTCGCGCTCCCTTGCCAGCAGCCACTAAGGACGTCGCAGCTTCCACGCCTTCTTTGCGCGAGTTTTTAGTCAAGCACAGCGAGAAAGCGGAGCCCTTTGCGCGAGTGCGCTCTCGTTCTAGCTCCAACACCCAACAACAAGCAACATCAGTGGTATATCTAGTATGCCGACGAGGTGGCACGGAGGGTTCCGGCTGGGCCGGAAGCTGCTCAGCGTGTGGCGCTGGGCGCTCTGCCACCGCCGGCGCCGGCGCGGCCGCGGGTACCTCCGCCTGCAGCCGTGCCAACAAGGACGACGATGCGGCAACGAATCCCCGTCGACGTTCCCCCTGGCGGCGGATGCAGCGGTGTGCGCCAAGAAGCCGCAGCAGCAGCGCGATGTCGAGTCCGGCTCGCCGCGGATGCTGCTCACGTGGGGGCGGTCGCTGGCGCGGCGGATGAGTCTCCGTCTGCGACGGCGCGGGGGAGGGAAGGACCACCGCCGGCTGCTGGACGACAGCGCCCGCCGCGGCGGAGGCCACGACGCCCAAGGGGCAGGTGGCCGTGTACGTGGGCGGCGCGGAGCCCGGCGGCGAGTCGATGCGGTACGTGGTCCCCGTGGTGTACTTCAACCACCCGCTGTTCGGGGAGCTGCTGCGCGAGGCCGAGAAGGAGTTCGGCTTCCAGCACCCCGGCGGGATCACCATCCCGTGCGCGGCCTCGCGGTTCGAGCGCGCCGCCGCCGTGGCCGCCGCGGGCGGCGGCGGGAAGAAGGTGCCTGCTGCTGGATGATGGTAGCAGCACGTGGCCACACGGTGGCCGGTGTACATACACACATGCAGGCCTGATGCCCCTCAGCGGCTCAGGCAGGAGGATCCCGATTCCCTTGGGGACTGCAGATCCTTCTAATTTTTCTCTCTTTCTCATTAGTTTGACTTTTTTTTTTGTGTGCCCTCTTGCCCCGTTTCCTTGTGTGGATTGAGCATGTGAGCATGGGATGCGGGGAGGATGCATAGTTGTAGCTTGAGAGATGAACAAGGATATTTAATTTTAGGGTCAGCAAAAACATGTTCTGTTATATTGATTCCCCCCCAACTTGCAAGTCCATGTTAGAAAGCATCAAACATGTACGTCAGGTGTGTTCTGATTCTCTTTGCAACTAACCCATCGATCCAGCTCTGTTATTTTAAATTAAGGTACTAGTTATGTTGAAGTAGTGATTGTACTCTGCGCCAAAAAAAGAAGCACCGAAGAAGGTGCAATTGAGCTTATTATGGAATAATCTCGCTGCTACCTTTTTTAATAGGATCTCGTTGCTACTACTTGTTCAAGTTAAGTCGTCCTGGCATTGTGTTCTATTGTAATCATAATTGTCAATACTAGTATTTACTAAAAACTTAGTTAAACTTAAAGCATTTGAATTGACACACAGTTACATCCTCTCCGGAGACGTGCCTACCTAGTAATATACTTCTTCCAAGTTTTTTTTATTTTATTTTTGTGCTTGTGCAGGCCGTTGTGAGCTGTACTGCTTGCTACTGGGTCATCCGTATGGTAGATATAGGCAAGCAACTTCGACGGATTGCCAAATTGTGGCCATCTGGCCCTGGCCCTCCAAAGGCTTAGCTGAAACGAGAAACAGTGTGCTGATTTTTGTCTGATGCTGCAACTGCAATGCAGCAGCCCCACATATCGACCCCAGTAGATCATGGTCGTGCAACTCCTCTGTCTGTTTCCGTTTGTATAACAAGGGGGTTGGTATCTGTAGTTCTCCACTCCAGTCACGGTGTGCGTGATCATAGATTCAAAGCAACCAACCTACTGCTAGCAACCGTATCATGGTCCTAATGATATACAAGTATGTTGGGAGCCGTTATTAGGACATCGGAATGAGATGGCCCGAGCAGCGCGACTAAACTGAGATGGCCCAGCATGCAAATCAACTAATCAAGCACGCTGGCTGCTGGTGTCCAGTTCGCATGTACTGTACGTACACATCAGGATCAGGTCCTTTTTATTGCCCTCGCTCGCGTCAGCGCGACTAGCTGGCTCCCATGGACGCTGACTTGGCTGCGCGTGCACCGTTGTTCCCCGGTGGCCACGCGATCCGATTGCTTGTTCTCAGCCTGAAACACCTGCGCCGGATGGGAGTAACCGACCTCTTTCGCTGTGCCGTCGCCGTGGCTGAAGAGCTGAGACGCGACGAACTTGTCGAGGACTCTCCAATAGGTGACAGAGTCGTCCATGTAAGCGGCGGCCTCCATCCTCGGCGGTTGCTGCCCAGCGTACCCAGAGCCAGAGGCCTCGTCGGGGGACTGGCGGCTGCAGCTGCCTTGGGCGGCAATGCTGTAGGCCGGAGGAGGCTTGGGGCTCTCCAACTGAGGGAGCTGCTGCAAGAAGGCGGCGTCTTGGCTGGGCAGAAGGTGGTGGTACTCCAGCTCCGGCTTGCAGTGGTGGTAGAGCTGCTGCTGGCCGCCACCGCTGTACACCGCCGCTGCCGCGTTCGGGTGGTGGTGCATCAGCTGCTGCCTCGGCGAGCTGATGAGGTCCGGCATGAACCCGCCGGCGACGTGGTCGTCAAACCACGGCAAGCCGTCGGCCATTCTCCGCACGGTCGCCACTCGCTTCTTGAACACCCTGCAGACCACCCATCCATCCTCCTGAAACCACCATGCATTCATGCGTGCAAGCAGAGAAGCAAATGCTAGCTGTCAGCTGAGCTGAATGACAAGCGTGCTCGATCACATCGATGGACGATTTGTTGTTGAGCTAGGCAGACGGCAGGCTTACGTACAGGGGCAGTCCCGTTCTCGGTGGTCTCGAGGCGGTACTCGTGCATGATCCAGTCGGACTTCTGGCCGTTGGGGGCGCGGCCCCGGTAGAAGACGAGCGTCTTCCTCATCCCGACGAGGCAGCTCTTGGTGTAGATGGGCTTGTCGCGCCCCGTCGCCTTCCAGAAGCCAGCGGTGGTCGCCTGGTTGGTGCGAGACCCCGTCGGGTACTTCTTGTCCTTGTGGCTGAAGAAGTACCACTCGTTCTGCTCCTCCATCCCAATCTTGCACTTCTCTGCTCATTCCAAATGTATGCAGCGCTACAGCTGCGGCAGCAGCTGTTGGCAATAGACCGCTCAACCTCCGAGTTCTTCCCCGGCGTTGCAGCAGTCCTTCGCTGCCTTGCTGATTTGCTGTTGCAGGGAACGCGGTGCGACCAACGCGTCTGTCGGTTTCGCCGTTGCAGATCTAGGTACCGAGCTAAAGTAGTCAAGAATGCAGAGCCGATCATACTGGTAAACATGCTGCCGTAATTTTTTTCAGTAATGCTGTGAAATTCTTCAGACTGTTGAAGAACCTTTTTATCAACGGAGTTAAGGAGCATGGAGGATCCAACAGGCAACAGGGCAATGACTATTCCGTCGGGGCAGTCACATTGCCTCGATGCCTGACTCCATGCAGACTGCATCCTTTCAGAGAACAGGGCGGCGCCGCAGGGCTGCCGCGCGCCTCCATCACAGTATTGCAGCCGCTCCGTCCTCCGTGCTCCGTCCTCCGTCCTCCGTCCTCCGATCCCGGCCTGCAAGTGTCTCGGCAGGTCGACACGTCTGACGTCTGTGTCTCTGGGCGGGCAGTGTGAACAGGCTCAAGTGCATGGGCGCCAGCGGTGCCGGGAATTGAAAAATGGATTACATGATGGCCTCTGGAGCTTAATCTTTGCTTTGCCGGTAACCCTTGTCGTCGATGGATGCCTTTTGCTGATTAGGTTATCCGGCGGCCACGGATGGCGCTAGCGGGGCATGCATGATGCCACTACACACTGACCCAACTTTTTACTATTTGACCTTTTTTTTTTGAAAAAAATACATTTAGTCCCTCAATGTTTATAAACTCATCTTTGGACCCTGCAGCTCGGCGCCATGAGTTATGGCGCCGAGGTAACACGTCTCGGCGCCACGGAGCATGACACCGAGGTGTTGGCCATGTAATTGAAACAAACATAAAGTATACAAGAAGACCTCGGCGCTATGATCTGTGGCGCCGAGACGTGTTACCTCGGCGCCACGAGTCATGACGCCGAGCTACAGAGTCCAAAAATGAGTTTATAACCATCAAAAAAAGAGCTAAATAGTAAAAAGTTGGGAACACTAACACTTGACACTATGAAAGGATCTAATCGGCCTAGAGGGGGTGAATAGGCGATTATCGAAAATCTAAAACTTACAAACTCAAATGCGGAAGTTAAATACCTACCGGAAGTAGGACCGAAAGTAGCACCGGTACTACCGGTAGTACAAAAACCAGTACTACCGATACAAACTTCTGGTACTACCGGTAGCCTACGAAACTACGAAATCGAAATAAAAATCAGAGTAAAATGAGCTGTAAATTCAGATCCAATTGTTACCATCCCTTTGTTGATGTTGCTGATGAAGGTTTTGAACTTCTTGAGGCGTTTCACCACATCAAATCATAGATCGAGTCCTCCAACCTATGAACTTTGGGGGTAGAGATGAAGAACACAAGAACAAGGGTAGTCGATGCTACCACCACAGCAAGACACACGATTTAATCCAAGGTTTGGCAATACCCACAAAGGAGTTCCTACGTCCCCGTTGATGAGGTTACCACAAAGTTTCCTCCCTCAAGCAACCACGAAGGTAAACTTAAGATATTCACTAAGAATCAAGGGTAATACAAACACTTCGTGGCGTCCTCACAAATGAGACAACACGGGCAGCCACGAAGAACGCCTAGCCAGCTAGGGTTCCAAGAACCCAAGAGTAACAAACACAAATCAAGCTGGCAAGATGAGGAATCCAAGTGCTCTAGTCGTAGATCGAAGTTCCTACTCTCTAATCTCACGTCCCTAGCTCGAATCCTTAAGGGGATGAAGTTTGAGAGCAAGGGGGGAAGAGAGAGCATGTGAGCTGGTGCTTGGAAGGAGCCTTTCTCAGGTGTGTGTCGGGAGAATGAATGGAATGAGCAAGAGAGAAAGAAAATAGAGAGGTGAGGGGTATATGTATGGTCTGTCCAGAACAACTGCCGGTAGTACTGATGGAACCACCGGTACTACCGGTACCTCACCAAATGTGACCGTTGTCGTATGTCAGAACGTGCAGAGGGAGTCATACCGGTACTACCTGTAGTAAGACCGGTACTACCGGTAGTACAAAACTAGGCAACCATAGACGTGTACGACTTGGGCTAAAAATAAATATATATATAGCCGGTACTACCGGTACCACCAGCGGTACTACCGGTAGTACACAACTACACCAACTCACAGACTTCGACTTTGGGAAAATATGCCCGATACTTTCAGAGTATAATTTTAATAAAATGCGGTACTACCGGAGAGCACTGTGACAGAACCGACCAATTTATTAGAGCACAAGCACATAATTCGCCATTAAGATGGCAAACTACATGATTGAGACCTAATAAACCCGGTAGTTATACCGAAATCTCGAAGGATTTCAAACATTTTCGGCACGACCAAGATCGTAATGAGTTTAGCGTTCACCATTCACAACGTACATAGTCCGCACATAGTTTTACACAATCGGAGTACGAATAAAGTTATTACAAACCAAGTTCAAATTTCAAAATAAAGCGAAAGCGATTGAGTTCAAATACCACACACACTCATTTTAAATACTGTGCCAGGTCCTCGGTCAATATCCAACAAAAGCATAAGGTACAGTAGAGTGACTATGCCCAAGCTCTAGTCATCTCCCAAGGCGGGATAGAAGCAGTGCTGACAATAGCTATAAAACATCTCACCATCTGCAACAACATGAGAAATAAAACCCTGAGTACGAGAATATACTCAGCTAGACTTACCCGTCATAAACTAAAAATAAATTGACTCCAAGGAGTATGCAAGGCTGTATAAGAGGGATAGCTGACTCATTTAATTGCGGAAAAGCTGGCATTCAAGAAACAATAAATAAGAACCTTCTAGCAATGTATTTTAATCTGATTAACCTTATCATGCTACATTAGCACCTGTACTAAACAAGCATGGTAATAATTATTCAACAAGAATAGTAGCCAATTCCGGTTGAGTATCTTTCAATCACAACAGCTCAACCATCTCATCTCTTGTTCAAGTTCTTACTACGATGCCACTGCTCAAGTCAAGTGTTCACTGTCTAGGAATGATGGCGATTATAATTGATTACTAACCAGCTGATGGGTATTCCTCACACAAACCACACTCACCAGCCATGGCGAGCTACAGATCACCAAAAATTCAATTCGGGAAAATCACGAGATCAACAGGTACCATCGTATCCGAGAACCGCTCGGCTGCCTTATTCAGGGCGACCCTGACCTCGGACTTACTCTCCGCGTAACCCGTGGTCTCCGATCTTCTCCAATACGATGCGTACAGCAGGTCGACTCCCAGCCCAAACCAAACCCAGGCTTCACGGTCGGAACGAATTATCCTTCCAGCTAAATGTGAGGCATAAATTCAATATGACTTGAGGACGTACAACGGACGGGGTCCTAGTTTGACACAGACGAGATAACCTTACCGAACCTCTAGTTCAGTCCCAACACCAATCCCGCCCGGTCTCGATTTATTATCTCCACATGGTTATCCAAGATAACAATATATTCAAACATTCTGAGTCACCACCTATAACTCGCGGATGACAGGAAATCACCCGACTTCTACCGATCTAGTTTAAGCAAGGCTAAGCAGATAATCGCACCTGAACCTATCAAGGTTGGAGGATATATAGTGGGCAAGGAATATAAGTAATGCAACAACGGTATAAAACAACGCCTATAACTTAATGCATCAAACAAGTAAAGGACTCAAGTTTGATATTTTGCAAACCACAGGGAGAATGCTCCGGGGCTTGCCTTTCAGGAAAGAGCTTGGCTGATGGTCGGGACACTCGGAAAGATCAGCTTTGGGATCCTCTTCTGCTGCTTTCTCCCACACCAGCGCTTCCTGCTGGCCTTCCTCTTCTGGTGCTCCGAGAACTACCGTTTCGAGCTCTGACGATCCTGTATGATGCATAGCGCGTATGAATACCATGTATACATAGAAATACAATGCTGATGCTGAGGGTGAATGTATGCTCAGCTAAGATAAATGATATGATTTTAAAACATGTAAGATAAGCACATGTCAACTGCATTCTCTTCTACCGACAAATCTTAAACAAGCCTCGCATTACAATTTACTTACACATTAAAAGGAATTATAAACAACTATTGTTTTTCACACTACCCTCTACTGAACCAAAACCCATACAGATTATACACATCACAAATATCCTAAAAAGCATTTTTACACACATGAAATGATAGCTTTAAAGCATTATTACTTATTAAAAGAAATTAGGGTAGAACTGCAACATAACTTTAGACTATTCAGAAAATTCTGTAAAAATTACAAGAGCTCAAGCATGTCTAATGTAGACTACCACAAAAATTTCAGGTCAAAACAGTAAGTACTTTATCCTACACAAAAATAACAAGGCAACATAATTCACTGGGCATAAAATACTTTGTATATAGAAAAATGTCAAACAATAGATCTCAGAATACTCTTACCTCTAGATTGATATAAAAATATCCTCCAAAAAGTTTTATGCACAAATTCCTTATATATTATTTATTATGAATTATTTATCATCTAATAGAAATAGGCACCATGACTAGACAGAGCAAACTTTTCACAGGACATAGCCTCACAACATTTTTCACAGATAGAGCATGACATAATAAGACTAACAAACTTGGTTTCATATTTTTCTGAGCAACAGAGAATTACTTATGTATTTTCTAAGATAAAAGTAATTAATAGAGATAAATAAATCTATAAAGAAAAGTATCACAAATTCCACATTTCATATTTTTTATGCATAGATCTCCTCATAAGAAAAATATTGCAAGTTGAACCATCTCATTTGGACTAAAAATGAGGAAGTTATGATTTTTCAAAGGTTTAATCAAAATCTGGAATCAGTTCTAAAAAAGAAAAAGAAAAACACTTTTGCACCGGAGACCCTGAGTTAACCAGAAATCCGCCAAGCCCTATAAAGAAGTTCTCTGTGTCTGGCAGTTATGCACGAAGACCCTTGACTTTGGTTGAATTCAAGGACAAGGTCCCTGCGTGGGAGAGGGGCAGAAGGACGGCGTCGCCGGCCGTTGCCGGGGCTCTCCGGTGAAACTGAGCAGAGGGGAAGCATGAGGAGGACTACGCGCATCGATTAGAGGGTTCTATCATGGCGGAGCAAGGCCAAGGCGGCTTCGGCCGCGCGCACACCGGAGCGGCGGCTCCCCGGCCGACGGCGAGGCCAAATTTGGCGAGAGGTGACCCGCATCGGCTCCATTAGCTAGGGCTATAGCTGCTACTCGATGAGGTGCACCTAATGCTGGAGACAGGGAGGGAAAATGATGGCCGAATCGATTGGGACACGGTGGCGACGGTCGCCGGTTTGCCTGCCGCGGGAAAGAAACGCTCGATTGGGCTCTTACCCTCGATGAGGACGGATGCCGACGGGTGCAAGAGCGAGCACGCGTCGAGGCGACACCGTGCGCGAGCTCGGGGAAGAAAATGCGCTGCGGCAAGGCTTGGCGACTGACAAGCTGTCAGCGGCGGCGACGGCGAGCTCGCGGAGTGGGGGAAGGAGGCAGGGAGCGAGGGAAAAGAGCAGGAGACAGGATGGAGGAAGCAATCCACACTCGTTTTAACGTGGTCGGGACGGTCGCTGCCGTCCCGGACCGCCGGTGGACGCGCGCCACGCGGAGCGCGTGGGCTGGGCGCGATGGGCGGTGGTCGGCCATTTCCCTGACGGCTTTGACCAACCGTCACTGAAAAACTATTTCCATGATCTCTAATATAAACTTTTCTGCCCTATAACTCCCAAACCAAGCCGAATTAGCCAAAACTTATATTGAAGAAAATGTAGTTCTAGAAGAGTGGAACATTTCATCTATACAAGGTATGGCCAGATTCTGCATAGATTTTGAATTATGAAAATCCAAATGAAAATGCCTTTAAAATTCTCTAAAATAGAAAAACAGCCCCCAAACCTGCCTTTTTCAACATTTTTGAACATCTTTCAAGCATTTTCATGAAAAGTGGTAATAACAACTTTCGTTCCTTATGAAATTCTCTACAAACTTTATTTAGGGTGCACATACATACAAGCACTCTAACAAAACCGCTTTCATGGTCCACCTTTATCAACCATGACATCAAAGCTTAATTAACCAAAACCATGAACATAAACCTAGGTTCATTTGGTGTTCTAATCATGTCTAGGTTACTTTAGAGGTCATCAAACACCAAACACTCATACCACTTATCCAATTCATGTGAAATGCAACTATAATTTGAATAATTCAAGCATCCACATAAAATAACAATTGCTCTTTTCATCAATGCCATGCATAATGATGCTTATGCTTAAGAATGCAAGTGGTTATGCATGCTTAACACCAGAGTGTTACAAGCACCGGTACTACCGATTGTGGAATCGGTACTACCGGTAGTACAAAGTTTCTTCAACTTTGCACATCTCGACTTTCTAATAAAGTAGCACGGTTACTTTCGGTTTAAAACTCTAATATTTTCGGTACTTCCGATAGGTCAGGCTGGCTGAAGCAAAGGACTTTTCTAAGTGATGTGAGTGCAACGGTGACTCCAAACGCTCTAAATATAGACTTGAGCACTTTTAGACCTCGAATTACCAACCTAATTTGTATCCCTCTTGATAGTACGATGTTTTCTATAACTCAAGTAAAGAAAAAAATTGAGGACACTCTTGAGTAAAAACATCGTTCATCCATATAAAATTTAGGGTGCTTGTATCACCAAATATTGTCATTCAAATCTTTCAATGGACTAACACCTGCATATTTACTTAGATAAAATTGTTAGTCCCTAATTTGATTGTCATTAATTTTCCAAAACCCACTTTAGAGGCGAATGCACTTACAAACTCCCCCTTTTTGGTAATTGATGACAACAAACTTAGGCTTACAATAAATTGAAAGAATTGAAGCTTTTGAATCCCAAATTTTATGAAGAGCTCCCTCTAAATGTATGCCTAGGATTTTGAATTTTAAATCTTGAGTAAAATCAAGATAACATACATTTAGAGCAAGCTCCCCCTAATTTTGCAATCCGTGGGGTGCCTAAGAGATGTGAGTGACAAGTATACTCCATGATGCTTATGACAAGATATATCACATAAAGATAAATAAAAGAATATGAATGGTTATGCAAGAAAGAATATGACTTAAAAGTGACATAACCATTCTAAAACAACAATCATTATAAAAATATCAAATATAGGCCATCACAACATGATATATCAAATAAGCATAAGTGTTTAGCCTACAAGCATCCATCACACACATAGTTCAAGGTTCACCCCATAGTTCACCATGAGATAGAGTTATACATAACCAAATTAATAACTACCCTATAACAACATGGTAAGCCTAACACTCCCCCTTTGGCAACAAGTGCCAAAAAGGGTAGGCAACGAGAAAGAGCAATGGCTAGAGAACCACTAGAAGGCGGCAAAGTCCTCATCATCATCAGGGGAAATGTATCTGTTCTTGCCATGAGGATCTACAGAAGAAGATGGCATGAACGACGGAGGAACACTGGTAGAGGTGTGGGTAATCTGATCAGCCTCATCAAAGATGGACTCAAAGCCATATCATGTGTATCCTGTGTATCCTGCAGAGGAGCCCTGAGGATAGTAACCCGGCTGAGGGAAAAACTGCTGGTGCTAAGAAGGCGGCTCAAAGTCCTGCTGCTATTGAGGAGGCTACTGAAAGGACGACTGCTAAAATGGCTCATCATCATCATCTGCAAAGAAGTCCGGAGGAGGGCGATGAGGAGCTGAGGGGGAAAGGCCAACTTGCTGCTCAAGACGGCGAATGGAGCTGTGAGTCTCGGCCTGACAGTAGCACATGTAAGACATGAACTTCCTTAAAGCACTGGCAATGGAACCACGACCACGACCACGACCATGACCACGGCCATGACCACTGCTAGGACCACTAGCATGACCTGCAAAAACACCAGCTGAAGGGTCCATAGGAGGAGCATCCTCCCTCTCAACGCCCGTAGTCCCGGCATCATCGGTGGGTGCACTAGCAGAAGTAGAAGCAGCTGCCTTATCTAATTTTTTCTTTGTGTGAGGACACAAGTTCTGAATGCCCCAGCTAGAGTGATGTGTATCAGGAGGGAAAGAGCGGCCCGTCACCTGCTCAATCACATGCATGAGGTATGGAGCATAAGGGAGAATCCTGTGAGGATCATTAGCAGCTTCTCCAATCTTAACCCACATAAACTGAGAAATGCTAAACCGCCGGCCAAGTCCAAAGCAAACCAGGATGGTAGGAGCATAGCCTTGAATATGAGTAGAGTCACCACTCTTAGGGTCAAGGGTGTTCCTTAGAATATTGTTCAGGACATAAAAGAGTGGCTTCAGCTCAGTATTGGTGCTATCAGCATACTTGTCATTTAAGTATATCTTGGCTTGAATGAAATCATCCTTGCCAACAGGTTCAGCATAAAGTGTCCAAAGACTATCTGCATCCCGATCCACATGATCAAAGCCTAGGAGACGAGAGAACTACACATAGGAACACCTATAGTGTTGCTTGTTGGACATCTAATGCAAGACCTTGTGTTCTTCATCAATCCACAAGGTTGACCAAAACCAGTAAAGAATCTGGGTATTCCAATCCTTTTGAAAGGTCACAAGCTACAAGAGGTTCCATGCTTCAAGCTTGGTCTTCAACTCAGCCATGTCAGGATGGGCTTTTGAAGTGATGGATTCAAGAATCAATGCCTTATGCTAAAAAAGTTTGCCATTGAATCCACTATTGAGGTAGACATAGATATAATATTCATGATGAAATAAAGACCAAAACCTATCTTCCACGCCTGGAAATCTGATCCACATGTAAGGATTTTCCAACCTTTGCTTCTTCAAATAGCCACATTGGTTGAGTAATCAAAAAATAGGTGAGGCCTTTCAGGACGGCGAGGCCTAAGATGAGAGCCATCATAAGGAACAAGGGTGAGTGGCAATCATATTATCAATGTGCGGAGGGGAAACCTTGTAATTTGCAGTCAAAGCAAGCCCCTGCACATCCCTCACATTATCCGGTTGAGCACCATTTACCATGTCATGGTGGTGAGGAGGAGAGCCACCACGACGAAGGGGAACAACAGGAACCTCAATCTCCTCATGATGGCTGGCATGTGAGGACTCCCCACGGCTCGAGCTACGCCGTCGAGCATGCTGACTAGCTGCACGGTCATCCTCTCCATCACCCAAACTTTGAGGACGAGGACGAGCATTGCGAGAGGGGTTGTACCGACGCTCTGACATGCTGCAAAGGCCAAAATAGGGGTAGGAAAGTCTTAGACACATGTGTAAATGCCGCAACGAAGGAGGAGGGTCGAACCACCATGGACAGAGCCGATAGAGCACAACCGGTAGTACCGGTCGCATGGACCGGTAGTACATCCGCGCGAGGCATCCGTCGGGGAATCGACACAACCAACCATGAAAATTGCATAAAAGGCATTGACAAAGCATGTATACACCATAGGCAACTAGCACGAGCAAGGAGATGGCCTAGAGCAAAGTACATTGGGAGATCGGGCATGAATCCCTAGTACCTCAGTGCTCAGAACGAAGAGGCCGAATCCACGCTTGCTGTGGCAGATCCTCCTAAATCATATGGCCCACATGCATTATTATTATCTAAACAGACTCCAAATAACCATAAATGTGTTCCATATGACTTATAAGATCTGTCGGGTAAATCCCGAATCGGCCACGATTCTCCGAGCAGGATCAATCATTACAAAGAGACATTGCAGTATTACAACAGTTTTATACAGATAAGATATTATCAGAGTAAAATAGCGGAAGGATTACAATAACATAAGTTTACAAACCATTTAGTTAAACTTACAAACCATATGTTTTTAATTATTACAACCATAAGAGCAGTAGAGTAGCAACATAACTTATTACAAAACCTTAGAGACATGCTCTGCCCAAGAGCCAAACATCCTACTCGTCGTCACTTTCCGCAACGACTATCATGCAGTAGGATGCAAAGCACTCCTGCCCATGAGGCTCACCTGCAACAAGGGTTCAACAAAACCTGAGTACAAAAGTACTCAACAAGACTGACCCGACCAAAAAGAGGGGTGAAGACTTAGGAAATGTAGGCTGGAGGGACAAGGTAAGGCTTGCAGAGTTAAGAATTTTTGTAGAAAAGCCTTGACAAAAAGTAAAGTTGTCTTGCTCTAGCTTGATAATACCAACCAACTTCATTTTTTAACCTTAAACATTATTCATGTTGTTACTACGACGATGAACAACGATCGAGTCTTCTTCTCCGAGAAGCAACGATGATTCAAATCTATTTTCATACCCAGCTGGGACCTAGATCACTGGGATACCGAAGACTTTAACTCCGATGCATACCAGATCACAGATATACCGGGATAACAACCACAGCCATATATCACCACATGATACACGTGGGCACTAGGACCTAGTGTACCGATATACGTGGGAACTTAAACCCACAGCATACCACACTGTGAAATATGTGGGGACTCTGGCCCACTATATATCACTCCATGACATACGTGGGGACTCTGGCCCACTGTATATCACTTCATGCATGTGGATTTCTAGTTTTTCGATATCACCAGTTCACCATCAACACGGGAC
>CM041638.1:34908856-34974375 GCA_023333625.1 Bothriochloa decipiens
TGATTAAACACTAATGACATGGTTAAGTTAAGCGCAAATAATTAATTAAAATGCCAAAGGTCATTAGGGTTAATGAACCAAAGTCATCAATCAATCCTAAAGTCAAACAAATCCTATAATGATTAAACTTAATTAAAAGGGATTAATTAATTATTTAAAGGCATAAAATTAAATTGTCTAATTGAGCTCAAAATTTTATTTTAAAAAGCTCTTGGTCTAATTAGTTGGCAAAATAAATTTTAGAAATAAAGTCCAATTATTTTATTTATTAAATAATCATTGAATGTGCATTTTTTAATTAAAAGAGCTAATTTTAACTTATACAAAAATTACTCGAATTTGACATTTCATATTTTTCCTAGGTAGAGGACATCATAAAGAACATACAAAAAAGTTTTGGAATTTTTGGAGCTATACATGAATTACTATGATTTTTCAAAGAAAACAACATTTAAATCATTTTCTAAAAAGAGAAAATCCTTTTTCTCTCCCCGCGTTGACCCGACGGCGACGGCGCTTGACCGGCGGCTATCTCACCGCCGGCGAGGTCTACGATGACGCGGTTTGGTCCTACGTGCTCAGTTCGACACCGCGAACAAGATTAGCTAGCTAATGTAGCGGTGGAGCAGGGGCAGCAGGCTCGCCGGCGGCCATGGCGGCACGGCGGAGCTCGGGGGTGACGGTCAAGCACACCGGAGGGATTTCTGGCGACGGCGAGTGCACGGATATGTGCAAGACAACAACGCAAACATGCTAGGACAGAAAATGAAGCTATACTTGGCCTCTAGCTCAGATGGCTACGCGTGCGGCGACGCTGGCAAGGTCGCGCCGACGGCGAGCTACGGTGACCGGCGATTACGGCATGGTATAGAAGAAACTGAAGGCACCAACAGATATAGGAGCTCACCATGGTCACGGTGTGCTCGAAGATGAAGGCTCGGAGTGGCTGAGTCGAGCTGCGAACGGCGGCGCTGATGGCGGCAGCGGCGCTCCGGTGATAAGAACGGCGTCACAGCGTGTCCTGTGCACCAGAGAGTGAACCCCGATACGCATGAGGAGTAGGAGATGACAGAGGACATGATAGGAGGGTAAAAGGAAATATGTTTTCAACCTTGGCGGCGGTGGATGGCGAGAAAGCTCACGGCGGCTCGGCGACCGGCCGCGAGGAAGATGACAGCGTGCGGGCGCTTCGGGCGATGAGGGCGGGCACTAGCTAGCTCAGAAGAAGCGCAAGATTGAGGCGGAGCTAAAGGAGAGGAAAATGGAGGCGGGGCACGCTCGGTGTCGGCAAATTTCGGCGGCGGACGAGGACGACGTCGACGGCGGCAAAACGGAGAAGAAGAAGAAGTCGGCCACGACGCTTCTACTTATAGCCAGGGCTCGAGGAAATGAAAAGCGACACACGGCGAGGATGCTTCAAGCGCGAGGTGAGCTGGCGGCCACGAAACGCCGGTATGTGCGGTGGTGGACGGCGGCGCGGCTTGAGAAGCCGACGATGGCGGCTGCTCATAGGTTTCGATACCATTCTTGATAATTACAGAAATGTCATTCGTCGAAAATAACAAATTACTCCAAAATTTATATAGGAACTTGAAAATCTCTAAAAATATAATTTGCATAACTTTTCAAGAGTTACATCTTTCATTTAACAAACATTTTGAAATTATGCTTATTTTTTGAAATATGAATTCAAATTAAAAAGGGGAATAAAACCCTAGAAATAGATATTTGAAATTACTTTTGATTTTTCAATAAAACTTGAAATTATTCAAAACTATGAAATGTTCAAATTTTCAAAATATAAAGTTTTCCCAAATTATGTATAATTTTTGAATTATGGTTTTAAAATCAAAGGGGGACAAATGCGGGAAAACTGTATTTTCAAATTCATTTAAAATTCTTTTTAGAAACATGAAAAACTTTGAATACCAACTTTGTAGCTCTTGTCAATATCTACAAACTATATTTTGAGAGTATCTCCAAATTCTATATAGATTTTGAGTTATATAAAAGGGGATAAAACAAGGTTTTGAAATAAAGGGTTTTTGAAACCGAATTCAAACTCGATTTGGTTTCTAAATTAATTGGTTGGTCATTAGTGATTACAAACCTCATCCAAGTACATTTTTAGGTCAATGACCCAATAGTACCCTTAGTTGACCAAGTTGACTTTTGAAAAACATTTTATAACTTTCCAATTTGAATTTAAATTTGAATTACAAAACTTGGGAATAAGCTTTGAAATCCAAATTCAACTTCAAATATGGAAATCACTTTTAAGGGTTGGACTTAGATTTATACACTATGCTTGACACTAGTGTAAACACGGTTTACACCTCAAGTACATAGAATATAAATTAAGTATTTGAGATGACATTCGAAAGTAGGTTTTTATTATTTCATGTGACAAAACATTCCAGAAACACAATCAACCTATGAAATGTAAACTTGTTTTAGTTGATGCACATCAAGATTGACTTAAACATGAATGCTTTGCAATGCATATGATGACATGGCATGTTTTAGTTAATATAACACCAGAGGTGTTACACTTGCCAAGACCTTCCGGGGCTCAGGAACACCGCCAAGACGATCTCCAAGGCTTGGAGAAGCTCCCCCTCAAAGGGAATGAGGAATGGTCAGAGGGGGAGGGAGATCGGGCGGCGGACAGGGCGGGCAGCGGTGTCACCAGGCGAGCGTTCAGGCCGGGGGGGAGAGAACAAGTGAAGGGGTAAGTTAGAAAAAAAACCCGACGGCCCCTTTGTACCGCTGTCAAACAAGCTGACCGGTAGTACCGGTTGGGTCCGGTAGTACCAGTGGGCAAGGCTAGGAAAAAGTCGAACGTGTACAGTTAGGCCAGATTTTGTACTAGCGGTACTACCGGTAGCAACGGCGGTACTATTGCTAGGTCAAAAATGGCTGGAAACAATTTTAAACAGATGGTGAACCATATTGAGAACTAGAACCCTCTCAATCATGACCAGATTTCATCAAATCAGTACAAAGCTGTGGTCAAGCTTGAGATATTTAAAAATAGATTTTGAAAGTTGCACACAAAAGATTTGTAAACATTTTATCCAATGCTAGGCCAATCAAGGTATGCAAGATCTCATTCCACGTTACAAGAATCCACAATATTGAGCTCCCGCCTCAAAGCACAAAATCTTGACTCATCTAGAGGTTTTGTGAAGATATCGGCTAATTGTTTGTCAGTTCTCACATGTTGAACAGCGATATCTCCTTTGGCTTGGTGGTCTCTAAGAAAATGATGACGGATGTCTATGTGCTTTGTGCGGGAATGGTTGATGGGGTTATCGGCTAGCTTAATTGCACCCTCATTGTCACATAAGAGTGGAATCTTGGATAGGTTGTAACCAAAGTCTCTCAAGGTTTGCTTCATCCAAAGTAGTTGGGCACAACAAGAGCCGGCCACCACATACTTGGCTTCCGCGGTGGATAGGGCAATGGAGTTTTGCTTCTTAGAACTCCAAGACACCAAAGACCTACCAAGAAATTGGCAAGACCTGGATGTACTCTTTCTTTCTACCTTGCAACCGGCATAATCCGAATCGGAATAGCCAAGTAGAGTGAAAGATGAGCCCTTGGGATACCATAAGCCAAGATTAGGTGTGAGCACCAAATACCGAAAAATTCTCTTAACGGCCATGAGATGACATTCTTTCGGATTAGATTGAAATCTTGCACACGCGCACACACTAAGCATAATATCGGGCCTAGATGCACAAAGGTAAAGCAATGATCCAATCATGGAGTGATATACCTTTTGATCCATGGCTTTACCATCCGTGTCAAGGTCAAGATGTCTTGTAGTTGGCATTGGTGTGTTGATGGGCTTGGCGTTGTCCATACCAAACTTCTTCAACATGTCATGAGTGTACTTGGTTTGGCAAATGAACGTTCCTTCCTTGAGTTGCTTGATTTGAAAACCGAGGAAGAAGGTCAACTCTCCTATCATGGACATCTCAAACCTCTTGGTCATAATCCTACTAAATTGCTCACAAAGCTCTTTATTAGTACTACCAAATTGTCGACGTTAGGAACCCGGGGGTGTCCTAAGCCAACGAGTAAACGTACGTGTGCGTAACCCGTTCGGATGGTGATGCAAGAAGAACACAGCGATTTATCCTGGTTCGGGCAAAGAAGGCCCTACGTCCAGCGGGGGGAGAAGATTTGTATTATCTTGCACCTAAGTGCACTACAAGGTTTGCACCCTAATCCAACCACTTGTATTTGCAACAACGTAATTTTAGTTGCAATAGAAGGCTCTATTGCATCATGGACTATAATTGGTTGCAATATGTGTCACTTATTGCATCGTAATTACTGTGTTGTGTTAGTCCTAATCTTTGTTGCAATAGGTGGGTGTTATGGCAACGATTAAACTATGGCTGCAAGTGCATGTAAATATTGCAACAAATAAACTTGCATTGTGTTAACAATAAATTTGCGTTGCCATAACATATTGTTGCCACCATTCGAACTGTGGTTGCAAGTAGTTTTCCATATCGCCACGAACTAACTATGTTGCCTTAATATTGGGTTGCGTCGCGAAAGGTGGCGCTATATTGCATTGAAGAAAATAGTTTGCTGCATGGCATAATATTTTTGTAGTTAGATCATATAATATTTTTTGAGGAAAAAAACCATTTTCTTAATTTAATTATGAAACCACAATTGTAGGCCAACTTAAACCCGAGTAGCAGTTGGGCTTTTGTTTTTGGATTGTTTCTTTTTTTCTTTTATTTATGTATTTATTTATATTTCTTTATTACATTTATTTTTAATTTATTTAGGATGTGTTATTTTTTAACATCTTATCCACTTGTTCCCATTCCACACAGAGTATGTAAATTTTACATACCTATAGTCGTTGTCATGCTTTTATTTTCCATGCCATCATCGCCCCTTTGTACAGTGCTTATAAGAGAGTATGTAATGTTTTACTTGCAATACCTTGTCCGTAACTTTATAGAGTTAACTATAGTTAGAAGTCTAGAAGAAACCCACTACTACAAGCATCACTCATACTATTTTTCTTTTTTTAAAAGGAAGAGGGTTGAATAAAATTACTGTCTGATGCAATATGAGAATCTAGAGCAAGTTCGCTCTACAATTTCATAGTTCAGAAATAAGAAGAAAAGTGCACAGGCCAAACTGGAGCGTGCATGCCAATTTGCAAGTTTCACATTCATTGTTCAGAAAAAAGGAAAAGATCACATGATAATCTGAGCATGTTCAGCATGCTAATTTACATGTTTCACAGTTCAGAGCAAATATAACTTGGTTCACATAGCTGATGATGCTAATTTTGAACAAATAGAGATGACATTAACTTGGTTCACACACAGCTAATAGAAGCATTGATCACAAAACTAGGTTGTGGAGCAGCAGCTGCCTTCATAAGCTTCTTTTTAATTGGAGTCTTCTTTTTCTTTGCTGCAGGCTTATTTTTCTTCACCTAGGATGGTCCAGCAATGTCTTCATTTCTTTCCCTCCTCTTCCTGTTACAGAAAAAATTTCAAGTTTGTGCACATAGCAATAGTTTTAGAAAAATAAAAACAATAAGAAGGTGCGAACAAACCTCAACAACATCTCCATCTCGACCTTACTCTGGCAGCTTGCTAAATGCACATTTATACAAAGAATTCATCGTCAAGGCTGGTGCCTAAAGAATTGACAGGTGCTACATGTCCATCATCAACATAGGTGTCATCAGTATCATCATCTTCAGCATCAGTTAAGTCTTCATCAGAAGGTTCAGGCACTGGTAGCACATTTTCAATCACAGCTGCATCTCCAGTCACCCCTTCCAGGTCAGTCCTCCTCCAAGCTAACAAATCTTCATTCTGGCCTGAAATATTCACGGCTTCCACTCCCACCTCAAGTGAGTCAATATCAAGTTGTCTCTCATTTTCAGTGTCTAGTTGTTCAGGCATAGAAAATAAATTTCTAGGCTTCATTCTTACAACGGTGCTCCACTGTAATTTCTTTGCATTTTTCACATAAAAAACCTGCTCAGCTTGAGTCCCCAGGATGTAAGGATCACTTAGATATCGAAAATGAGTTGTATCAACATCTATAATCCCATATTGATCCCTATGGTACCCTCTGCTCTTGTTCTTACCAGGAGCAGGCACGTCATACCAATCACACTGAAATAGTACGACTTCTTTTTCCCCAGGGAAATCAAGTGTTAATATCTTTTTAATGACACCATACCACACCATACTTGCAGAACTATCAGTACCCTTAACTGCAACCCCTGAATTTTGTGTATTCAATTTACTCTCTACAGAAGCCGTTCGAAAATAGAAACCGTTGATGACAGACCTGTTGAAAACACGAGCATTGTGGTGTGGTCCTCGAGAAAGGGCATATAGCGCATCACTAATCCCCCTTCTTCATAAAGTTCACTCATCTGCAATCAATTTGGAAATAGCAAAATTAATATAGACAGTAGCTATTTTTAGTAAGTATGGAGCTGACAATGTTTCCTACCTTGCGTTCAAACCAACCAACAAATTGCTCCCTGTGATGTCTCTCAACGTCATGTGTAGTAATCTCTTTGAGTTCCTTCTTATGCAAACTACATATATGATCAAAACAAAGGTGAAATTTAGAAAAAAAAATATTCATGAGTAATATTAAACACACATCAGTTGTAACTTCAACTTACTCAATCCATTTAACAGCCTCATCACAGTTTGTTATTATGTAGTGCCGCATCTTCTTCAACTCTAAACTAGGAATAATCCCAACTTTGCAACCTTTCTTACTGTAGTCAATGCTCTGAAATACACTAAGCCCAGATGGTGGTTCATTTACTGCACTGGTTTCATGACGCTCTGGGCGGTCTAGTTTTGTATCAATATTATCTAGGAATCGAGAACAAAATGTCATGCACTCCTCAGCAATATATCCCTCTGCTATAGAACCTTCAGGTTGTGCTTTGTTCCTCACATATCCTTTCAGCGTACGTAGATACCTCTCCACTGGGTACATCCATCTATAACACACAGGTCCTCCAATTTTAGCCTCCTCAGCTAAATGAACTGGCAAATGCATCATAATATCAAAAAATGCTGGTGGGAATAACATCTCTAGCTGAGATAAAGTCTCTCCAATCAAAGAAGTTAGTTTTTCAAGGTCACTTTCCACCAGTTCCTTGGAACATAATGAACTAAAAAATCTACTTAGCTGAATCAATGGGGTAGCAACATCTTGAGGAAATATGTGGCGAACTACTAGTGGTAGTAGTTTCTGTAATATAACATGATAGTCATGAGTCTTCAGCCCAGAAACCTTACATCCCTTGATGTCCACGCATCTCTTTATATTTGCTGCAACACCATCAGGCATCCTCACTCCTTGTAGGAATTTGCATAACATTTCCTTCTCATCTTTGCCTAAGCTGTACAACGCTGGTGACAAAGTATACTTGCCATTCTCCACCATAGGATGTTGATCCTTCCTAATCCCAAGATTCTGCAAGTCAAGACGAGCCTTCTCACCATCCTTACATTTACCTTCAATGCCAAGCAATGTCCCCAATATGCTCTCACCAATGTTCTTCTCAATGTGCATGACATCCAAATTATGCCTAATAAGCAATTTTTTCCAGTACGGTAGTTGGAAGAACACACTCTTCTTTCTCCAATTGTGCCACCTAGTTTCTTCTTCATGCTGTTTCCTCTTCCTTGTTCCTTGCCCAAATTTTGGTTGCTCAAAACTTTCATATTCCCGCAGAACCTCTTCACCAGTAAGCGGCACTGGAGCCTCCCTTGTTTCTACCTTGTTGTTGAAGCTACTTTTATTCCTGCGCCATCTATGGTTCTGTGGCAGAAAGCGCCGATGACCCAAATAGCAATGCTTGCACCCAAATTTCAACCATAAGTACTCTGTAAACTTGTGACAGTATGGACATGCAAACTTTCCCTTAGTACTCCAACCAGACAGCATGGCATATGCAGGGAAATCATTTATGGTCCATAGTAGAACTGCATGTAAAGTAAAACTTTTCATAACAGATGCATCATACGTTTTAGCACCTTTTTCCCAAAGATCCTTTAGCTCATTGATCAGTGGCTGCAAATAGACATCAATGTTCATTCCGAGAGATTTGGGCCCTGGTATCAATATTGACATCATCCAATATGATTGCTTTAAACATAACCAGGGAGGCAAGTTATAAGGGATTAAGATGACAGGCCAAGTAGTGTATGCGACATTCAACATCCCAAACAGATTGAAGCCATCAGAGGCAAGTCCTAGCCTTACATTGCGAGGCTCAGATGCAAATTGCTTTTCCATGTCATCCAAATGTTTCCATGCCAACGAGTCAGCAGGGTGACGCATCTTCCCATCACGCACTCGTCCTTCATTATGCCAACGCATAAGAGTTGATGTCGACTCCCTCATAAACAATCTTTTCAGCCGAGGAGTAAGTGGGAAATACCGCAAGATCTTACGTGGAAAACGCTTTTGTCCACCACCGGTGCTAGAGGACTCAGCATCTTCAGAAGAATCGGTCCCTTTCCACCTAGACTGACCACAGGTTGGACAAGTATCCAAGTCGGCATAATCCCCACGAAACAACACACAATCATTCACACATGCATCAATCTTTTTGTAGTCGAGTCCAAGATCTCGAACAACTTTACGCACTTTTTCCAAGGTGTCTGGTATACCAGGGTGGAGCAGTGCGAACAGATCAAGGATCGACTGTACTCCACTGTTACTAAAACCATGCATGCACTTCATCTGAAAGATCCTAACAATGAAAGAAATCTTTGTAGCCTCCTTGCAGCCTGGATATAGTTCCTTTTGTGCCTCAGTTAATAACTTAAAGAACTGCTTTGCACTCTCATCTGGCTCTTCATCTCCATTACCTGTGAGTTCGCCATGTATAGATCCTCTGATCAGTGCAGAAATTAGTTCTTTGCTAGCAGGCGCATCACCTGTTTCATTGTCATCATAGTCTCCTTCAGCAGGGCTATCCTCCTGAGGACATGCAACTAAATCTTCAGCATTACCTTCTCCTTGGATGAAACTTTCATCGAACCCTCTAAGGACCAAATGACTTCGAACATCTTTTTGATTTCTGTAGGACATGCAACGACAACGAGCACATGGGCATGGAGCAGTTTCTTCTTTAGATGTGCCTCCAAAAATATTCTGAATGAAGTCCTTAAACCCTTTTTTTCATTCAGCAGTATACTTTGCCATGCGCATCCAGCTCCTATCCTCAATCGACATGTTGCTACCTTGCCTCCTGGAAAATAGCCCACCAACTCCTCACGAACCTGACCTTTCCAACAACACCAGCAATATTTTCTGATTTCCCTGCCAGATTCAGCTTGACATTTGCATTAAATCAGTACAGTAAGGTTAAAGTTCCATGTAAAGCAGACATAAAAAATAGCAATGTAGGATACAAATCTAAGCAGTCTGTAGATAGCATTTTCCATTATATTACAAACTGATTACAACACATATATAATAATAAGTACTTTTGCTATGTTTTGTTATTCTACAGGTCAAGGAGGCCAACAAAATATGGTATCACTATGTGCTGGATTATATGTTTTGGTTTCAAAGAATTGTTACTTACGATGGTTACCAAAAGTTCAAACAATATACTAAACATGGAAGACTCTAGTGGTGATGCCTCTATTATTAATCAGGTGATTGCCTTTAACACAAGACTAGAAGGTAATGCTGAACTTTATTAATCTTTGCATAACTGCTTGGATTGTAGGTTAGTGTTGGGCAGTAAATTTAGGGGTTCATGTGACTAATGTTTGCATTGGAGTCACTAGAAGACATGTTAACCACTCTGAATTATTTCAGTGCCAAATCAGGCAATCAGGCAATGACCTAAAATTGAACACATTATTAATTAAACTAAACATCACACTAATTAACAGTAGCAATCAGGCAATGACCTAAAATTGAACACATTCCAATCCCCTAACTCCCAAATCTCACCTTCTTGGCTGGCGCAGTGGAGGACGACCCTTTGGCCCGCTTGCTGCCAGCCACTGGGGTCTTCTTCTTGGCCACGGAGGAGGCTGTCCCTTTGGCCCTCTTGTCGCCAGCAACCGGGATCGTCATCTTGACCGTGGCGGATGCAGCACTGCCGCCCACCTTCCCGTCGATCACCACGGCCTTCACCCTCGCGCCGCCGAACAATGGGACGACCTTCACCCTCGTGCAGCCGAACTATGGGGATGCGGAGACGCCAAAGAGGACAGGCCAGAGCCTTAGAGGAGATGCGGTCAGGAGATGTGATTGAGATCCAAAAACGGACCAGAGCAAAAGTAGTTGCAAAAACGGACCAGAGCAACATCGGACCAGCAAAAACGGACCAGTCACTCGCGCGGGTACTGTTCATCAAAATTATAGGACTGCCACTCGTCGAAAATTATAAATTACTCCCAAATTTATATAGGAACTTAAAAATCTCCAAAAATAAAGTTTGCATAACTTTTCAAAAGCTACACTTTTCATTTAAGAAATATTTTCAAATTCTACCTAGATTTGAAATATGAATTCAAATTTAAAAAGAATACAAAAAAGGTCAAAACTCTAGAAACAAACATTTGAAATTACTTTTTATTTTTCTAAACAACTTGAAAATCTTCCAATCTATGAAATGTTCAAATTATCAAACCAAACACTTTTCATAGAGAAAAGATATGGGCCATTGCTCAGGAGAGGTACAGAGGATGGCGTGCTGCATTTAGTGCTACATACAAGGCTTACCGCACTGACGCTGAAAGATTGAAACATAAGCCTGAAGATTTAGACATTGTTGAGTGGTACTACTTGATCCAGCACTTTGGAAGTGAGAGCTTCCAGGTCTGTAATTTGCATTTAATATATTCTTTAATATTTACAAATGATCAATTTCAGTGGTTTAATCAAATCATTTATTTGTAAACCATTTATAGAAAAAGAGCATTAAGAACACTGAAAACCGTAAGAAGCAAAAGTCACAGCATGTCATGGGATGCATACCATTTTCCCAAATAAGCTATGATCAGGTAATGTTATGATTTAGAGATCTAGCTATTTTTTACTCTAGTCAATAGCTGATATTACATGTGTTTCCATCTCAGAGAGACCCAACAACTGGCAAGGAGCCTGATGATTTGGAACTTTGGTTGCTTACTCACACCAAGGGCGGGAAGGGCAACGAATGGTCAAACCCGCATACAAAGGAAATATATGTGAGTGCTAAATGAATATATTGTTCTGTCTTTGCAATTGGTTCATGCTTCATAAAATTTTGAGCACTTTCCAAATTTTAATCCTTGTAATAATTATGTTTTGGTTAGGAAAATGCTGGTGTCGAGATTGCTAAGGCAGAATTAGTGAAACCATCTATTAGTGCAGCAGAAGAAAATGAAATTTTCCAGAAATACTACAAAGAAACCATAGGAACAAAAGCGTACAGATATCATGGTCGTGGATATATGGCAAAATATCCAACGCGAGCGGTTCTTTTGAATGAGAGAGAAGAGAATTTAGCCAGTAGGTCAGCTGCAGCCTTAGAACAGCAAGAGGAGGTTGAGGACTTAAAACAAAAACCTGCAGATGAAGTTGCTGCAAGGGAAAGAGATAGAGAAGAAAGTAACTGACAATTGCAGGAACTTAGAGAAGAATTTCGTTCTCAACTTGCGCTGCTGCAGGTAGTACAAATATACTATATGCTTGTCTTTTTAACAAATTTTCCCTAATGTTGATCGTCTTTTATATGGTGCAGGCTAACCCAAGAACCACCAGTAGTTCAGAACCTCAAAATAGCACATATGTGGACATCAATAACATCACACCAGGACGTATAGATGATGAAGCACAAGAGGTAATAAAAGTGTAGCATGTCGGCATACAAATTGCATTTATACACATGTGTATTAACACATACTGTTGTTATTTGTGTTACAAGCTTCAGCCAGCAAGCGTGATGACCACAGTAAATGAAGTTGATCCACCTACTCGCACCACAGCTATACCTAATACTACTATAACAAAGAATCTTTTTCCAACAGACAACAACGGCCCACCACCAACAGACTCAAATTCCTTGAAACAAAAAATAAGGCTTGGTGCAAAAACTCGTAGCCAAAAGAAAAAGCTTCAGGTATGAATGCCTATATGAATGTGAATTTTGTTTTCATTTCAATCAAGTTATGTGATGCATATTGGAAATGGTGTTTGAGTCATAGATGCTATGTTGTAAGCACTACAATTGACTTTATTTCATTGCTGAACTATGTTTTTGTACTACATATTACCGAATTTCATTGCATACTGTACATTGGCTAATTATGTTCCTATTATAAAATACAGGAAAACATGGACATCTAAAATTATTATAGTACTATGGAATATGCCAGCGGCGTGTGCTGATGGAGAACATCATGAGATGAACAAGTGAAGAGTTACTTTGAGTGAATGAAGAACAATTTCTTTTTTATTGCAAACATAGTTCAAGATTTGTAATTTGAGAAGACATTTTATTTACAAACATGTTTATTTTGGCTAAGACATTTTTCTAGTTATTGAAGGATTTTATCTCATATGTGTGTTTATGATTGAATTCTTTTCTTTTGGCTATATCTATGCTGCAACAATAAATAATATAAAAATATCAAATGAAATAGGTGTAGCGACAAAGATCACCTCATGGCAATAGGCTGAAATGCATGTTTGATGCAATAAACAATACTGCAACGTTCGATGTGAGATGCCATAAGACTTAGAAGCCACAACAAATGTGTCGTTGCAATACCACTCATGTGCAACCAAAAAAATTTACGTGGCAACAAAGTTTATTGCAATGAAACATTATGCGATGCAATTACAGATATAGCCACAAAAAAATTCTGTTGTAGAAGATTCTATTGCCATGAAATGCACTATGTGGCAATTAGTTTTATTACAACGAAGGAATGGCGCTGCAATATTGGCACGTTGTTGCAACGCAGTGTTTGGTGGCAATATATTCTATTGCCACAATAAGTGTCGTGGCAACAGTTACTAATGCAACGATGCTTTTGGTTGCAATATTTCCTCTTGCAACCATGTTGTGCGTGGCATTTGCTTTTTATGCCCGTTGCGATAGGCATAGTATGGCAACGCATCAAAGTTAAGTTGCAATAACCTAATGCAACATATATAAATGCCACGACTCCCAACGAAATGATCCTCGAAGCATTTCTTACGTATTGCAACCAAAACACCCATATTGCAACTACTTTTGGGCATGGCTTTAGGGTAAAATCCTTGTAGTGGTGCTTGTACAGTGTTGAATACAAGCGAAGGAGAGAATTCGAGGGGGGTCGAGTATAGAGCGAAAGAGTTATTCAGAGTCTAGGAGTCTGCCTAGGCGTGTGTTCGGTTGTTCGTGAGATCATTGTCTGGAGTCTGTTCTTCGTCCGATTGGGCCCCTCTCTCTGTTGTGTATCCTGGCGTCCCCTTTTATAGGCCAAGGGGAGGCACAGGGGTACAAGTGTCCTGGTTCGATGACGTAGTGGTGACGTCACGGGTCGTGGTGGCCAACTCGAGGCCACTATAGAGACATGCGCTGAGCATGGCTTGTTCTGTAGTAGCATAGCTCAGAGTTGACAGGCGTCCTTCAGAGGCGTGGTTGCTAACTGGCGAAAGACATGATCCCCTGTAGAGGACGTGCGAGTCCCTGTTGGGGTCGCATCGGGAGTTGTTGGCGTAGCTTTCGAGGTCGATGTGGGTTGACCAGAGGGCGTCGACACATACTCGAGGCCCAATCGAGGGGTAGCCTCGAGCGTAGTGGTTGAACGGATAAGATTGAACTTAGGGAATCCGATGTCGGTTGTTTGTTGCGTAGCACGTCGAAGGGGGCCTCGAGCGGCCTAACAGTGCTGAGTACGGCGTAACAGTGCCGTGCAGACCGATGCACGTCCCCAGTATGGGCGGTAAAGCGGGATTCGACTGCTGTACGGACCACTGTGCGGCTACTGTAGCCATACGATTGGACGAGGTTAGGTAGTTTTGCATCAAATGCACTGTCGGACGCACCCAGAGTTGGTGGATCGAGGGGGCTCGACCCTTGTTGTATCGAGGCGTCCGTCCCGTCGGGGCCTCGACACTTGACGCGGGGTCCCCCCTTGAGTGATCATCAGTTGGTGACGTCAGTGACTTGTCGAGGGTTGCGGCAGAAGTTAAGTACTCTGTTGTGGGCCGGCCCAGTGTGTATTTGCCGGTGGGCCCTAGTGGGTCAAGGATGTACGGTCTGGTCTTGCATGTGTTTTTTCGAGGGTCCCCGTGAGATTAATCTGAGGGTAAACTCGGGGTTCAACCGAAAACAAGGGAGGTTTAGGGTACCCCTACTCTCGGTAACCGACAGTAGCCCCCGAGGCTTTGTGTAAGTGTTGATACTTACGCGAAGGCTCAGTTAAATGGACTCAGAGTGTTGGTCGTATTCCGAGGGTGCGCGCAAGCGCACCCTTCGGGTGTAGCCCCCGAGGCCTCGGGTGAGTAGAATACTCGCCCGAGGTCTTTTATTTTCGGTTTTGGTCGAGGCGTGCTCGAATGATCGAGCCCCCGGGCGGTTGGGTCCTCTTTCATCGAGGCCACCCAGTTGCGAGTCCGCTCCTTAGCTTCTTTCGTCGAAGCCGGTTAGGTGTGAGCTTGACTTTTTCGTTCGACCCTCACGAACCCTTTCGATCGAGTAGAGGGGGAGAAGCGTTGTGCTACCCATGCTCGGGCGAGCATCAACGTCTCAGGTGATCTGCTATCAGGAAATTCAAGTAAGAGCTCATGTCTCGTTCGATAGGGGTCGACTAGTGGCCCTGAGGTGCTCTTATTCGAGCAAAACAGTGGGTCCCACGGATGCCAAACCCTTTCGATCGGGTCTGGTGGCTCGATGCCTCCCCTCGAGGGGATTCCATCGTGGTCCCTTATTTTTGCCTTGAATGTGTCCAAGGGGGCCTCGAGAATTCGTTCTTGAGCAAGGGACTCGCGTTGGCCCCCTCGGTCACCCCTAACTCTGGTACTCGAGGGCGGCTGTCGAACCCTTTTCGAGGGCCAGCCTTCGCTCCCTGGAGATTTCGAGGGCCTGGGCCCGTACCCTGTGTCGTGGGAAGATCCGTCTGCGGATAACTCCTCCTGTCCATCACGTGTGCCTTTTTATGCAGAAGCCGGAGCGGTGCGGTAGTGGATGATTCCTGTACTTAAAGCGTATTTTGAGGAGGATAACTGTCAGTTGTCATATTAGTCTCGTTTTTCAAGAAAAGATTCGAAGCGGTGCGGCCGTAATGTCGTGGGAGTCGGAACGGCGCGGTCGTGGTGGGGCCGGCATGATGGCTGATTCGTGGATGCTTGACGCGTGTCCATGGTCGATGGGAGTTGAGGGGGTGAATGCGAAACGGCATGAACGCATGGGCCCGAGGGTATTATTGGCGCCCGACGGCCTCGCTCATGACATCGACGCACAGGAATCGAGAGGAGAGTACTTTGGGCGCATTTAATGCGGGGACTTACTGGTTGGGCAAGCGATGGCCGCCCGTTGGTCTTCTGCCCCTATAAAAGGAGGCACTCCGCGCACCGTTGCTCTTCACTTGCCTTCCTGCCGTTTTTGCATTCGCCTTCCTACACTTGATTGCCTTCCTTGCGCTTGCCTTCCTTGCGCTTACCTTCCTACGCTTTGCCTCCCTTGCGCTCGCCTCCCTGCGCTTTGCCTTCCCCGTGGAGATAGGAAATCTTCCGGGTCGTCCGTCCACCGAAGAGCTCCGTGCCCTTGCCATGGCGCCGAAGAGCTCCGTGCCCTCCCTGCGGCGTGGCTCCCCTTGGATGTGACGAGGAAGGAGCTGGAGGGGTTGGTGGCGGAGGAGCCCGAATGACTTGTTCCGCCGAAGGGGGACCTCGAGCCGAACCCACCGGAGGGCTACGTGGTCAGCTTCGTCAAGTTCCACCGACTGGGCTTCGATTCCCCGCCGAGCCGGTTCATGCGCGCCCTCACCCACTACTACGGGATCAAGCTTCAGCATCTCTCCCCCAATGCGATCTCCTACGTTGCCATCTTCACCACTGTCTGCGAGGGTTACCTCGGGGTGGAGGCGCATTGGGAGCTCTGGCTTCATCTTTTTCGAGCGGAGTACTTCTCCAAGAGCGCATCGCCGGGGGTGCGGAGGCTGGTGCGGGCCAGGTGCTGCAACTTCGCCGTGAGGAAGGCTAACATCTTCATCCCTATCGGCCTGACTTTGAGCCACGGCACCTGGCCTTCGAAGTGGTTCAACATCAGGAACGACGAGGGGCTGCTGCCTCAGCACACGGGCGCGTCATCGAGTCGCGTCCCCACAACTGGGGCGCCCCGGCACGGGACCATCAAGGGAGGCTCGAAGACCTCCTTGATGCCCTGGCGACCCTTCGAGGGCAGAGGTTGACTGCCGGGGTCGTTGCCTTGGCCTTCTACCATCGACGGGTGCTCCCCCTGATGCGGCGCTCGCTCCGCATGAGCCAAATGTTCTTTGGAGCGGAGCTCGAGGGGAGCCGGATGGTTGCTAAGGATATTACGCCGGAGAGCGTCACCAAGAGGGTTCGAGGCATGGTGTTGGGCCCCTTCACGGTGCAGGAAGTCAACCGTCTTCCGATGCGGCCGAATCCTGGTTACCCCGAACTGGTGAGTGTATTACTTCTTTTTTGTTTCTTTTCACCTTACATTTTTTTTGGGCTTTGCGTGTAGGGGGAGCTCGACTATGAGTTGTCGCTGCCCCCCGTTAAGGACGATTTTGGAGCTGGTCCGGCGGGGCTTTTCGGTGCCTCATCAGCAAAGAAGACGAAGGAGGAGGAGAGCAAGAAGAGGCGGATGCAGAGCCTCAATCTCTCTGCGGGCGAGCAGCGCTCGGCTAAGCAGAGACGAGAGGTGGGGCCCGTTGAAGGGTCCTCCTCTGAGGAGTCGGGGGAGGAGTGGAGCGGAGAAGAGGAGCACCTCTCGACCCAGAGGATCGCAGCTGGTGCCCCTTCGACGCAGGGCGCTGCTGGTTCTGGGGGGCCCATGAAGGGATCCTGTGAAAGTCATCTAGCCCTTGGAGCTGGGCCGGTGGCACTGGCTTTGGCCGCATCGGTGGCGGCCTCCGCTCGAGGGGCTGCGGGGCCTCGCGGCGTGACACCACCGGCAGTGACTTCAAGCCTTTCGGGCGCTGGGACACGGCCGTCGACGGGGGGCTCATGAACCCGGGGAGGTTCCCGGTGGGGTAAGTTCTTAATCCTGGAGCAGCTTTATATTTCGCCTCTCGATTCCACGCATCTAATTTTTCCTTTCTTGCAGACTCAAGTGCTAGCGGGCACTGGCGGGGCCCGCTCCGGCCAAGCGCCTTCGGACGGAGGCTGCGACAGAGGTGATGGCGGTCGCGGCAGCTCCGGCTACGGGCCCGGTTCCTTTGGCGACGAGCGCCGCCTCGAATCCCCCGGCGATTTCGAATGCGGGGGTCATCGCTTGGGTCAAGACCGCACGCGCGGTGTTGGCCCGGGACGCTGCTTCTGTTATCGGTGAAGCGGCCTCCGAGACTGTAGCGGCTGCGGCGTCGAGCCCCCGAACCGGGATGGCAGTCGAGGCACCAGGCAGCAGCGTGCCGGAGGGCCCCTTGGATGACTCGCTGCTGGGGTTTTCGGAGGCGGCGCCCATCGTCCTCGTGGCCGAGGACGGCAAGGCCTCTGTCGACGAAGGGAAGGAGAAAGACACCGCGCCCCCCTATTGCCACCGAGGTCAGGGGTCGTCGAGTCAGAGGGTGCCGAAGCGGCCCCGTCAGGCGGGGCCCCCGTGGGTGATTCGGTCGAGGGGGCGAGCGTCGCCGCGTCTGCCCTGGCGGGCCTTTTTTTGAGCGGGAGGAGCCGCAGGCCGTCTTGCTGGCTATCATGTCGTGGGAGGGTCCTCTCCCCCCGCGGTGCCCGAGCAACGACCTACGGCAGGCGTGGCCGTCGACGTGGAGGGTGCCGGAGCAGAGGCGGTGCGACGGCGCTCTGAGGCAGAGACTTCGGAATGGGGCTCGGAGCCCATCCACGTCCATGACCCCACGAGTCACGACGCTCCCTCGTGGGAGGTGGATGACCCCGTGGAGCTCAAGAGCTGGAGGGCCATCGAGGAGGAGCGTTCTTGCCTTCAGAGCTCGCTGAAGGCAATGCTTGGTCTCGTCAGCGACAACCTTCACCAACGCCTCGCGGTAAGCATCCTTCTTCGAAGTTATGGAACTCGGGGTGTGTTCTCTTTGTTGATGATGTCCTTTGTTCTTCTTGCTCTTAGGATCTGAGAAAGCGCTTGAACATCAAGTCCTATCTTATCCACGGTGCCAAGGATAAGTGGAACCAGATCCCCGAGCTAGAAGCAGTGCTCGAGGCTACCCGGGTCAAGGCCGCGAAGGCGAAGGAGGAGGCTGCTACTGCTCGAAGTGGGCTTGAGAAGGCGAAGTCCGAAACCGCCTTGGCCTGAGAGGTGGCTGCCCAAGCCAAGGAGGCCGAGGCCAAGGCGAAGGAGGAAGTGGGGAGGGCCCTCGAGATGGCGAGGTCCGAGGCCAGCGATGAGCTGGCAAGGGCTGGCATGGCCCTCGAAGTGGTGCGGAAGGAGCTCGAGGCCTCGGCCTCCGAAAATGCCAGGCTTTCCGAAGCCTGGCGAGAGCAAAGGCAGAATGCCATTTCGGCAGGCGAGGCCCTCGAGAAGCTCAAGGAGGAGAATGCGTCGATGGTCCGTGCTGGTGAGACTCTTGCAAATGAGTATCTCGTTCTGTAGGATACGCACATGAAGCTCGAGACCCACGCCGTCAGTGAGTTTTTTGCCTTTGTTTTTTCTTTGAAGAGTTTTTTGCCTTTGTTTTTTCTTAAGCGTTACTGACTCTGTTTGTTTCTAGCCTTGAAGGAGGAGCTGACTCGGGCTCATCGCGACCTCGGCCTACTTCAGAAGTCATACACGGCCAAGGTGAAGCTGACCGATGAGCTCGGCGGTATGCTCGACATGGTCTGCGACAGCCTTGGCGTCCCTCGTCCCGAAGCGGTCGCGGATGACGTCCATGGGGCCCCTCTCCTTGACCGGCTATTCGAGCTCGGCCGCGTGGTTAAGGAGAAGGTGTGAGGCGCCCTTCATGTCGGCGTGAAGCGGGCGATGGCGGTCATCGGCTCTGGCTACATCTACGACATGGAGGTCGTCTCCCACGGCTTCGTCAGCGACCCTTCGAAGACTGATGAGGAGAACGAAGCCGTCTTCATGGGGTTGGTCGAGGCTGCCGAGGAACCTGGCAGTAGTCTTGCAAGCCTCTTCGAGCGTGAGGTCCTTCCGCCTCCTGAGGATGATGTCCTGTGAGCCAAATCTGGGAAAAGAGGCCTTTGTAAGAAATCTTGTAATTTTCTGGTTTGCGAGGCCCAGGGGGCCTTGAAACATTATCGAATGTAAAATATAACTTCACAAATTGTTTAGTCCCTTCCTTTCTCGCATGTCTGATAACGTTTCTTAACTTAGTGTGACGCATGTTCGTGCCCCTCGACGTGGGAGTGAGTGGAGGTACCGTAGCCCTGGGGCATCGGTGGTCTCCTGGCTCGACAGCCCTCGACCTTTAGGGTGTTCACATGTGTTGGTGTTCTGACCCTCGAGGGGTTAACACCAACGAGTAATATTTGTAATTGCGTGCTCCCTTAATCCGGTGGGTGATGCAAGAAGGACATGGCGATTTATCCTGGTTCGAGCAAAGAAGGCCCTACGTCCAGCGGGGGGAGGATAGTTCATGTTATCTTGCACCGAAGTGCTAGTACAGGGGAAAATACAAGCAGGTGTGAGGAGCGTGAGTTGGAGCTTGGGCGTTTCAGACGCCTGGCTCTCGACCTTACACTGACTCATGATATTGTTCTGTGATCTAAAGACTTAGCGTTTCTATGCTCTGGATCCTGTCGTCCGGGTCCTTCTTTCTAACGCCCTGGCACCTCCTTTTATAGGTGAAGGAGGGGCACAGGAGTACATATATTTAGCGTTCGCATGGCCGGTGACACATGGTGTTGAGGCCGATCACGTCGGTGCTGCTGTAGTGATGTACGTCAGTATGGAGGCCCTGCAGCCGTCGTGTCAGGAGTTGTTGAAGTGCAGCCCGGAGTTATCCGACGGAGTCGAGGGGCGGTGGTTGAGGACTTGGCTTGAGTCGAGGGGGTCGAGTCGAAGGGGTCGAGCCTCACCGGATAAGGTCGAATCTCGGGAAATGCGGGAAAAGCGCTGATTCATACGTCTCGAGGGGGTGCTGGACGGGGCACAGTGCTCGGCATGGTGCAACAGCGAAGTACGATCCACGAGATTCTGGGGCATGGGCTATAAAAGCAAGATTTGACCGCCACTCCCACAACTGTTACCGTAACTATGGCCATACGGTTAGGCGGGAGTAGGTAAAACGCATTAAATGTGCCCGGATCTGTACGGGAGAGTCGGTAGCCGAGGGGTGCACTGTCCTCGAGGGCAGCCCATTCATGCGAACGAAGTTCCGTCCTCGAGGGCAGGCTCAGCGAAGTTCCGTCCTCGAGGGCAGGCTCGTTCGCCGGGCGAAGTTCCATCCTCGAGGGGTCGCCCGAATTGTACCCTCGAGTGTACAGTACCAGTCCGTTCGGTAGCCTCTCGAGCAGGCTTTGGTTTTGGGCCGTCGTAGTCCGTTCGCGGGTCAACCCAATACGCTTCAGCCTGCGGGCCTTTGAACGTTGACGTGGGAGGTTACTGGAGGGTTTATGTTGCTGATTTTGCGGGGTTTAGCCCGGTAAACCAAGGGTTTGGGGTACCCATTTCCTGGGTAACGACAGTAGCCCCCGAGCCCCTGCGCGAGTGATGGCACTCGGGCAGGGGGTCAAGAATTGGAAACGAGACGTGATTCGGATCTTTCCGGGGGGGCGTGCGAGCGACCCCCGCGGGGGTAGCCCCCGAGGCCTCGTAGGAGTCAAAAGACTCCTGTGAGGGCTTCATTTGTCTTTGATCGAAGGGTGCTTGTGCAGTCGGGTACGGGCTTGAACTGGAGTCACAGCGTTTTATCGAGGGGTGCGTCGGGACGCCGAGCCCCTGGGGATTTTTCGACCCTCTTTCGTCGAGGGGTGCCGGGCACAATCGAGCTCCTGAGCCTCGTGCGGCTGGGGCATTGCCGGCCTCGGCATTCATCTCACGAGTCCTTTTGATCGGACGTGAGGCGAGAAGCATTGGACTACCCTCGATAGGGCGAGCCTCGAAGTCCTCAGTGAGCTGATAACGGGAAAATCCAAGTGAGAGCCCGTTCCTTGTTCGATAGAGGTCGGCAGGAGGCCCGGAGGCGGTCTCATTAAAGCAAAACGCAATGGACCTACGGATACCGATTCCATTCGATAGGTCTCGGCGGCTCGATGCCTCCCTTCGGGAGGATTCCATAAAGTCCGTAGCACTTCGCCTTGGATGTGTCCAAAGGGGTCTCGAGGGTTCATTCTCGAGCGGGGCCTCGTGTTGGCTCCCCCTTGGTCACCCCTGACTCAGGTGCTCGAGGGCGGCTGTCGAACCCTGATCGTGGGGCCAGCCTTCGCTCCCTCGAGGCTTAGGGCCGGAGCCCGATTTTTCTGGTGCTCAAAGGCGGCCGTTGAGCCCTCACTTGAGGACCGGCCTTCGCTCCTTCAAGACTTTGAGGTAGGGCCAGAGCCCGTATTTATTTTTGGTGCTCAAGGGCGGCCGTTGAGCCCTCACTCGAGGACCAGCCTTCGCTCCCTCGAGACTTCGAGGCAGGGCCAGAGCCCATTTACCTTCTCCTGGAAGAATCCGCCGGTAAGCGACGCTTATTTTTCTTACTGTTAGACGCGCCTTTTGAGGAGGAAGCTAAAACGGTGCGGTAGTGCAGATCATGGTGGGCCCGAGCAATGGCTCTTTGCCACAGGTGTGACGCGTGTGTCTAGTCAAGGATCGAGGGGGTGAACGGTCAGGTAAGCGCATTAATTGCAGGAAGTTACCTTTTCCCTGCCGCCGGACTTCGCCCGTCGTTCTTCCCGGGTATAAAAACAAAGGGGGACAGGCACTGTTCACCCCCACCTTTGCCATCCTCCTGAATTCCTGCTTTCCTACGCGCGTGAGGGTAAAAACTTAGAGCGAGAAGTCACGATTGGGAACCTTCCCGGTCATCCGTCCGCCGAGGAGATTCGTGCTGTTGATGCCGCCGCCGCGTCCACCGAGCAGATCTGTGCTGCCGCTGCTGCCATGGCCCCCATCCTCCAGTTCGCCGAACCCTGGCACCCGTCGACCGTGATGCGGCAAAGGCTGAACGAGCTGGTGGGGGAAGGACTTCTTCGCCCCGTTACCGATCCGAATCGGCCAGAGTGGATTGCGCCGCTGAGGAATCACCAAGAGCCAAACCCGCTGGAGGGCTACGTGGTGAGCTTCCTCAAGTATCATCGGCATGGGTTTGGTGTACCCCCGAGCGAGTTCATACGGGGCTTGATGAACTTCTACGGCGTTGAGCTCTAGCATTTCTCCCCCAACGCCATCTCCAACGCCACCATCTTCATGGCCGTCTGTGAGGGCTACCTCGGGATGGCGCCACATTGGGAGCTGTGGCTCCACCTTTACAAGGGGGAGTGGTTCGCCTCCCCGGTGGCGCCAGGAGTAAGGTGAATCGTCAGAGCGGGGTGCCTCAACTTCGTGTTGAAGACTGGGAGGTCGGAGGAGCCACGCGAGTATATTTCCACCGGGTTGATGTCCAACCACTCCCGTGGGACGAGCAATGGTTCTACCATCGAAATGACGGAGGCTATCTCCCGCCGTACACCGGGCGGCTTATCACTGAGCGTCCATACAACTAGCCGCAGGGTGTCGCGGGAGATCTTCAGCGTCGACTTCGTCCCCTCGTCGCCGTGATGAAGACCCTTCGAGAGGCGGGCCTGACGACGGGTGTGGTGGTCTTGGCCTTCCACAGTCGACGGGTGCTCCCTCTGATGGAGCGCCCACTGCAGTTGGACGAGATGCTCCCCTCGGCGGTGCCCGAGGTTCTCGAGAGGTGCCGGATGTCCGGTAAGAAGCCATCCGCCGCGGAAGTCGTTGCGCGGGTAAAGGGGATGGTCGCGGGCTCGTTCAGGGCGGAAGACGTCAACCGTCTCCCCATGTGGCCGGAGGTGGGTTGCCTCGATCTGGTGAGTGCCTTGACCTGCGCCTTCCCCGTTTTCATTCCGCCCCCTTCTCTCGTCCCTGTGACTAAAAGTTTTTGTGTAGGGGAGAATCGACTACCAGAGATCGAGGCCCCCGCTGAGGGAGGACGCTCTCGACCGTCAGGTAAGATGCTTCATCGCCCAGCAAGAAAAGCGGTGTAAGGACGAAGAGGAGAAGAAGAAGGCCAAGAAGCTCCGGGAGCGCGAAAGGCTTGCGAGGCGCCGCGCTGAGCAGAGGCGCGACGGGCTCCCGGAGGAGGAGTCTCCCTCATCCGAGGGAGATGAAGATGATGTTGACAATGACAGCGATGACGTCGAGGGGGTGGCGCGGCGTCTCAACCGCATCTTGTTGGGTTCCTCCCATGCTGATCGCCCCTTCGTGCAGGAGGAGGCGGTGGAGGAGCGCGCCCCCCAGCCGGTGGCGTCGGCCTCAGAGCGCCGGCGTGGGAAAAGGGGGGCCAAGGCCTCGCCTCGAGGGGGTTCACCCCCTCCCATCATACTCGAGGCAGGACCCTACCCACTTTGATCTGGGAAACCCGGTCCCGGTCATCGGTGCGGGTGGAGCAGAGCCGTGCTCAGGAGGCCCTGTTGGAGCGGGGAGGCGCGGCGACCCCACCGATGGCCCCGAGTAGCCTCAGCCCCAGGAAGAGCCCGGCCTTGGGAGGGGTCTCAAGATCCGCTGGCGGTTCGAGGGGGACCCGAAAGGCCTCTATCCCCTTCGGGTAAGTGTTGCTGATTCAATTATTTTTCGTTGCATATTCCTTGCGTAGTTTAATAAACTTTTTGCCGTCCTCTTCTCATCCAGGCCCAAGCGCCAAATCAAGGAGGCGTCTCTTACACCGGCTAAGCAGCTCAAGGTGGACGCAGCTGCGAAGATGGAGGCCCCGGTCATAGGTGCGACGTCGAGGCCCTTGGCTCCGCGGGAAGCCAAGTGGTTGTCCTCAGCCCTCGGTGCTATGGCGCGCGGTAGGCTGACAGGTTCCGCTCTTGCTGCAGGGTCGAGCATCTCGGGGCTGCGATAGGCAGTGACTCCATGCCAGGGAGGACGCAAGAGGGAGGGAGTGCCTCCTTGACATCATCGTCCGTGGCCCTCGAGCTCGGCCCGGCGCCAGGGGGCGGAGCCCCGACATCGAGAGCTTTCGCTCCTGGCCGACCGGAGGCCTCGATCCCCGCACCCCAGGCGGGAGCCCCTGAGGGCCACGAGCCGGGAGAGCAGGTAGTCGTCGTCAACCTCAAGGGTGAGGAGACCACACCTATTCCCCCCTCGATGGGAGAGCGAAGACCTTGGCCTGTAGGGCTATGCGAGCTCGAGGCCCAGAGGAAGCAGGAGCAGGGGGCCTTGCAAGAAGCGGAGCTGCCGCGGCCGCAGCAGGAGGGGGAGAAGGAGCCGCTGGAGCGGTGGGAAGAGGAGGAGGAAACTGGGGGCTAGCCCCAGCATCAGCAGGCGCAGCAGATGCCGCCGGGGGGCATGGCGCCGCTGGACCCGCCGGTGCAGCAGCCGCCCGAGACGTCGGAGGCAGAGGGGACATCGGGACTGCCCAAGCAATGGGTGTCCGGGATCACCCTGGACGAGCTGCTGGCCGAAGAAGAAATGGCGTCGAAGGCGTCGATGGTCCCGCGGCTGCTGGGGGTGCAACTGGAGGAGGCCTCGGTACCGAACCCGGTGGAAGACGCATCGATGGTGGTCCTGACGGCACTACAAGTCATGGTGTTGGGGGAAGCGACAGCCTCGACACCTCAGCTGCCTTCGAAGGCACCAGAAGCAGCGTTGCGCCAGCCGCCGCAACTATTGACGGAGTAGCCAGAGAAGACGGCGGCTTCTGGCGTGCTGAGGAGGTCGACTTCCGACCCCGGGCTGAGGGATGCCAGCGCCGCGTCGGAGTTCCACACCCTGGCGGAGTTAGCCGTGCGCTACGGCGTCCCACGCGATGTGGTGGACGAGATCGAGTCCTTGGCGCGAACCAAGGTCAAGACGGTCCTTCCACATTGGGGCAACGAGCGCATCGTACTCCGGGAAATCGGCGACTCCAGCGCTCCGGGGATCGAGATGGACGACCCGGTGGAAGTCAAGTGCTGGGAGGACGCCGAGCGGTCCCGGGCGTGGCTGCAGCACTTGTTGAAGCTGGGCGTCGAGCTCGCCGAAGGCCTCGACTAAAACCTCGCGGTGAGTCCCTGTGTAGACCATATGCGGTTTTTTGAGTTCTTTCCTATGAAATGCCTTAACCCTCAATTTCCTATACCCAGGAGGTGCGGAGGCGTTCCTACTCCAAGTCAGACTTCCTGCATGAAACGCACAATAGTCGGGAGGAAGTGCTTCACCAACTCGAAGCTGGTCGCTCTGCACAGGGCAGGGTGGCCGAGATTGAGGAGGAGCTGAAGCGGACCAGGGAGGAGGCCGCCAAAGCCAAGGAGGAGGCCGCCCGGGCGAAGGAAGATGCCGAGTCCACTCAAGGGGAAGCCGCCCACCTCAAGGAGGAGCTCAAGCATGCCAGGGAGGAGGCTGACGCGGCCAAGGCCGAAGCGGGAAGGGCCAAGGGCGAGAGCATCCGAACCCAGGAGCGCGTCGAGCTACTCGTGGGGGAGGCTCAAAGCTCCATGGAGCGCATCCGCTCGCTCGAGGCCAGTTTCACTGAAGTCTCCACGGCGCACAACACCCTCTCCTCCTTGGCCCAGGAGGAGAAGAACCGGGCCGCTAGCCTGGAAACCCAGCTCGGGGTGATGAAGGCTACCCTCCAAGAGAAGGAGCAAGCCATCATCTTGGCTGGCGGCGTCCTCGAGACCCTCTGCTGTGAGAAGACGGAGGTGACCCGGGCCTTCAAGGAGGCCTAGTGGGAGCGGGACGAGGCGCGGGGGGAGTGCGACGCCGTGCTGGGGGATCACCGCGCCCTCGAGACTCGCTGTGCCGGTGAGTTCCTTGAAGAGCCTTTGTTCTTTTTTCTTCCCATATGGTTTGTCTAACTCTTGTTTTGTGTTTCAGGCCTCGAGTCCGAGCTGCTCGCTACCCAAACCGCCGCCAAGGCACTGCAGGAGAGCCTCGCGGCGGAGGGGGTGCTTCTCGGCCGGCTCCGGGTTGCCCTCGACAGGCTCTGCGTCTCCTGGGAGGTCGGGCCCGTCGAGGGTACTGAAGAAGACATCCCGGGTGCCGCGCTCGTCGACTGGATCTACTACCTCGACGCCACCCTTCGTGATCGCGTGTGGGAGGCGCTTCACACCGGCGTGAAGCGAACGCTAGCAGTGGTCTCCTCTGGCTTCGTCTTCGACATGAACATGGTTGCCCAAGGCTTTGTTCCTGATATCTTGAAGACCGACGCCGAGAATGAGGAGCGATGCCGAGGGCTCATCAATGACGCTGAGAGGCAGGGGGAGCGCTGGCAAAGTTATTCGAGGACGAAGTCCTCCCCCCATGGATGAAGGGTACAACGTCGAGGAGGGCGGCGACGGAGCGGGCCTATAGGGCAAGGCTGGGCGAAGTTGCCCATGTAATAAGTTAGTTTTTTGTAACTTGTATTCAATGTGGCTTCGAAAGCCTTTTTGAACATAAATGCATCTATCGTAATGCAATTTGTTGTTTTACTTTCGAGCCTTCTCTGTTTTCTTTCACCTAGACTTTGCTTTTTTGACTAAGTTTTTGACGCATGCTCGTATCCTTCGAGGGGGAGCGAGTGGAGGTACCGTAGCCCGGAGGCATAGGAGAGCTCTCGGCTCGACAGCCCTCGACCCTCTAGGGAGTTCGAGGCATTTTCTACTTAATCGCGAAGCGTATCGAGGCATGAAAAAGAAGAGGTGCTCGAGTTCTGATCGCCTGACTTTTGCTTTTCGACTAAGTATTCGACGCAAGCTCGTATCCCTCGAGGGGGGAGCGAGTGGAGGTACCATAGCCCGGAGGCATAGGAGAGCTCCGGCTCGACAGCCCTCAACCCCTAGGGAGTTCGAGGTGTTTTCAACTTAGTTGTGAAGCGAGAGGAGACGCTCGAAAAAATCGTTCGCATTTTTAGGAACTTAGGGGGTTACCCCCAGTTAGCCCTAAGGGAGGCTCGACTCTGGCGAGACAGGGTCGAGGCTACCTCTTGCATGTACAATAACAACTTTGAACCTATAATTGAAAGTACTCCTTATATTTGTCATGCGAAAATGCACAAAATATGGGAGAATGTACGAGGGCATCGGTGCCCTAAGGGTAGAAACGACGTAGCTGCTCAATGTTTCATGCGTTGGTGAGGATTTTGCCTTTGTCGTTAGTGAGCTTGTACGTCCCGGGCTTTAGCACCTCAGCTGTGGCGTATGGGCCTTCCCATGGCAGGGTCAGCTTGTGATGTCCTTTGTTGCTCTGTCGTCGACGTAGGACGAGGTCTCCAACTTGGAAGCCCCTCGGGCGCACATGCTTGTCGTGGTAGCATCGAAGTTTTTGCTGATACCTCACGGAGTGAATTAGTGCCATGTCTCGAGCCTCCTTGAGCTGGTCGACGGCGTTTGCGAGGGCTTCTTCGTTGCTTTGCTCGTTGTACGCCTTTAGTCGAGGGGAACCATACTCGAGGTCAGTGGGGAGGACGGCCTCGGACCCATAGACCAAGAAGAATGGGGTGAAGCCCGTGGCTCGACTAGGTGTTGTCCTTAAGCTCCATAGGACCGAAGGCAGCTCCACGGCCCATTTTTTCCATGCTTGCTGAGGCAGTTGAGGATCCTTGGCTTGAGGCCCTGTAAAATCATGCCGTTGGCGCGCTCGACCTGGCCGTTAGTTCGAGGATGTGCAACCGTGGACCAATTCACACGGATGTGATGGCGATCGCAGAAATCCAAGAACTTCTTGCTGGTGAACTGTGTGCCGTTGTCAGTGATGATGACGTTCGGGACCCCGAAACAATGGATGATATCGGTGAAGAACTCGATCGCCCGTTCGGAGCGGATGTTGCCGATATGCCAGGCCTCGATCCACTTGGTAAACTTGTCGATGGCAACGAGCAGGTGCGTGTACCCTTTGGTCGTCCTCTTGAGAGGCCCCACAAGATCGAGCCCCCAGACTGTGAACGGCCAGGTGATGGGGATCATTTGTAGGGCGTGAGCTGGAAGATGCGTCTGCTTGGCGTAAAATTGACACCCTTTGCACGAGCGGACAATGTTTGCGACGTCGAAAATGGCGGTCGGCCAGTAGAAACCCTGTCGGAAGGCATTGCCTATGAGGGTCCTTGGCACTGCGTGATGGCCGCAGGCCCCGAGTGTATGTCTTCGAGGAGCCTCCTACCTTCTTCGATAGTAATGCAGCGCTGAAGAACGCCTGAGGGGCTTCGCCTGTAGAGTTCCTTGCCGTCACCATAAATGATGTAGGACTTGGCCCGTCGCGCGATCCGGCGAGCTTCGGTCCGGTCCTCCGGGAGCTGTCCCTGAATGAGGGAGTCGAGGAAAGGGGCTCGCCAATCCGGTGGCGGGCTGGACGAAGGAGGAGTCCCCTGGATCTCCAAAACCTGTGCCCCGGTCGAGGGGGCCCCGGTCGAGGTCGTGGGGTGGAGCTTCGAGGGTGTAGTGCAAGCCCCCGAGCCCAAGTCGATGGAGGGCTCAAAGAGGTCCCTCGAGAGTACGTCCGGAGGGACTGCACCTCGAGTCGATGCAATTTTTGCAAGCTCATCCGTGGCTTCGTTGTATCATCGAGCAACATGAATAAGCTCAAGGCCGTGGAACTTGTCTTCCAACTTGCGCACTTCATTGCAGTAGGCTTCCATCTTGGCGTCATGGCAGCTCGAGGCCTTCATCACTTGGTCGACAATCAGTTGCGAGTCCCCTCGAACGTCAAGGCATCGGACCCCGAGTTCAAGGGCGATTTGTAATCCAGTGACAAGTGCTTCGTACTCCGCGACACTATTAGAAGCGGCAAAGTGGATGCGAATGACATAACGCATGTGGACTCTGAGGGGTGAGATGAAGAGCAAGCCCACGCCAGCTCCTATCTTCATGAGCGACCCGTCGAAGTACATTGTCCAAAGCTCGGCTTGGATTTGGACTGGCGGCAACTGCGTGTCGGTCCACTCAGCGATGAAATCCGCCAGCACTTGAGACTTGATGGCCTTCCACGGTGCGTAGGTGATGGTCTCGCCCATGAGCTCGATCGACCACTTGGCAATCCTTCCAGCGGCCTCCCGGTTATGGATGATCTCCCCCAAGGGGAACAAAGATACCACGGTAACCGGGTGGCTGAGGAAATAGTGCTGGAGCTTGCGACGTGTAAGGACGATGGCATAGAGCAGCTTCTGCACCTGTGGGTAGCGGATTTTCATTTCCGAAAGCACTTCGCTGACGAAGTAAACCAGCCACTGGACGGGCAAGGCACGCCCTTCCTCCTGCCTCTCAACCACTATGGCCGCGCTGACCACCTGAGTGGTTGCGGCGACATAGAGGAGGAGGGGCTCGGACGGTTCAGTCGACGTCGCTGGTCGAGGAGGGACGAGAATCGGGGTGGATGTCAGCATGCTTTTGAGTTTGTCGAGAGCCTCCTCGGCCTCCGTGGTCCATGTGAATTGCTCAGATTTTTTCAAGAGGTGGCACAGAGGCATGGCCTTCTCCCCTAAACGTGAGATGAAACGGCTGAGGGCCGCGAGGCAGCCCGTGACCTTCTGCACGCCCTTGAGATCCTGAATCGGCCCCATTCGCATGATGGCTGCCACCTTCTCGAGGTTGGCCTCGATTCCGCGCTGGGAGACGATGTATCCGAGGAGCATGCCCCAAGACACTCCGAAGACACATTTCTCGGGGTTGAGTTTTATGTTTTTGGCTCGAAGGCACCCGAACACGATTTCGAGGTCATGGATGAGGTCGTCCACTTTTCTGGACTTGACCACGATGTCATCGACATAGGCCTCGACCGTGTCGCCTATGTGTTCGCCGAAGACGTGGAGCATGCACCGCTGATACGTCGCCCCGGCGTTCCGAAGGCCGAAGGGCATGGTGACGTAGCAGTACATGCCAAAAGGTGTGATGAAGGAAGTCGCGAGCTGGTCGGACTCTTTCATCTTGATTTGGTGGTAGCCGGAATAAGCATCGAGGAATGAGAGGGTTTCACATCCCACAGTAGAGTCAACAATTTGATCAATGCGTGGTAAAGGAAATGGAACTTTCGGACATGCTTTGTTTAAACTAGTATAGTCAATACACATCCATATTTTTCCATTCTTTTTCTTAACTAACACAGGATTAGCTAACCACTCGGGGTGATGGACCTCCTTGATGAATCCAGCCACCAAAAGCTTGTGAACCTCCTCACCGATGATCCTGCGCTTCTCCTCGTCGAAGCGACGCAGGCGTTGCTTCACCGGTCTGGACCCGGCCCGGATTTCCAAGGCGTGCTCGGCGACTTCCCTCGGTATGCCCGGCATATCCAAAGGACTCCACGCAAACATATCGGCATTCGCGTGGAGAAAGTCGACAAGCACGGCTTCCTATTTGCCCTCGAGGTCGGCGCTAATCGTTAGCACCTTCTTGCCGGGGCAGCTCGGGTCGAGGGGGACTTTCTTGGTGTCTTGTGCTGGCTCAAAGTTGCCGGCGTTTCACCTAGGATCTGGCACCTCATCGGTGAGGTGCTCGAGGGTCGCGGCTATCATGGCATTTTGCTCGACGGCCTCTCCATACTCGACGCATTCGACGTCGCAGTCGTAAGCGTGCTCGTAGGAGGAGGCGACGATGATGACGCCCTTGGGTCCTGGCATCTTGAGCTTGAGGTAGGTGTAGTTCGGGATCGCCATGAACTACGCGTAGCCCGGTCGGCCGACAATAGCGTGATACGTTCCGTGAAACCCGACCACCTCGAAGGTGAGGGTCTCTTTTCTAAAGTTGGCAGGGGTGCCAAAGCAGACAGGAAGGTCGATATGGCCGACGGGAAGGGCCTTCTTCCCTGGCATGACACCATGGAATCCACCGGCGCTGGGTCGGAGTTGGCACCTCTTGACTCCCAGGAGGTCGACGGTCTTGAGGTAGATGACGTTTAGGCTACTGCCGCCGTCCATGAGGACCTTCGAGAGGCAGGTGTTTATGAAGATTGGGTCGACGACGAGCGGATAGGCCCCGGGGTTGCGGACTTGATCCAGATGGTCATCGCGGTCGAACGTGATGGGCGTGTCAGACCAGTCGAGGTAGTGAGGTGTCACGACTCAGATGGAGAAGACTTCTTGACACTCCCGCTTATGCTGTCGAGGCGTGAGCTGGGTCGAGGGGCCCCGTAGATCATGTAGCAGTCATAGACTTCGGGGAATTTTCCGTCTTCCCCGTTGTCTCCCTCACAGCCGCCTTGGTCTTTCTTGTCGTCACCTTTCTTCACACCCACTTGCTCAAAGTGCTTTCGAAGCATGCGGCAGTCCTTGAGCTTGTGCTTCGCCCCGTCCTTGTGATAAGGGCAGGGCTCCTCGAGCATTTTGTCGAAGATGGCGCCCTCAGGGGGGCCTCGAGGTCTTTTGTGTTCGGTTGCTGTGACGAGATCATCTTCTGCAGCCTCACGCTTGCCTTGCTAATGTTTCTTCTTCTTGTTGTTTCTCTTCGGCCCTTTGCTCGAGCCTCCGGCGTCGTCGGCTGCCGGCGCCTTTCCCTTGTCCTTCCCCTCGCTGAAGAAGGCGCCGACCGCCTCTTCGCTGGTCGCGTAGTTGGCGACCACAACCATCAGCTCATCGACGGTGTCAGGGTGGTTACGCCCCAACTCGCGAACTAGGTCCTTGTAGGTTGTACCCACAACGAATGCTAGAATGACGTCGAGATCAGAGATGTGGGGTAGTTCGGTGCAGAGCTTGGAGAATCATCGAGCAAAGTCACGGAGAGACTCCCCTGGTATCTGCTTGCAGTTGTGCAGTTCCCAGGAGTTCCTGGGACGCATGTAGGTACCTTTGAAGTTCCCCTTGAAGATCTGGACAAGGTCGATCTAGCCGCGAATCTGGTCAGGGGGAAGCTCCTCAAGCCACCTACGCACGGTGTTGTACAGGAACAAGGGAAGGTGACGTATGATGGTGTGATCGTCACGTGCCTCACCTGCCTGACAAGCCAGCCGAAAGTCGGCTAGCCAGAGCTCGGGATTGGTTTCGCCGTTGTATTTGACGATGCTCGTGGGGGGTCAAAACTTGTCGGGCAGCTGGGCGCAGCGGATCGTCCTGCTGAAGACTCGGGGACCCGGTGGCTCCGAGGCCCGTCGGTCTTCGTCGCTGTCGTAACGCCCTCCACGATGGGCGCTGTACCCTCGATCCTCGGCATCCTCGTGCTTACGCCTGCGGTTCTCGACAATGTCAAGGCGCACGTCGCAGGGAGCGCGGTTGTCATTGACACGTTCTCGGGCCGGCTTTCTCTTCGGTCGGGGGGCCACCCCCTGATCGACCGAGCTCTCCCTTTCGGGCCGGGAGGGCTCGACCTGAGGTTCGAAGGCTGCCCCTCAACGCCTCGAGGCTGAGCTCTCGGCTTGCTGAACAGCAGCTACTTGGAGGAGGTCCTCGACCTCGCGTTGTATCCACCGAGCTTGCGAGTTGGATGGCGCGGGCATATTGCGAAGGAGCATAGCCACCACGACAATGTTTTGGCTCACTCGGGGGTAACGGTTGGCGGGTTGCTCGGGTGCCCCTGCCTCGTTGATCTGCCGGTTGACCTCTCGGGCCCTGGCTCGGGCTCTACCGCCGGGCGGTCGCCGCTCTTGCTCGGGGGTTAGCTCGAGCAGGCGCAATCGTTCCCGCTCGTCGGTGAGCTTCGCCTGCAACTCCCGAATTTGTGCCAACTGTGCATCCTGCTCGCCAGGACGGGGGCATGCCTCTTGGGCTGCGTCTGGTTGTTGGTCCTCTGCTCTGGGGAGAGCACCTCCCGCCGCAGCGGTAGCTGCCGCGGCCACTGGATCGATGGTGTCCTGATCGGAGTTGACATCACCATCGATGTGGAGGCACTCGGGGGTAGGATCTCAATGATCAAAGTCAGAGTCAGGGTCGCCGTAGTAGAAAACGGGGAACTGTCCCCGCGCCTCCTCCTGCAGCTGCCGTCGGAGTGTGCCAATGGTGTACCTCCGGGGGCCGGGCGCTCTCGTGAAGGCCAAACCCTCGGAGGCTGGTGTGATAGTCCCCACATCCATCATTGCACGGAGAAGGGCGCCTGGGCGGTCCTCTAACGTGCACATGTTGGAGCGGGTCCCTGTCGAGATCGTCGTCGTGGCATCGTTGGAGTCGAACGAAGGCCGCTGATGACGCTCGAACAGCTCGTGCGGGAGCGGGCTCGATCGAGCGGGGACTTCGTCGTGCTTCCTCAATGAGCATACTGCGAAGGTGGAGTCGGGGTTGTGGTAGGGTCCTGCCGGTTTGCCCTCTACCTCTGAACTCGGATCAGACAATCCCTCAACAAGGGGTTCCTCATCTCTGGTCAGGGGCAAGGAGAAAGCGGCGGGAACCATCCTTGACACAAGTTGATGGTGATGACGATGTCGATCGTGCCTCCTTCTGGACGTGGAAGCATGGTGGTGAGACCGGCGAGCGGCCCCCCATGAGCATGGGGGCGTACCGCGACCTCCGTTCGGGTCACTGATCGAGAGCAGGGTCATGTCATAGCCCTGGCCGAGGGTCATGAACTCCAGGCTCCCAAACCAGATCACCGTAGCACAGGGAAGTGGTGAAACAAAGTCGCCTATCCAAAAAAATGGTGGGAAATCGTTAGTGACACGCAGCTCCCCTACCTGGCGCGCCAACTGTCAGTGTTCTGACCCTCGAGGGGTTAACACCAACGAGTAATATTTGTAATTGCGTGCTCCCTTAATCCGGTGGGTGATGCAAGAAGGACACGGCGATTTATCCTGGTTCGGGCAAAGAAGGCCCTACGTCCAGCGGGGGGAGGATAGTTCGTGTTATCTTGCACCGAAGTGCTAGTACAGGGGAAAATACAAGCAGGTGTGAGGAGCGTGAGTTGGAGCTTGGGCGTTTCGGACGCCTGGCTCTCGACCTTACACTGACTCACGATATTGTTTTGTGATCTAAAGACTTAGCGTTTCTATGCTCTGGATCCTGTCGTCCGGGTCCTTCTTTCTAACGCCCTGGTGCCTCCTTTTATAGGTGAAGGAGGGGCATAGGAGTACATATATTTAGCGTTCGCATGGCCGATGACGCATGGCGTTGAGGCCGATCACGTCGGTGCTGCTGTAGTGATGTACGTCGGTATGGAGGCCCTGTAGCCGTCGCGTCGGGAGTTGTTGAAGTGCAGCCCAGAGTTATCCGACGGAGTCGAGGGGCGGCGATTGAGGACTTGGCTTGAGTCGAGGGGGTCGAGTCAAAGGGGTCGAGCCTCACCGGATAAAGTCGAATCCCAGGAAATGCGGGAAACGTGCTGATTCAAACGTCTCGAGGGGGTGCTGGACAGGGCACAGTGCTCGGCATGGTGCAACAGCGAAGTACGATCCGCGGGATTCTTGGGCATGGGTGGTAAAAGCAAGATTTGACTGCCACTCCCACAACTGTTACCGTAACTGTGGCCATACGGTTAGGCGGGAGTAGGTAAAATGCATTAAATGTGCCCGAATCTGTACGGGAGAGTCGGTAGCCGAGGGGTGCACTATCCTCGAGGGCCGCCCATTCGTGCGAACAAAGTTCCGTCCTCAAGGGCAGGCTCGTTCGCAGGGCGAAGTTTCCTCCTCGAGGGCAGGCTTGTTCGCCGGGCGAAGTTCCGTCCTTGAGGGGTCGCCCGAATTGTACCCTCGAGTGTACAGTACCAGTCCATTCGGTAGCCTCTCGAGCAGGCTTTGGTTTTGGGCTGTCGTAGTCCGTTCGTGGGTCAACCCAATACGCTTCAGCCTGCGGGCCTTTGAACGTTGACGTGGGAGGTTACTGGAGGGTTTATGTTGCTGATTTTGTGGGGTTTAGCCCGGTAAACCAAGGGTTTGGGGTACCCATTTCCTGGGTAACGACAACATGGCATTTTGGACTAAGTATTTAGAGTGTATCGAGGTGCGTAAAGAGGATAGACTTTTGTGTTTTGAAAAAATCATGCGACATTTTTGGGGACTTCGGGGGGTTCCCCCTTGTAGCCCCTGAGGGAGGTTCGACTCTGAGGGAGCAGAGTCGAGGCTACCTCTTATATGTATAAGAAGATTGAGCTTGTGATCGAAAGCATTCTGTATACGAAAATGTATGAAGAAGGCATCGAAGCCCTAGGGATAGAAGCGACGTTGCTATTCGATGTTCCATGCGTTGGTGAAGATTTCACCTTTGTCGTTAGCGAGCTTGTAGGTTCTGGGCTTCAACACCTCTGCTATGATGAAGGGGCCTTCCCACGATGGAGTTAACTTGTGGTGGCCCTTGTTGCTCTGTCGCCGTCGTAGGACGAGGTCACCCACTTGAAGGTCCCTTTTGCGCACATGCTTGTCGTAGTAGCGTCGAAGCTTCTGCATGTATCTTGAGAAGTTGAGCAGGGCCATGTTTCGAGCTTCTTCGAGTTGGTCAACGGCGTTTGCGAGGGCTTCTTCGTTCGTCTGCTCGTTGTAGGCTTTTAATCGAGGGGACCCATATTCGAGGTCAATGGGCAGGATGGCCTCAGACCCGTAGACCATGAAGAACAGGGTGAATCCCGTGGCTCGACTGGGTGTTATCCTTAGGCTCCACAGGACCGAGGTCTGCTCGATGGCCCACTTCTTGCCATATTTCTTCAGGCGGTCGTAGATTCTAGGCTTGAGCCCTTGAAGAATCATCCCGTTGGCACGCTTGACCTGGCCGCTAGTTCGAGGATAAGCAACTGCAGAACAATTCACACGGATGTGATGGTGATCGCAGAAGTCCAGGAACTTTTTGCCGGTGAATTGCGTGCCATTGTCGGTGATGATCACGTTGGGGACCCCGAAGGATGAATGATGTCAATGAAGAACTCGACCGCTCGCTCGGAACGAATGTTGGTGATGGGCCGAGCCTCGATCCACTTGGTAAACTTGTCGATGGCAATGAGCAGGTGGGTGAAGCTTCCAGTTGTCGTTTTGAGGGGACCAACGAGGTTGAGCCCCCATACGGCGAACGGCCATGTGAGGAGGATCATTTGCAAAGCATGCGCAGGGAGGTGCATTTGCTTGGCATAGAATTGGCACCCCTCGCATGAGCAGACGAGGCTGATGGCATCAGAGACAGCGGTCGGCCAGTAAAAGCCTTGTCGGAAAGCGTTCCCGACGAGGGTCCTGGGAGCAGCATGATGACCGCAGCCCCCGAGTGTTGGTCATTGAGTAACCTTTTGCCTTCCTCGATGGTGATGCAATGCTGCAAAACTCCAGTCGGGCTCCGTCGATAGAGTTCCTTGTCTGGACCGAAGAGGACGTAGGTTTTGGCCCTTCGCGCAATGCATCGAGCCTTGTTTTGCTCGTCTGGCAGCTCCCCTTGAGTAAGGTATTCGAGGAAGGGCTTACGCCAATCGGCTTCGTCGCTTGCTTGAGGGGTTGATACCTCGAGGTCCATGACCTTGGCCCCAGTCGAAGGGGCCTGGGTTGGTTGAGGCTCGACCCCCTTGGACGGATGTTCCTGTTCATCCGTGAAGTCAACTGATGGCTTGTAGAGATCTTTTGTGAAGACATCGGGCGGCACGGTGCCTCGGGTTGACGCGATCCTTGCGAGCTCATCCGCGGCCTCGTTGTAGCGTCGAGCAATGTGGGTTAATTCGAGGCCGTAGAATTTGTCTTCTAATTTGCGGACCTCTTGATAGTATGCTTCCATTTTAGGTTCATGGCAGCTCGAAGCCTTCATGACTTGATCGATGACTAACTGCGAGTCGCCCCAGGCTTGGAGGCGTCGAACCCCGAGCTCGATAGCGATACGTAGTCCGGTCACGAGGGCCTCGTACTCCACAACATTGTTCGAGGCTATAAAGTGGAGTTGAATCACGTAACGCATATGAACCCCGAGGGGCGAGATGAAGAGCAGGCCCGTGCCCGCTCCTGTTTTCATCATCGACCCATCAAAGTACATGGTCCATAGCTCGGCCTGGATCTGTGTGAGCGGTAGTTGAGGGTCGGTCCATTTGGCCATGAAATCCGCTAGCACCTGCGACTTGATGGCCTTTTGCGGTGCAAAAGTGAGGGTCTCGCCCATGAGCTCGACTGCCCACTTAGCGATTCTCCCTGTGACCTCCCGATTCTGGACTATCTCCCTGAGGGGGAAGGACGAGACCACGGTTATCGGGTGGCTTAGGAAGTAATGTTGTAGTTTGCGCCGTGTAAGGACTAGAGCGTACAACAGCTTCTGAATCTGAGGGTAGCGGGCCTTGGTCTCCGAGAGTACTTCACTGACAAAGTAGACTATCCTTTGGACGGGCAGGGTGTGCCCTTCTTCTGCCCTCTCGACCACTATGGTCGCACTGACCACCTGGGTGGTTGTGGTGACATAGAGGAGGAGCGGCTCGGCCGGATGAGGAGGTACTAGGATCGGGGGCGAGGCTAGCATAGACTTAAGCTTTGAGAGGGCTTCCTCGGCTTTGAGGGTCCATTCGAAGTGCTCTGATTTCTTCAAAAGGTGGTGGAGGGGCAACGCCTTTTCCCCAAGACGGGAGATGAAGCGGCTCAGGGCTGCCAGGCATCCTCTGAACGCCTTTGAGGTCTCAAATGGGCCCCATCTTGATGATCACCGAGATTTTCTCCGGGTTGGCCTCGATGCCGCGCTGAGAGACTATGTACACTAAGAGCATGCCTCGGGGACGCCAAAGACACACTTCTTGGGGTTCAGCCTGATGCTCTTCGCCCGGAGGCATTTGAACGTGGCATCAAGGTTGGAGACGACATCCTCGACTTTTTTGGTCTTGACCACGATGTCATCGACATAGGCCTCGACCGGCGAGCCGATGTGTTCTCCGAAAACATGGAGCATGCACTTCTGGTATGTTGCCCCGGCGTTTCGAAGGCCGAAGGGCATAGTAACATAGCAGTACATGCCAAAGGGGGTGATGAAGGAAGTCACGAGCTGGTCGAACTCCTTCATCCGGATCTGGTGGTAGCCGAAATAGGCGTCGAGAAAGGAGAGGGTCTCACATCCCGTCGTCGAGTCAACGATTTGATCGATGCGTGGCAAGGGAAATGGGACTTTAGGACATGCTTTATTCAAGCCGGTGTAATCTACACACATCCTATATTTCCCATTTTTCTTTTTGACTATTACAGGGTTAGCTAACCACTCAGGATGGTGGAGCTCCTTGATAAATCCGGCTGCCAAGAGCTTGTTGACTTCTTCCCCGATAATCCTGCGAATCTCCTCGTCGAAGTGGCGTAGGCGTTGCTTCACCGGCTTAGACCCGGGGCGGATCTCCAAGGCGTGCTCGGCGACTTTCCTCGGTATGCCCGGCATATCTGAGGGACTCCACGCAAACATGTCGGCGTTTGCACAGAGAAAGTTGATGAGCACTGCTTCCTATTTGGCATCGAGGGAGGCGCTGATGAGTAGTGCCTTCCCCTTGGAGCAACTCGGGTGGAGAGGGATCTTCTTCATGTCCTCGGCAGGCTCAAAGCTGCCGGCATGTCGCTTGGGTTCGGGGATCTCATCAGCGAGGGCCTTGAGAGTGGCTGCAAGCATCGCCGACTCCTCGAGGGCTTCCACGTGTTCGACGCACTCGACGTCGCAGTCGTATGCGTGCTCGAAGGAGGGGCCGATGGTGATGATACCGTTGGGGCCCGGCATCTTGAGCTTGAGGTAAGTGTAGTTGGGAACCGCCATGAACTTGGCGTAGCCCGGCCGTCCGATGATCGTATGGTACGTGCCTCGAAACAGGACTACCTCGAACGTGAGGGTCTCCTTTTGAAAGTTTACGGGAGTACCAAAATACACCGACAAGTCGATGCATCCGATGGGAATAGCCCTTTTCCCTGGCACGACGCCATGGAAACCCCCAGCGCTGGGTTTTAGCTTTTTCGTTGGGATTCCAAGAAGGTCGAGGGTCTCGGAGTAGATGATGTTGAGGCTGCTGCCTCCGTCCATCAAGACCTTGGAGAAGCGGGTGTTGATGATGACAGGGTCGATAACAAGCGGGTAGAGCCCCGGGTTCGGGACGTGGTCCGGATGGTCGTCACGATCGAACGTGATAGCCGTCTCGGACCAGTCCAAGAATCGGGGGGTGGCGACTCGAGTGGAGAATACCTCTCGATGCTCCCTCTTACGCTGTCGAGGGGTGAGCCGGGCGGTAGGTCCCCCGTAGATCATGTAGCAGTCCTGCACCACGGGGAATCCATCATCCTTGTCGTCGTTCTTGTCGTCGGGCTCTTCCTTTTTCACTTCCTTTCCTCGAACCGTACCCTCGAAATGCCTTTTGAGCATCCGGCAGTTTTCGAGGGTGTGGTTGGCCTGGCCCTTGTGATATGGGCATGGTTTCTTGAGCATCTCGTCGAAGAGGCCCTTTTCGGGAGGGCCTCGAGGCTTCTTGCGCTCGACAGCCGCCACAAGGTCGTCGTCGGGGGCGTCTTCGCGCTTGCCTCGTGGGTTCTTCTTTTTCTTCTTACCCCCTTTCTTGCCGTCCCGGTTCGAACCCTCGGAGTTGGCCGCCTTGGCTTGCGTTTGGCCTTTGCCATCGTCGAAGAAGGCGCCGACGGCCTCTTCTCCGGCGACAAAGTTGGCCACGATGTCCATCAATTCATCGGCGGTCTTTGGGGGAGCACGCCCGAGCTCCCGGACCAGTTCCTTGCCGGTGGTCAGGGTAATGAAAGCCAGGATCACCTCTTCGTCGGTGATGTGGGGAAGCTCAGTGCGCTGCTTGGAGAAGCGTCGGGTAAAATCACGGAGGAATTCCCCGGGCTTCTGTCTGCAGCCTCGAAGTTCCCACCTGTTGCCCGGACACACATAGGTGCCCTTAAAGTTCCCCTCGAAAACCCTGACCAGGTCAGACCAGTCATAGATTTGGTTAGGGGGAAGCTCCTCGAGCCACCGTCGTGCGGTGTCGGAGAGAAAGAGTGGGAGTTGTCGAATGATGGCGCTGTCATCATGGGCCCCACCAAGCTGGCACGCCAGCTTGAAGTCGGCAAGCCAGAGCTCAGGCTTTGTCTCGCAGTCGTATTTGACGAGGCTTGTCAGGGGTCTGAAGGGGCTAGGCAGTGACGTGCTGCGAATCGCACGGCTGAAGGCTCAAGGTCCCGGCGGATCCGGGAATCGACGTCGGTCCTCGTCGCTGTCGTAGCGTCCGCCCCGATGAGCGCTGTACCCTCGCACCTCAGCATCACCGCTCTTGCATTTGCGGTGTTCGTTGATGTCATGACACGCATCACTGGGCTCGCGGTTGTCACGAACGCGATCGTGGGCCGGGACCGCCCCCTTCGAGCGGGGGGAGTCTACCGGCTTGGTCGAGGCCTGCCTCTCATGCCGCGAGGGTTCGTGGTGTTGCCCTGAGGCTGCACCTCGATGCCTCGAGGTAGAACTCTCGGCCTGCTGGATGGCGGCCACCTCGAGAAGGCCCTGGATCTCCTGTCGGACTCGTTGGGCTTCAGGATTCGAGGGGGCCGGCATGTTGCGGAGAAGCATGGTTGCCGCGATGACATTCTGACTGGCTCGATTGAAGGCGGGACGTGCAACCGTATCCTCGCCCATAATCTGCCGCTGTACTTGCCGCGCTCAGGCCCGAGCCCCTCCGCCTGGGGGATTCCGATTGTCTTGCTCGAGGGTACGCTCAAGCTGGCGCAGTCGCTCTTTGTCTTCGTCGAGTTTGGCTCGAAGCTCCCGGACCTGCGCGAGCTGGGTGACACGGGCGCCCTACGAATAGCACGGATCATTGGTCATGGCAGGGGGCCCTTCCTCCTGTCCCGCCAGGAGGAGGGGTCCACCTGTTGCAGCCGGTGGTGTGGACGTCTTTGCGGGACCGGCGTCGTTGTTGCCCGATGCGGTGACTATGTCGACGTGGAAACACTCTCGCGTGGGATCATAGTAGCTGGAGTCATAGTTGGAGTCAGAGTAGAGCGGGTAAGGCATGATGGTCCACCCATATTGTTCCACTTCCAGCCACTGTCGAAGCGCGCGAGGGCAGGCACCGCGTGGGCGAGGGTTAATCGGGCTCTCGGGGGCCAGTACCGGTACCTCCCGGCATGCTGCTGTGCGTAGGGGGGTCCAGTCCGTTCCCTGTCTGCTTCAAAACCCGAGCGCACGATAGTGGAGTATGTTAAAGCGGCATTGTCGAGCCCAAATGGCAGTGCCGGTCGGACGGCAAACTGCTCATGAGGCAAGAGAGCCGTAGACGTGAGGGGCGCTTTCGCCTAGGGAGAAGCGTTCAACCCTAGTGAGTGCTGCCCCTCTTCGGGCCTTACGCGTAGTCGTGGGAGGCTCCTGGCCAGAGAGCTCAAGTCATCTATCGAAGACGAAGAGGATATGACGACCGTGGTCGCACGGCGGCGCCGCTCGCCCTGCGATCCACGTCTCCTTCTTGATTGGGAAGCGTGGTGGCGAGGGCGACGCGGGGCTCCTCGCGGAGTCCCTGAAGCGCCCCCGCTTGGGTGCCTCGTTGAGAGCAGGACCATGTCATGGCTCGTGCCGAGCGACAGGAACTCCAAACTCCTAAACCAGATCACCGAGCCGAAAGGGAGCGATGATACAAAATTTTCCATCCGAACGAAGCAGTTTGACACACACAGGCCCCTACCTGGCGCGCCAACTGTCGACGTTAGGAACCCGGGGGTGTCCTAAGCCAACGAGTAAATGTACGTGTGCATAACCCGTTCGAATGGTGATGCAAGAAGAACACAGCGATTTATCCTGGTTCGGGCAAAGAAGGCCCTACGTCCAGCGGGGGGAGAAGATTTGTATTATCTTGCACCTAAGTGCTTGTACAGGGTTGAATACAAGCGAAGGAGAGAATTCGAGGGGGGTCGAGTATAGAGCAAAAGAGTTATTCAGAGTCTAGGAGTCTGCCTAGGTGTGTGTTCGGTTGTTCATGAGATCGTTGTCTGGAGTCGGTTCTTCGTCCGATTGGGCCCCTCTCTCCGTTGTGTATCCTAGCGTCCCCTTTTATAGGCCAAGGGGAGGCACAGGGGTACAAGTGTCCTGGTTCGATGACGCAATGGTGACGTCGTGGGTCATGGTGGCCAACTCGAGGCCACTGTAGAGACGTGCGCTGAGCATGGCTTGTTCTATAGTAGCATGGCTCGGAGTTGACAGGAGTCCTTCGGAGGCGTGGTTGCTGACTGGTGAAAGACACGATCCCCTGTAGAGGACGTGCGAGTCCCTGTTGGGGTCGCATCGGGAGTTGTTGGCGCAGCTTTCAAGGTCGATGTGGGTTGACCAGAGGGCGTCGACACATACTCGAGGCCCAATCGAGGGGTAGCCTGAGCGTAGTGGTTGAACGGATAAGATTGAACTTAGGGAATCCGATGTCGGTTGTTTGTCACGTAGCGCATCGAAGGGGCCTCGAGCGGCCTAACAGTGCTGAGTACGGCGTAACAGTGTCATGAAGACCGATGCATGTCCCCAGTATGGGCGGTAAAGTGGGATTCGACCGCTGTACGGACCACTGTGCAGCTACTGTAGCCATACGATTGGACGAGGTTAGGTAGTTTTGCATCAAATGCGCTGTCGGACGCACCCGAAGTTGGTGGATCGAGGGGGCTCGACCCTTGTTGTATCGAGGCGTCCATCCCGCCGGGGCCTCGACACTTGACGCGGGGTCCCCCCTCGAGTGATCATCAGTTGGTGACGTCAGTGACTTGTCGAGGGTTGCGGCAGAAGTTAAGTACTCTGTTGTGGGCCGGCCCAGTGTGTATTTGCCGATGGGCCCCGGTGGGTCGAGGATGTACGGTCTGGTCTTGCATGTGCTTTTTCGAGGGTCCCCGTGAGATTAATCTGAGGGTAAACTCAGGGTTCAACTGAAAACAAGGGAGGTTTAGGGTACCCCTACTCTCGGTAACCGACACAAATATTATGTCATTGACATATATTTGGCAAATAAAAGTATCACCATTAACTTTGCGAGTAAATAAAGTAGGGTTGGCCCTTCCTATCTCAAACCCTTGTTTGAGAAGAAATTCCTTGAGACAATCATACCAAGCTCTAGGAGCTTGTTTGAGCCCATAGAGCACCTTATGAAGCTTGTAGACATGGTCGGGATAATGTGGATCTTCAAAACCCGGTGGTTGTTCAACATACACCACTTCGGAGAGGGGGCCATTGAGGAATGCACTTTTCACGTCCATTTAAAACAACTTGAAATCATGGTGAGCAGCGAAGTCAAGTAATATACGAATAGATTCAAGCCTAGCTACCGGTGCATATGTTTCCCCAAAATCCAAACCCTCAATTTGGGTGTAACCTTGTGCAACCAACCATGCTTTGTTCCTTATGACCACACCATACTCGTCTTTTTTGTTGCGGAAGACCCACTTGGTACCTATCACATTTTGCTTGGGCCTTTCCACCAAGGACTAGACTTCATTTCGGGTGAAGTTTTCCAACTCTTCTTGCATAGCCATCACCCAATCCTCATCCTTTAAGGCATCCTGCACCTTAAGAGGTAACATAGAGGAAACAAAAGAGTAATGCTCACAAAAAGATGCTAAACAAAAATGAGTCATCACTCCACTGCGTATGTCTCCTATCACATTTTCAATAGGATGGTTCTGTTCAATGGATTGACGAGCTCTTGGGTGAGGTTCTGTTGTTCTTCTTTGAATTGGGCCGTCATCTTCACTATCATAGTCAATGCCAGTTGGAGAAACTCCATGAAGAACTCCCCCTTGATCATCATCTTGGTTGTTTTCTTCAACTTGTGGTGGATTTTGATTTGTTTGTTCTCTTGAATCATGACCATCTCTTGATGTGGAAGCATCACCATGGGCATCGATTGACCCATGATGCATGTATGGTTCATGATGGACTTGCACTTGTGCATCATCATCATCATCTTGTTCAATGGGTTTTACTTCACCAGTTGCAAGCTTCTTTATCACTTTGTGAGAAGGCTCCTCTTTACCTACAATGTCCATATTGACTTGCTCCTTTTGAGAGCCATCGGGTTCATCAAAAGTCACGTCTACCGTTATTTCAGTAAGACCGGTGGTCTTATTGAAAACACGATCCATGTTCGTTAGTACCATAACCAAGAAGAAAACCTTCATCAACCTTCAGTTCGAACTTAGAGCTTTTAGATTTCTTTCTAAGTATGAAACACTTGCATCCAAAAACTCTAAAGTAATCAACCTTAGGCTTTTTACCGGTGAGTAGTTCGTAATCTTGTGAAGGTATAGGCGGTTGATTGCATGACATGCCGTGTTGACCGCCTCCGCCCAATAATCCTTCTTCGAAATCTTGTACTCATCCAACATTGCTCTTGCAGCTTCTATGAGCATTCGGTTTTTCCTCTCCACAACCCCATTTTGTTGGGGAGTGTAAGGAACCAAAAACTCATGCTTGATCCCTTCTTCATCAAGAAACTTCTCAATGTTGGTGTTCTTGAACTCCGTCCCGTTATCACTTCTCACTCTCTTTATCTTCACATCGAACTCATTTTGAGCTCTTCTTGCAAACTTCTTGAAGATTTCTTGGGTTTCACTCTTATCCTTCAAAAAAAACACCCAAGTGAAGCGAGAATAATCATCAACAATTACAAAACCATATTTGTTACCTCCAATGCTTATGTAAGCATTGGGTCCGAATAAATCCATATGTAGTAACTCAAGTGGTCTTAAAGTTGACACAACATTCTTTGTGGGATGTTTGGCTCCAACTTATTTTTCCGCTTGACATGCACTGCAAATCCTGTCTTTCTCAAAAGAAACATTTGTTAGTCCAAGAATGTGTTATCCTCTTTGAAGGTTGGCCAAGTTCCTCATCCCAACATGAGCTAGCCGGCGATGCCACAACCAACCCATGCTAGATTTTGCCACTAAACAAGTCTCGGACCCCACTCTACTAGTTGTGAAATCAACTAGATAGAGCTTGCCCTTTAGTTGACCCGTAAAGACAATAGAGGAATCCACCCTTCTAGAGACTTCCACACCCTTATCCGTAAAGAGACAATTATAACCCATCTCGCAAAGTTGTGAAACAGATAACAAATTGTATCCTAACAAATCCACAAGTAATACATTTGAAATAGAATTATCATTTGATATAGCAATTTTACCCAAACCAAGAATCTCTCCTTTGCTATTGTCACCAAATGTGATTCCTTCACCCATGCTTTCACTTGGTTGGAAGGAGTCAAACATTTTCTTCACTCTGGTCATATGATTGGTGCATCCACTATCTAGCACCCAACATGGTCCACCGGAGGAGTATGCCTACAAAATAGAATTAAGTCTTTGTTTTAGGTACCCAATTTGACTTGGGTCCTAGGGGATTTGACACATAAGATTTGGGCACCCAAACACTCCTCAAGATTTGTCTCTTCTTAAGAGCGCCCACATACTTTATAACAATTTTACCATCCTTATCCCAACAATATAAATAATCACAAAAATTATTCTTTGAGATAGGCACTTGTGGCATAAAAATATTTGCTTCCTTCTTCTTGATGTTCTTGTTGTTGGAGGAAGTGTTAGGAGAAACCTCAACATTGTTCACCTTGTTGATGAGATCAACAAGAGGCACACTCTTATTGAACTTCACACAAGGCACACCATTTACCATTTTTCTCCCATTTGCCTTACCATCATACCTATTGTAACTGAGGCCATCCTTTATGAGTGGATACCTTGATGCCTTGTAGATTGTAGGTGATTGCTTATCCTTGTTTTGCCAACCAATCTCCATAATGGTATTCAACCTAAGAATCTCCTTATCTTTCTTCTCTAGCTCAACAAGGTTAGTAGCACAAGCATCTATATCAACATTAAAATATTTTTCACATCCTTTACTTGTTGAGGCTTTGGAGTCCTTAGAAGAAGTAGAAGTGCTCTTCCAAAGAGAGTCATAGTTTATCTCAAGCTCATGATATTTATTTGTTAAGCTTGTGAGGCTTTCTTGAGCTAAACTATAGTCATTCTTTAGACTAGCCAAAGAGTCATTAAGTGAGGCATGTTCCTTAGTCAATCGCTCAATTCTATACTTAAGTTCTCAACCTTCTCTTTTTCTTTGGTGAGACATCCCTCTAGCCCTTGGTTCTTCTCCCTTTCCACTAGGAGCATTTCACTTTGTGACTCTAAGCATGTCTCATGCTCATCTATGGTGTACTTCAATTTTAAGATTATAGAGGCAGCTTCTTTTCCATATTTCTTAATGATTTTGATAGCATAGTTTTCATCAAACTCATCATCATCATCATCATCATTAGAGTGAGTGAGATTGTGGGATGATACCTTCTCCTCTTTTGCAATAAGACAAGTAGGAGTGACGTCGTCGTCGTCGGAGAGGTTGGCGAAAAGCTTTGTTGAGGAAGAAGTGTTGGTGAAGAACAATGTCGATGGAGATAATGTATTATGTATAGCAATTGCAGCTACACTCTTCTTTTCATTATCATTGTCTTCGTCACTATCATCATCAGATTGCCATTCTTCACCTATATGTGCTTCACCTTTCTTCTTGCTCTTATACTTTTTGTCACTTTCCTTATTGTACCTTGAAATCTTGCCTTTGTTGGGACAATCCGTAGCAAAGTGACCGGTAAGACCACACTCATAGCAAAATCTCTTCTTATATTGCTTGTTTCTACCACTACTCCTCATCTGTTGCTTCTTCTTGATCAAGAACTTTGCATAATTTTTCACCATGAGAGCTTGTTGTTCATCAAATTCTTCATCACTATCATTTTGCTTGTGACCACAACATCCTTTGTTGCAATGACTTGATTCACTTGCATGGGATGCCGCAAGGGCAATGTTTCTCTTTTGACTAAGTCTTTCTTTGGTCTCATCATCTAGAACCTCATGATGCATGATTTTTGCAATTATCTCTTGTGTTGTCATGGTGGTGTAGTTTTCTCTTTCCATTATCACCGAAGGTAGAATGCTATTCTTGTCTCTATATATTCTACATAGCTTTCTTGCCGTAGCTTGTTCATCCCATCTATCACATCCAAGAGCTCTTACTCTATTGATCAAAGTCATAAATCTATCATACATTGTCTTTTTTGTTTCTCCTTCCATCACTTGGAAATTCTCAATCTTATTTTGGAGAAGCTCAATGTTTCCTATTCTCACACTCTTGTCACCTTCAGATAATATTCTCAAGGTTTCCCAAATTTGCTTTGCATTCACCATACCATTTATCTTGTTATTATCTTCCAGAGTGAGACATTGCAAGATCAAGGTTGCCGCCGTGGCATTGAGATGAAAATCCGTCTCATCTTCGGGTGTCCAATCTTTAGGATCTTGAGAAATGTTCACACCAATCTCAACCGCTTGCCAACATCTTACGGCTATGAGATGCAACTTCATCCTATGAGCCCAATCGGTGTATCTTACTCCATCAAACAGAGGTGGCTTTTCGGGATTGTTCTTGCTTGTGCTTTTATAGTTATAGCTTGCTCTTGTATAGCTCTTTGGTGTCTTGTTTTCATTTTCACCTTCATTCTCCCTCACACTAGTTCCTTCTTGATTCTTCTTGTCAAGAATTTCCTTCATCTTATCTAGTTGCTCTTGCATCTTGTTCATTTGCTCTTCTTGCTGCTTTTGCATCATGATGATGAGCTGTGCTGCCACTTGTGCGAATAATTCCTTCATTTGTGCATCATCCATCTTGGCCATTGATACACCTCACGCGGTGAAGCGTTGAACCGAGGGACCACGGCTCTGATACCACTTGAAAGGATCTAATCGGCCTAGAGGAGGGGTGAATAGGCGATTATCAAAAACCTAAAACTTACAAACTCAAATGCGAAAGTTAAATACCTACCGAAAGTAGAATTGGAAGTAGCACCGGTACTACTGGTAGTACAAAAACTAGTACTACCAATGCAAACTTCTGGTACTACCGGTAGCCTACAAAACTATGAAATTAAAATGAAAATCAGAGTAAAATGAGTTATAAATTCAGATCCAATTGTTACCACCCCTTTGTTGATGTTGCTGATGAAGGTGTTGAACTTCTTGAGGCGTTTCACCGCATCAAATCGTAGATCGAGTCCTCCAACCTATGAACTTTAGGGGTAGGGATGAAGAACACAAAGAACACAAGAACAAGGATAGTCGATGCTACCATCACAGCAAGACACATGATTTAATTCGAGGTTCGGCAATCCCCACAAAGGAGTTCCTACGTCCCCGTTGATGAGGTGACCACAAAGGTTTTCTCCCTCAAGCAACCACGAAGGTAAACTTGAGATATTCACTAAGAATCAAGGGTAATACAAACACTTCGGGGCGCCCTCACAAATGAGACAACATGGGCAGCCACGAAGAACGCCTAACCGGCTAGGGTTCCAAGAACCCAAAAGTAACAAACACAAATCAAGCCGGCAAGACGAGGAATCCAAGTGCTCAAGTCGTAGGTCGAAGTTTCTACTCTCTAATCTCACGTCCCTAGCTCAAATCCTTGAGGGGATGAAGTTTGAGAGCAAGGGGGAAGAGAGAGCAGGTGAGCTGGTGCTTGGAAGGAGCCTTTCTCGGGTGTGTGTCGGGAGAATGAATGGAATGAGCAAGAGAGAAAGAAAAAGAGAGGTGAGGGGTATATATATGGTCTGTCCAGAACAACTACCGGCAGTACTGATGGAACCACCGGTACTACCGGTACCTCACCAAATATGACTGTTGTCGTGTGTCAGAATGTACAGAGGGAGTCATACCGGTACTACCTGTAGTAAGACCGGTACTACCGGTAGTACAAAACTAGGCAGCCATAGACGTGTGCGACTTGGGCTAAAAATAAATATATATATAGCCGGTACTACCGGTACCACCAGCGGTACTACCGGTAGTACACAACTACACCAACTCACCGACTTCGACTTTGGGACAATATGCCTGATACTTCCGGAGTATAATTTTAATAAAATACGGTACTACCGGAGAGCACCAGTACTACCGGTTATGAAACCGGTACTACCGGTAGTACAAAGTTTCTTTAACTTTGCACATCTCGACTTTCTGAAAAAGTAGCACGGTTACTTCCGGTTTAAAACTCTAATATTTCCGGTACTTTCGGTAGGTCAGGCTGGCTGAAGCAAAGGACTTTTATAAGTAATGTGAGTGCAACGGTGACTCTTTAAACGCTCTAAATATAGACTTGAACACTTTTAGACCTCGAATTACCAACCTAATTTGTATCCCTCTTGATAGTATGACGTTTTCTATAACTTAAATAAAGATAAAAATTGAGGACACTCTTGAGTAAAAACGTCGTCCATCTATATAAAATTTAGGGTGCTTGTATCATCAAATATTGTCATTCAAATGTTTTAATAAACTAACACCTGTATATTTACTTAGATAAAATTATTAGTCTCTAATTTAATTATTATTAATTATCCAAAACTTACTTCAAAGACGAATACACTTACACACTAGTAGCCTGCTTCGTAGGGGATGGTCGGATGGATGGGCCTAGATATCAAACATCGATCGAATTATACACACTTCCAGATCGACTTGCTAGTACACTCCTACTCCTACTAATCTAGCGGCAGTAGCAGGTCTTAGCGCCTTTGTTTGGTATGGTGCGTGTCTAGAGAAGTTAGCTAGTAGGGCCTGGTTTAGATTCCAAGTTAGGGTCGGCAAAGTTCATATTTGTCATAAATACGTACTGTAATATTTTATTTGTATTTGGTAAAAATTATCTAAATTTTGATTAATTAGGCTTAAAATATTCATCTACAATAAAACCATGAAATTAGTTTTTGATTTTATTTATATTTAGTACTCCATGTATGTACCGGTATTTTAATATGACGGAGAATCTTCCTTTTACATAATACCAAATGCTGGAATTGGGGGCCCAATTCAGATATCTAAACAAGGCCTAGGATAAGCTATGTAAAGCTTCTGGTCAAGTGGTCACCTGAACTCTGACGAATCTATTGTTCCCCCTACTATCTTGACAAGAAACTGTCACCAAATATCCTGTTTTTCATTTGGATTTGGACTCAAACATCCAATAAGCCAGGTTACTTCGATCTTCTCTGTGTCATGAACTCAGACGTCGTCAGAGAAGATTAATTCTGAATTTGGGGACAAACAACGGTAGCTATTCGTTCATTATCTATCTCAAGAAATCAACAGTACTGCCTCAACAATCGTTCAGGTTTGTTTCACTTGTCGTTATACATCTTTTCAGACAAAAAATAATATATAATGTTGAAAAATCAAATAAAAAAAGATAGAGGCATCCAGCTGGTAGTGTACGTGTGACGGGATACCCAATAGTGGACCGTGATTGCTCTCACGCGTGCAAGCATGTACGAGCACATTTAAAGAATAAAGAAAGTAATACAGGATGCCACACTGCGGCGCTAGCGTATCCACGGTGGCAAAAAAGATTTCGGCCGTTGGCGTCTAGACGAATGGCTGTCCGTTGGTTGACTCGGGTCGCATGAACAGGAGTTAGAAAATCTGTGCTCGCTGACTTCCCGTACGACCGGTGCTCCATTGTCCGCAGCTTACTGAACAGGCCGGTCGTTGTCGTTCGACAATTGGTTGGCCTTGCTAGGGCTGGTTCCAGCGGCAGAGGTGTATGCCAGGCGGGGTGTTCTTTCTTCGGTGCCCGCTCCTGGCTCCGTGCGGCTAAGTCATGGGCCTGGCGTGGTGGCCCTGCTCTGGGCCCCGTGTGTATGGCTCCGTCTGCATGCCCGTGGGTGCAGCGGGGGGTTTTACTGTGCATTGTCCCGTCCACGCCCGCGCTACGTGCGCGCGTGCCGTCGCAGAGTCCGGTTGGGGAGGCGCGCTTTTCGTTGTCGCCCTCTGGTTGGCTCGTCACTTTGGGACCCAGTAGTCAGCTGCTGAAAGCCGGCCCAGGTTTCGCGTATCTGTGTGCGGCCGCTGGCTGCCGTTCGGTGTTGTGCTGTGGGTGCCCGCGATTCCCACGCCGCGGCCACTGAGGGTGGGGACGGCATCCTTCTGATGCGTCTGGGGTCCGCCCGTCGGTGGCTTGTGTTTCTATGTCGTCTATGTACTTCTTCGGACGGCCCGAGGTGGTAATAAAAGAGTCTGCCCAGGCTGTGTTCCCTGCTCCTCCCGCTTTGTACCCGTCGGCTGCCTGAGGTATGCGGGATCGGTTCGCCGTTCTTTCCCTTTCGTCGTCGCTTTCGGCCGTGGATGTTGCCTAATCCCATGTGTTCGCGGCGGCGCGGAACTGGAATGTGGCCGTCGCTGTTCTGCGTTTCCTCTGCAGGTGTCTCCGGTTCAGATCTGCCCTTCCCGGTGAGGTCGTGTGGCGGAGGAGCGCGTCTGCAGTCGAGAAGGACGCCGAAAGCGAGTGCTGGGGTGCTGCTGTCGAGTCTGCTCGGGAGCAGCATTTGGGGGACGGTCTGCATCCTCGTCGTGCTGGTAGTGCGCCTTTGCTCCGCTTCCGCAGTACCTTCGTTTCTTCATTCCATTTTCTGATTCTGTTTCAGCAGAGCTCTTACCTGTGTTGTGGTCTGTTTGGTGCATCCGTGTGTGCTTTTGCTTTTTGCATCGCTTTTCGCCTTTTCATTGGTTGTGCTCGGGTTCACAGACTAGGAGAATCCAAATGTTCGTTGTGGGTGCGTCCTATCTGTCCCTGCTGCAGGCTGTGGTGGTGCGCTGTGGCCTACCGTATGAGGCCGTGGTGTCTGAGGTCGCTGCAGATGGCGCACCGGTGTACGGGGTGGAAAATAATGTGCCTTCCGTTGGACCGGTTCGGTGCTGCCGTAGTTTTTTCTTTTGGGCCTCTATGGACGGCTCTGTTGTTGATGGTTATGAACGTGCTGCCTTGCAGGCTATATCTTTCCTGCAAAAAGTGTATGGCTTTGTGGTTGTTGATTACAACTTTGAGGGAGTCCTGTTGTCTAATAGAGTCGCACGTACTGCTATTTCCGTGGCTGCTAGGGCCACCGGTGTTGTAGGTAGGCTGGCAAGGGAGAGGCAAGATTTGGTTTTACAGGCTGATTGTCTTATGAGAGAGGTTTCTCTTCTAAGTCTTCTTGTCTAGACTGAGCATACTTTCGTTGTGCTTGGTGTACGGGGTGAGATTGTTGTTCGGCCTGGGTGTTCAATAAACTAATATTCTGAGTTATTTTAGGCCTGTTGTTGGACTAAATAAATGCCTGGTGCAGATCAGAGCCTGTTCATTTTTCTATAGCCTTTGTGGGGATCTAGCGCCCCAATGACGCGGCGGCGGTAGGCTCCTACTTCTCTTCCTCCTGGGGACCCTTGTATGTGTCCGTGTTCATGTTATTTGGAATAAGCCGAATTGGTTATCCCAGCCAACAATGTTTTACTTAACTGCTTGCTTTTCTAACCTCCTTAGCTTCTTCACGGGCTGCTGCTCTTGGCCTGTCCACTCCTCGGAAGAGAAAGTGTATGTGTTAGTTATCATGCACCATGTGTTCGATTCTCTGTAAGGTGATAATCTTAGGTGCTTACTTAATCCTATGGTATAGCTGAAGCTGCATATTATATGCCCAATACTCCTCCGCCTGGTGACTCTCGCCGTAAACGAATGAAGTATTTGCAGCAAAAAAAAACTTGCAAAATCAGGTGCTGTTTTTAGGCTGCTAGCTCATCTAAATTCTATCCATATTAATCTGTTCTGATGTGTACGACATGCCTCTGCAAACTTTCATTGTTGTTAGGCCCTGAGAATAGTGGTGATGCCTCTGGGTGTGGTCACTTCAGCCAGGAATATATTGATGCGCTAAAAGGTCTGGATGAGCTTATACTTAGGTTGATTGCGATTGTTCTTCCTGGCTGTGTATTGTTGTGTTACTGATTTTTTCTTTGCTGCATGTGACTGCTGCTCTTCGTCGATTTCGATGAATGATGATGCTGGTGTCTAGAGTAGGACTACATAGGACTACGTGAGTGCTATATTCTGGCTATGTGAGTGTTGTGCTGCTGAGTCAAGCTTGAGAGATGGTAGGATCATCTATAACCAGTGCTACAAGGGTGGCAAAATAGAGATACCTCCTTTTAGGCCACCCCCCGAACCACTTAAATCACTGGCCAGATTTGATGGTAATGCTGAATGCAGACAGTTTCTTAAGCACATACACCAATACAATTGCTTGTTTGCATTCACCTCGATGGGTGCAAACATTGATAGATCCATGAATAATGGCCGTGGCCTACCTGTATTCAAAGTTTCTGGTCAGATACACCATAGTATAGGTCCTCTTCTCCTAGGAAATAATCAGCCACCAAAGTTCCTGCAGCTGTACATCTATGACACAACGAACGAGGTGAGCAATAGAATGAGAGCACTGCGCCCAGATGAACGCCCACGAGATCCTCTGGACACCACCGTTACTGAGCGTTTACTTAAGATGATAGACGAAAACAACCCATTGGCTAAACAATTTAGGCTTGCAAGGGATAGATTGGCAACAAATAGCGATGAAGAGTTCATAGTAAGGCTTGTTGGGTCAAGGGAGGGAGATCCAGTCCAATATAACCTTCCTACCGTTGACCAGCTCGCTATGCTTGTCGTGGGAGATTTCACGCTAGATACTTTCAAGCGTGATATCGTCATACAGCCTAGATCTGGCCATCTGCAGCACATCTCATCTCTACATCCTGCTTTCATGGCCCTACAGTATCCACTTCTCTTTCCTTATGGTGAGCGTGGTTTCCAAGTTAACGTGCCTTACAAAGGCGTACATATGAGTGGTAAGAATAAGCATACCAAAATAACAATGCAAGATTACTATCGCCATGGCTTTTATTATAGAAGGGGTCAGTCCAATCCATTCTTGTGCTATGGTATCTTGTCCACCCAAGCCAAGATTGATGCACGTGCATGTGTCGACGAAAATAGGCTTTGGTATGTGCTTAACAATCAGCCCAAGCTACGTGTCGAGAGCCTGCAAGGTATAGTTGATGCGGTTGAAAAGGGTTGTGTAGATGGAAATGAGATTAGCAAAAGAACTGTGTTACCAGCCAGCCATACCGGTGGTCGCCGATATATGATCCAAAACTATCATGATGCTATTGCAATTTGTAGAGTACACGGCCCAACATATTTCTTTGTGACATTCACGTGTAATCCCAAATGGCCAGAGATTAGTTCGGCGCTGTCCTTTGAGCCTGGCCAGAAATCCACCGATAGAGCGGATATGGTGGTCAGAGTGTACAATATGAAGCTTGAGGAGCTACTTGGTGATATTAAGAATGGTACTGTTTTCGGGCCTATTAGTGCTGGTATGCTATTTTCTCCTAGCTGTTTCTGTGTTTGATATTGTTTTTTTTCCCTGTTTTCTTTGTTTAGTGTTGCACACTGTTGAATTCCAAAAGCGTGGATTCCCACATGCCCACATAATTGTTTGGTTAAAACAGGACACCTCAAACCCTTCGCCCGCATTTATAGATAAATACATTAGCGCTGAAATTCCAGATCCTCATACAGACCCTTTTGGATATGTATTGGTGGCTGAGCATATGGTTCATGGTCCATGTGGGGCAAAACATCCTACCTGTCCATGTATGAAAAATGGTAAATGTTCAAAACGGTTTCCTAAAAAATACCAACCTCAAACAATAGTTGATGAGAATGCCTTTGTTGTGTATAGAAGATCTAAGAACATGAGATATGTTGAAAAGGGTGGTGGGAAGTTAGATAGCAGCTATATTGTACCATACAATATGTTCCTGCTTAAAAAATATCAGGCTCATATCAATGTAGAGTGGTGTAACAAGACTGTATTTGTTAAATACCTGTTCAAGTACGTTACTAAAGGCCCTGATCGTGGCAAGGTTTATATACAGCGAATAAAAAATGGAGAACCAACGCCTTATGACGAGAAAACCAAAACAATTAATGAGGTTCAGGAATACCTAGACTGTAGATACATTTGTGAACAGGATGCTTGTTGGCGCATTTTTGGTTTTGACATACATAGACATTATCCAGCTGTGGAGAGATTACCTATGCATCTTCCAAACGAAAACTCCATTGTTTATGATGAATCAACCGACATTACCGATGTTGCAAGGCTAGAGTTTCTTCGTAGAACAATGCTAAATCAATGGTTCGTTGCTAACCAGTGGAACAGTTCTGGTAGGGACTTCACTTACTGTGAGTTCCCTTCGCGGTTTAAATGGGATGCTTCTGCTAGATCTTGGGATTACCGGCGTCGCAATACTGGTAAGATAGGAAGGCTATACTACGTGCACCCCTCGGTTGGTGAGAGATATTATATTAGAATGTTACTCCTTGTAGTCAAAGGCGCTAGAGGTTATGAAGAGCTTAGGACATATAATGGGACTAATGGCATGTGATGCTCGTGGCCTACTTGGTGATGATCAGGAGTGATATAATGCCTTTAATGAAGCCGCTGCTTGGGCAAGTTCCTCACAGCTTAGAAAACTTTTTGTTACCATATTTCTGTTTTTTAAGGTCAAAGATGAGTGTGCATTTTTTGAAAAAGTTTGGCGAGCTCTAGCTGATGACATACAATACCGTATTAGGGAGGCTGTGGGTAATCCTGAATTTCACGTATCCGATGAGGATCTTAGAAACTATTTGATTGATGATCTGCATAGTCTTATTCGAAAAAATGGGGGAAAGGTACGCGATCATAAGTTACCTGAGAAAACCAAAGGCTCTGAAGATATTCCTGGTAATAGGTTGATTGAAGAAGCTCTATCTTACGATATTCATAAGGCAGCAAGTGACATGAAAGATCTTTATAGTAAACTAAACACAGAACAACTACATGCATTCAATGTGATTACCAAGGCTATTTTAGATAACAGACCTGGCTTTTTCTTTGTATCTGGTTATGGTGGGACTGGTAAGACTTTTCTATGGCGATCTATAGTTGCTTGGGTGCAGTCCCAGCACAAGATCATTCTCGCTGTTGCTTCATCAGGAGTTGCTTCGTTATTGTTGCCTGGAGGAAGAACTTCTCATTCTAGATTCAAATTGCCATGTGATTTACATGATCGTTCTATCTGTGACATAAACCGTGGCTCTAAATTGGGTGAACTAATTGAATCTGCATCTCTTATTATATGGGACGAAGCTTTGATGACACATAGGCATGCATTTGAGGCTCTAGATAGGACATTTAAAGACATCTTGTCACACCACAGGGAAGATGCTTCTGATTTAGTCTTCGGTGGCAAGATCGTGGTGCTAGGTGGTGACCTTCGCCAGATTTTACCTGTGGTTCCAGGTGGAGATAGGTCAGAGATTATTGATGCTGCCATAGTGAATTCATCGCTTTGGAAACATGTTGAGGTTCTGTCCCTTACCCAGAATATGAGACTCAGCAGACCAGACCTGGACACGGAATCGCAGAAAGAAATTGCAGACTTTAGTAAGTGGGTCCTAGATGTTGGTGATGGTAAGACTGAGTGCTTAGAAACTGCTGGTGAGAGTCGGACTACCAAGATAAAGATTCCACATGATCTTTTACTCATGCCACGAGAAGAAAAGGTTCCTTTTATGGTGCATTCTGTTTATCCAGATCTTTGTGCTAGATGTGCTGATCCAGATTATCTCAGGATGCGAGCCATCCTGACCCCAACAAACGAAGTTGTAGATAATATTAACTCATATGTTGTGTCTCTGATACCTGGAAACGAGAAAGAATACCTAAGCTATGATGCAATTGGTAAATCCCCAGATACACATGGCTCTTTTGACATGCTATATCCCATTGAATTCTAAATTCAACAAACGGAAACAATTTCCCACAGCACCGCCTTTGTTTGAAAATAGGTGTCCCAATAATGATGCTTAGAAATCTTGATCAGGCAAGTGGTCTATGCAACGGCACAAGACTCATTGTTACAGGCCTAGGTAACATGTTGATAGAAGCACGAATAATAACTGGTACACATATTGGTGACATAGTGCCCATACCCCGTATTTGTCTGGCTCTTAAGACTACAAGACTGCCATTTGAATTAGAGAGGCGCCAGTTCCCAGTCAAGGTCTGTTATGCCATGACCATCAATAAGAGTCAGGGTCAGACTCTAGAACATGTTGGCGTATATCTAAAGACTCCCGTTTTCAGCCATGGCCAATTATATGTTGCCGTATCCCGTGTTACCTCAAGGCAAGGTCTTAAAATACTCATTGAAGATTCAGATGGTGTTTGTACAGATGAAACAGAGAACATTGTTTACAAAGAAATTCTATCCGCGGCACAGCCAGCCGCGGATGAAACATAGCTCCCTCGCTTTTGCTGTGCCAGGACACCTTTTGTGCCATGCGTGAGTGATGTTTTTGGGTTCATTTTGCTTCATGTGTCCAGACAAATTTTGGGTGCTCACAGTGCTTTTACCACTGTTAGAGGTTTTGGTCATACCTTGTTTTTGCTTTTATGATTCCAAAGTGCATGATAAACTGTGCCCTCTAGATGTCCTCAGGTTTTGTGCTTTGCTTTACCCTGTTCAGGTGTTTTCCATGAAATCTTGTTCTTCCTATTTGTTGACTTCTTTGGTTAATGCAGGTCAGAAGAATGGCTTTCTCCATGCTGCCTTCACTGCACCCTGGTGACTGGCGTGCAGTCATCTGTGTCCGTGTCTGCCGCAAATGGGCATATCGTGGTGGCAGTGATGATGGCCCTATAAAACATGTTGACCTTGTCCTTGTTGACCAGCAGGTTGCTCTTCCTACTTTAGCATGTTCTGCTTATTCAGTTTCCCTGTCAGATAACCGTTATATGGTGCATATGTATGTGGGCTTGTCTAATGTGTTTTGCCATCTGAACACAGGGCAACAGCCTCTATGGTGAGATCCCTGGAGCTGAAGTTGAGGCCAAGAGCCGACTCATAAATGAGGGTGGTAGCATACAGGGCTGTTGATGCTCCTTTCATGGTGGAATTCACCCTGCACACCACTGTGTCAGTCCCAAGGACTGACATACCCGACATCCCAAGATATGCGTACAAGATCACTCCTATAGATGGACTCCCTGCACATGCTGGTGACAATAAGAATTTCCTTGGTAAGTTCCTCGATACCTAAGTTGTCTACTGTGAGTTCGATGTTATACACTATAAATTCCCTTTCATTCTTTTGCCCATAGACACTATTGGAACTCTGGTGGAGGTATCTGATGTGCACAATGTGCATCTGCCCAACAAGGCTACATCCACGGCCTCTAGGCACATTGTTCTCAGGGACCTAAGGTCAGCCACTGTTAGGGAACAACTTTGACATGAAAACCCTTCGTCCAAACTTTAGAGTACAATATAGATGTCAGATCAAGTATCATGAGATAAACATAGTGAAGGCGACATAATGACTTCGCTTGATTCTCCTCGGGCTTCGCTTCTTGATTTTTATTTCTTCAGGTTATGGGTTGGCAAGCAGCTTCGCCTGGAACTGGGCTTCGTTCAACGATCAGCGAAGCCAATACTTCGGATTTGACTTCACACGACACCTAGAGAAGTCAACATTTTAACTTCGCTCGGAGAAGCGATCATAACCTTTCGCCAGGGCGAGAAAATCACATGAAGACTGAAGTCGTTCGAAATGGGCGTGAAGGAAAGGCGAAGTATGTTCCACAGCTTTATCAATTGACTTCCTAGCTGATTGCAAGAGATGTTTGCAATAAAGTTTTGTAATTTTCATGTAATCGCGGAGTCGAGGGGCTCCTATAAATACCTCCTCGAGCTTTAAAGATTAGATTTGGAATGAAATGTAATTGCAACTTGTACATTATTTTTACCTCACATGTGTGTGTGATTTTCACACCCAACATCTGACGCTGTCCGTTTGTGTGATCGAAGACACCCACGACCACCACGCAGACGTAAAACGGCAAGACTCAGCAAAAAAGCAACTTCGGCTGGAGATAATTCAAACCAAGACAAAGACCCATTTTTGGAAGATGAGACAGAAACAGAAAACAGACGCTTATAAGAAGATGAAGAAACTTAGAACAAAGAAAGAAGACTCAAAGAACTCGAAGAGCAACTCATCATCAAGAAAAAACAGCTGGAGGAAGTAAGAGCGAAGACAAGAGAAAAGTCTTTAAGGCAAAAAATCGCAGAAGCAGAGGCTGAACTAAGAAAGATCAATAAAGAAATAGAAAACGAAAGCAAAGTCATAATTCAAGATCCAAACTCAGCAAGCAAAAACACCAATAGTAAAGAAAACTAAAGTCAAATAGCAACAATTGATACAGAGTCGCCCCTGTCAATTAACATTTAGCTAGCGAAGTGGCCAGCAGGTTTCAAATTCAATATCATCCCAACCTACAATGGCATGTCCGACCCAAGACAATTTCTTATGAGCTTCGAAGCAGCAGTAGCATCAAGCGGGGGAGATTCGAACACCCTAGCGAAGTCGCTCATCATGGCAGTAAGAGGACCAGCGCAGCATTGGCACTCTTCGCTAAAACCAAGGTCAATCAAATCCTGAGATCAATTTCGCACAACTTTGCTCCTAGATTTTCAAGGCTTACAAAGAGTCGAACTCACCAGCGATAATTTTTTCAACATCAAGCAGCAACCAAAAGAACCGTTGAGCCAATATTACAAAAGAGTTGTACAAATAAAAGCTCAAATACCAAACATACCAGACGAAGTTATCATCATAGCAACAATCAAAGGACTGTGAGTAGGCCAACTTTCATCACACTTCAAAAGAGAGAGACCAACCACAGTAGAAAAGTTATATGAAGAAATGAAAAAATATTGTGAGTCCGACGAAGACTATAGAAAAATAATAGAAGAAGAGAACGGAGAAAGAAACACGTCAAGATCAAATAACAATTCCCAACACCCAAGAATAAATACTGAGCGAAGACCATTTCAGAGGATAAATCACATCAATAACACGAGCGAAGCTACCGGTCAAGGTCCAAGATCAAATAATCAAAGAAATTTTCAAAACAACAGAAGTTACAAGGAAAAACTTTCAGCAAAGGGCAAATTATAACAACCAAAGCAGAAACTTTGAAAGGAAAATTTTAAGGCCCGAAGAAATGTATTGCATCATACATAGCAAAGGGGCTGGTCACACATCGAAGATATGTCAAAGAGTAAAGTAAAGCATTGAAGAAGTACAAGAAGAAAATAGATCAACTTCACAGTTGAAGGTTGTCAATCATTTAGCTCCCCAAAGAACAAGTTACTTGCCAATAACTTACCCTCAACACATGTTGCCACCACCTCTGTCAATCTATAATTGCCAACCGCTAGCAGCGTGCCCACAAAATCAATGGGGCCCAAGTCAGCAGCAAAGTTTTCACCCTGAAAGCTCAGTAGCAAATAGAAACCACTAAATTTAATACAACAACAACATGCCCGAAATATCAACAAGCAACAGGAATGCAGTCATCCCAAGCAAAGGCAGAATTATGACAATCTTCAGAGGAAACAGCATGGAGCTCGATTCAAGAAATGAAAGAAAAAATTATTTCAGAAGAGTAAACTCCATAGCAGTCGAAGGTCCATTCAAGAAAACAAGATGTTTCCACATGCCAATCACATTCTCAGAACAAGATCTCAAACTCAAAGATTACCCTCGTACGGATGCAATGGTCATAGAAGCAAACATTGAAGGTTGAGTAGTAACAAAAATTCTGATAGATGGTGGCAGCTCAGCAGATATCATATTCACAAGAACTTTAGATGCAATGCAAATTGACAAAAAAAACTTTGGGAAGAGCCGAGCACCCATAGTTGGCTTCGGTGGAAAGAAAATAAACTCTGTCGGCAGAATTGTCTTGCCAGTCTCATTCCGAACAGTGAATAATGCGAGAACAGAGCAAATAGCATTTGATGTTGTCGAAATCCGCAGCCAGTACAACGTAATCTTTGGAAGGGGAAGTTTAAATGCTTTCAAAGTCATAGTAAGCTACCCATACTTATGCATGAAGATGGCAGCAGTCAATGGCATCATAACCGTCTTCGGCGATCAAATAGAGGCAAGAAACATAGAAAGAGATGCAAGCCCAGCTTTCAAAAATATCCACGTGATACAAGAAGAAGATGATGATGAGTTTGAAACTGAAAACACAAAGACACAAGAAAAAGTGAAGCCTTGCGAAGACACAAAGAAAGTACCAATCGACCCAATGGTGTCAGAAAGACAAGTTATCATCGGCACAAATCTATCGAAAGAGGAAGAAGAAAAGATAATACAAGTACTGCGAAGTAACAAGGATATCTTCGCTTGGTCTGCACAAGACTTAGGAGGAGTAAGCAGGGATGTTATAGAACACAAGTTAAACATCGACCCAAACTTCAGGCCAAAAAAGCAAAAACTTAGAAAGTTGTCGGAAGACAGAACACAAGCTGCAAAAGCCGAAGTCCAAAGATTGTTAGATGCGAAAGTCATAAGAGAAGTCCAATTCACAACTTAGCTTGCAAACATAGTCATGGTGCAGAAGAAAAACAAAAAGTGAAGAATGTGCATAGACTTCACAGATCTCAACAAAGCGTGCCCAAAAGACAACTTCCCACTACCAAGAATAGACACTTTGGTAGATCAGGCAGCAGGAAGTGAAATGCTCAGTTTCCTCGACTGCTATTCAGGCTACCATCAGATTTGGATGAAAAAATAAGATGAAGAGTACACAAGTTTTATTACACCATTCAGAACTTACTGTTTCCAAAGAATGGCCGAGGGACTTTGCAATGCAGGAACAACTTTCATCAGAATGACATCCACAGTTCTTAAAGATCAAATACCAAAAAATTTGCTTATGTATGTTGATGACTTGGTAGTCAAGAGCAAGAAAAGAGAAGACTATGTCGAAGACTTACAAGAAACCTTCTCAAATCTTAGAAAAGCAAACTTAAAGTTGAACCTAGAAAAATTCACATTTGGAGTTCAAACAGGCAAAATTTTGGGGTGCATCGTATCCGCAAAAGGAATCGACCTGAATCCAGAGAAGGTAAAGGCAATACTGAATATGCAAGTGCCAAGAAACATCAAGGACGTCCAAAAGCTGACAGGAAGATTAGCTTCACTGAACAGATTCATATCCAAATCAGCTGAGCGAAGCCTCCCAATATTTCAATCACTAAAAAGAAAAAAGAAAAAATTCAGCTAGGGTCCAGCACAGCAAGAAGCTTTCGAAGAAATAAAAAAGCATCTATCCAATCCCACAACTTTGGCAACACCTAATCCAACGGCAGATCTGCTACTATATGTATCAGCAAATGAAAGTACAGTTAGTGCAGTACTGATATAAGAAGAAGAAAATGAGAACTCAACAAGACAAGTTCCAGTATACTTTGCATCCGAAGCTTTGTTCGGATCAAAAATTTTCTATTCAGAAATCGAGAAAATTGCATATGCAGTACTTATGGCATCCAGCAAGTTGAAACACTACTTCCAAGCACACAAAATAAGAGTGCCAACAAATCAACCCCTCAAAGAAGTGCTACAAGGCTGCAAGTCCTCGGGGAGATTGGGAAAATGGGTTGCAGAATTGTCTCAATACTTCATCAAATTTGAGAAAAGAACATCAATCAAATCTCAAGTGTTGGCTGAATTCGTAGTAGATTGGACACCCTCAAAGTATAATCAACAAAGAATGGAGCAACCAGAATGGATAATCTATCACGACGGCGCTTGGGGCTTCGCCGGCGCAGGAGCAGCAATAATCATAACCTCACCTTCTGGAATCAAACTCAAATACGCAGCAAGATTAGACTTTCAATGCACCAACAACATTACAGAATATGAGGCAGTATTATTGGCACTTCGCAAAGCAAGAGCAATGGGAATCCAAAAGCTAGTAATCAAGACAGATTCTCAAGTTGTAGCGGGGCACATAGAGAAAAATTACAAAGCAAGAGATCCAGAGTTAGCAAAGTATCTTCAACTATTAAGGGATCAAGAAAAACACTTCACTGGATTTACAGTAAAAAGTATCTCAAGAAATGATAACACAGATGCAGACGAAATTGCAAAAGCCGCTGCCCAAAAGTTAGAGTTACCACCAGAAGTATTCTTTCAAACTATCATCGAAGCCTCAACAAAAACAAAAATTGAACAAACGAAAGAAGTGCACATCATAGAAAGCGAAGACTCCAATTATGGCATTCCTCAAAGGATTTTACGAACCAGAAAACGAAGTTGACGAAATAAGAATGAAAAAAGACTAGAAGATACAAAATCATCAACGAAGAACTGTATAAGGAAGGAGTTTGCCAACCACTACTAAAGTGCATCTCAAGAGAAAACGGGAAAAACTTATTGAAAGAAATACATGAGGGAGTCTGCGAATGTCACGCTGGGCTAGATCAATAGCAGGGAAAGCTTTCAGATAAGGGTTTTTCTGGCCAACTGCCCAAAGTGACAGCAAAGAAATCATTCAGACTTGTCACAATTGTCAAATGGCAGGAAGTAAAGTCAATGCACCAGGAACAAACCTACAACCAATTAAACCAACTTGGCCACTAGCAAGATGGGGAATCGACATAGTTGGAAAATTACCTCCGACTCAAGGCAATTACCAATACGCAATAGTTACAGTTGAATATTTCACCAAGTGGATTGAAGTGAAGCCAATCACCAACATGTCTTCTTACACAATGAAAAAATTTCTATGGCAAAACATCATATGCAGATTCAGAGTTCCGAGACACATCACCTTAGATAATGAAACCCAGTTTGATAGCAAGACTTCAGAGAATACTGCCACTCAATGGGAATCAAACTTTGCTTCACATCAGTAAGACACCCACAGTCTAATGGAGCAGTCGAAAGAGCAAACAGGATAATTTGCACTAGAATTTTAAAGTGCTTAACAGACCTGAAAAAAGGAAAATGGGTTGACGAATTACCAAGAGTAATATGGTCTCACAACACCTCAAAATCAAGGCCAATAGATTTTTATCCATTAAAGTTACTTTATGGAGATGAAGCAATGACTCCCGAAGAAATAAAATACGAAGGTCCAAGAACAAATATTCAAATGATCATAGAAGAAGACCAAGCAAAAGCAAAGATTTGCTCGAAGAAGAAAGAAAGAAAGCACTTAAAAATATCAAGAAGTACCAACTTGAAACAAAGAAGTGGTATAACAAGAAAGTCAAGCCAAGAGAGTTAGCACAAGAGATTTCATCCTCAAAAGAAAAAGAGATGAAGGCACAGTGGAAAAATTCTAACAAAAGTGAGATGGCCCTTTCATCATCATAAGAACAAACAAAGAAGGTGCGTATCACCTAACAAATCTGAAAGGTGAAGAACTCAGTCACACTTGGAATATAGAAGCACTTTGTAAATATTATCTGTAGCCAAACTAGAAGAGCAGTTTTACTCACTACAAAGTAGAAGTAGAAGTTTTATTCCAAGCAACTTTACAATTCAAGATATAATCGAGCTGCACTCTTTTTCCACTCAGGGGAAACCCTTCGCTGGGTGAATGGTTTTTTAATAAGGCAGTCTCTTAGTAAATCTCATGGAATATAAATGAGAAAGTAGTTTTCCAGAGATATGGTCTCCACATTGAAGTATAAAATGCCGAAGAGTATATCCAATATATACTCCCATATCGGCATAAATTTTGCAAAACTAAGTTAGCATCAACATTTTATTAAGTCTAAAAATGCTAACTTATCCAATTCAAATAAGTCTAAGGCAAATTTTTTGACTTTATTTCACTAAGGCAAAATGCTTTCAGCTTCTAAGAAAGCGTACGTGTCCACTTCGTACGAAAAAGAAGGGACGGCATTTCAAAATTTGCTAAGGTAAATTTTTCAACTTTATTTTACTAAGATGAAATGTTTTCAGCTTCTAAGGATGCGTACGTGTCCATCGCACGAAAAAGAAGGGACGGCGTTTCAAAATTTGCTAAGGTAATTTTTTGACTTTATTTCACTAAGGTGAAATGCTTTCAGCTTCTAAGGAAGCGTACGCGTCCACTTCGTACGAAAAAGAAGGGACGGCGTTTCAAAATTTGCTAAGGCAAATTTTTTGACTTTATTTGACTAAGGTGAAATGCTTTCAGCTTCTAAGGAAGCGTACGCGTCCACTTCGCACGAAAAAGAAGGGACGGCGTTTCAAAATTTGCTAAGGTAAATTTTTTGACTTTATTTCGCTAAGGTGAAATGCTTTCAGCTTCTAAGAAAGCGTACGCGTCCACTTCGCACGAAAAAGAAGGGACGGCGTTTTAAAATTTACTAAGGCAAATTTTTTGACTTTATTTCACTAAGGTGAAATGCTTTTAGCTTCTAAGGAAGTGTACGCGTCCACTTCGCATGAAAAAAGGGATGACGTTTCAAAATTTGCTAAGGCAAATTTTTTGACTTTATTTCACTGAGGTGAAATGCTTTCAGCTTCTGAGGAAACGTACGCGTCCAATTCGCACGAAAAAAAAGGGTCGGCGTTTCAAAATTTGCTAAGGCAAATTTTTTAACTTTATTTCACTAAGGTGAAATGCTTTCAGCTTCTAAGGAAGCGTACGCGTCCACTTCGCAC
>CM041638.1:34974385-35084110 GCA_023333625.1 Bothriochloa decipiens
GTGAAATGCTTTCAGCTTCTAAGGAAGCGTACGCGTCCACTTCGCACGAAAAAGAAGGGACGGCATTTCAAAATTTGCTAAGGCAAATTTTTTGACTTTATTTGACTAAGGTGAAATGCTTTCAGCTTCTAAGGAAGCGTACGCATCCACTTCGCATAAAAAAGAAGGGACGACGTTTCAAAATTTGCTAAGGCAAATTTTTCGACTTTATTTGACTAAGGTGAAATGCTTTCAGCTTCTAAGGAAGCGTACGCATTTACTTTGCACGAAAAAGAAGGGACGGCATTTTAAAATTTGCTAAGGCAAATTTTTTGACTTTATTTCACTAAGGTGAAATGCTTTCAGCTTCTAAGGAAGCCCACACGTCCACTTCGCACGAAAAAGAAGGGACGACGTTTCAAAAGTTGCTAAGGCAAATTTCCTGACTTCTTTTCTCCAAGAAGAAAATATTTCAAACCTCCAAGCGAAGTACACACGTCTACTTCGAATGAAAAAGAAGGTAAACTTCTCGACTCCATGTTTCTAAGCAAAGTACATACGCAATATAATTCAAAGTATTTGTTCTGTACCCATTCATACAAGCGAAGGAAAACTCACAAACTTCGCAATAAAACAAGATGTCTATAATACAACTTATCCAATTACAAACAAAATGTCTTTACAAAATCAGTCATCTTGAGAACTAATTACTTCGGCAACATCACCAAGTATGTCGCTCACAACTTCACTTCGTGGCGTAAATAGTCCTCACAAACGTTCGCCGGCGAAGTACTTGACTCTGATGACTATAAAGAAGAAGTTAGGAAACAAGAGTCCAACCACAGAAGAAAAGTAAACTTCAAACGTCAAATTATTACCTATGCAAAGTCCGTAAAATCAAAAACTCGGCATTTGGAAGGCCTGATATTACGGTATCGTTTATTCATATCTATAAAAGATTTGTAAGACAAGACCACCAAAAAAGTCTAAGTTTAAAACAACGAGAGCAAAACTTACGAGTACGAAAATCTTTGACATTATAATCATCATACTTCGCACGAAAATCATAAAACTCGCTAGGCTCGAAAACAAAGTTGTCTTTACACATTAGCAGCGGGATAGCATCTTTGACATCCTGCACAGGCTCAGCATGAGGAACCTGCGCAGGATGGACAAATAGTCAAATAACTTCCAAGTACACATCTTACAAAGACAATAACTGTGAACCATTGTATCTTGAAACCCTCTCATCTCACAAAAGAAAAAGATAACTAAAGACTAAAGCTGGCCACCACTAACATTTAGATCCGGCACCGCCTTGACCTCTAGCATCGGCCTCCCTCTTCGCGGCTTCCTCCGCCTCCCTCGGATAGCCTCCGCTTCCTTTGCAATTTTCTAACATAAAAAAGAGAGAAAATTTAGAAATGAAACACAATAGAAAACAAATAAACTAAGTGTAAAATTTACCTTGTGTAACTTCTCTCTAGCTTTATCAAAGCAATGGATCCGACCACCCGACCTCCAATACTGCTCAAGATACTTGTTACACAATATTTGTGTAGCCTTCGTCACATTGCTAAGTTCATTCATAGAAGGAAACTTATAGTTGGCATCACAAAGTTGCGCAAACAAAGGATCTTAACTTTGTTTCATCAAATGAAACAAAGCACGAGTAGAATAATATACCCCAATATCAACTGTGGTCTCAGTACCTCGGGACAAATCTTCGTATTGGTGACAAAGCCAACTAAAGAAGCTATCACGATCACCAAGCTCCCAACATTTTTCCTTAGAGCGAGCTCCAAACTTGTCATAGCATTCAAAACAAAGCTCCCAAATCCGGTTGCAATTGTCAAAGAAGGACTTGTCCTGTTCCTGCAACTTTTTCTCAACACGACGCATGCCTTCCTTCAACTTTTCATTCTCCTCCATAATCTTCTTGAGATCATCCTCTCTTTCCTCAACTCGAGCAAGAGCACTGATAAGTCTGCCCTCCAAAGCATTGTGAGCATCTACAGCATCAGCTCTTTCCTTTTCTTTCTTGACAAGTTGCTTCTTTAGATTTTTATTCTCAACTTGATAGTCGCGTTCACGAAGAGAAAAATATTTTTCCTTCTCTTCTAAACTCATTCGCAACCCCCTCATCAAGATAGAACCTTTGTACATCATAGACAAGCCAGCATCAGCAAATTCGAGCAAAGGCTTCTTCGATATCTCAAGCTCCGCATCTGGGACAGTGAAAGTCTCATCTATACATTTTGATAGCTGAACCTCACAAGTGCGAGGCATCATCCGAAGTTTGTCAGCCCCAATACCTATAAACTTGAAATAATCAAGGCTTAAACTCTTATCTTGGCAAAACTCCAAGCCCCGCTTGAGCGCATCAGAAACTTTCCCTCCATTAACAGCAGGGGCAACAGGAGTTGCAGGATCTTGCTGAACATTCTTCATCTTGCCAAAATCAACATTCTTCTGGGAGAAGACGGTGCATGAGAAAACATAGTTTCTGAAAGAATAGAAATTGAGAGTTAACAAAAGAAGACAGTTCAAGTAAAAAGAAAATACAAGGGCACAATACTCACTAGTAGAAACACGCTCTCCCAAACTGCAATCAACCTTTTGACCAGTCTCAACATGAATAGTGGAACTCGACAAGCGCACCAACCTTTCTTCATTAACCACGTCATCAAAAACCTCGTCATCACTCTCCTCAAGATTAAGCGAGAAAACTTTAGAGCCTTTCCTTGCCAGTTTCAGAACACCAACTTTGCCAACCTCAACTGTTGCAGGGTCTTCAAGCGAAGTAGTCTTCCCAGCATCAACATCCTCATCATGAGATCCAGCAACGGGAACCTCAGAGCTAAATTTTGGCGAAGACTACCTTTTGAAAATCCATAACTTGAGCCTCTCTCTCAGAGACCAAGCCAAACCCCGCACCAACTTCGCCAGAATCACGGGCAGAAGCACCACGAGCTTGCAAATTCTGTAAGTTTTCGTTAAGTGGAGTAAGTAATAGCGGAGCCAAACCACTAGAAGAGAAAGTCATACAAATTTTTCTCATCTCATCCTCAACATCTTGAGAAACGGCCTCAACACCATCACCCCTGACAGCCTCAACACCACTTCCGCCACCAGCACCAACATCAGAAACAACGTTCCCTTCAATATCCAAAGTCCGATCAAGAATAACGTCAAGTTCTTCACTATCAAGAAGAACAATAGATTATTCTTCTTAACCTTCTTCGCAACAACCTTGGTTGCACCTTCAGCAGCCTTACGCTTTTCCTTCGCCTGAACAGCAGTTTCCTTCTTCCGGCCTTGTTTCTTCTCACGACTGTAGGCAGGAGGAGGTCTCTCATGATATTCAACCTTAGCAACCTCGAAAACCCTGATCAAGCGCTTATACTCCAAACCAATAATCTTATCTATATTATCCTTTTCGCTCTTCACATATTTACCAAGTAAATCATCTGCCCTATTTTCGACAGACTTCACAAATTCCTCATCCAAAGCAAATGTCCTCGGGCGACAAAAATCATTGTCAGGAAACTTGTAGTTAATACCACGAATTTGTTTAGGATAAAAGCGCGAGAAAGTCCACCCTTTCTTTAATGGCCAAACTCTAGCTGCAGCATACTCTTCAATGATATCACGAGCGCATTGCAGAGAAGCTGTTGCCTTGAAGGCCTTTACCGCAGTCTTAGAAATCATAGTAGGAGGAAAGGAAGGAGTACACACAAATCTTTCAATAACCATTTTTGCAGCCAAAGGATACTTTTTCACCATCCTCTTTGTAACAGGATCCTTCTCCTCAACCATTGGCACCTTATGATAAAATCAGTACCTAGACCAGTCACCAACTCCCCACTTATTCTTTGTGGTAGGAGAAACCTGAGCAGCATTACGAACTGTCTTAAAGCTGCAGCAAGCAAAATGCTTAGTAATCAAGCATAAATAACCTTCATTTGTAGTAATTTGTGGAGTCTTGTTTTGAACTGCCGAACTCCATACAAAACTGAGTTTGGGTCAATCATATGTGCTTTCTGATAAGCCGCATACCAACCTGTCCATAGTATTTTAAGATTGAAAACACGTCTTTAGTTCATTTTCTAATCTAGGATTCATATGAATTGGTATGAACGAAAAAAAGAATCTTGCATATACGACTTAATTTAGGCTTATCCTCCTCCTCCAGGGCATTTGCCGCCTGAAAGATCGGTTTAACTTTTGCCAGAGAAGCGTTACACCAGGGAGCTCACCAGCCGGTCTGCAGGGGTGGCTGGCACACGCCCCCACACGGGAAGGGCTACGTGTGCAATGATGGCAAATGTGCTTAGCGGATGAGCTCATGCTCAGGCTCATCTGCTTATTTTTTTATTTTGTTAACGCAGGTAGATAACTGTCCACAACTGCAAATCTTCATTTGCACAATCATGGGCGCAGAAGTTGAGACAATACCCGCCTTCAGAAACACTTTTTAGCCCCTAGGTTAACTAGGGTTGTAGTAGTGCTGGGGCTTCCTTGTCTTTGGCTTTTTGATCATGCCATATTTATTAAATACTTAGGTTCTTATATGATTTCGAAAAAAGAATTCACTAAAATGTTGCAGATCACACTATCTCTGCAATCTAGTATAAAGTTTTTATTTATCTGACTTCATATGAAAAACAAAAAAACAATATATGATTTTTTATATAAGAGATGCACGACATAACACGTGGGTCCTATCGTCCAATTAACAAAACAACCAAAAACAACTTTGATATAGTCGAGCGATCTTTTCATCTAGTTTCAAAGTTACGGTGTCTGTGTTGTCTGATGTTAGAGTTTGAGGAGGGTGTTTTAAATTCAAAAACTACTTCAGAGGTAAATCATACATATAGTCTTTTAAAAAACACCCTTAAAAATCACCCTTGAGGAGGGTGTCAGACATATAGACCGCCCTAGAGCGCCACCTCAACCAACGACGCAGAGGAGTGCGGCCCCTACCCACCAAGGAGGAGCAAGCAACTGAGGAAGAGAAGGGGCGACCCTAGGAATTGAGGGGCGCAAAAGGTCGATGCTACTGGGTGAGGTCAGCCACCAATATCTCCATTAGTAGGCTGTAGGAAGAACCTAGCTTTGTTACCATATTAGGAAGAATGACCTCACACCTACAACCATCCATTGAGTCTAGGGTTCCAACGCCTACATGGGCCAGAAACAGAGCATAGAAAAACCATATATCTATACGTATTAACACTAACTAGTAAAAGACTCAAATCAATGCAATTAGTATAGAATAATTATTCACTTGAAGTTTGGGAATAACGCAAAATCACGGTTGTGGACAAAGAATATATGTGAAGTCCAATGGTTGAAGTGATCAATGCTAGGACATATTTCTGATCCTATCTAAAAATGGAAGTATCAGAATGAAACACAGATTATGCCACTTTTTTGGAAGAACTGATGCCGCATCTCAAGCTGACTAACACTTATGATATAAATATTATATACAAACTCATGGGGTCTGAATTTTACGATAAAAAATCAGGCACCATGCAATACTTAAATAACTAGAAAACCAAACATATAATAACATATATGAACCTGCCTTTAACTGGATATCTAGGGTGTTGAAAACTTGAACTGCAAGCAGCCTTGGATATTGATTATTGAAGCACTGACCTTATTTCAAGTTAATGTGTAACTCCTTCAGCAAGAAACTAGACATTTTCATATGGGAAAATTGGTTCTGTGAACCAAACATGGTTGCAGCTTGCAACACAGGATACTTTATGGTCTGGTCCACTAAACTGTAGTAGCAATTGACAACCTACTATCCCATATGAACAGCTTGACACTACCATTATTTTTATTTACCTTTTGTCACGATACTACTTTTTCTTCCCCTTTAAGTGAAGGCAGTTCCAGGATCAAGAAGGAATTGAAGACTATGTTCAGACCCTCTATTCAAATTGTGCAGTCATTTTGTGCAACAACCAGAGTAATAAGATTTAGTGACCTATGAAACCTCTGGTTTTTAACAAAGTCAGACTGTAAACGTATTATATCTTATGTGCAATGACAGAAATCACTTCATTGTTCACTGAGAGAATCAGAGAATAGACTAGAATTGCATCATCCACATGACATAGTGATATATTGCAAGGGACACAGCAACTGTTTTTAATCCTTTAAAGTTTGACATATCTGCATATGCATATCCATGAACTGCCACATCAAGAGATAGGTCATCAGCTTCCACAAATTACAGGAAGACACGTTTTATATTGCCATAAAGCATAACCTACATCCAGGGTAATTGGACCGAAAAATATGCATTGCATTTGCATACAACCAAACCAAACAGCAGTAGGTCAATTCCTACATCCAGAAGGCTACAGGAGAAAATGACGAAAGATGCTTTGACACTAGATAGGAGTTGGTGGTGCGTCCAATGGTTTGCAGCTCTCCCTTGTGACTGTACTTGAGGCCGAACATGGTGATATCCAGCATGCAACCATGACCGTCACCAAAGGCATCCTTATACTCCCGTCCCTGACGCACCCCCACCATGCAAAATCTGGAGCCACCCATGTATGTCAGAGTAGCGTACGAGCCACCTTGTCTCGGCTCCACAGCTTGTCCTTGACCATCTTCCAGTCGGGCTGCATGGCACTCGTGCTGCTGCTGTGGGAGATGACTTGGCAGGAGCAAATGCCACCATCCATGTGAAGCCCCACCCATGCATCCAGATCGCTGTCAAAGATGCCTTCACCTTCGAAAGGCAAGCTCCACTAGCCATGGTCCTCCACTCGCAGTGCCTGGTGTCAAAGGAGAAGGTCCGATCACCTCTATGCGCTCTATGGGCAGACATAAAGATGGTGTGTCCATCTGGGTGAAGAGCATAGGAGACAATCACTTCCTCCGTCTTGAATGGAGGTGGGAATGGCACGCTTTGCCATGACCAATCCAAAGTTGGGGTGGCACCGGCCGTGGACATCACCTCAAAGGAGTGCGGCCTTTCGTGAAAGAAGTATGCGAATATGCATACAGCGTACCGGCAGCGGACACAAAGTTGTTAACGCCGCCGAGTAACGGATCCGAGAGGCAAGGGCCGGTGGCCAGCGCCGCCGTCTCCGTGTCGTAGACGAGGGTCCCGTGGTGCCGGTTGCTCACAGTGAAGATGTTGCTTCCCAGGGCGACAAAGCTCATGGGGCAATAAGGTACAGGTGACACCAGCCGGAGGACGGGGTGATCCCCGAGGTGAGGGTTGGCAGCGTCGACCTTATGGATCGAGAAGCCCATGGCCCAATCATCCTGCACCAGATAGATATGCTTTTGCTTCTGCAACCTCTTGCCGGTCCCCTGGCCCTGGGCCTGCTCCTGCCGCCGCTTGGACATCCCCCCTCCAACATTTTTGTGCTCCTCCACCGAGTGATCCGGATTCAGAGGTCCTGTTCCGTTCCTTACTGGTAAAGATTCGATTTTTCGTTGTAATCGAGATGTCTCACAGGGCCTAATCTGCCAATACATCGAGAGAAATCTAGGATGCCTTTACTTATGGAGATTCGGCAATGCTCGGGGCTCCTTCCCTCTACCTAGTTGTGATCGAATTCGGAAATCAAACCATCCAAGTTAGGGTCGCCGAATCCGAGCGTTCTAGCGGCCTGTGGGCGGTGGCAGAGTAGTCGCACGCCGTCGTCAACCTGCCCATTTGGCCATGCGTGGAGCTAGCGGCGCATGCATGATGCCGGTACACACTCACACTTGACACTTGTAGCCTGCTTTGTAGGGGATGGTCGGATGGATGGGCCTAGACATCAATCATCGATCGTACACCCCTACTACTACTAATCTAGAGCGGCAGCTGTGGCAGGTCCAGGCGCCTTTGTTTGGTACGGTGGCTACAAAAGTTAGCCAGTAGGATAAGCTATATAAAGCTTCTGGTCAGTTCCAGCTTCTAAAAAAAAAAATCTGAACTCGAATCTATTGTCACTAGTTTTAAGGCAGACTTGGCACCTTTTAAGTTTTTTTAGCATTCCATTTGCTTTCTTATCTGCACCAAGTAGAGGTTGAAGCGTGAACACACGCCCGCACGCATGCACGCTTGGCGGCTTGGGTGAAAACTGGGCAAAAATAAAAAAAAAGATGGATTTCAATATATACTACGTACTGTAATTACTTTTTATGAATCACACAAATAAGTAGGGAGTAATAACCATGAAAAAGGCTGTTGCATGGTTCCTAGAATAACACAGCTGAGCGCGGTCAAGCAAGCTTCTGCATAGCCTGGGCACCATCATCAAAAAGAGATCCATCTATACTGAAGTTACAGGTGAGGGTCACTCGTTCATACAAAATAGCAAAGCAATCCATAGACTCAGTTCCCACGTTCCAAACCAGTAACTTAAATAACCGTTTCTTATTAGTAAACACATAGTCATACCCCAATTCTCACATCACAACTTTACAGTTCAGTATGCCATGCCAAGGTATAGTTAACGCCGGTAACTTAAACATACTAGGGCATGCCAAGATGCAGTTTAGCATCACTCGCTAGCAACTTGAATGTACTAGGGCATGCCAAGATACAGTTAAGCATCACCAGTCGGACTGACTGTGTCTAAGTAATCATCCCCAATACATTGCATAAGGGGAACATACAAGGCTAGCAAACAGCAGCTGCTGCTGCCCGGCGTGAATGCTCGTCTTCTCAGTAACGGTACTTGGTGGAGTAGTCCTTCGGAGCGATCACCAGACCGCGGCCTTTCCGGGCGCCCCTGTAAACAGTCTCCACAATGTCGATGAACTCTTGCTTGTCCTTCAGGGCCCAGTTGATCTTGTTGTTGTTTCCTGTCCCGAGATCGATCATGATGTGCTTGTTCCGGAAGAAGAACATCACAGTCGAAGGGTCATACAGCTCGTACATGGTGTTGAAATCAGGGACCTCTGTGATGTCAACAAGGTAGATGACCGCAAAGTTCTTTATGGTCTCAGCTACTGCAGCCAGCACTTCATCCATCTAAACATTAACAAGAGCAAGTCAGAATAAAGTCAAAACACAAAACAGTGCTAAATTAGTGCAGAACCAAATCATATGACCAAGTGAGAATTGAAAAAAGGGCAAGTGCCATGCACATGATTCTTAGAAAGCATCGATGAAAAGATCTGATAGCTAATTCACCTCAATTTCATTGAGCCATGAATGGCAAAAATCAAGCAATGAAGTTGTCGCTTGTGCTCACAACATGTGGACAGATGTACTATGTTACCTAACAAAGAAACACCCTCATTTGTGCCCCAAATTTAAACATACTAGATACTGTACGACAGTACAAAAGAATAAAGTGAACATAACTGTAACATGCAATGCTACAATACAAGCCAGGCCAATAAACAACAGTTTGTTCTTAAAATCTAATCAGCCAAATAGTGAACTGGCAATATTGTGATGAGATCCCTAAAACTCAAGTACTTATTTGTTTCCTCACCAATCAACATGAGGACCAAGCATTAGAGACTTTAAATCAGTGAACTGGCGCAGTTCATAATTCTCTTATGCAATATTTACAAAAGTAAGCAAAATTCTAGAATCCTGGAGTCAATACCACTAAAACACACCTAACTCTCTATTGTTTCCAGTTCCACATACCTCAACCCTGAAGAACAGGCTACCTCAAGCAAGAAAGCAAACCAGTACAGACAATTGCACCAGTTCAGTTTCATCACAAAAGGCTTCAAAACTAAGAAAGGTTAAGTGCAAGTTTATCAAAATCCCGGTGGAATAAAAGATTTATTTACCTGGAAAAAGGACAGACTTATTTACAATCTTCCCCTAAGAACAGAAAACCCAAAGATAGTACCACCTTACACTTCATTGATACGCCAAGCAGGGAGCTAGCGATGCCAGGCGCTAAATGGTGAGTTTACAGATCATAACAAATGGGGCAAAGACCGGAGCTAAGAGGGACAAAGACAGGGACAGGGGCGAGGTCGCAAGAAATGTCTGAGACAGCAACCTGTCGCCCACCACAACCTCTGCTTCCCATTCGCCGTGTACGCCAGCAAGGTGGTTGCAGCCAGTTTATCGCTCGCCAAGGTATGCACAGCATCGCCACTAGCTTGCAAATGACCATCACAAGATCCGGAGGACCGAGACTAGGGGTTCCTCTTCCTATCTAATATAGTTGGCCATTATTTATTTGCAAACCTGATGGTAGCAGACTCTAAAAACAAAAACAGTTGTTCATGAGGTCTGTGCATGTGAAATCTGGTGGATTAGTTAATGAATTGGCTGTGTATGTGAAAGAACAGCCATCTCGTTCTTCTTGGAGTAGTACTCAGGACTTAGTTTCTATGAACCAATTTCCCTTGTTAGGTTAGGGAACTGTTAGTAGTTTTGACTTGAGAAGCTTTAGTTAACACATAACTATTGTCCTCCTCTATATATTCCCCTACTTGTCAAATGGCCTGTCTTTCAGACTTGTATTGCATCACGAAATCCAAACCAACTAGCAGAATATCAATATTCATATCCAATAATCATCTAGAACTGTCGTATTTTTTTAATCTATTCATTTGCAACTCCTGTTCGTTCGTAAGATTTCCAAATCCTGGGGCTTTATTATGGTTCCTGTCTAACAATAAAATGCTTATATAAGAATTTAGCTAGAAAACCTATGATGAGTGACCTCACCTGCTTATTCTGTAATGAGCAGAAAACAGTTGGTCACCTGTTTTTAAAGTGATGTGTGTCATCTTATATTTAGAAAGAGATTTCTGAAATGATGGAAATGGATTTCGGTCAGCACTTTTGAATCTGTGACACCTTTATGGATTATTAGTAAACATGCTACAAATGTGCTTATGGAACTGTCAGCAAAATGTTGTGTGTTTTCAGGGAAAGAGCTATATGGAGTGACAGAGATGCTGAGAGATATCACTGGGACACTAAAGCGTGCTCTTCAAATTGGAGCCTGTGTTTCAAAATAGTTGATCCTTGTTCTTATTAAAATCGCTAAATTTTGGCCACATAGTTCAGTAGTCATAAGTTTGGTCCAAAGATCATGGCAAGGCGCCGCCTAATGTTCTAGTTAACATGAAGCCAGCACTGATTGCAGAAAGCCAGAAACTAAAGCAGCAAAACTGTTACAGTTCACCTATAGCATAAGTAGAGCCCTTGAATCGATTCTCCTGAACTCGAACAGCCTACTGTAACGCCCACAGGAACAAATCCTTACCCCCAATTTCCTGAATTATTACGCACAGCCTCCACCTCCACGAATTCAATAACCGCACAACCCCATCGCCCCCAGCGACGCCTCACCCCCAAAGTAGAATACAACAAACAGAAATCATACGCAAGAGAATCACACAGCCACAGATCAAGGATGGTCAGAATCTAGGGTTAGGATGTTGGTCGATACCTGCATGCAGGTCTCGTCCCAGTCGTGGCCGAAGCGGATGATGACGAGGCGCTCCTCCTCGGCGAGGATGGCCTGGTCCACCGCCCACCCCGAGTGGAGATGCGGCAGCAGGTACGACATCTTCTTCCCGCCGACGGCTGCTGGCTGCTGCTCCTCTTCCTGCTCCTCCGGGATTCTCTCCTGCGGGTGCTGACCTGCTTATCGGCGAGAAAAACTGATTCGCGAAGGTTCCGAAGGCACCAATGCGGAATGTGGTGGCAGGCGAAGTCGCCGGGGCAAGGCCCAATGCGGGCACTCCGCACCGCCATGGCTGCACCGGGCCTAGGTGCTTCAAGCCCAATACACAAAGTTGGGCCTGTGTGATGGATGAGTTGGGCCCATGGAGCTGCTCTCAGTCTCAGGTCGTGGTAGTTTCTCAAAAAAAAAAAAAAAAACACTATAAAGCCGGTGAATTCACCCTGACATGCTCTGATGTGGTTTGTGCTTTATACTCGATGCTAAGTGATATTCAGAACGACAAAGTACCACTGGTTAGTCCGGTCAGAATTCGCAATGTATGGCAACCACCTGAGCCGGAGATGCTGAAGGTTAATATTGATGGAGCATTCAAGGAGTGCAACACCGGTGCCTGTGGCTTTGTGATCCGCAGTCAATGAAAAAATTGTAATTTATGTGTAAAATGTCGTTTCGTTCGAGTCCAATGTTGAAATGAGAAGTATGCATCATTTCACGTGCATATATTACAACATGTAAAAAAAAAATGGGGGACTGAAATTGTGAGACGTCAGACGAGAACGTTGAACAAGGAAAAGCCTAAGCCATGACCGTGCGGGTGTGCCCCTGCAGTCCAGTCGCGTCCTCACCAACTCCTGGGTAGTCCTGATGCTCACCAACCGCAGCCCTACGACTACGACCGAGCTTCCTGCCCCAGCGATGAACACGAAATTTCCGAACCACACTGGCTCCCAAGATTTAGCACATGTTTGTGTTCTCTGCCAACTAACTCGCGCATTGCCATGGCCCATGGCCGTCTTAGACCGGTCACTAGCCACCACAGTCCACACCACCAGCTCCCTTCCCGGAAGCCTATTTATATTTAAACCTCACCGCTCCCACTGGTTCTCTCCAGGAAGCAGGAAGAGCAGCACTACCAAATCCTAGCCTAGCGCAGCACTAGCTAGCTCTCCAGCACAGCTTCCCAACAATCCATCCATATATCTCGGTGATCGGAATTTGTCCGATCGATCCTCAGCTTGATCTGTGCTTTTTAGTTCTCTGTGCTTGCAATGGCGTGTGAGAACAGCAACGTTGCTGCCAATGGCGATGGCCTGTGCACGGCGACGCCCCGCGCCGACCCGCTGAACTGGGGAAAGGCCACGGAGGAGCTGATGGGCAGCCACCTCGACGAGGTGAAGCGGATGGTGGCCGAGTACCGCCAGCCCTTGGTGACGATCGAGGGCGCCAGCCTCCGGATCGCGCAGGTGGCCGCCGTGGCCGCCGGCGCCGGCGAGGCCCGCGTCGAGCTCGACGAGTCCGCCCGTGGCCGGGTCAAGGCAAGCAGCGACTGGGTGATGAACAGCATGACGAACGGCACCGACAGCTACGGCGTCACCACAGGCTTCGGCGCCACGTCTCACCGGAGGACCAAGGAGGGCGGCGCTCTCCAGAGGGAGCTCATCCGGTTCCTCAACGCGGGCGCCTTTGGCACCGGCACCGACGGCCACGTCCTGCCGGCCGAGGCCACGAGGGCGGCCATGCTTGTCCGCATCAACACCCTCCTCCAGGGGTACTCTGGCATCCGGTTCGAGATCCTCGAGGCGATCGTCAAGCTGCTCAACGCCAACGTCACGCCGTGCCTGCCGCTCCGCGGCACGGTCACCGCATCCGGCGACCTCGTGCCACTCTCCTACATTGCCGGCCTCGTCACCGGGCGTGAGAACTCTGTGGCGCTGGCTCCGGATGGCACCAAGGTGAACGCCGCGGAGGCGTTCAAGATTGCCGGCATCCAGGGCGGCTTCTTCGAGCTGCAGCCCAAGGAGGGTCTTGCCATGGTGAACGGCACGGCCGTGGGCTCTGGCCTCGCCTCCACGGTGCTCTTTGAGGCGAACATCCTTGCCGTCCTCGCCGAGGTCCTGTCCGCCGTGTTCTGCGAGGTCATGAACGGAAAGCCGGAGTTCACCGACCATCTGACCCACAAGCTCAAGCACCACCCGGGGCAGATCGAGGCTGCTGCCATCATGGAGCACATCTTGGAGGGCAGCTCCTACATGAAGCTTGCCAAGAAGCTCGGCGAGCTGGACCCGCTGATGAAGCCGAAGCAGGACCGTTACGCACTCCGAACGTCGCCACAGTGGCTTGGCCCCCAGATTGAGGTCATCCGTGCCGCCACCAAGTCCATCGAGCGCGAGATCAACTCCGTCAACGACAACCCGCTCATCGACGTCGCCCGGAGCAAGGCCCTTCACGGTGGCAACTTCCAGGGCACGCCCATCGGAGTGTCCATGGACAACACCCGTCTCGCCATTGCAGCCATCGGCAAGCTCATGTTTGCGCAGTTCTCTGAGCTTGTCAATGACTACTACAACAACGGCTTGCCCTCCAACCTGTCCGGTGGGCGCAACCCCAGCTTGGACTACGGCTTCAAGGGCGCCGAGATCGCCATGGCGTCCTACTGCTCTGAGCTGCAGTTCCTGGGGAACCCGGTCACCAACCACGTCCAGAGTGCGGAGCAGCACAACCAGGACGTGAACTCGCTCGGACTCATCTCCTCCAGGAAGACCGCTGAGGCCATCGAGATCCTGAAGCTCATGTCCTCGACGTTCCTCATGGCCCTGTGCCAGGCGGTCGACCTGCGCCACATCGAGGAGAACGTCAAGAGTGCCGTCAAGAGCTGCGTGATGACGGTGGCGAAGAAGACTCTGAGCACCAGCTCCACCGGTGGTCTCCATGCCGCACGCTTCTGCGAGAAGGACCTGCTCCAGGAGATCGAGCGCGAGGCAGTGTTCGCGTATGCCGACGACCCCTGCAGCGCCAACTACCCGCTGATGAATAAGCTTCGTAACGTCCTTGTGGAGCGCGCCCTTGCCAACGGCGCCGCCGAGTTCAACACCGAGACGTCCGTGTTCGCCAAGGTCGCCCAGTTCGAGGAGGAGCTGCGCGCGGCGCTGCCCAAGGCGGTGGAGGCCGTACGGGCGGCCGTCGAGAACGGCACGGCAGCGATACCGAACAGGATCATGGAGTGCCGCTCCTACCCGCTCTACCGCTTCGTGCGCGAGGAGCTCGGAGCCGCATACCTCACCGGCGAGAAGACGCGGTCACCCGGCGAGGAGCTCAACAAGGTGCTCGTTGCCATCAACCAGGGCAGGCACATCGACCCGCTGCTTGAGTGCCTCAAGGAGTGGAACGGCGAGCCACTGCCCATCTGCTGAACAGAGACACGGATAGGGAGAAACGATGGAGTGTTCATTGTTCGATAGTTCGAAATCAGTTTTTTTTCCGTCTTCTTCTTCCTTTATTTTGCGTGGGTAGCAAAGGCTAATGATTGTATTCAATTCTTAAGAAATATACGTTATATTTTCAAGAAATATGTATTCCTTCCTAGTTATTGTTTTGTTTTGACAGCTAAAAGGATATATTATTCTTTTATCTACGATGATCACAAAAGGAAGTATTAAGTATAGACTTGCTAAGTGAAGTATACTTTGCAAGCAAGATATATGGGGATTTGGGTATCTTCAATTTAGAAGCTAGAAGGTTTTTTTTTTAAAGAAAGAAGTTAGAACTATTGTTTACTCAGTAAATGATTGTTCAAATTTTTGAATGAGGAGGATATTTGGCAAGCTGTGTTGAAAAAGAAATATTAAAAAAAATGGTTATCCCAAGTGGTAAAAGTGCGCGGGTGACATATCTCACTTTTGAAATGGACGGCAGGATACATTTTTATCTGTTTTATTTTATATAATTGGTGAGAAATAATTTTTTGTTCAGATAAAACTGCTGCAAATATGTCGTGGCAATTATTTGGATCTGAGCTAGCGATACATATGGATCGCCATTTCAGTGAAAAAAAATTGTAACTTATCTGTAAAAAATATCGTTTCGTTCGTGTCCAATGATGAAATGAGAAGTATGCGTTATTCTACGTGCATACAATACATTTAAAAAAATGTTTATCGACAACAATATTTTTAGTTTCATCATGAATTTTCTTTATAAAAAAATATAAAAAAAGACTCGTATCTGATGCTCATCAAATAAGAGAAACTAAAAATTCCCTTTTTTAACTGGTATCATCTTTTCTTACTTTATTTGTCTAACTATTATACTCCCTCCGCTATGAAATATAAGAAATCTAGTTTTGTTTAAAGTCAAACTTCAGTAACTTTGATCAAATTGATAGAGAAGAAGAAAAACAAGGAGGACTTCAAATTAGCTTAATTAGATATAATTGTGGAATACATTTCTATAACTAGTCCAAATCCATACGATCTTCATATTCCGTAGATACAGCATCATTTTGAATATATGCATGTAGTATATCTTCCGTTGTTGAGGCTCCAGCCTGTTTCTTGCAGGGGCTCCCCTCTAAGAACTTCCCGAGCCGTTTCAAGTTCCCGTTTATACCTGCGCACAGCAACATGTTTAGTGACAAATGAATTTGGTGCACAAACAACTGAATGGTAGTCCCGACATAATTGAGCTTGGAGGTGCAAACAGTGGGAAATGATTCTTGGTTAATCAGTAATTTCCATACCCAACATAATGGAGCTTGGGGATGATAACAGTGGGAAATGATTCAGTCCATCAGTAGTGAAAACTTTTCTAACCTATTTTTCTCTTAAAACTCAACAACTTATAACACGTCTACTGTAAATATAACGGATGAGATTAAAAATTAGAAGCGCTTCCCACTCTCCCACGCCCCACGAGATCGATCCCTGACTTCGACGAAATAAAAAATTATGTCCCCAATCTTTTTTCATCGGAGAGGTAGGGCAGGCGACCAGGACGATGACCACCACGGTCCACGGCAGGCTAGGCGCCGGCCTGATCCGCCCGTCGACGCCGCCCCGCGGCCAGGACTTTCGAGGCAACGACACACGCAGCCGAGTGCGACGCCGCTGCCCCGGTGGCCCGGCCCCTCCTACCCTGCGTCCGTTGGATCTTCCCTCCACCCGCCGTGGCGCCGCCGCTTAACCGGCGGAGATCCATCCATACGAGCGTCGTCGTCGGTCTCATGGTCTGATGGTGAGTGGCCTCCAGCTGCCTTGTTTGCCGGGATAGACAGATTCCCGTTTTGACAGATTCCCGTTTTGGATGCAGTCGAATCCAATCATCGGCAAGAAGCTGCATACGGCGCTTGTGCTTGAGGTGCCCTGTCCTCGGCAACTCGGTGCCAAGCACGTCGTGATCTTCCTCATCGTGCCGCTCGCAATCGTCGTCCAGTGCGCAATCACTGGCCAGGTACGTACATGTGTACTGCCACGACCCTCAGATTGCTGCGATCCATGTGATTCAAAATTATAGGGCATCTATCTTCGTTTTTCAGAGACTCTTCTTGCATGTTTGTTCAATAGCTGATCTTGTCGTACATATATCTATTCTGCTTTGTTAGCTTAGATGTATGACAGTGATTATTGCGATCCATATGATTCAAAAATACAGTGTATCTATCTTCAGAGACTCTTCTTGCCTGTTTGTTCAATAGCTGATGCTTGTCCTACATATATGTATTATGACCTTTTGTTACCTTAGATGTATTCAGTGATGGATTGTTAATCTATAAGTCTATTTTTTTTTTGTTATAGCCTAATTGATATGTGTTCTCTCTATCCAGCTTGGATATGTTTTTTTTAAAACTTAGCATTATATTGTATTATATATTGGTTATACATTGTACTAATTTTAGTTTTTGTTGGTTTTGCAGAATATGGATTCTTCTAATATTAAATCAGACATTGTTGAAAATTTATACACCCAATGTTTAAAGATCTAAAAATGTTCAAAACTCATGGATTCTAAGTTAGACGAACATGTGAATGCCCCATCAGCTCCATCGTGGCCCATCCAGGTATGAAACATAAATAACCAGCTCCATAATAGTCAGTGACATGACCTGATTATTTTTATAATTTTCTATGTAGATAACTGTGATTACCATAGTTCGGACTTTCTGCAATTTGCACGGAATGATGCACCAAAATATTGTATTTCAACAACTTGTACTACCAATAACTTTTGAAAGAATTGTCTATGTTTGTCGTTTGGACAGAATGGTTTGGTGTCATCTATCGGGCACACATGCCACCATAATTCTGTCTCAAGTAACCTTTGTTTTGTAACATGCGAATTATTGGATTGCTTGCGGATGCATTGGTTTTCATCTATGTATCATGTCTTCAGATATTGCAATCCGGTTACTCTGTTGATATGAAGGGTTACTGTCAACTCTTTCCTTGTGAGATCTAGGCTGGTGTCTCTCCTTTGGTATCTTGTTGCTAAGCTTCTGCATTATTGGTCTTGTGCAAAAATCACATGATTTGCTTCAATGCTTGTGTCTTGGTTTGCTTCAAAGGGGCGAGATGAGGACGAGCTTGGCGAGGGCGGCCTAGGATGACACATGGCTTCGGGTCAGCTGAGTTGGCGTGAATCGGCGACGACTTGGGCGTGCCGCGAGGTGGGCGTCATGGCATGGCTACTTGCACCATCGATGCCAAGCGGTGGTCGCAACAGGGAGTCTGGTGCGAGCGCGATGCTCACGCCTTCGGAGAGGCGAAACATATTGTAAACAACTTTACTATGTTTTCTTATATGCAAAAGTGTTCCTGAATTGTATATAGACTCAAATGCAATTATGTAAAAGTTAAACTATTCAAAAAATGGTTGTTTCTGTGAGCATCCCCTAGATAAAACCTTAGCGTTAGCACATGCATTATACTATATTATACTATATTGTAAATAACTTTAATATATTTTCTTATATGCAAAAGTGTTTCCAAATTATATTTAGACTCAAATACAATTGTGCAAAAGTTAAACTAGGCAAAAAAAAACGATTGTTTCTATGAGCATCTTCAAGATAAAGCCGTAGCGTTAGCACAGGTATTATACTAGTTTCTATAGTTGTAGATTTAACTATTTAGATTAGAATAAAAAAAACATTTCCTACTGTTTTTTTATGTATAAGGCGGATCGCAAAAGGTGAGAAACGATGCTAGGTTAGCCAGGAGTGACACTTTTGAGCCCTAAGGCCTTTGTTTGGATGTATGTGTCAATTCACATGTCCTGAAGTGGACTGGAACGAAACTTAGTTCAATTACACTCCAATTCATTTCAACATATGTGTGTTAAGATGAATACATGCACATCCAAACAAGTGAGGCAGTGAGCTCCCTTGTACCTGTATACGCTGTAAATTCAAGTACCGTGCCCAGCAAAAATGTTAAGTGCAAAATGGACAGGTGTAAAAGTAACTGGACAGAAGCCCCAATCGAAGAAACAGCTCAACCCCTTCCCTTTAAATTCAACCTGACTATGCAAAGTACTCAATAATTTGAGGACTCTGCCTAGCAAAATGTTCAACTTGTTAAGTGGAGAACGAACTGGTGCCACAACAACTGACAGCAGCACCAAAAAGAACTATGCTCAATCCCTTTCCTCTAATTCAACATAATTATGCCCAAGATACTCACCAATTCTAGGATGCAATAGCACCTAGGACACCTGGGTGGATTTACATTCTGGTTTTTCATTGCTATAAATCTTTACATTGTTAGCATCTAATGTTACTATCTTTTTAAGTATTGCATTATTACAGGAGGCAAATCTCTGATCAGGCCCGCATAGGGCAGCTCTTAATTGCTCCACATCATAGGTTTAGAAGCAAGCATACCAAGGCCTTCCCTTATCAGGTCATGTCTGCTTAAACTCGGACTATTCTTTTCTGCACAAATTAGTTGTTATGGACAGGGATCAGCCCAATAGGCAACGTCGACGATAGAGGGGGAAAAAAAATTGGCTCACCTACTCTACCTTTGGGACACGTATAGGGAGGAATAGATTAATTCTTCTTCATGGCTTAACTGAAAGGAGACATCATCTCATCCTTATATAGATATAAGAGGAGACTTGACCCCTAAGAAACTAATTTCTAGAAATAAGGAAGTAATCTGATCTGATCTGATCTGATCTAAGTCTCTTTCCTAATCCTTATCCCTTGCCATGAGAGGCAGGTGAGTCATTACCTCCAAACAGTCAGAAGCAATCAGGTCCCAGTCCCCACAGAGCATGATTATTAACATTAAGTTCAAAAGAATCTTTCATTTCCGTAGATTTTGTTCATGGACTTAAATGATGAACCACATGTATTAGACAACGCGTTCTTAGACTCAAAACTGCAATGCTTGGCTCCCTGGTTTGATAATATAAAGGTCCTTCCTTCATTTAAAAAAAATAATGTGTCTACAGTAGCAGTCAAGCACTATACCAATATTAGCATAAAAGTTGTCTTGCTTCAAATGAGCACAGAAAAAAAAGGCAATGCAACCTTTATTTTGCTTGAAATAATATCAGACAGACCAAGCAACCCTACATATCTATATCCTTATTATTACTAGAGTAAAATCCACTGTAATTCCTTGAACTTGTCTCAAGATCTCATCTAGGTCCATATACTTAGAAAACCTGGTTTAGGGGTCCTTAGTGTGCCATTTACATCCAAAAATGGTTTTGCAACGCCGTTTTGTCCAGCCTGGACAGCCACGCTGGCCTACAGGCCGCAGCCCAAGGTTGAGGCCGAACCTCCCCTTGATCAGTGCAATGGTCAGACAAACAATATACATTGCAATTTATACAAATCTGAAAAGCATCATTTTTGCCAAACAAAGAATTTAGACAAGCAACAAAAGTGAAAATGTCATTGATCATCATTTCTAGATAACAACTAGCATCCATAGAGTTTTGGTGCTACCATAGCATATATACAAGCCAGACTTGGTTCATTTGACTTAACTAGGGTTATGGATCCATTACATATTTCACACTACGCCCATCTCAAGTCACACTAAGTTTTGACTCCAGTAAACTAACACATCCAACACATGTGGTTACAACAGGTCTGTAACCGTGGGTGTGCACCATCTATCTATCCCAAAAGCTATATTAAAAGTTGTGGCCAAAAGATTCTACCCAAAAGTTATTCACAAAATAGTTCATGATTGCACCATGCCCATCAGTTCAGGTTCCGTGCACCAGCATAAGAATCTTTCTTCTTGCTCGGTGGATTTTTCTTCTTCTTTCTAGGTGGCTCTGCAGCAGAAGTGACATTTTTCTTTTTTGGTTGATTATTGCGCTTCAACCTTCCTTGTTTTGTTGCCGTGGTGAGCACAGCTACTCTTGAAGTGGCCTGGTTGTTGTCGATAAAAGATGAAGAAGGGAGAAGTGGTCTTGAAGTGGTGAGCACAGCAGAAGCCATGCGCACGGGACCTGGATGTGCCTTCCTTCGCACGCGCCATCTGCCGCTGCACACCACGCCGTCCTCCTCTCCGACAATGCGCGCGCACGCACGCCGACGTCCGCCTTGCTGCTCGCTTGCAACGAACTGGAGCAGTCGCGACTCGCGAGAGCCACGCGCCGCCTCCGACCAGGAGGACGCGGGGAGAAAATAGAAGATGGGCTTGCGGCATGGGCATCCTGGAATCCTGGAATATTTGGTAGGCCACGGGCATGTCCCACATGGGCCCAACAGCCACGTTTTTATTTAGCCAGCCCCAACAGCCACGTTGGCAGTCCATGTTGCTGAAACAGCCATCTCATTTCCGATTTGGACGCCCACTGATGCCTTGAGCAAGTTTAGGGACCCAAATTTCAGGTTTTCTAAGTACATGGACCTAGATGAGACCTTGAGACAAGTTCAAGGACCTACAGTAAATTTTACTCTTATTACTATATGTGATATGTGATATTGCAGTGCATTCATATCATCAGGGATCAGTTCATCAGCTAGACACAAATCACACACACATTATTTGAAAGAGGCCAACAACATTCAGAAAATGCAATCATACATAGATGAATCATTATAATTACCTTGTTCGATCTTGAAATATTGGGAGATTCTACTGTGAATGTAGGATAAGGTAACACCATAAGTTCGATCTGCTCGGAACACTCCGACATCTTGTAGCCTCTTATTCTTCAAGTCCACAGCAAGCACCCATGCTCTTTTGTCGAATGGATCGATTTTGGCCATGAAATAGGCTTTATCATCGTGCAAGCTAAGCGTAGGGTGAGTAATGTGAAGTGCCTCCAACAATTGCTGAGGTGAGTTACCATTGTTAGCCTGCTGCAGTTCTGGAAGCAATTCCAAATGGAATGTGTAATTGTCAACTAAATCATTGTTCACATGAAACATGTAGTCCCTGTCCCAGTTCTTTCCAACAGAAGTACTAGTCCAGACGGAAACCTTCCAGGCACTTGAGGCAGAGCAGTAAAAACAGTCGATAACCTTGATGCATCCACGGACAACGACAATGTCCCGTGCAAGCACTGGCTGGAGCCAGAGCTTCTTGTTGTCCTTGAGTGGCCGTGGGAATGGGAGGTAATGCAGAGACTTGTTATTACAGTCAAGAACATCGCAGATGAGGATCCCTCGCCAGAGATCAACAAAACCCATCAAACCCCCTTGTCCGAGCATGATTGCTTTCCTCGGAGAAAAACGAAACTGCCTATGTTGGTTCTCTTTGCCATGTACAGAAAGGCACTGGGAACTCCAGCTCTCAATCCTGGTGTCGAATAGGTATAGGAAGAACTGCCATGGTTTTTCCGATCAACTGACTAATGTGGCAATATGGTACTGGTCGTCGTATGGGCTGGTGATGTCACGATAGCGGAGAATGCCGAGATTAAAGTACAAGCAGTAGGGGTTGTCGAGCGCGATAAGACGCAGCGACGGTCCTTTCTCCCCACCGCCGGGATGGTAGATGAAGATGTCGGTGTAGTCAGGGTCACTACACAGGAACCTAGGGCCGAGTTCGACGCCAAGGATGACAAGGTCTGCCTCCGCGGCTTGGATCTTGGGCTCTACACCAAGATCGGCGAGATGAGTAGCTTCTGGGCACCAGAAGCAGAAGTAGGAGACAACAAGGCGGGCGCACAACGCAGAAGGTAACCTGGATCTCCGCGCCGTTACGCATCCGGCCACAGGCCGTGGTTTCGTTGCGACAGTCCGCGATGTAGGCCCTCACGTCGAGAATAGCCCAGCTGCTGGGTGCGCCAGCCTCGCCGGGGAGCTGGTGGTCCTCAACAGGCGGACGTCCGCAGCGACGCTTCTTGAAAATTCTTGCCCATGAATCCCCGTACCTTCTCCTCCTCCGAACTGAGAGGTATAGAACAGAGGGCAAATCAGATTCTGGAACAAATCGAGGTCAGATACGGGATCGAAACGGATTGCATCGGGAGAACCCGGAGAAGGAAGGGGAGAGACGCCAGGTTATTCACGCGGATACAGAACTGGTGACGTACCCGGCGGCGGCTGAACAATCGAGACAGAAAAAAGAATACCTCTGTCTCACGAATAATCATTTTGACTTTTATAATTTCTTTTTTACCATTCGTCTTATTCAAAAATTTTTAATAAATACTTTTATAATAATTTATTTATTTTATTATTTACATAAAAATAAGATGTATAATGAAATAGAAAATGTAAAAATCAAAATGTGTGATTATCTATGAGACAGAGGGAGTGCCTATCTATTCTATCTTCTGACGAAAGTTTTATGTGTTTTTTGGTAGATGTTAATGTTTTTGTCCTAATTTTTGTCATAAAATTTCTAGAATACCACAACGACGTCATATAGTGATGACAACGTACACATTACTTCTCCCTCTAGCATCAAAGAGTATATTATACAAGAAAGACACAACCAGAGATCAAGTAAACTAGCAGGTAATCCAGCGCTTCAAACGGGCAGTGGCAAAGGTGCATATATCATGCAAGTATGATTCAAATACAACATTCAGCTCTGTGCCATGTATAAACAGATTGAACATGATGACATATCTTGTACAGGAAGAATAGGGCTACGAAAGTAAGAAGCTTTGGTGATTTGATGGACATGTGCTCATGGTGGAAAGATGCGAAGATGCTGATCTTGCGTATGTGCTGAACAAAAAAGGAAGAGTAGAAATCTTCTCTCTTTTACACTTGGAGTAATTGGTGCCTGTGTACACATGGTAAAGGAGGTTTGAAAGTTGATAGTAAAAGTAAAAGAGATTAACAAACAGAGCATTTAACTGAGGAAATTGTCATTTGGGTGGGTGGGAGGGGGCTTAATACCTGATGACAGTTGGTGCAATACTATTATGGATCAAACAGAAACAGAATTATATAAAGACGGCAGGAAACGTAAACCTATGCAGCAACATATTTTCCCTAAACTGTTCTGCTCTCTTATATTATAAACTTTTTGATGATCCACTATGTGGAACTCCCCCACGGTTTTTCGCGTAAAAAAAACAAATTTTATCAGACAGCGGGACTAAAATGGTTTGAGAACATAACCTGAGTAACTTGCTCTGAAAGTTTGAATAGCGCCATCGTTGTTAGGAAACTTAATAGCAATTACTGAATACATATAACCAGGCGGTAGATACACATGCCTAATTAATTTCACCTGTTCAGAAGGTCCACCAGTTTAGGGAAGTATGACATTCAAATACACAGCCTGTATAAACAGTATATGTCGAAGTGAACTGAGTCTAAACATTATACATAAATTTAGGGAGGATGGCAGTCAGGCAAATGCAATGAATCACAAAAAATAAGGAGTGTGAAACATAATTTGAGCAGCACGTATAGAATCGAAATATGTGGTCTCACAAAGAATAAAAACAAATAGCAAATGTTGTAACAGAACAGCAACATAGCCTTTTGTCCCAAGCAAGTTGGGGTAGGCAAATGTTGTAACTGAACATAAGTGCTAAATCTGAGGACACATGAAAGCAAACTAAAATGATGTACCTTGTTGGCATAAAGAGGAATCTGCGTCTGCAACAGCAAAGCCGTTCATTTTGCTATCATCCTGAGGCCAAGATTATCTATGCAGATGAGAGACCTGTTCATAAGCTGAAGCATCAATCCAAAACTATAAAGGGCGTACCCAGTGTAGAGAGCTCCCGCTCTGTGTGGGGTCTGGAGAAGGGTAAAAAAAAATCCAATTGAAGAACCACAAATTTGCATGTCAATACATAGGAACGAAATGAGTTTTAAAAAATATAAATAAGATTAATGAGTTTTAAAAAATATAAATAGTATGCTAGTTAGGCTTATGCATGAGTCCCCAAGCAAATATAGCAGGTTCATGACAATATCTGATTCCACTGTAACTGTAAGAGTCTGTTCTGGTCAATATTGCCTGTTAACTCTGACAACAATGTAGCTTTGAGATCAAATAATGGGAATTCTTTAGCAGAAATAGTGGAACGGCTAAAATCTACATCAACATGTTAGATTGGAGAGCAACCATAGTGATGCTTATTCTTCCTTTGAACTTAAAAAAAAAAGTGGTGGCCTTCTTTTGCACATATACGCTCATCTTAAGACAGCCAATAAACACTGCACTCCATGTTTTGAGTAAATTGTATTTAATGAGATTTTGTCGCCTCTTTAATCTTGCCTTGGTGACAGCCGTAGTAATCGATCTTCCATCAACCAAAGAAGGAAATTAGCACATGTGCAACAGAAGATGTACAATTTAATGTTTTATCGGAACTATGTTGAGTGCAATGGGAAGGCAAATGTTCTTTCTGTGATAAAACACTGCACTTCATGTTTAAACATCAGGGTAAGAGTGGCATCTACAGTGTAGGAAATGGAGGCCAAATACTTTATGTAAAAGCCACCTCATCTTATCAGAGGAAGTAATAAACAGTAAGGGAAAAATATTCCAGTGGGATAAGAACACCGTTGGATCCGAATTGTACCAAACAATTGACATGTAACCATGTGATAATGAAGGAAAATGACACCCAAATTAGAAGTATTTTAAGAAACAGAGACACTAATTTTGGAGGCGTCTTGGAAAAAGCTGAGACCTAAAGCATTTGTCATCGTGGAGCACTAATTTATAACAAAAATAAAACAATCGAACCTAAGAACCAATATATTGGGAAAAATAGTAAGTATCCCAAATATGGCACGCAGAATTTCTGAAACAAACGAACCTAAGAACCAATAGCTTGGGAAAAATATGGAGATCTGAGTATATAAGTTACCTCTTATAGAAATTGCAATGAATCACAATTCATGAGGAGTCAATTACATGTAAGCACCTCAAGTTGTTCTTTCCCTGGACCAAGAGATAGAATGTATGATGAGAAAAAATGAACTGTGAAGTGAGAAATCAAGCAGCGTAACTGAAATTCATTGAATTATAACAAAAGCAAAATAGGAAGGTACAAATGAACTGGGGCTGAAGAACAGCCAGAAACTAATAGAAATATAGTAGGTAGCCCAAATATGGCAGGCAGAATTTCTGAAACAACTGAACCTAAGAACCAATAGGTCGGCAAAAATATGGAGATCTGAGTATATGAGTCACCTCTTGCAGAAATCGCCATGAATAATCACATTTCATGAGGAGTCAATTACATGTAGCATCTCAAGTTGTTCTTTCCCTGGACCAAGAGATAGAATGTATGAGAAAAATTAGCTTGAATTGGGGGATAACAACAGTAGCTATTCGTTCATTATCTCCAGAAAAATCAATGCTACAGCCTGAAAGAATCATTTAGGTTCGTTTCATTAGTCGCTAGCTTATATCACTTCAGGAAAAAAATGGTGATGAATGGTTAAATAAAAATAGATAGATCCATTCCCTGGTTTGTAGATATGGCAGTAATCCAAGAAATAATCATAATAATATATGGTGGAAACCATCATGAGCTGTTTTGCATTGAGAAAGCGATCAAACACATGAAACCTATAGCAAGAGGAAAGGCAACACTTGGTACAGTCATTAGTGATTACATCCATATAACTTAATAACCCAACAACTGGCTGAGAAAATTTTCACAGGTCCATAGTTCGTTGATCCATATAACTTAATAACCCAACAACCATGACAGAATTTCTAACCCAAACCATATCATCTGCGTACCAGTAGCATGAGTTGAAACATGATACAATTCATCATCGGAATCCAAAACAAGATACATGAAATTGACAGCATCGTGCTTTGGTCATCATAAGTTCCCAAACTTAGTATACAGCCAAGTACAGAGCAGCAGTCTTACAGAGTACACATCAGGGTATCTGAATGTGTTAAGAATGACATGCAGGATGCAACTGCAGTTGCTGCCCATATAGCCACTTTGCTGAAATCATTTCATAGCGTGCCTCATATGGCCATTTTCCCATTGCAAGCAGATGCATATGCATCGGCAAGGCTAGGAAGAACATCCTTATGACGATGCACATACCTGGAGCAGAACACCTTATCACTAACCGTGACCATCGTGTAGAAGCTCAGATCTTTTCGAATCAATCCTTTGTCCTGGAGAACCTTCATCACATAATACCGGGGCGCCAGCCGGCGCTCCAGACTGTACAACAGGATTGTGGGCCTGTCCTGAATGTACTTGGTATCAACGCCGACCACATTGGTCACTTGGTCAGGAACTCACAGGAGCGCTGAGTCCTCTCCCTGGAGCACCTCAGCACCAACGGGTTCCTTTGCACCATTCTGGCAACCTCAGCGTCTGAGCACCCGAGAATCTTGGCCATCATCTTGAGCTTAGAGGCCATGGTCTCCGGGCCGAGACCCGCCGCGGTGGTCACAGCCTGCCTGAACAGAAGCGTGTTGCGGGGCACGCCCATCTCATCGGCACGCACAAGGATGGCCCTGATGCTGTCCGGGTTGCCGGTGAGCAGCCTCGGATTGGCCATGCACATGTTGGCAATCTCCTGGACAGATAGACCGCGCTCCTGGAGCAGCCCGATGTCGGTCTTCACCACCTTGTCGAGGTCGGAGGTGAGGAGGTAGAAGTTACGCCTGATGATGCGGAGGAACCTGTCGGGCGAGCCGAGGAAGGGCATCCAGAAGCCGAGCTTCTCGTCGATGTTGAAGGTGCGGAAGAAGTAGGGGGCCACGCGGACGAAGTTGCTGATCTGCGCGGCGGAGAAGCCATAGCTGCGGAAGCGGTCCACGCGGACTCGCAGGGTGTTGTCGACGCTGCAGCTGAGGATGCGCGGGTCCTTGGCCACGAGCAGCGCGATCTCGGCCTTGGAGAGGCCGAGCGCCGGGCCGGTGAGGAAGGACAGCACGGCGTCGGCTTTGGAGGACGATTTCCAGTGGGAGATACACTTGGCGGCTTTCGCGGCTTGCTCCCGGGTGAGGCCGCAGGTGGAGACGAGGTAGCCATCGGCGGCGAAGTGGCCCGGGGAGGAGTATGTCCCGGCGGCGGTGGAAAGGAGAGCGCGCTGGAGGGAGAGCTGTATGAGGGAGGCGGAGCGGTGGAGAGGAAGGAGATGCTCTTGCAGGTGAAGGGAGAGGTGTTTTTGGAGGCGGAGCATGGCGACGGCGACGGCGGCGGCGGCGGTGCCAGGCTCCGACCTCTTTCGCACGCCCCTCCTCTCCCTCAGGCAAGAAAGCACAGCCGAGCGGGCCCTGGCATCCCTTGGTAGGCAAAGGGCAACGCAGTCCATATACAACGTTTATACGGTGATTGTTTTAGGTGCCATGACAGAGAAACATTACCATTGGTGCATTTAGCTTTTTCATTCATCTATTTGTTGATCATGAAAAATGGAGAGAGAAAGGTTCTAACCATTGACAATTTTTTTCACAACCACTTTGATTATACAAGACACATAAAACAGAAATATCACCCCAGGAACACATTTAGCTAGCTCCAATGGGAAACCGTCAGCTCTATTTCCTGGCAACAAAACCCACACGTTGGCAACTTCAGTCGATCAATCACTTGAACGCTAGCAGAATAAGCAGAAAACTCGACTCCGCCAGGCCAAGTGGCAACAGCCCAACAGCTTCGTCGTCCTCACTGAGTCACACTTCGGTGTGCAATGTAGGGGTGCAAACCCCTCCAGCCTCCTCAAAAAAAAAAAAAAAAAAAAACACTTCGATGTGCAACTTCCACACCCAGTTTCGAACGACGTTACGTGCAATGTGCATCTACGAACGAACGGCGCCTGAAATCCAAAACCGCGGAGCTGAAGCTGATGCACGCGCGCGTCATGCGCCTCTTAACTCCACGGCGCGCCGAGGCCGCCCGCCCATGCACATACGCGCACGGCACACCTCCCTCACGTCGTCGCCTTTACGCCCACAGGCTCCTCCAGCCGGCTGGCTATATAAACCAGCTGCTGCCACGAGCTAGATATCCCAAGTGCCGGAGCTCACACACCTCACAACACAACGCGCAAGCCTCCATCAAAACCTCGTTGGCTCGTTATCGATCTCAACCGGCTCGCAGAATGCCGGAATCCATGGGCGGTCGCAAGAAGCCGACGTCGTCCATGGCGACGACGCTGCTGATCCGCCTCGTCCTCACCGTCGTCGCCCTGCAGGGCGCCGCGGCGCCGCGGTGCGCGGCGTTCAACCCGCGCATGCTGTTCCTGGTGAAGCCCGACCCGATCGTGCTGCGGGACCACGGCGGTGCGCTGCTCACGGGGAGAAACCTCACCGTCAACCTGCTCTTCTACGGGCGCTTCACCCCAGCGCAGCGCGCGATCGTCGTCGACTTCGTCCGCTCCCTCTCGCTCTCGTCCGCCGCGCCCGCGCCTCACACGAGCGGGTGCACCCGTCCGTGGCGTCGTGGTGGCGCACCACCTCGCTGTACCGCGGCGGCGCCGAGCGGCTGCGGCTCGGCCGGCAGATCGTCCTCGACGAGCGCACGTCGCTGGGCCGGCCGCTTTCCCTGGGCAACGTCATGGCGCTGGCGCGGGCCGCGGGACACCACCGGGGCGCCATCACGGCGGTGCTCACGGCCGTCGACGTCCCCGTGGCGTCCTTCTGCGCGTCGCGGTGCGGCATCCACGGCCACTACCGCGGCGGCGCGCACGGCCGGGCGCGGTACACGTACCTGTGGGCGGGGAACCCGGCGCAGCAGTGCCCCGGCCAGTGCGCGCGGCCGTTCCACAGGGCGGCGTACGGTCCCCAGACCCCGCGGCTGGTGCCGCCGAACGGCGACGTCGGCGTCGACGACATGGTCATCAGCCTCGCCGCCCTCCTCGCCGGCACGGTCACCAACCCGTTCGGGGACGGGTACTACCAGGGCGACGCCGGAGCTGGCCTGGAGGCTGCCACCGCGTGCGCCGGGATATTCGGGAGCGGGGCCTACCCAGGCTACCCTGGGAAGCTGCTCACGGACCCGGCCACCGGCGCGAGCTACAACGCCGTCGGCCTAGGCGGGAGGAAGTACCTGCTCCCGGCATTATGGGACCCGACGACCTCGCAGTGCAAGACACTTGTCTAGACGTGGCACCCGCGGCGAAAGGAGAATGTCAAATGCAAGGGACTGCCGCGTGAAAGGAGGAAAATAAATGCCTCATTTATTTCCATTCCTTGTTCACTTGTTGCCTGTACTTGTAGTTTATGATGCATTGTAGGTCGATTTGCATGTTTCTAAAATTTGTGGTCTTGAATATCATATTAAACACCATCTTCATGTTTCTAAATGGGTCATCTACCTTGCAGCCGGTTGATTTAGTCCATGGTCTCAACCGGTTGATTTACTCCATGGTCTCAACCGGTTGAGAGATGGGAACAAATCAACAGGCACCTGGAGGAAAACAATGCCAGTTGACTTGTTCTCTATCTCAACCGTTTGACCATTGAAAACAAATCAACCTGCCCGGGAAAAAAAAGAGAACAATATTTTCAAAAAAATAAAACAAAGATAAAACTTTAGATAAATGAAAAATTTGCCAGAATACAAAGATGCACATATCAGAATAAACAAAATTTGAAAAATAACAAATTTTTTTCTATAGTAGGCAAATAACAAACAGAAAATTTTAAATAAGCGAAAAATTTTGAAGAATGCAAATACACACAGATCAGAATAAACAAATTTTGAAAAATACCAGATTTTTTTTCTATAGTGGGCAAATAACAAAGAAAAACATTTAAATAAATGAAAATTTTGGCAGGTTACAAACTAATAACAAAAAACTTACACCTACTAAGAACAAAATTTACACTGACTAGTTAAGTGTAAATTTCAAAAAATTTAGGTGTAAGTTTCATAAGACTAATGGTGACACTTGTACATAACAATATAATACTAAGAACACATTTCCCAAATCAAAGCAATTCATAACGCTGAAATAATAAGCAGGTCCTTTAACAACTTAAAATGACAAAAATATGAATGTTACTACTGCTTACAGAAGCATTATTACAACTAGGAAAAAAACAAAAAAGGAATACCAGGGTCTCCTATCCACTTGAAACCTGAGAGTAGTAAGGAGATAGATCAAAATGAAGTCTAATAAGTACATATGGATTCATTTATGCCCAAACAGTTTGCAAATTGGGCACAAATGTGGCATAAAACCAACTTACAACTTGAAGTAAAAGAATTTACACTAATAAAGGCAGTATAAATTTTGTGAAAAATAACTGTAAGTTTAATAACATAGATTACTTGTACCTGGAGGTACGGAACCACATGACAAATGACACCTACTGGAGGTATGCATCCTTGCGTATCAACCTCAACAAAGAACCCACTTGGATCCTGCGGATTGTAAGCAGAGAAAGATGAAAATGAACTGTTATCAATATATATCACTTCTTCTACTAAATATAGTTGGAAAAATCATGAAATAAACAGACTAATAAGTACGTATGGATTCATTTATGCCCAAATGTTATGTTCATTGCAGTAATGTGCACAAACATTACCATGAACATAGCAGCAGGACCAAGTGGTGGCAGCCTTCCAGCATCAACCATATGATGGGTTCATTAAATATGTATGATTTCAGAACCTCAGTAGAGGTTGTCTGTGGGTATCCAAAGTCCTGATTGCACAATTCAACTTGTTAGCAAAACCATACAAATGCTAACAGAAGGTGTCTGTAAGCATTCCCATAAACAGATGAATCGTCATACTAATCACTGTGGAAGCCCACAAACTTCTTCGTTAAGCATTACACATAAGGCTTTGCTAGTGGCTAAAAATCAGGTCACAAAAGATACGAGTTCAGAATGGCATGAGCAAAAATATGGTGTAGAGTAGTTACAATGATACTCTTATTAATAAATTCGGAAGCAACATCAAAATTAAAAGGAAGGACAAAACACAATTCAAAGAACACAAAAGCTTGTTAAACTAAAGATAATGAATAAAAGACTCACTCTAGTTCATAGATCAGATTGAGAAGAAACTGCATTGATAAACAACTACAGAACAATTAAAGAAGAAGAGTGTTATACACATATTTTAATCAGGGATTGTAAAATAGACTTATTTAAGTAGGTTAGCTAGTACAACATAAACAAAAGTCCATATTCATTCAAATCAACTAGGAGTTCTACTGAAATAGACATATTGACTGAAAAATCTACAAGCCAGACAAAGATTCAAAAGTTCACCAAGCATAGCATATTAGCGATACCAGACTCCATGTATAGAACTAATTTGATCAACTCTAAATACACAAAACTTAAGAAACATATCCACTTGAGCACTTGGATCACCATATTTAACAGCCAATAAACATCATTTAGCCACTGTTATTAGCGAAGAAACTAAAAGTACTTTGTATCAAAATTCAAACTCCAGAATGCAATCTAGCCAAACAAATTGCTACCACTATCAATTACTTAAAATGTTTACTGTTGTAGCTACATAGAGAACTTTCACAAAGAATTATTAGATATCAAAGTGCTAAACAACTAACATTCATAGATAGCTCCTTCCATTTTCTAAACCTCCTCACCTGAATACTAGTTCCACCTGCTAAGCAAGAAAATCGACTTGGCTGAGGCAATATCTCTGAACACCTGAAAGAAAACCAAAGACAGACAAACAACAAGATGATTTATAACTGGGCAAATGCTAGCACCATAAGGCCAACAAATGAAGATCACATACAGGGACAAAGACAGAGAGACAGACCTAGATGACACAATGCTACACTACAAGAAATCCAACTTTTTATGACAAAATCCGTTGACGATGCCTGTTTTCGTCATATAATGTATCATAATATGACGCTAAATTTGGGGTCGTCATAAATCCAATTTAGCCAGAATCATTTGTGACGACATGGTAGCTTGTGTCACATAAAGTTACCATGTAGCGTCACAAATTGTCTGGCGCGGGAGACGAATGCAAAGAGTGGGCTTTACATGACATTTTTTTTGTGTCACCTTTTGTTTTTTCAAAAAACTACTTGCCCCAACGTCCGGATACCCCTTACAAGTGCTCCCCACCTTATCTGTTGACCCATTTCACTTTCCTCATCTCCCCGACCCCCGACTCAATATGGCTGCAGCGATTTGAGGCGGTGGTGGCGATTTGCGGTGGACGGCGAGTGGAGTGCGGGGCGGCGAGCTGCGGGCGGCGCGCGGATTGCGGGGCGGCGAGCCGCGGGCAGCGCGCGGAGTGCGGGGCAGCGAGCTGCAGGTGGCGAGCTGCGGGCGGCACGCGGAGTGCGGAGCGGCGAGCTGCAGGCGGCATGCGGAGTGCGGGGCAGCGAGCTGCGGGTGGCGAGCTGCGGGCGGCGCGCGGAGTGCGGGACGGCGAGCTGCGGGGCGGCGAGCTGCTGGCTTGCGGGCATACTCTGGGCGAGCGTCGTTTGGGGTGGACTGCTCCGTCTCTAGCACCGGCGAGTGCTCCGGCTGAAAGGTCGAGATGGCGGACTAGAGGGGGGGTGAATAGTCCTTTCTAAAACTAATCGCACCGGCTAACCAAAACAAATACGGAATTAAAACTATCGGTCTAGCCAAAACTTCACCCCTCTAACTATAATTCTAGACGCACCTTGTAAAAGATTCTAAACAAGAATGCAAGGTGCCAATCTAACTCGGGCTCTCCTAATCAATTCTAGTTTGCAAGGTCACACAAACCTAAGCAACTAGTACTCTAACAAACAAGGGCGCACCTACACAATTCTAATGAGCAAAAGCACAAAGCAAACCTAAGCTCACTAGATGCTCAAGGACAAGGCTGCACAAGCCGAACCCAAGAGCTCAAATTACTTAGCTACATAAACTAAGTAAAGCTACTAATTAGACTTACACAAGCTAATTAGCCACATAAGAGATACTTCTATGCTACACAAGCTTGAAGGCAACTAGATAGCTACACAAGCCAACTAATTGCAAGAGCAACAACACAAGCACAATATATATGAATGTAAATACATGCTTGTGAAATGAGACGCAAATCACCCGAAGTGTGGACACAATATGACACGGCGATTTTTCACCAGGTTCACTTGGTTGCCACCAAGTTACGTCTGTGGCGATGCACCCACTTGGAGTTTCACACGTTAAATGGCGTCGGCTAACCAAACCCACAGCTTCGGGTGCGTTGAAACCAACACAAGATGGGGATCCTCCAAGCCACGATCTCCACTAGAGTTGCTTTTCGCGATCTCCCGCGGGGTGAGCACAATACCCCTCACAAGCTCTTCTCAGGAGCACCGCACAAGCTCCTTGCGTGCTTCGACGGAGTCTCTTGCCACCAAGCCATCTAGGAGGTGGCAACCTCCAAGAGTAACAAGTCCACCGGCTTGCAACACGAACAACTAGTGCCACTCGATGCAAATCTCTCAATGCAACGCACTAGAATCGCTCTCTCACTCGATCGGATGAACACTATCAAGTTAGAGTGAGTAGAGGGCTCTCCAAGCACTCTCCAAGATGGACACCAAGTCCCCAAGGTGCTAAGCACCGCCCAAGCTCGAAATCCAACCGTTACACTCTCAAACGGCTATATTCGGGAGCGTTGGACGCGTCCGACGCTATACAAATTCATGCGCCAAGCCTCCATGTCGAACCGCCCGAAATACACACGTTGGACGCGTCCAACGCTCATCACAGGACGCGTCCGACACTATACAAAATCACACTCGTTTAAAAATCCGACCGTTGGACACCGCCGGACGCGTCCAACGCACACCGTTGGACGCGGCCTCCCGGCGTCCGACGCTCACTCGCCCACGCGGTCAGCTCTGAGTAGCATCCAACGCTCTCCGGACGCGTCCAACGCTCAGCGTCCGACGCTCACTGAGCAGCAGACCACCTCGCGCTAAAACGGGCATATCTCTTAGCTCCGAACTCTGATTTCGATGATCTTGGACTCGTTGGAAAGCTTACTCAGAGGGCTACACAACTCACATAGCCACTTGATCCAATTCTCAATAGATCAAAGCAGTTTTCTAATCCAAGAACCATTAACTCTCTTTTATAAGCACACAAGTTCACGGAAACATCTCCAACTCCTCCTTTGCAAATGTGCCAACACCACCAAGTGTACATCACCATGTGCAAGTGTGTTAGCATTTTCACAATCATTTTCAAAGGATTTTCACTTGCTCTCACAACGCCACTCGATCCTAGCATGTCGCAATGTTAGATCGCTCAAGTGACACTAGATGACCGATATGCAAACAAGTTTGTCCCTCTCGATAGTACGGCTATCAATCCTAAATCTGGTCATCAACTTCTCTACACACCTCATGACCGGTGAAATGAAATGCCCTAGGTTGTACCTTTGCCTTGCACATTTCCATTTCCATCGTCTTTCTCCAATGTGCCAATGCAACAAATGCACCAACATGATCACCAAATGATATGATCCACTTCATATCATCATGCAACCTTTATGGTCCATCGATCTTGATCTCACTTGCTCTTCACCGTCTCATGGTCCATCGGCGCCAAGTCTTGCCCAAGCTTCACCAGCTCATAGTCCATCGCTTCAAAGCCTTGACTTGCCCTTCACACATCCACCGGTCCATCGAGCCAAGCCTCATCTCGATCTTCACCATCTTGGTCACATGACTCCATGTCATGTCACATATGCAATTAAGCTCCTCCATTGCACATTATCACATGTGGACTAATCTCTTGTGTATTCTCAATTTAACACATTAGTCCAACCTAAAGTTGTCACTCAATTGCCAAAACCATATAGGGACCTTTCAATCTCCCCCTTTTTGGTAATTGATGACAACTCTACAAAGATATGAAAATTAAGAATATTTTCCACTTATTCAATATTTAGGCTCAATGTTATGATTTGGATAAGTACCACAAAGTCAACTTGGTAGTGATAGCTCTCCCTACATGTGTGCTCAATTGGTTTGAATTCAAGCTTGCACACATGCATAAAAATGGAAATTTTGGGAGAGTTAGTACTACTAAGTGATGCTAAGGTGTATAAGATAAACCTTTGAAGTGTGATACCAATCAAAGTTGTACCATTGAATTCATCCTTAGCATCATGGTTAGCTGGATATCACATACAAAATAATTGTGTGCATCTCTTGTCCAAGAAATTTTTGATCCTCTTCTATTCTTCAATGTTTTATAGGAGTTAAAAGGTAAGTTTTATAGGACAGCGATTCGTCAGGCGATGTTATACGGTGCTGAATGTTAGCCTACAAAAAGGCAACATATCCAGCAATTGAGTGTAGCAGAGATGCGTATGTTACGATGGTGTTGTGGGCACACAAGGAGGGATAGAGTCCGGAACGACGATATTCGGGATAGGGTTGGGGTGGCATCAATTGAGGAAAAATTGATTCAACACCGGTTGAGATGGTTTGGCCATGTCCAACGGAGGCCTCCTGAGGCACCGGTGCGTAGTGGGGTTCTAAAGCGGGTCAATAATGTAAAGAGAGGTAGAGGTCGACCTAAACTGACTTGGGACGAGTCGGTTAAGAGAGACCTTAAGGAGTGGAATATCCCTAAGGATTTAGCTATGGATAGGAGCGCTTGGAGACTAGCAATTAACGTGCCTGAACCGTAATCTTTTTCTTGTACCATTTATGTGTTCTTTGTTTTCATGCCTCTTTTGGGTTTCATCTCTAGCCTACCCCAACTTGCTTGGGACAAAAAGGCTATGTTGTTGTTGTTGTTGTTGTTGTTGTTCTATTCTTCAATGTTGCTCCCTCTTGGTCCATGTCCATGTCTTCTCCTATCTTTGTCCAAATTCTCCCTCTTGATCCTCTTCCATTCTTCAATGTTGCTCCCTCTTGGTCCATGTCCATGTCTTCTCCTATCTTTGTCCAAATTCTCCCTTGTAATATGCATCTTGCATATCTTTGCACATTTCTCTCCCCCTTTGTCATCAATCACCATAAAAGGTGTGATAGCCCAATAACATATGAAGATATCACATGTAAATGTGATACCATGTGAAGATTAGCTTCTTATATCACGTGTATGGTGAGTCCTTTGATGCAAAGAGTTGGACTTGGGTAGATGGTAGAGTCTTGATTCTTCATTTTTTATGGACAATGCCATATATTGGAATGACACCACGTGTAAGAACCACATGTAGTTGCATGAATACCATGTGTGAATATGAATAGGTTACTCCCTTTATGTCATAGCACTAGAAATACGACATGTAGGTCACTTGTAAGCTTTTTGACCTTGATATCAATGAGTTGGGACAACTCCCCCTATGTCAAAGCATGGGTCAACCAACTTGTAGATGATAACTTTTCTTGATTTGAATTGATCACTTAAAGTTGAGGATCACTTGTGAAAACCACCTTTTGATGTACTAGCATTGGGTTACCACTTGTTGGATTTGTCAATTATGCTCAATTCTTGAACTAGATTGTTTTCATGAGCTTCTTTCTCTTTGACTTGAGCTAATATGATTTGCCTATAAGCTTTCAAGTCCGATTTGAACCAATGACAAGCTTCTTCACACCTCACTAGAAGGGTTATCTTGCCGATTTTGTACTTGTCACCTTCGCTGTGTTCGAGTAGAGGATAGTCATTAGGTTCTAATTTCATTACTCCCATAGCAATGTGAAGTCCAATTGATAAGCTTGATGAAGCCAAAAATACCAATTTGAATTCCATGCTTTATCCATATGAAATGAGAACGACTAATGATCAAGTGCACTTTCTTTTTGTGGTTGGCTTGCTTCCTCTTTTGATCTTTGCTTGCATGAGAGAATACCACTTGTATTATTACTTGAATTGTCATGTATTGCTCTCTAATTGGGTGTTGCTTGCTTTCTTGATCAACCCTTTTGATAGCTTCAACTAAGCATCTCCAATAATCCTTAGATCATCACTTCCATGTTGGCCTTCCAAGTACACCTAAACCCTAAACCCTAAACCCACAGCAACGCCCACGGCAACGCTATGGAAATGTCAGTTCAGTGGTTAAGTTTCAATTTCTCAATTTTATTCTTGTTTGAATGTGCTTCCCTGAGAATGGTAGTGTTTGTAGCATTCAGTGCCTGCACTATTGCTGTTGAATTGTCTGTGGTTGTCGTTTGGATGCAGGGGAGATGTTCTAGCTATTGGTTCGAGGAGGAATATGTGGTGTACCTTGAAGATCATGGTTATCTACTTCCAGCTTCCTCGACCATTGCAGCAGCTTCGACAATAGAAGTTGCCGAGCTGCTAGAAAAAGTTGAAACCTTGGAGCAAAATCTGAAGGAGGTGAAGGAAATGGTTGGCAAGAACAGGGAAGGCCTGGGAAGCTGCATTTGTCTTGTGTGTGGATGTGTGAATGTAACAATGTTCCTGGTGTTGGGCATCCTCTTAGTTGTAGCTGTAATGTTCAAGTAGGCAATGCTTATAAAGTATGGGCTTGTAGTGTTGAAGAACATCTTGTATTGAACATGTTGTGGTGAATTTATTTGCCCTATGTATGTGCAATACTGATGTATGTTGGAAATAAAGGTCACTGTTGCTTTGATGTGGAAACTGTGTGGCTTCAAACTGTTGCAGCGTGTCTGTCACTTGCATATACATTTTGTGTCAGATTTTGCAGTTTCTATGACATTTTTTGGGGTCATAAAAACCCAGAAATACAATTTAGGACTAAATGCAGTATCAGAAAAGACTAAACGGGGCCGACCATGGGTCATGGCTTAGAGAAACTCATTAATAGAGGAAAGAAGCTCAAAATCGAGGTGGCTGAAGGGGAAAAAAGGCCTCAGGTCCCACTTCAAGCAGCGAAGCTGGCATCAGAATGTGGTGTTGCCCTTAGGGACACCCTTCCTATCTACACGTCTTGGAAAGACTATGATAATACAGCATCGCAAACTGAAGTGGCAAAAGTGCTACGCACATTAGCGGTGAGTTAGCTCTTTTTCCAAATTTCTCCATGCAATACAATACTTCCAAATGCAACTTGTGTCTGATTTTGCTTTGTGTGGCTACAGTCAAGGTTGGAAGTTGATGTCAACAACGAAGGACCAAGCAAGTCTGCATGCACTGACATCATTAAGAAGGGCATAAGGCAGTGGAGGTATAACCTGAAAAAGAAGTACTTCGATGAAACATTGACACAAGAACAGTTGCTGGCCAAAGATCCTCCACCTAAGATGAAGAAAGCTGAATGGACCAAGCTGGTTAACTACTAGTGTGACCCAAATAATCAGGTCCATGACTGCACTTTTATCTTTACTTAATATGCTATGCAAATTGTGCCTGTGAATGAAACCTTTCTATTCCATTTGTGTTGTAGGAGAGATTTGATAAGAATAAAAGAAATCGAGCCAATGTCCAGCTTTACCAAAAGACTGGATCTAGATCTTACATCGCACATTGGTATAACCTGGTATGGATACTAGCTTCCTATGAATTCCAATTGTGATGAACTGTCTATCAATGAAATGTGAGATGTATGGATACTAGCTTTCTTGATTTCAGTCCAGGTTGCATTGTTAGCAAAATAAATATGGAGGCAAATAATTCTATGTTCTGTTCTGAATACATTTTGCCATCTTCCTGTACTCTTCAAAAAATTTTATGACTACACTATCCAATGTTTGTCCAGGCATCAATTTACCTTCACAGATCATTGTAATCTTTATTTGATGCATGATGCAGAGGTCTAAGTATAACAACAACGAACCAGATCCTGTTGATTTCTTTGGGGAGTGTATGACTGGTCCGCAAAGTGGTCGTAGTCCTCTAGCAAATGAGATATATGTAAGTTACTTTATGATTGCAAATAGGTACTACAGTCCATGAAATGCATGATTGAACAATGATTTATGGCCTTGTTATATATATTCTATATGTAGGAATATATGGTTGCTGAGAAGGAGAGAGAAGTAGAAGGAGAACCACAGAAGTCCCCCTCCAAAATTGTTGCTGACAGTCTAAGCCAGGTCACCCGTATGCCCACCTTCCTTCCAAACATGGGTGTCTCTAGGAAAGCTCCCCCATCCACATCAAGAGCCACAGAGGAACGCCTGCAAGCTCAGTTTGAGGCAACCCTACAAGCAGAAAGAGAGGAAGCTGCTAGGAAGCAAGAGGAGTTGCAACAACAGCTGCAAGCCAACCAAGCAACTCTTGAAGAGAACCAAAGTTTGTTGCGCCAGACCCAAGAGGAAATGAAGGGGATGCACAGCAAGTTTGAATAAACCAATGCCCTGCTGCGAGCTGTGCTCAAACTTCAAAAAGATTGAGGTATGTCTGAATGTAGTGTGTGTGGATGATGCCTTTTGCCAGAACCGGTGAGTTGGAACCTGTGTCAGTTGGAACCTGTGTCAGTTGGAACCTGTGTCAGTTTGAACTTGTGATGGAACCTGGAACTGGTGTTGTGTTTAAACCTATGATGGATTCGAACTCCTGTGATGTGTAATGTGTGTGATGGAACCTGGAACTTGTTCTGTGGTTGAACTAGTGGTGAATTTTAAGTTCTGTGATGAAGCTATTGTCTATATTGAATTGTGTATGCTGATAATGTTGGAATGTGACATTGGTCAATGAATGTGTATGTTGTGTGTTGATGATAATGCTGGAATGTGACATTGGCTACAGAATGGAATGAGATGCATATGTTCTGTCACTGAATGTAAGCTATTGTGACGACCTGTATCATCTCAAATTGTCTGTAACATTCACACGTGGCACGACATTTATTTATACATGACGAAGACGACTCGTCACAAAAGGTCACGAACTCAGGGGCCACGAATAACTTCTATGACGATGGACCTAAGTATACAAGACGACGACATGTCGTCACAAAATCAACACACCAGCTACCAAACGCGGGGCCCACACACAATTTGCGACGCTGAAGGGTTTGACATGACGCGTTGACCGACGTATATGTGACACGTATTTTCGTCACTAAAGGTATATAAAACATGACGACGCTATCGTTTCATCACAAAAGGTCGATACATTTAGTGACGATGTTGATTCTGGCCCGGAGGCTGCCACCCTCTGGACCCGAATCGAGATATCGAATATTGAAGGACATGAATGAGACAATAGATGTGTGTTTCTTTATTGACAGAGCCCCCGGCTAAAACGCATAGGTCCGACCTCCCTTTACATGCTATACCGAGAGCGCCTTATATAGTAGCCCGTAGGCATTTACATGACCATTTTGCCCCTTTGTTGCGTCATGCCGTTCGATACTTTATGCCGACCAGGGCCAAACACGTCATTAGCCGCTGTTCCCTCGCGGGGACGACCGCGCGACCTCTGGACGCGCGTCAAGCAGACAAGGTCCCCAGCTAGGCGTGTCAAACCCGCATGCAAGAAACAAGCTTCTCCTGGCTCGCTTCGGGGGTCTGCCGACCACCGAAGCGAGTTAACGCCCGGTCGATGACATGACCATGCCGCGCAGCTTCGGCAACATCAGCTCGCATAATAGACACCACGCGAAGCTGAGAGAATCCCGGCTTCGCGTGCGCCTTCGGGGCCCTATCGCGCATTGCCCCGATTCTCTCCTTTCACCTTCGGCGTGTCGCCAGCTCGGCGCCCTGCGCGGCTCGTCTCCTTTCCGGTTCTGCTTCCGAATCCCGCCCTCTGCAGATTCGGGGCAAGGAAACCGAATCTAGGCGCGCGATCGATGCACTCACTAAGCTTCGCATGGCGAGGAAGGGGGATGGGGTGCCCAATCTCTCCTCTGCCCCCAACAGTAGCCCTTCGATGCGATCCGGGGTTCCGGCCTGGGTCGCATCCTTGCCGGTCGCGCCATCGAATCTTGCGCTTGGCGTTTTCTTTCTGAGTAATCGCAGAATGTGTTCATCATCCTTGAAACGATTCGGCTGGTGTCCGACCGACGCCGTCCCAAACAGCGATGCCGGAGGGTGAGGGTTTTTTTTTTTGACAATAGACGGCGAGAGACTGGACGGCCAGGATTGCCTCGATTTGCGAACCGCCGCGTCCGTTGATATTCCAACGGACGCCGGCCGAGGGCAGTATAAAAGGCCCCCCCCCGGGGGACCAAGTCTCACTTTCCCCCCGCGCTAGGCCATAGCCGTCGCCGAGCCGCGCCCCTTTCAGCTTCGGCATTGCTGATTCGATCATCCGCCTCGACTAGCTTCGGTAAGCCTCTTCATTTCCTGGAGCCGTGTTGTTTAATCCACCGCATTCGGCGATTGCGAGTGATAGTTTTCTTATTTCTTTTATTTTTCTTATTTAGTTCGCCGAATTTGCGTTTTGCGTTCGATTCGGGTGATATGGGCGATTCTAACATCGGAGAGGTCGAGGCTACTACCGAATCTGGGTCTTGTGATAGCTCAAGCTCGAATTCGGGGTCAGATTCGAGCTCTAACAACAGCCTGAGCACAAATGCTACTCCAAGCGTGGCTACTAATTGCCTCGAAGCCTCTGATCCTAGGTCTAAAGCTGGATCCGGAACCAACCGCGATGCTCATAGCCTACAAGGTTCCGTTGGCGATGGAATCAGAGAATGTTGATGTAGAAGGTTACACCGAAGGTGAAGGTAGCCAGGCAGGGGAAAGTCGTGACTTAAGTGGTGATGCCGAATCTGGCCGACCAAGAAAAAGATCGAAACACACCGCCTGGACGTGCCGTCTTAACCCTTCTAGAGTTGACGAAGCTGCTCTTGACAGCATTGCGTCGTCGGGACTCATTACCGCGTTTGAGAGGAGCCTTTGTCGTGCACCTGAGGAGGATGAGATTATACCAAAGCTGCGGCCCTATGAATGTCTTGCCTTCAGAGATTACTTCAAAGCTGGGCTTCGATTCCCGCCTGATCCCTTTCTTGGTGAGGTGTTGGAGCGGTATCAACTGCATATTCACCATCTAACCCCGAACGCGTTTACTCGCCTCAGCGTCTTTGCAATGGCTATGAAGATGATGGGCAACAAACTGAGCGTGAATGTGTTCAGCCGCTTCCACGATGCTCATCACCATTCTAAGGTCGGGAAGCTTGGCGAAGTTGACGATGTTAGGGCCGAATATGGGTCATATAATTTCATCCCAGCCCGGAACTAGAAGGATTTGTGCATCGTACCTGCCTTCAAAAATAAGTGGGACAACCGGAAGGACTACTGGTTCTATGTTCGCGTTTGCTCGGACGAAGCTGCACGGGAAGCGGCACGAGAGAATTTACCGAAGGCTCACACTCTAGCTTCCGTGATGTCGCCCATGATGGGTCTGAGCCGAGCTCCACTTGGAGCTCCGACCGCCGGTGATACCCAGGCATCGAATCATACCAGCGCACCGCCAGTCGTCAGACCAATCGAGATTTGGTTGAGGAAATGATATGCTCGACACGTGGCCGCTGAGCAGCGAAGTTCGCTTTGACGCGTTTGAAGAGCGAGATGGGTATAAAGGTCCTGTTTGGCGGCTTGCTCGACCCAAGGGCTACAAGAGCGACGAAGATATCGTGGCCCGGACCGAACTACTCGCGAACCGCCTGTGTGATTCGTATGACTAGGATGAACATGAAGCTCGCATTCGGAGGGGCCACACACGCCAAGTGAACCGCGCCTTTGATGCTATGGGGATTAAGTATGAGGATCGGCAATCCCGGCTGCTAAGGCCAAAAGAAAATGCAAGAGGACCGAAGCTGCAGCTGTTGCTTTGCTAGGCCCGGCATGTGAGCGCGGTGGCAGCCAGCATGGCGGACGCGATCGCGGCCAGCGCAGACGAGGGGCTGCTGAGGTTATTCCACTCGGTAGTGGCACCATTCTCACGGAACGGCGGAAACGCGGTGCACTCAAGCTACAGAGCGCTAGAGAACCTCATGACGTTGCAGTTGGTCGAGAGATGGTTGGGCTTCTTCGGCCCAAACCCATTAAGAAAAGCACGAAGTTCACCTTGGAGGATCCGTCTCCTTTTTCTCTAGCCGATGACATGGTCGTGATCCGATCATGGATTGTCTTAACTATAAATACTTTTATGTTGCTTCGCTTATCAACGTGCGTTTTTCTTTCATTTCGGTTTGTCTTTAGGTGCTTATTGTTGACTTTGGCTTTCAGGACTGTTTCGTGGACGAACCGTGCAATTCGTCTCCGATGGCGCCAAAGTGTACCGAGAACATGGTGGACCCACTATCCCTGGCCGTGGACGACATGCCCACACTGAGCAGCGCCGGCCTCCAAATCAACCCGAGGAAGCGCGCCAAACCAGCTTCGGATGACGCCGGCGCGAAGACGTCGAAGCGCGGAGCGACTTCGTCGCGGTCCGCGTCTGTCGATGTCCTTGCCGCGGCCCCGATTCGGTCCGCTCCGGCTTCGGGTCGCGAGCATCTCTCGAAACCTCCCTCGACCCGCACAATTGGTAAGTCCCGCTTCTTCCATAAGCATTCAGGGATGACTCCAGAGATGGCGACGTGTACGCTTTTCGGACATGGAGTGCTTCGACTGGACAGCACCCCCGTCGAATATGGTGAGATGCGGGTGTATTCGGGCGTATCTTCTCCGGATGAGATGAGTCCGCTTCGCGAGGAAGCTTATCAAATTGCTCGTGCTTTAGAGGCTGCCTCTGAAGCCCGGCCGGTGAAGAGAGTGGACTGCCGAACCCCGGCTGCAGGAGCTGCTTTTGCACAAGAGTGCGCGTCGTCCTTCTTCGCCACCCATACGGTGAGGGACTTGATGCTATCTGACTGGGAGGAGCTTCACTCTGCTTCGGAGTTTCACGTCATCTCAGTAAGGGTGACACCCGGATACGGGTAGTTAGCATTCGGGTAGTAAGTCTTCTTCGTTGAAAGTTATGGGCTCCAGTTTCCAAGCTGGAATGTTGATTGGGCACCTCGGGGACACGGAAAGCACCCGCCGTTCGAATTCCCTCCTTGCTCTCTTGCCCTCATGCTCGTAGTTAGATCCGCCCATAATGGCGTATATATGACCATTTGTGGGCATGGCGGTGTTGACGATCTGCAACGCCTTGGAGTTCTCCAACTTCGAGACCAGCTACTGTCCTTGCTGCGGTTGTTCTGTTGCCGCTGATGAAGAAGTGGCAACCGAAATTACCTGCGGCTGAGCCAGAGGAAAAGTTTGCTGAACGTATGGCTGGGTTTGTTGCCAATACATTGGCTGCTGATAAGTGTAGGGGTTGTAACTCGATTGGCACTGAGCGCCGAAGGCATGCGGATGTATTGGGTACTGCACAGCCGAAGTATCCCTTGGCGCGTTGTGGAAAACTTGCTTCGCATTTTATGGCCGCTTGGGAGCTTCATCCTTCTCACGTTGCTCTTTCGCCAACAATGTGTACTTACATTCTTTTGAGAAATGCCCCTTGTTTTTGCTGCATACCAAGCAGTATGGGATCTTCAGCCCTTTCCCCCAGCCTCTCCTGCGACCACGGCCGCCGCCGCGGCCATTCTGACCGTTCGCAAGCATTTCTGTGCTGTTTGCACTGCTGGCTTCGGCGTTGTCTGCTTAAGACTATTCCTGGATGCTTTTCGTCGTTCCTGCTCGACCTAGGACCTGGCGAACTTCCTCATATCATCAAACAGCTAGTTAACTGACAAAGGGACTTCTCTGGAGAGGACCTCAGCGCACGGCCCATCCTTGAGTCCCTTTATAGCCGCAGTTGTGATGACATCGTCGGTTACATTCGGCAACTGCGCCTTCATCTGAATAATTCTTTCATGGTATGCGGATATAGGTCCGTCGTCCGGCTGAAACAGTGTGAGCAGATCCATCATTGTTTTCTGTTCTGACTGGAATCCTTGGAAGGTGACGAGGAGGTCGCCCTTGACCTGGCTCCATGAATTGATGGAGAGTGGCCTTAGGGACATGTACCAATCATGGGCGACATCTTCGACTGCCATGACAAGCGATTTAGCCAGTATCTTGTCGTTGCCTCCTGCCAAGCGCACCGAAGCTTCGAAGCTGGAGATGAATTTCCTTGGGCTAGAGCGGCCGTTGAAAGATGGTATCTTCGTTTTGAAACCCGGTGGCCACGGGTATCACTGCAGCTCTATGGACAACGGTGAGGACGTGTCCAGGTCAATGCCAGCTTCTCGCGGCTCTTCGCGGATTGGCTCCCCCCGGCCTTCAGGTGCATCGGCTTCGGCATCAGCATTGGCTTGCAGTGCTCATAGCTCTTGTTGGATTCTTGCAGCTTCGGCTGCTGCCTGGATGATTGCCTGCTGCGTGGCTGCCTCACGGTTTCTGGCTACCACCTGGTTCGCCAACTGGTCCCGTTGCTGCTTCAACGCCTCCTGTCTTTGTTGTTGCTCGTTAAGTGCCCTGAGCAACCTAGTATTTTCGGTGCCCAGCGGATTTGGTGCCTCGAGGTCCTGATCAGCACCAGCCAGCTGGTCGGCTGCTCCATCACCCGCTGACGGCTCTTCGGGATCTGCCACCGGCGGCTCTTCACGATCTGCTTCGTCACCTGGCGGTGGTTGTTCCCGTGGTGGTACCGATGCCGACGTTGTACCCGCGCTGCTGGACGGGGGCATGCCAAACTGAGGCGCCGGAGCAGCGCTGGGCTCGGATGCGTGAGTGACACCCGGCCGCGCGCCCGAAGTTGCAGTTGGGTCGTTGGCCGGAGACATGGTGACCCGAACTTCTTCGACCGCAGGGTTTGCTTTGGTTGCGTAATTTGCCTTCTGCCTACGTGGTCGCATTAGCTGCTTCGATCAGCAACCACGGTCGGCGCCACTGTTGATTCTGGCCCGGAGGCTACCACCCTCTGGACCCGAATCGAGACATCGAATATCGAAGTAAGGACACGAATGAGACAATAGATGTGTGTTTCTTTATTGACAGAGCCCCCGGCTAAAACGCACAGGTCCGACCTCCCTTTACATGCTCTACCGAGAGCGCCTTATATAGTAGCCCGTAGGCATTTACATGTCCATTTTGCCCCTTTGCTGCGTCATGTCGTTCGATACTTTATGCCGACCAGGGCCAAACACGTCATTAGCCGCCGTTCCCTCGCGGGGACGACCGCGTGACCTCTGGACGCTCGTCAAGCCGATAAGGTCCCCAACTGGGCGTGTCAAACCTGCATGCAAGAAACAAGCTTCGCCTGGCTCGCTTCGGGGGTCTGCCGACCACCGAAGCGAGTTAACACCCGGTCGATGACATGACCATGCCGCGCAGCTTCGGCAACATCCGCTCGCATAATCGACACCACGCGAAGCTCAGAGAATCCCGGCTTCGCGTGCGCCTTCGAGGCCCTATCGCGCGTTGCCCCGATTCTCTCCTTTCACCTTCGGCGTGTCGCCAGCTCCGCGCCCTGCGCGGCTCGTCTCCTTTCCGGTTCTGCTTCCGAATCCCCGCCCTCAGCAGATACGGGGCAAGGAAACCGAATCTAGGCGCGCGATTGATGCACTCACTAAGCTTCGCATGGCGAGGAAGGGGGATGGGGTGCCCAATCTCTCCCCTGCCCCCAACAGACGATATTTCACGTTTCGTCACGTGGTACCTTTAGCGACGGTCGATATATGACGACATGCGTGACGAGGGCTGTTTCGTCACAACGTACTTTTTATGACAAATTCGGCACTTAACATGACAATTTTCGTTTGTCATCAAATCCCGGTTTTTTTGTAGTGCTAGCACCATAAGGCCAAGAAAGAAAAATTTTGCAAAGGCACATGCAAAAGATAATTTCCAAATTTAATGTATGGTAGGCACATGCACCAATAACCCTCACATTAGAATACTGGGCATAACATTTGGCAAAATCAATCAATTCGTAACCAGGAAGAAAGGTAACCAACAAGTTGGTTAGGCAAGTAGTTTGACAAATTTGAAATGATAGAACTATCAGGAACAAGAAAAAGAACTATCCACTGATAGAGAACAAAAATCATTTTTTACAAAGCTACTTACCATAGTAAAATGCTATGGAGAGAATAACAAGGCATAGTCTTTCACTAACCCTGCATCCAACATAGGAGGCAAACCACAATTTCAGTGAACAAAAAAAAACAATAAAAGCCTGAAATGATCCATACTCCAAAACTACCTAGAGGCATGCAAGCACAAGAGGAATACCAAGGCCTTCCTGTCCATCAACCTCGGCAAAGAGACCACTTGAAACCTGTGGGTTATAAGGAGACAGATATCAAAATCAACTCTAATCAGTAGATTTGGCTTCATCTACCAAACAATTGAAAAATTGAGCAAAAAGGACAATATAACCAAATGTGAAAAATCAAATATTTCAAATTTTTTCTATAGTAGGCAGATAACAAAAGAAAATTTTAAATAAATGAAAAATTTTGCAAAAAAAGAACAAACCAGTGGCCTACCCAACTTATACCATCAAGTAAAATAATTTACACTTATCAATGCAGTGTAAATTTCATAAAAAGAAAGTGTTAAGTTTTATAGCACTGATTACTTCTACATACATCATTACCAACCCTGCCATTACTAGCAAATTAAAACACCTCCTAGAAATGCAGTGATAAAGCATCACCTAGCAATATAAACAAGCATCACTTAACAATATAGTCACACTACATCTGCCATTTTGCTAATGTACCTCCAAAAAATACATAGCCACGACACTACATCCCAATTTGGTCTAGTACTAGACAACTCATTAGATCAGACAAGGAGAGACACATCCGTCAGATAGGAGGGACATAAATCCAGTTCGCAACAACACCTAAAAAACGGAACACGCTTATCAATTCCCTAGAACATACCTTGAATAAAAAGCTGTAGATGATACAAGGGATTGGAACTGGATGAAGCAATGTCAGATGATCAGGAACACCATCCCCCTTGGCAATGACTAAGGCTTCACAATGGAATCCTGCAAAAAAAGCACAAAGGAAGCAACTCAGGTTTCACAAAGGTAATCATGGTGACAAGCAAGTGCAATGAGTAATGAAAATAAATGGATAACTACTAAATGATACTAATGCAGCACATTCAGTTAACATTGAGCTCTATTGACATTCAGAGCTGATAACATTTAGTTAACATTCAGATATGAACATATTCAGATAATAGCGACAATAACATTCAGGTAAAAATCTAACTCTAATTACATTCACAATAACAACAATATTCCTGGACAGTACTTCAAATAGTACATGCCTTCAATATTGTTTCCTCCAGCTAAGCAAACATCTAGAAAAAAATGAAGTCAGACCATACATTCAGCCTGAAACAATCTAATGCTAACCTAGCTACCAAAAGCAATATTTAGAAAACTAATGCATGAACAAAAGAAATTAATGACTAACGAGTAACATGTGCCAAACCAATCATTCGGAAAATTTTTGCTCACTATGCGATCTTTATACCAGATTCTACTAATGAATGAATGAGTAAGCTATTACAAACCAGACAGCTAACATCTATTCAGAATGAGCACACGATCAACCTTGCCTGCCTCCACGACCCTCACATCTCTGCTCAACTATCCCATGCCAACCATGACGCCACGGCCAACCATCTCGCCTACAACAGACACCTCAACTCCGCGTGCTGACAACCCCATGCCCAGCGCCACGGACATCGCCTCAAAGCAGAGTAGCTGCTTCCCCGCCCGATGAACACCCACCACCCAAACAACATAGGCATACAACTCCACTCCGCGCGCAGGGCAACCGCCCGGCAACACAAAACATCGCCTCGCACAGTCATCTGATCCCCACACATGAATCCACCCCGCGATACGGTAGGGGAAAAATGCGAAATTGAATGAACAAATCAAGTCGAATCAATGCAACAACATCAAACCAAAGCCTAAAACAACTACAGATTAGCACTAAACCATATCAGAAGAGGGAGGCAGTGAACGAACCTGGAAAAATCCTAGAATCGCCAGATGCCGACGACACCACGCTGCGAGAAGATGAAACGAACAAAATCGAAACAAATACTCAATCAGCGACACATGAAGCAAGGCAACTAAGATTTCAAAGGACTAGAACAGATCAACAGAGGGAGGAATGCACGAACCCTAGAATCGCCATCGCCGACGACGACGACGAGAACAAGGGAAGACCAACAGCTGAAATGAAATGGGGAAGGAATAGCTGAAGCCGACGGACGGTGGACCCCTCCAATATCGGGCGGGAGCCCCCCACCAGATGGGACACATGGCAACAAGATAAAAAAAAATCAAATCAACACCCAGACACAGCCCCTCGCATCAGAACCGCACGAAATGAATCCAACGAGTCAAAACAAACGGTTGAAAGCTGACGCCAGATCAACCGGTTGTACTTTAGACTTTCTCTTCTAAATTTATTTTATTTATAAGGTGATCTGAGGCACCTTTGGCTAGCCACAAGGAAATCGATTTGCATTCCACGAGGACAAGAGATGGACTAAAAATCTTTGAGTTAGGGGTAAGAGAAGATTGAACTACGAAGCTCTTTACCCATCTCAATGCATAAACGCATAATAAGAGGCATAACTCTTTTGTCTCTCTATTAACATGAGAGATAACATATGAGGTATATATGATTAAATATCATCTTATCTTACTGATAAAAGGGGCCCTATAGAAGTATCTCCAACAAATTACCTATCCCATCTCCAATACTTTAAAAAACATAGGGAAAATTAAATTTATATTTTTTCAACAGATTACTCATCCTATCTCTAGTGCATAAAAATATAAATAATTATTTAAAATCCACCTCCTCCTCTCTTTTTTTTAGAGAATGACCTCCTCTCTCAAATGTAGGACAACCATCAACTCTTCGGCTCTCCCCTATATCCAATCTAAAAAGTATTGGTAATCTATAAAAGGAGAAGGAAAATAATACACTATTGATAATCGACGATCACTCATAGTATAGATTTATAGATATATTATAGGGGAAATAGATGTTTCAACATACAAGATGCTACGTACACGGCACGGTGTAAAAGGCTGAAGCTGTCAGCCGAAAAATCCAAACAAATTCTTTTCGGCCCAATTATGGATTGTTGAGGCCTTTCGGCCCAAATTCTACCACTCGGGCCATCCAAGCCAACCATTTCGGCAAGTCTGCAACGCCTCTCCAGCATACGCCATTGCTCGCCGAGACGCCGACCTAAACGCCCACAAATTCGCCTCTCCGATCCGGCACGACACCGCCGCCGCCGCCGCCGCAACGCCACCGTCACGGTAGCCATGTCCAACCCCGGCTCGTCCCCCGCCTCCGCTCACCACGATCACGAGCACACCCCGCTCTGCCGCTCCTGCGGGGCGCCCACCACGGCGCCGACCCCGGCCCCCTGGTCGGGGACCACCGACTCCCCGCCGCCGGCGTACCGCCCCATCCGTCTCCCGGCCATCAACGCGCCCACCAACACAGCCGCCATCGTCCTCGCCCCGGTCCCGCAGCCGCTCCCCGTGCCTCCCGCCGCACCGCCCCACGCCTTCCAGGTCCCCGCCAAGCGGATCACCTCACCGGACGACATCGCCCGCTTCCACGCCTCAGTCCACGGCCGCCACTTCCTCGGGTTCGTCGCCGCGCTGTCCGCCTCCATCCACGGCCGCAAGCTCTCGGACCCGCTACCGTCCCCGCCATCCCCCGCCGTCGCTGCGCTCCTCGACCTCATCTCGGCTCTCGCCGCGCTCGTCGCATCCACGCCTCCGCTTCCGCACAGCTCCCGGTACGGCAACCCTGCTTTCCGCCTCTGGCACGAGAAGCTCACCGACTCCGCAAGCGAGCTGATCTCGCGGATCACGGCCACCGCGTCCTCCCCCGCGGAACTCTCGGGCGCCGAGGTCGAGCTCGCACCGTACCTCCTCGACTCCTTCGGCAACGCCACCCGCATCGACTACGGGACGGGGCACGAGACCAACTTCGCCGCCTTCCTCTACTGCCTCGCGAGGCTCGGCCTCATCACCGAGCCCGACTACCCGGCCGTCGTTCTGCGCGTCTTCGCAGCGTACCTTGATCTCATGCGTACGCTGCAGGACACGTACCAGCTGGAGCCTGCTGGCTCCCATGGCGTTTGGGGGCTCGATGATTACCATTTCCTGCCCTTCATATTTGGATCTGCACAGCTGATTGATCACAAGTACATGAAGCCCAAGTCGATTCACAACCCAGATATCCTGGAGAATTTCTCCAAGGAGTACATGTATCTGGCGTGCGTTGCATATGTGAAGAAGGTAAAGAAGGGGCCCTTTGTGGAGCATTCACCAATGTTGGATGATATCAGTGGAGTGGCCAATTGGAAGAAGGTTAACAGTGGGCTTCTCAAGATGTACAAGGCTGAGGTGCTTGAAAAAGTGCCGATCATGCAGCACTTCCTCTTTGGCTCACTAATCAAATGGTATGAGTCATATCACTTATAATTATTGTCATGTGTTTTGGTGTCCATAAATTGGTTTTATTAGTCCATGTTACAACAAGAGCTTCTAGTGCAGAGAATGGTTGCCTGGTGAACTATGCAGTGAGTAATTTAGTATGACTGATAACCAGTTAAATGGTATTTCTATAGCATTTCCTGTCATTATTATTGACGCCCTATATTGGAAAGATATTCCAAACTTAATATGATTGATAACCAGTTAGGTGGTATTGCAGTGTAATGTTTAAGAGAACCATTTCAGACCCAAGTAAGGTGAGGTACAGAAAAGTCACAATCAAGCCATATTTGGATAAAATGCTTGAAGGTAGCTGTGATGAAAGCAGAAAAAAGTTTAGAATGAATAGAATTCATTTGATTTATTGGAATATAGTTGCCTAGAATGAAATGCTACGCTTGAAGACATTTTTTGATGTTATGGTTGAAATTACTTAAGGTGGCATGGCATTGAATTTTAAATAGTTCTCTTCAATCCTTGATGAGAGTCTAGATTGCCCTAGCTCTTAGGCCTCTTTCATTTTCGTTAAAGTCAAAATGGCCTTTTCAACATTTCCTCGTTATATTTTGGATATCATTCAGTTCCAATGTTTGCATGATAAGGTTGACTCTCCCCAATTTATTTGGCGAAAATGCTCATATTTGAACTGTGTACACTCAATGCATTAGTTGATAGGAATTTTTCTAGCATGTTATGTTCTCTTGATACCAGTGTGCTACATTTTTCCTTGGTATTAAGAACATTGTTCATTTCAGTGTGATATTCTTTTAGTTACTCAACATGCTCTTGGCTTTGATCATAGAATTGACTTGTGTACTATTAACCCATTTTCCCATTCTGTATGGTTCATATTTGTTTGGCTGCTGGTCCAAAATAATTTAGAATATGAATCCAGTTTGACACGTTTTGAGACTAGCGACTCTTTGTCCAATTCTGTCAGGCATGCTACATTGCAGAAGAATCAAGGCACTTTTGCTGCTTTGTCTGTGATCAGCTAATCCTGAAGTGCAGTATCTATTGATGCAATAGAGCAATTAGCTTTGGATATATGATTTATGGCAGAGAAAGAAAGAAAAATCATAGCTAGCCAAGAACATGCTGCTATTTTCCCCTGGCAATGGTTCCTCATTGCTCGGGTTATATAGTAGCAGCCTGATATATGTGTTATTTCATGATTGATAGATACCTTGAGCCTGATTTGATTACAGAAAGTACTAACTGCGACTAAATGAATATGAGTAATTGTCTGTTACAAACCATTGTTGTTCACTGTTATCAGCATTTTTGTTCAAGAAGCCTGCTGATGAACATTGGTCTGTGTTCTTTCTTTTTTTCAGGGAAGACTAATAACATCTTAGGGAAGCTCACCAATGATCTGTGAGAACACTTGTATGCTGTGAGGACTGGTTGTACAGTGGTGCCACTCAGAGTTGGCATAAAAAAGAATACATATAGAATGTCATTTTCCATCTAGGATGAATGAGCGTTCTGTATGTTTGCATAGCGTGCCATCACACTTATTTTCTGGTGTTTTAAGTTCTGGGAACTTGTCAGTTCCTGCTCAGCTTATGCATTACTTGAGGATTGCCTTGGTTCCTTAGGGCAATGTAATGTTAGTTGAATAACACCTTTGTATTGAGACCTTTGGTGTAGATGACCGGAGCAGCCTCTTTGGTTTTGCTGAATGGTAGCCTGAACTGTGCTTGCTATATTTGGTTTGCCAGTGACTGCGACTGTTAGTACGACGCTTCCTCATGGAATGCTGTTGACCTGTTGTGTTCATATCATCGATCATGCCATTTATTACTGTCTTTTGAGTTTTTTACACGATTGTACTTTAGGCCTCCTTTTAAATGGAGGAATTTTTTCCTATTTCCTGTAAACTTTCTCTATATAAAGGGAACTGTTTTTTATAAAAATCGCGTGGCCGCCGCACAATAATCCCAAATACTCCCTGCATAATTCCTGCAAAATTGCTGCATCCCAACGGATCCTTTACAATTACCCCCTCGCCAGTCTCTCGCCTTCTAGTCAAAACTCCCCCAGACCCAGACAAGCATCTCTCCACCGGCGCCGATCCGCGCCGTCGTCTACCTCGACTGCGCCAACCTTCTCCCGCTACCTGCCCGCGCGACCTGAACACAGGCAGCAGGATGCGACAGACCATAGACCTGTGTTTGTATTAAACACTTAAACAGCACGCGCCAACAATGAGCCATGTCAACGCCCCGAAATCCGCCGCCGCGCTCTATTCCTCACTGCTCCAGAGCTGCATCGGCGCTAATGCGTTCCGGCAAGGCTTGTCCGTGCACCACCGGGCCATCATCACGTCGTCCGCCTCCCCTCCGGACCTCCACCTGAGCACCAAGCTCGTCATGTTCTACTCCCACTTCGGCGACGTCGCGGCCGCACGCGCGGTGTTCGACGGGATGCCGCACCGGAGCGTCGTGTCCTGGACGGCCATGATCTCCGGGTACGCCAAGAACGGCCGGCCCCAGGAGGCGCTGGGGCTGTTCGCGTCCATGCTCCGGTCCGGCGCCAGGCCGAACCAGTTCACGTTCGGGAGCGCGGCGAGGGCGTGTGCGGGCGCCCGCTGCGCGAGGAGCGGTGAGCAGGTGCACGCGTGCGCCGCAAAAGGGAGGCACGCGGGCGACATGTTTGTGCAGAGCGCGCTCATGGACGTGCACCTGAGGTGCGGATCAGTGGGGGACGCGAGGCGGCTGTTTGCGGAGATGGAGAGGAAAGACTTGGTGTCTTGGAATGCCCTGATGAGGGGGTTCGTGGAGCGGGGGCATTGCAGTGATGCGCTTGGATTGTTTGCTTCGATGCTGAGAGATGGTATGATCCTGAATTCTTTTGTCCCTTTGCTGTCTGTGTGCAACTCAATCCACATCTACTCTTGTACCTTAGCACATCATTACATCAAATTATATCTAGCAAAGAAAGAAAAGAAATGGGTATACATGAAATTAGTACAGCTAAATTCATCTAACTAGACAGTTATCCTTGTACCCAAACAGAACATTGTTTATCTCGCATAATAGACAAAGTACAATCACTGATACTGCTGTACTGAATGTTCTTGACTTGTATACATCAATCCTTTTCAGTGACTTCACGCCCATTTTATTTTTCTTATAGCATCACAACACAAATTTTTACATCAATTCACTATGATATATGCACGTTTTCCATTGGGTTGCCAATCTCTCACATCAATAACTTAACAGGGATGCTACCTGACCATTTCACATTTGGAAGTGCTCTAAAGGCGTGTGGAGCAATCAGTGTGCTTTTCAATGTGGAGCTAATTCACACTTGCATTATCAAGCTTGGTTATTGGGACGAAAGGGTTGCTACTGCATCACTTATTGATTCTTATGCAAAATGTCGGAGCTTAAGCAGTGCAAGGGAGATATATGATTCCATGTGTGAACCAAACCTTGTGTCATCTACAGCATTGATCAGTGGGTACTCCATGGATAGGAACTACAGTGATGATGCAATGAAGCTCTTCTGTAAGATTCATCGAAAGGGTTTAAGAGTTGATGGCATTCTGTTAAGCTCCTTGTTTGGTGTTTGTGCTAATGTAGCATCAATAAAATTCGGGACACAAATTCATGCTTATATGCACAAGAAGCAACCTATGGGTGATTTGGCATTGGACACAAATTCATGCTTATATGCACAAGAAGCAACCTATGGGTGATTTGGCATTGTACAATGCTCTTGTTGACATGTATGCAAAGTCAGGAGAATTTTTAGGTGCCAGACGTGCTTTTGATGAAATGCCCAGCCGAAATGTGATTTCGTGGACTTCACTTATTACTGCCTGTGCACAGCATGGTTTTGGAGAGGATGCTGTGGCCCTTTTTGCTAGGATGGAGGAGGATGGTGTGAAGCCAAATGATGTGACATTCCTTTCTCTTCTATCAGCGTGCAGCCATTCTGGTATGATGAACAAAGGGATGGAATATTTCACTTCTATGATGAGCAAGTATGGTATTGATCCAAGAGCCAAGCATTACAGCTCTGCTATTGACCTTCTTGCTCGTGGTGGTCAGTTAGAAGATGCATGGATGCTTGTCCAAAAGACGAATACTGAGTGCAAGTCATCAATGTATGGTGCAATGCTTGGAGCTTGCAAGGTACACGGCAACATGCCTCTTGGAGAATCTGCTGCTAAGAATCTTTTCAGTATAGATCCTGAGAGTTCTGTAAATTATGCTGTGCTTGCAAACATGTATGCTGAATCATGTTTATGGGAGGATGCTCAGAGAACAAGAAAATTATTGGCGGAGACATCCAAAGGAAAAGAAGTTGGTTTCAGTGTCATATGAAGATAGGCTATGGTCGATAGAGATATTTTCATCTGCAGAAAATTAAGGGGATGGCTATTTGCCTCTGAAAATGATCAAGATGAATCTGAAACTCTGACCTCCTTTGAACTATGTTCCAAGACCCTAGATGGACTTTAGGTCCAACATACATTACAGCTGTTGAAACTCTGACCTTGTGAAGGCTTTGCCATTTCAATTAAAAATCACGAGCTTAAAACTTATCAGCAGATACCATGTTCATCAATGGTATGTATCATTTGTTTCATAGTACAGCTGTTGTATAGTTTCATTATTATGCTTGTTTGATGTTTAGGTTCCTTTTAATTTTATATATTCACAATTTTTATATAAATATTATTTATTTTATTATGACTTATTTAATCATTACAGATTCTTTAGTAATAATTTCTTTATTTTATCATTTGTATAAAAAATTGAATAAGATGAACAGTTAAGCAAGAAGTCTAAAAGTCAAGAACAACACTTTCAATGGGACATAGGGAGTACTACATTAATGTGAAACAGATTACAGTTGAATTATTTTAATTACTATCTACTAAATTTGCTTCTCATTATGTGGCATCTATTGCTCTTGGGATCTGGTAGTGTAGAATACTGCTCATGAGCAAGCTATTACTCTAAGTTGCCTCTCCAGTTGTAAATACCCCTGCGTATCCAAGAATTCACATACTCGACTTTGCTAAGCAAGTTTTATTTTTTCAAAACATGGCATTAACAGAGCATTCATAGTATTTTGAGCTGAACTATCGCATTTTTTTCTATTTGATTGATGTATGCCTTAGAGGCAAATTGGGGTAGCTGATCTTATAAATGGTCATAGCTGGCCTTGAATCTGCAGCATTTTTTCAACTGTAAACTGTGACCTTATAAATCCATAAGAAAAAGCTTTGTTAGCCTGCTAGAGCTAGGCGAATATCTTTTTGGTTGAATTGTAAGAAAGTACAATGTTTCAAGGTACTTGTACAATTTAGACATAATTAGAGAACTTGTTTGAGATTCCCAGTAACTTCGCCTATGTTGATTGGAAGACTTTCTTGAGTCGTTTCAACATAGCCGGTCCCAAGCCCGGATAAAGGAGGAGGGTGTGTTAGGTTCGGCTAGCCAACATTTTAAAACCAGCCACTCTCATGGATATGAAACCCACAAGAGATTCGTTGGAGCGTAACCCTCTTAGCGACGCGCTACATCGGAACCCGGGTGTAGTGTCAAATGGGCAAGGGCCAGGTCGTCATCCCCTTAGTGGTGCGTCGTATCGTGATCCAGTTACGATGATAAATGAGCAAGGGTCGGGTCGTCGCAACATTTGTGACGCGCTACATCTGCGCCCGGGTGTAGTGAAAAATGAGCAAGGGTCTTCGCACTTCCCTCGACGGGTGCGAAGGGTAAGGAAGCTAGCCGAGCCAACTAGGATTCGTCTAGGTAGCTGGAATGTAGGGTCCCTAACGGGTAAGTTAAGAGAGCTAGTCGATACAACAATTAGGAGGCGTGTAAATAGTCTATGCGTTCAGGAGACTAAATGAAAGGGCCAGAAGGCGAAGGAGGTGGAGGATACTGGCTACAAACTTTGGTACACGGGGACAACATCGGGTAGGAATGGTGTAGGCATCTTGATCGATAGGAGCCTTAAGGATGGAGTAGTTGAGGTACGGAGGCAAGGCGACCGGATTATCCTAGTCCGGTTAGTAGCTGGAGATTTGGCTCTGAATGTGATCAGTGCCTATGCCCCACAGGTAGGTCTTTGCGAGAGCACCAAGAGGCAGTTTTGGGAAGATCTCAATAGCATGTTTAGTACTGTGCCTATCAGCAAGAAACTCTTCATAGGAGGAGACCTCAACGGCCATGTGGGTGCGACTAATGTAGGTTTCGAGTGGGTGCATGGGGTTTCGGGTATGGTAGTAGAAATCAAGAGGGGGAGGATGTTTTGAACTTCGCGTTGGCCTACGATTTGTTGATAGCGAACATCGTCTTTAAGAAGAGGGAATCCCATCTAGTGACCCTTTGTAGCGGACAACACCTGAGCCAGATCGACTTTATCCTTGCAAGGAGGGGGGATAGACGTGCTTGCTTAGATTGTAAGGTGTTACCTGGGGAGTGTGTTGTCCCTCAACACCAGCTTGTGGTGGCGAATTTTTGCTTTCGGGTACGTGTCCACTGGGACAATTGGGCCAAGATTGCGAGAACAAAATAGTGGAAGCTTAGGGAGGGAAGCAGCGCAAACATTTAAGGAGAGGATGCTAGATGAGGGGCCGTGGAAAGAAGGAGAAGATGCAGATGACATGTGGCTAAAGATGGCAACATGCTTTCGGAAGATGGCTTCGGATGTGTTTGGAGTGAGTAGGGGAGGTAAACGGGAAGCGAAAGACACCTGGTGGTGGAATGACGAGGTGCAAAGGGCTATTAGGGAGAAGGAGTGGTTCAAGCGCCTTCATCATGACAAGAGTGCAGTCAACATTGAGGGCTATAAAATAGCGAAGACGGCTGCAAAACGAGCGGTGAGTGTAGCAAAAGGTCAGGCGTATGATGACCTTTATCAGCGACTAGGCACAAAGGAAGGGGAGAAGGACATTTATAGGATGGCTAGAATCCGCGAAAGGAAGACGAGGGACATCAACCAAATCAAATGCATCAAGGATGGGACGGATCAACTTTTGGTGAGGGATGAGGAGGTCAAGGACAGGTGGAGAGAGTACTTTGACAAGTTGTTTAATGGGGAGAATGAGGGTCCTACCTTGGAGTTGGATGACTCATTTGATGATACCAACAGACGTTTCGTGAGAAGATTTCAGGAGGCAAAGATCGGGGAGGCTTTGAAGAGGATGAAGGGAGGTAAAGCGATGGGCCCTGACGGTATCCCCATTGAGGTGTGGAGATGCCTAGGTGCCAGAGCGATAGTATGGCTAACTAAACTTTTTAACCTCATTTTCCGGTCAAACAAGATGCCTGAAGAATAGAGAAGTATATTAGTACCGATCTTCAAGAACAAGGGAGATGTTCAAAGTTGTACTAATTATCGTGGGATTAAGTTGATGAGCCATACGATGAAGCTCTGGGAGAGGGTTATCGAGCATCGCCTAAGAAGAGTGACAAGTGTGACCTAAGACCAATTTGGGTTTATGCCTGGTAGGTCGACCATGGAGGCAATTTTCTTATTACGACAGTTGATGGAGAGGTATAGGGAGCAGAAGAAGGACTTGCACATGGTCTTTATTGACCTCGAGAAGACATATGACAAAGTACCGAGAAATGTCATGTGGTGGGCCTTGGAAAAGCACAAAGTCTCAACTAAGTACATCACCCTCATCAAGGATATGTACAGGGATGTGGTGACGTGTGTCCGAACATGTGATGGCGATACCAGTGACTTTCCAATTAAAATAGGACTACATCAAGGGTCGGCATTGAGCCCTTATTTATTTGCTTTGGTGATGGATGAGGTCACAAGGGACATACAAGGTGATATCCCTTGGTGTATGCTCTTTGCTGATGATGTGGTGCTAGTGGATGAGACTAGGGCAGGGGTTAATAGGAAGTTAGAACTATAGAGGCACACGTTAGAGTCGAAAGGGTTTAGACTTAGTAGGACCAAGACCGAGTACATGAGGTGCGATTTCAGCGCGACTAGGAATGAGGAGGGAGACGTTAGCTTCGATGGGCAAGTGGTGGCCAAGAAGGATACTTTTTGGTATTTAGAATCGATGCTACAAAAGGATGGCGACATTGATGAAGTTGTTAGGCATAGAATTTCAGCCGGTTGGTTGAAATGGCATCAAGCTTCAGGCGTCCTCTGTGACAGAAGGGTGCCTCAGAAGTTAAAAGGTAAGTTTTATAGGACAGCGATTCGTCCGGCGATGTTATACGGTGCTGAATGTTGGCCTATAAAAAGGCGACATATCCAGCAATTGAGTGTAGCAGAGATGCGTATGTTACGATGGTGTTGTGGACACACAAGGAGGGATAGAGTCCAGAACGACGATATTCGGGATAGGGTTGGGGTGGCACCAATTGAGGAAAAATTGATTCAACACCGGTTGAGATGGTTTGGCCATGTCCAACGGAGGCCTCCTGAGGCACCGGTGCGTAGTGGGGTTCTAAAGCGGGTCGATAATATAAAGAGAGGTAGAGGTCGACCTAAACTGACTTGGAACGAGTCGGTTAAGAGAGACCTTAAGGAGTGGAATATCCCTAAGGATTTAGCTATGGATAGGAGCGGTTGGAGACTAGTAATTAACGTGCCTGAACCGTAATCTTTTTTCTTATACCTTTTATATGTTTTTTATTTCCATGCTTCTTTTGAGTTTAATCTCTAGCCTACCCTAACTTGCTTGGGACAAAAGGCTTTGTTGTTGTTGTTATTGTTGTTGTTGTTTGAGATTCCCAGTTTGGTTTCAAATGTTGTGTTGCCCACAGTTTATTTTGAAATGTTGTGTTCACTGCCTAGCTGCAACCTCAGTGGATGATTCTTTATAATCTGGCATAAACTTAGTCGAAGTGGCCTCAAAATATATATCCTCTATGTACCTAGGAGATTAGTGCTTTCTATTTTCTTTGTTTCAAATCGTAATTCGCTTTGATTTTTTTATATATATATTTTACTATGTATATAGACATAATAATATATCTAGATACATAGCAAAGTGCATATACAAAAAAATCAAAGCGACTGACAATTTTGAACGGAGAGAGTACTTTCTATGAATTGATTTCTTGTTCTTCTTTCACACAAAAGGTGGTAGAAAAGATTAAATAATCTTATGTTGTAACCTAGTTTACCATCATGTTAATTAATGGCTTTGTGTTCACATTAATATCATCTGAAAGATACTGTATATATGTTCTCAAAAGAAAGATGGAATGTGAGGCTAAAGTTGTTTAGAGTGACCATCTACAGTAGATTCTGTTTTATAGAATATAAGAACAACATGTATGTTTACATTTTTTCTCGAATAGAAGGTTTGTGTATCATTGTATTAAGAAGAATATCACAATGTGATTTTGGTCTGTTGCATGGTACTCTTTGCTTTGGAAGTAGCCATTGTTCTCTTACATAGTGCGATTTTGGTCTGTCGTGTTCCTACAGGTTGAGGAAGCAATCAGGTTAGGGAGAATTAGGAATTTGACCCTGAAAATAAAACTGTTTAGGAATTATGACCTCTTCTTTGTGAATTTAGAAATTTAACCCCAAAACAAAAATTCCTTAGGAATCTGGCCCTCCGTTACTTCTGGTAGGGTTCTGTTAGGGTATTCCGTGAAGTCTATGACTGTACACTGTAAAAAAAGACGATTTTACCCCTCCCTGCTTCCTTCTCTGCCCGCTGATGGCCGACCGACCGACGCCCGACTCCAAACTCGCGAGGAAAAGAAGGGAGCAATGGACGATGGCGCCGCCGCCGCCGCCCTCGCCTTCCTTCCCGGCGGCGGCGCCACGTGGAAGCACCTGGACTACCGCAACGGCCGCCTTCTCCTGCAGAACCTGTTGGGGTTCCATGAGCTCGCCGTCGCAGATCCCATCTCCCGCCGCTACGTCTCCCTCCCCGCGCCTCCCGCCGGGCGCGCCGTCGTCTGGTACGGCCTCTTCGCCGACGACGGCGACTCGTCGGCGTTCCGGGTGGTTTGCCTCTCGCGGGACGCCACCGCCGCCTCGCCCGAGCTGCTGTGCGCGCTGGTCCTGGCCTCCGGCGACCTCTCCTGGGCCGACGTCGCCAGCATCGCGTGCCAACCCGATCTAGCCGTCCGCTCCCGGTTGATGCAGGTGAACCGGTCCCTGTACTGGAGGCTCGAGGGCGGGGAGCGCCTGGTGGCGTTCAGCACGGCGTCCATGGAGCTCTCGGTTTTGGACCTCCCGCCTGCCCTGCGGGAGCTCAATTTGGACGCCGTCGACAGGGGAGAAGAGGAGGATGTCAATGTCCTCCACCTGCTCACCTTGAGCGGCTTCCGCGTCCAGGTGTGGGCTGGCACTGGCACGGCGGACGGTGAGGGTGGGATGGTATGGAGGCGGGTGCAGAAATCGATGAGGTTCCACAAGGCACTGTCGGAGATGATCGATCCGTTGTTCCAGTCATACGACCGACCGGAATGAGGTTAATGTCATCGGGGTCGCTGCTGGCCTTGTGTTCTTTCGGCAGTGGAGTCATCTCTTCTCCATCGATTATTTGTAAACTGTGCATTTGTGAATAGGCAGCGTATACCGTAGAAATCAGCTTTATAAACTATAAAAATTCTAATCAAGGCCACAGAATTCTAATCCGATGATTAGAGCTAAAAGTGGGTAATTTTAGCACTTAAATCCCCACTCATCCCATCTAATTCAAGATTATGCAAAACAACCCCCAGACTCTAACGTCGGTTGCCTGCGTTGCCGGGCAGGCGGACAGGGTTGCGCTGCTGCTGGCCGTGGCCTTGTGGCCTGCTTGCACGGGCGTGGCGCGGGGACACGCTGCCGGCCTGTTGCTGTGCTGGATGTCGTACGCCTGCATTGCTTTGCTGCCGTTGTTCCTTTGGCCTTGCATCAAAGGGCAGCCTTGCTTGCTTTGTGTTCAGCCGCCGCCGCCGAGCGTGCCTGTTCGATGCAGAGCGTGCCCCTTTCTCTCGCGGTCGGCCCTGCGTGCCTCTGATGGCCTACCTGCATCCGAGGAACCGCCAGTGGCCAGGACGCCGTACGGGGTCACGACCCCTAACTGCGACAACGCGCAGCCGCGATGATCCGCGCAAGGCCATGAGCAGACGATCGGGAGGAGGGGCGGGCAACGGCGTTAGAGCCTGGGGGTTGTTTTGCATAATCTTGAATTAGATGGGATGAGTGGGGGGTTTAAATGCTAAAATTACCCATCTTTAGCTCTAACCATCATATTAGAATCTTGTGGCCTTGATTAGAGTTTTCATAGTTTGTACACAAAGCTGGTTTCCATAGCATACGCTGCCTTGTGAATAATGGTGATTTCTGATAACTTATAAATATGTGTGCTTATGTTGCTGATGCGAGATATGTGGTTGAATGTGATTATATACTCAGTATATATATACACTCTAAATTTATAATAAATAAGCCAAGTTCTGTTTTTAATTTTTTTATATCAGGAGTAAAATGGTCATTATACCGTCAAAGTTAACACCATTAGGCCTCCAAAATGACTGAAGGCCAAATTTCTAAAGAGTTTTTGTTACGGGGCCAAATTCCTAAATTCGCAAGAAAAAGGTTCTGATTCCTAAACGGTTTTATTTTCAGTGCCAAATTCCTAATTCTCCCATCAAGTTATTGCAGGGCGCAATATTGTGATCTGGCGTTGGACACAGGGTGATTTTTTTTTTTTGATGAATTACTGTATGTGTTTAGTAGGATGGATCGGTGTTGGTGATTTTTACTAACGAGGAAGCAGTAATTGGTGTACAATAACAAGGTCAAAGGAGAATTTGTTACCCTATGCTGGCAGGAGAAACAACTCCTAGTTTTTTTTTTGATCGATTCTCCTAGTTTTTTTTTTTTCGATCGCTGGGAGTAATGGAACACCAGGCACCAGCTCATCATCAGCCATGGCCAAGCGAGAGAAGGGTAGAGAGGACTGGCAACGGCGCATCGCCGCCCCGCGGCCTGCTGCTGTTCTGATCGGATTCCAGTCTGCATTTGCATAGCAGACACGGCTGCCCCTGGCCTGTCATCCCTGGAAGCCACACTTTTTTTTTGAGCAACCGTGGATGCCACATTTCAGTTCCGTTTCTAGTTTTGATTTCAATTTTAATCCCCATAATTATGTGAGTAATGTACTACTTGTACTCGATACTGAACCGTTTGCTTCTCCATGCTCGGTCCAATTTCATTTCAAATGCTGTTGTAAAAAAAAGTTCGTTTCAAATGGCATCAGTACAGCATCAGCGGATTCCTACTCTACTAGCTAGCTACTAGTACTATATAGCTTCCTACTATGATTCCTTTTTTCTATTCGATAATTAGCCGGTTAGCCCCTTGGCAGGATGGTTTGAAAGCGGCCGTGCCGTGCACACATTTTGGCCAAAACTTTCGGCACCGCACCGATCAGGCACACGTACCACCGCACCGCAACGGGCAACCAAATAAAAGGAAAGGCCCCCTCCCACCCCGAACGAAATTGCTTCCCTACCCTTTTCCTCACCAATCCTCCTCCTGCCCAGCCAGCCACGGACACGCCCACACCTGAGGAAGAGCAGGCGAGCGAAAATGGCGGCGGCGCCGCCGTCGTGGATTATCCTCTCCACCGTCCCGCGCGTCTCAGACACGCCCCTCCCGGACGGCCTCGCCCTCTCCCTCACGGCCGAAGCTCCACCGCGCGTCTCCTACCTCACCGTCTCCCCGTGGGTCTCCCCCACCGACAGGCGGCCCCTCATCGAGGCCCTGGACCCTGCTTCCGGCCTCCTCCTCCTAGTCTGCACCGGGGCCGGCCGGGTGGCCGGGCTGACCTACAGCGTCCTCGACGTGCCCGCCGCAGCCTTGTCCTACCGGCTCCTCGAGAGGCCTCCCACCTGCTTCGACGAGTACAACACGATCGGCGTCATCGCCGACCCCGGTGGCGCGGCCGGCGCCTTCGTCCTCGCCGACTTCCACTTCACGTGTGGCAGCGAAGGCGAGGAGGACACCCTCGTCCGCTACTGGTCCAGGACCCGCGAGTGGCGCACCGAGCTTGAAGCCTCCCCGGACGAAGACGAAGACGCGGTGCCCGACAGGTATTGGGACTTCGACGACGTCGTCTCCAACAGCGGCAGTATCTGGTGGATCGACACCAATGCCGGCCTCCTCACCTGCAACGCCTTCCGCGACAGCCCCCCCTTCCGCTACGTCCCGCTCCCGGACGTCGAGGATCGCACCCGACGCTACGTGCAGCTCAGCGACGGCAAGTTCCGCTGCGTCCAGATCCGCAAGCCCAAGGGCCACTCGCACGGCGCCGACTCCGCGCCCACGTTCATCGCGATGCGCAGGCTCATCGACCCGGAGACGGCCGACTGGACGGGCCCCGAGTACGAGCTCTCCTTCGCCGACATCCGGGCCTCCGACACCTTCAAGGCGGCCGGCCTACCGGACAACAAGGACCCCTTCTTCACGCTCATCCACCCCAAAAACCCCGACGTCCTCTACTTCTTCCTCAACGACTACCTCTTCGCCTTCGACATGCGCGCCAGGAAGCTGATCGAGCGCGAGGCCCACGGGCTCGGGATCCACGTATTTTCTGACTCCATTCGCGCCTGGGAGCTGCCGCCGGACTACGCCGCAGCAATCGCACCCGCACCCGCACCCGCACCCGCACCCGCAGGTATAAATTCACCCGCACCGACGTTCATCGAATTCATTCGAATCCCCCTTCGTTCTCATTGTTCCAATTTGTTCAGACATCGGCTTGTTTATTATCACACACATACGTAAGTGTTCATTCATACTTGAAATTGACTGTGCATCTTAGTGGCTGAAAAGGTAGTGTCATATATATGGGATCTAGCATGACGCAAGCTTCTTGCATTGTAGTGTTGGCTATATGGCTGGAATAAGTGTTGGCTCCTTCACTTTACTTTTCGTTTCTAATGGTGCCCAATTATCAATGCACATAATTGCATTTATCATAAACTTTGTTGTACTTTTACCTGATTAGTGAACCGATTGTGATGCTTGTAAACTCAGGTTTATAACATCTTTGAGTCGATTAATGTGAAATCTGATAAAAAGTTTTGGAATAGTGAAATATATCTCACAGAGAGTATATGTTTGAACATCTTTGGGTATCCTTTAATTTGGCTCTGAATTTTATTGCCTTCTGATCCTCAGTGGCATGCATCTCTGCTGCTCTTGGAAATCTGCAACTGCTCATGAGCTCTTACTGATAAACTGTTACTACATTGGTCAATTGATTATCTGATTCCGTAGGATTGACATGATAGGAAGGATTTTATCAAACTTCTATGACATTTAACATGTCATTGTTCCTTTCTCCTCATAGTAATAGAAATATTTCTTTCTATTTGTTCTTAGGAAGTAGATTTGTGGAAGCGAGGTACTTATAAGACTGTTTTTGTTGGCCTAGACTCTGCATTTTTGAAAATGGAAATCACAAGCTTATAATAACCCAATAAGAAAAGTGTAATGCTTACATGCACAGTATTGCTGGTGGTTAAGGTGCATTTTCTAGGATGCCCAATGTAATTTTCCAACATTGTGTTGACTGTTATAGTTTCAGTTTGTAGTCTTCATAATTCGGTAATATATATCATTAAAGTGTAGTGTAGTGACCCCTTCACATGCATCCCAATTGAGATATTCAGTGCGAGCTATTGTTGGTTGATCTTCATTAATCATAAACAGTTTGCTGCAGACCAACAAGTTTGTGCATGGCATGCATGCATGTTGATGCCGCTTCTTGTTCCTAAATATAAACAGTTTTTTCTGCATACTGATCTTTGGTTTTGTGTTTGATGCTTTTCGTCACTAGAAGGTTCGATGACGAAGAAAAGTTAGTTGGGGACAGTGGTCAGGTTTTTGGCAGGTGAGTTGAAGTTGTTTTGTTTTGATTCAACTTGACATGATACACACAGTTAGCTGTGCATAGCAAGCAAACACTTGCTCTCTAATGGTATGGATAATCTTGCTTTGCCCTGCAGGTTTAGGAAGCAATATGATGTTGGAGTCTGTAGCTAGATGGAGCAGTACCAGCTCGGAATGGGAAGGTCTAGCCCAGAGTTTCGTGAGGAGCATTATTCACGCCTGGTGTTTGGTTGTTCAGAGCTCTCTATAGCTTGGTGATACTAAGGATGAATATATATAGATAAATAAATGGACATTGTTCTCCTAGCTGGTGTATGGGTATCTCGATACGCTTTCTGGTTTGTGTCAAAACCTGTTTGCGTTATCAACACCGCAAATATTATATTATTTCAGAGGCATATATATGGCAATGAAGAAATGATTTTGTGCTCAGTTTCGCATTGCATGGATTGCTGTGGGAGTAACTTTCTATCGGATTGACACCGAGCATCGTTCAATCCAGTGCACGGGTGTAGTCACTGCTCCTGGACCTAGTGCTGGCGGGCACGGGTAACACCTTGACCCGCCCAACCCAACCGAGCGCACGCACCTTGGACCATGCTGGCACGGCGTCCAGAGCCAGCTACTAGGCTCCTTTCCGTTTCCATTTCCATGCTTGGGCACCTCTGCCTGCCAAGCTGCCCGGCTCCTGCTCTGCCCTTTGCTTCGCTGTGAAGAAGGACCCCCCATGGCAATGGCAGTGGCAGGCACCTCCACCGGTCCGCGCGTCGGCGTCGCGACAACAAAGCCACAAAACAAATGCAAATACTCACTCGCCAGCGGCCAGTCTCTCCTCTTTAATTTGGTTTGCGATTCAAAAAGCCAGACAAGGGAGAGGAGAGGCAAAGCTTTGCTTGCTTTTCAGCCTAAAACCCCGCCGTAGGCCGCCGTTGCATACAGCATACTGATCCCGATCTCCTCCCTCCCATTCGTTTCCAGCCATGGCCATGGCGTCGCAGCCGTCCTGGGCCATCATCCGCACCGCCGTGCGCGTCTCCGACGACGCCGGCCTCCCGGACGGCGCCGACGTCTCCCTCGCGCTCGCCGCGCCGCCGCGCCTCACCCACCTCACCGTTTCCACGCACGTCTCCCCCGCCGACCCGGACCCGCACGCGAGGATCCACTCCCCGCGCGTCCTCGCCGCCGACCCCTCGGGCCTCCTCCTCGCCGTCACGCCGCCGCCCCTCTCCGCGCATGACCCCGGCGAGAAGCGCGTCCGCCGCGGTCCCGACGGCGTCGAGCGCACTTACACCATCAGCTACATCCCCAAGCCGGACTACGCCGTCCTCGACCCCGCCACCGCCACCGCCCACCGCCTCCCCGCCCACGACATCTTCGCGGCCACCTGCCTCGGCGTCATCGCCGCCCCGGCCCCCGACGACGGCTTCATGGTCGTCGACCTCCAGTCCATGGTCGGCGGCGCCCGGGCCACGCTCCACTGCTTCTCGTTCCACACCGGCGCCTGGGTCACCAAAGCCGTCCGCAACCCCGCTCCGGCGCTGGACTGGACGTTCCGCGACGTCGTCTCCCACAGCGGCAAGCTCTGGTGGGTCGACACCGCCGAGGGACTCCTCGCTTGCGACCCCTTCGCCGACGCCCCGGACATGGCCTACGTCCCGCTCCCCAGGAACAGGGACGACGACGCCGCTGCTTCACGCTGCTCCTGCTGCTACTGCTCCAAGAGAATGATCGCCTCCCGCCGCGTCGTGCAGCTCAGCAACGGCAGCTTCCACTGCGTCCACATCACCCCAGCGCGCCACGGCGCCGCGCTCACCGTCACCATGCGCACGCTCGCCAACCCGGAGACGGCCGACTGGACGCTCGACTACAAGCTGTCCTTTGCCGACATCTGGGCAGACGACACCTACAAGGCCGCGGGGCTGCCGGACAAGGAACCCGTCGTCGCGCTCATCCACCCCATCAACCCCGACGTCCTCTACTGCTTCCTCGACGGCTACCTCTTTGGAGTCGACGTGCGTGCCAGGAAGGTGGTCCGGTGCGAGGCGCACGGGATGGCCCAGGACAGCGTCTCTTCCTCCTCTGTTTTCGCCTGCAAGCTGCCCCCGCGCGCACAGCTGCAGCCGCAGACGCAGCCGCGGTCGCAGCACCCAGGTAATAAAAAGTGCGTCGCACTGCGGGGTCTGTGGAAGAAAAAATAGCCAGCAGCCATCCCTGCATAAATGTTTAATTACTTGACGATCAAACACCATATGCTCTTCTGCTAGATGTTTCGTCAAATTTACTCCAATCCAGCACTAGTTGCGTATGGATCATCATGCATGTTGTAACAACCTGCAGTCCTGCAGTGCTACACTGCTACCAGTTACCTGTTACAGATGCACATGTCGCAAGTGATGCATTTCAGTTCTTATAAGAAATACAATTAAGGTAAATCGTTTAGTGTTGATGTTTACTATAGGAATGGTTAAAGTCTAGTGGGTGCTATGGCTTTGGAGTTAGGAGTTCCTGTTTCTACTAGATCTACAATGTGGTATATATCATATATGGATCACATTTATGGACACTTTGTTGGTTTGAAGTTGGATAACAGTGTATTTCCAGTTTCTAATGCTGTCAGTGCGCAAGCAATGTATATTGTCATAATAAAATTCGTCATATCTTTACCAGTTGATTTCCTTCATTCCAATGCGTTTACACTTTTGATGATTATTATGCCATCTAGCCAGACATTTTTGGTACACTAATGATCTCTTAACTGTTACTTACTAGTTACTTAAATGGATTGTCTGATGTCCATGATTCCAAATGTTTGGCATCACCGCGATATTTTGTTTCAAATAAAATCAAACTATGGCATTAACATAACATTCATTTTAGGCCGAATTACTTTAGCAGGTGTTTTCTCAACATATCTGTTGAAGTAAGATGTGTGGTAGTCGGTCCTAAACTCCTAATAATAATTGTCTCTGTCGACTATACTACACTGCACAGTGCACATTCTCCATTCTCCAAATGGAAATTGCAACCTGATGAGAGAGCTTTGATAACAGAACATCTTTTCTGTTTGGATTCGTTTTCTTTTGTTAAAAATGTGCTTTGATTAGTTTAAAGGATGATGCTTAGGCATGTGCATAAGTGATAAATGAAGTAGTACTTTTCTACTATGCACAGTTTAATTCCTAATTTTATTTTCAGCATCTATAGTCTCAATGTCTTATTTCAGTTCAGTGTAGTGAATCCCAAATATTCTATTTCTTTGTTTGAAGGTTTCGGTGGGGATGACACTGCCAATGCTTCAAACGATGAGTCCATAACAGCGACACCAACTTGAAGTGTTGATATTGGGAGCCGGGTAGTGGTTGAACTTTTTGGCAGGTGAGGTTAAAGGTGTTCGTGGTGGTGATTGTTACTATGCCCTGTTTTCCTGCTGGAGGATGGATGAATGTAGCAAACTTTTTACCTTATACAGTTTTCCTTTGGTCCTGCAGGTTTAGGAAGCAATGTGTGACCGGCATCAAGTTGCTACCAGAGGCGTTTTAGGATGTGGCATCATGTTCCATGCCAGAACGCATGCTCGGTGTTTAGTAGTTTAGATCTAGTTTATCGCTCATGTCAGGATGAGCAATGGACATGTTTATTCTAGAGAACTGGATCTCATTCTGCTATCTTATTTGGATGTCTGGAGTGGTATGCGCTATCGGACCGCAAGACAATTTCAGTATTCTGTCTCTGGGCGAGAAAACAAGATGACTGTTCTGTTATCTTTTTGATTGCTCAATGAGTAAACTGTTTCTGGTGTATTTTGCCAGGTTTATGTCATACAGATTAGTAGTTAGCGTCTTAGTTTGTCTGAATGAATGAATATCAATTGAATGAGAATGAGAATGAATATCATAATTAAGTGGGTGAATTATAATGTTGCCCCTATATAGTCTGTTCTTTATTTTCCTCATGCAATAGACCGGAGAACCTTGTTGGGCTATCTGGTTTAGATGGTAAATCATCAGACGCTGTGACCCTGTAGGCAATGTCCCTCCACCTTTTCAGAGTAACCTTGATGGGATGGGACCGGGCAAACGCGCGGACCGAGCCGCTGGAACTCGTCCCCGGGCCAGCCCCGATCCATCCCTCTCGCGCACGCCGAAGACCGAGCGACCGCCATGGACGGTTCCTCCCCTCTCTGCCCTATTTAAGGGAAGCCACGGCACCGCGCCTGCACGCCGCCACCATCCAGACCGTCCACGAACCCTCTCCCTCTCTGTCAGAACTTATTAAGTACGTACCAGGCAATGTGCATCATGGCTGCGCGACTGCGGCCCGTGGAGCCGGACTTCGCCGCCGCCGCCGCCGCCCGCTGGTTCAGCGACGTATGCCACTGGAAGAACGCGACCACGACGGCGCTGGTGCACTTGCTCCTGCTCATCCTGCTGTGCCACCCGGATCTGATCCTTCCCACCATGTTCCAATCCATGTTCTTCTTCGGGCTGTGGAACTACCGCCGGCAGCCGCGCTACCCACTGCACTTGGGCCGAGGCGGTGCGCCCGGAGGACGAGGAATTCGACGCGTTCCCGACGTGCAATACATGCCCTACGACATGGTCGGGAGGATACAGCAGACGGTGGTCGGCGACATGGCGACGCGGGGGGAGGAGCACCTGCAGTCGCTGCTCAGCTGGCGCGACCCGAGGGCGACGTGCCGCTTCCTTATATTCTGCCTCCTCGCAACGGTTGTGCTCTACGTCACGCCGTTCCGTGTCGTCGCGCTCGTTGTGGGACTCTACGTGCTGCGCCATCCGAGGTTCCGGAGCAGGCTGCCTTCCGTGCCCAGCAACTTCTGACGCCGCTGGCCGGCCGTCGCCGTGGAAAGCATGCTTTGAAGGGCATGATCGATCACCCGGGGATGCTACAGATTCAGAATACGCTCCGTTCTACTGTTCTAGAGTCGAGAATGTTTGTTTCATTTTCCGAATTATTTTATTTTTGAGTGTGCAACCTGCTATTTTTGGGTGTCTTGAGATTTGATAAAGTTGAGAGTTGACAAAGTCCCATGAGTCGAGAATGTTTGTTTCATTTTTACGAATCTATTTTTATTTATAATTATCTATTATCTATACGTTGGAGGTTCTAATATTTTTAAATTTAAATGTTTCGAATTGTTCGAACAAATTTGATACAGCAATGAGCATAATCAAATTTTTAGATAGAGAAATGAGCATAATCAAATTTTTAGATCTCAATAATTACACAACTTTATAGTTGATAGCTTTTTTATGATGCTTGTGTCATCTCCTTGAGCTGGAAACTGTACCATGGTTTTAGGTTCTCTACTATATAGGCAACCGTTGTTTCGATGTCTTTTATTTTCATAGGCTTAGACTTTTTGTTGGTTGTTGTGGCGGAGGGTCCCCTCCTCTTGCTTTTAATTTCTTGTTGTTTTGGATTGTTTTGGGTTGTCTACTATTATCTTGGTGGTTTATAACCTGTGCTACAATAGCTCTTTCGTAGTTACGTGGTGTAATTATATTCTTCTTAATAAAACACGTGTCAAGATATTGCCAAGGCATGTTTTGAAGGGCTTTTGAATGACACGGTAATTGGAAACCTCCTATGGTCTAGGGCTCAGCTTTCATATGAGCAACTTGCTAATGCTGGATTCTGATGGACCTTGTCAATGCTCTGGTCTCTTCTACCAAAGGTGGAAAACAGGGATGGTCGTCCGACTCCATCAGAATTTGTCACAGCTAAGATCAGCAAATCTGGTGCTACAGCATCACTTCTCGTTGATTCTAACGAATCGTTCTCCTAGACGAGCCTTGGTTGCGCGGTATGAGCAATTTTCATGGCAGCTGTTTGTTACACTAATTTTTTTTAACGTTTTTCATCTGGGTACACTGTAGCATCTGTTAATACAGACGCACGCCCACTCAACACTCTCACACCACCCGTGTACAAACAAACTTATAACTACACTCAGAATTTAAGATCGCTTCCTTCTTGAGATCACCAAAATCTATAAATTTCGTAGACGACGGGCACGTCACGATCTCATTGTAGCTTCACACGAGAGAGGCTAGAAATTATTGTTCCCGGTGGGAAAACCACGCGTCCGAACGAGTTCGAACTCGTGACCGTTGACCTCCGCACTCGGAGCGTTCACCACCCGAGCTACGCTCGGTTTCCTGTTACACTTATTTGTTTGTTCACAAGCTGAGCTACGGATCTTTTGGGGAAAAAAAACTTAAGTTACAAATAAGCAGCAAGTAGCCTGGCTGCCATGAACTGTGCTTCAGCGGTGTCAGAACTTAGTACGTTGCTGAACAAAATTGTGCAATGCTCGGATTGCATTGTTTCTATTCTATTGGCTCGCCATGAATGGTTTCTATTCTAATTGCTCGCCATGATTACAAGAAGCTCTGGAAAACCTCATGCCAAGGCAAGCACAAAATCTTTTTCTGGCTAATCTTGAGAGACAAGCTAAGTACCAGAAACATAATGAGAAGAAGGGAATGCATCTGCAAGTGTACCAATATGTTCTATGTCAGCAACAATTAGAAGAAACAGTTGTGCATATGTTCTTCCAACGCCCTTTCTCTAAGCAGTGCTGGTCTCTTCTCAACTTTCAGTTCAATGATCAAATGTCGACCCTAGAGATCTTACACCAATGGAAGGTTTCATGTTGGACGGTCAGGAACGATTTCATCTTCAGAAACAAAGCCCCTCAAGTCCAGGCCTGCAAAGAATACTTCAAAGCTAAGGTCCTGCTACTCCGGCTCAGAATGAAGTCAAGACTCCTTCCCCATCTAGAATCATGGATAGCTTCTTCTTTGTAATTTGCCTAATTTTTTTCTTTTCCTTCTTTGTTCCCTGATGTGCTGTTTGGTTTCACTTCTCTTTTCTTTTCGTTTTGTATTGTAAAGACTTTGCTTCTCTTTTTTAATATAATTTCAGTAGGAGTCCCTGGCTCCTCCTGGTCGTTCAAAAAAAAAAAAATTGCTTGCTATGATGGCATGATCATCGTCTGAAATGGGAAGTCTGTGAGGCATTGGCAGAGTTTACTGTGTCGGTATAAGGTAGGCGAACGGTGGTGACATATACCCGAGCTGATTTCCAAGGTTTGGTGTAAAAGGGCCGCTCTTATCATGGTAAGAACTAGCACTAGTCATAGGAATTGATCTCCTTTTTTCCCTCAAAGCAAGCGGGAATTAATCTCGGTTTTTATCCCTCAAAAAGTCAAAGCAAGAGAGGTTAAAATAATTTGGGAAACCGGCGGGAATCATTTGGTTCAGGTCGACAGTAGTAGCTTCAAGTGATCCTCTGGACTGCCAATTCAGTAAAACGTTAAAAAAAAAAAAGGAGAATCCTTTGGACTGCAAATTCAGCAAAACGTTAAAAAATTAATCGCCGTTACCGGGGATCGACCCCGGGTCACCCGCGTGACAGGCGGGAATACTAACCACTATACTACAACGACTTTGTTGTTTGTTGACACTAACAAATCTTTCCCACCTTGCATCAATTATCAAATGTGTTCGCGCTTGTACGAGCGGCCACCACCGTCGGTGAAGTGCGATGTCCCTTGCGTGCTTCGCATGTCATCCCAGTTGCAGAATCTTCGTTGGCTCAAGTCAAACACCGACGTACTTCAAAAGAAAAAAGAAAGTCAAATAGCATAGCGAAAAAGAGAGTCAAATGATGCGTCATGGTCTCCACGTCCATCCTCGAGCGTAGCATAGCAATAAAGATTGAGCGCAGCATCCAGAAAGAAGAACCTCCACCTGCGCCGAGCCGTGGATTTCTTTCGCTCACACAAACTGGGAGGAAAATTAGAAGGGCATTCGGTGCGCGCGTGCGAGGCCAAATAGCGCTGGCGAAAGCTAGCATGGGTCAGTCTCTGATGAAGCTCTTCTTCGACAACTCCTGCCACAAAGAAGTGAAGGTACCGACAGTGGCATCATGCCCTCTATGTGGCTACTGACAGTGCTACGATCGAGCTCTCTATGTGGCTCTCTGGATCCTTCCTTTTCCGGTCTTTCAGTTTGCTCTTGCCCTGCTATTGTATTGTAGGTTGTGATGCTTGGGCTGGACGCCGCCGGCAAAACGACGATCCTGCACCGGCTGCACGTCGGCGAAGTTCTGTCGACGGTGCCCACAATAGGTATACATACATCTATCTCATCAAGCTACATTGATCCTAGTACATTCTCTATGATAGATGGTGTGCGCTGTGCACGGTTCAAGGTCGCATTGAGACTTTTTTCCCCCCTGCAGGTTTCAACGTGGAGAAAGTAGAGTACAAGAATGTGGCATTCACGGTGTGGGACGTTGGTGGGCAGGACAAGCTGCGGCCGCTCTGGAGGCAGTACTTGAGCAACTCGGACGCCTTGGTATATTTTCAGTTTGGCATCCGTCTTCTGTGGTGGTCTACTCTACAGCCATTATTCTCGTCAATGCGTCATGCTGAAGTTGTTACTTGCCTGCTTTTGTATGCGTCGCAGATATACGTTGTTGATTCGACGGACAGGGACCGGATTGGGGTTGCCAGGGAGGAGTTCCAGGCCATCGCCAAGGACCCGCTCATGCTCAGCAGTGTCATTCTCGTGCTCGCCAACAAGCAGGACATGGTTGGTAATTAGCATAGTGACTACTCATCCAAAGCATACCGAGGCAGAGAACGCCTCTCATCTGTGTTCCTATTTCTTGGCAGAATGGAGCGATGAGCCCCTCCGAAGTTGGCCAGCGCCTGGGTCTGTATGACCTCAAGAACAGGTCATCCCGTGCCGTGGCGGCCTGCGCGCTCACCGGCGAGGGACTGCACGAGGGGCTCGGTTGGCTGGCTGCCACCCTCAAGAACGCGCACACATGGGGAACCTCCGTCCGCTTCTAGTTCTAGCCTTCTAGGCCATTCCCCCCCCGTTCTATCACTACTTTCCTGCGAAATAGGCAGGCCATTTTGTTGAATTCAACATGTCGTTTGGCTTAAAAATATGTGCTTTTAGCAAGGAACGAAAAAAAAGGCTGCAGGTGAGTGCCTCAAAAGCTTCACGCAAGGTTGAGGTTTCTCTACACAACACCGAAACCAGATGTCCCACGACCACAATATGATGAAAATATTTAATTTGTCAAATAGAAGTGAAGAAACAGCTTATACAGTGATAATTCAGGCTCAAATCTATTAATGTAACAAAGCAGAGTACCTTCCGTGTAACTAAACATAATCGTTTTACCTTCCATGTAACTAAACATAATCGTTTTGCATAACTGTAACTGAAACAATACAGTACAAAGTTTAAGCATCGTCAATCTGGAAACAACATGTCTGAGAACATCCCGAATAAGCTATGTGTGAAATAATATAGAAAGGCGGGAATAAGGTCCAGCCTTCTCCAGAATCTTAACCGTTTATCGTCCATGTTCTGCAAACCATATAGAAACCTGAGCTTCAAAAATAAGGTCTCCGCGGGCGGCGGAATCTGGGGAACCTCCTGCATCAACAAAAACAAAAGAGACATTTGATCAACATTACGCTCTTATTGTTTCAGGGAGTCACATGCCAGGATAACTGAGCAAACAAGTAAAAACTCACCCATAACCATAAGGACTATAACCATATGGCCTCATGTAAGGGTGGCCATGGTATGGATTGAAACCTCGACCGCGAGGTTGCTTCAACCCAGGAACGTTAGTCCTTTTTGGTGCCACCTGATGAGAATACAAGGTAGTAATGTCAATATGCCACCTTCTGCAAAATGGGATAAATCATCCATTGACTGCTCTTAGTAAAAGCAAGAATTTCAAGATTCACACCTTGAGTTGGCGACCATGCAACTCTGACTCGTTCAACTTAATAGCTTCCTGAACAGCTTCAACTTCAACAAATTCCACATAAGCAAAGCCTTTTGGTTGCCCAAACTTGTCAGTCAGGATTGTAACTCTGTTGACAGTTCCACAAGAATTGAAGTGCTGCTGCACTTCTTCTGGAGTACATGCATAGTCAACCTACAGTTGTGATTACACCAAAGGTGAGTGGCCTTATAATGCTATGTATTTCAATAACCAAACAGCTGACAAAAAGACATAAATAGAATCTAAATTATGCAGACAACGAATACATATTCATTTGAAATAAGTATAATAAAGTAATAAGACAGTGTATTAATAAGCTATCTTCTGTACACATAGATGAAGATAGTACAGGAGTCAGCAGCTCTGAATATTCAATAGGCTAGTCGAACCATAGTCCAGAGCTAACTCAAATTTGTCAAGGATGGATCACTTTGATTATAAAACACATTGACTTCTTATGTTGTACATATGCTGTTCTTTAAGCTGCTCAACCAGGTTTGGTGACAGAAAGTTATGTTTCAACTAGTTTAATCAGCAGTCCCTCAAATAGTTTAAATGATGTTCAAAGTCAAAGGTGATTACAAAGTTTACAAAGTAATGAATCCACATTACCACTGGTCACTGCACAACAAAGCAAATTTGCACCAAAATTACCAATTCAATTTAAGGGCATCAAAAGTCAATATTCAACAATTTTGAGTAAACATCTACTTCGCACTTGCCAGAATATATCTGAACTAAATCAATGAACGCAAAATGCCAGAAACATGTGTAATGCTTATCCCTCAAAAAAAGAAATATGTAGTTACACTAGACCGGCAGACTCTGGTTTGTCCTCGAAAAAAATTATGTAGTTACACTAGACCAGCAGACTCACCAATAACATATGTGAAGATGGGTCCAGAGCATGATAAACATGTATGTTGTGCATTCATAAAACAGACCAATGACAACCAAACTCTAGTTACATTATCAATATACACTATAAACATGATATACAATGACTAAAAAGCAACAAAGTCCATTACTAGAACTAGACTAGTATATATTTAGCAATATGGATATCTATCTTCTCCAATACATGACATTTTTATGACATGGAAAGGAGTGTCAATGGTAGTTAGGGGGAAACTTCCCCAGAACCCAATGGATCAATCAAATTATTAACCTCACATCAAGAGAAGTATTTGTCGTGCCTGCAAATCTGAAATGGCATCCATTCGGAACACACTGAGGTGGGTTATTGATATGATTTAACACTATGCTATGTCTATACTTAATACTATGCCATGTGCCAAGAAAGAAAAATGGATACTTTAGGGATTGTGGGGACTAAATAATAATGAAAGATCACACAAGGCGAACTATTGGATTATTTCTCTTTCCTTAGTTAATGGGCAGTAAGGTCCCAAATAAAAATTGCTTCAGTGTGAAAGAGGATTAATGAAGTAGATAAATTGTAAAGATGTCAAGAGTAAGATCACTTAATAAGGGGAACAACAACATAAGCATATAACTATCTCGATACACTCAGCAGAAATACGAGGTCAAACTTACATGCTATTGCCAGTAAATGGCCAATGATATCACTCCACATCAGTACCACGAATGTGCCTGGCGCATTCTCTGCTGGCTACCTTGGAGGACAATTCCTAGCCTATGACATCGTTTTCCTTTTTTTCCTTTTTTCTATTTTTTACTTTTTCAAATCATTTTTTCTATTTTTCCTTTCTTTTTTCAAGAACTTCTTTCTTGGATTTTTTTTTTTCATTTTTTTCTTTCCCCCACTAAGCTAACACTAGAACTTGTGCTGAGACTGAACCAGATGCCAAAACTTTGATAGAAAGGCTTGATGACAGCAGACTAACCTGCGACCATTGCCATTGCACAATCAACACAAAGGAGGAAAAATAGAAAAGTAAATGATAAAAATATGATCATCTGTGCACTTGTTCAATGAAATAATTTTTTTTACAAATGAACTGCGAACTAAAACTATCCTCATTGAAATTGGATTTCTAGTGGAGCACAGCCAAGTAAGCATTCTAACTACTGAAGTGGAAAATTGACAATCGATATTAATATTAAATCCCCAAAATAGTTTTATATAGCCACTGAACTGTACATAAGTCGTCTTAATTTACAAAAAGAGGAGAGATAGGACTTACATTCCCAACAAAAACTGACCGAGAATCCATCTCCTCCTTGTTTTCAGATGTGGTTGCATTGGGATCCACACCTACAGAAAAAGAATAATGATTGGTTGTGCTAAAGAACTAACGAATAATACAGTTAAATCACAGCATGCAATCAAACCAACACTAAGAGCTTGTCGCCCGCTTGGATCTATAGGATTTTCAATAATCCTATCAACCAAGTTCCCCTTATACTCTTCCAAAAATGCACGACATGGATGCAAAAACTACAGTTCAGCTAAAACATAAAGATTGAGTTATTCAACACGATAATAAAAAGACCAATAAGCAAAGAGAGGATACCGTAAACTAAGCTTTCAGACCCTAGGAGACAGGGTAACAATGATAACAGAGTGGGTGTCACACTGGGCGTAGTCGAACATGCCGGGAACAGAGGATAGGAAACAGAGAGTAGGGTTGTAGGCCATAATCACCAATCTCACACCAAGTCAAACAAAACAAACTACTACCCAACCTATAATAGTGTTGCCTGTATAATTATGAATCAAAATCAGGTGTTGCACTTACATCAACAGTTCAATACAGCAACTGTTCGACGAAACAAACTAGTTTAATCTATACAGTAACCAAATGACTTCTATTGCAATCAGCTAACACTCAACTATTGATAAAAAAGATGAATTTTCCATCCAACCTACTATAGCCGGACAGTTATAGACACATCAACAGAAACAGTCACCACAGCGGATCATATAGCTTCCAAGATCGAACTCGATCAGCTAATTCCCAACTACTGCTAAGCATCTACAAGCCAACGCAAATATTTGCCGCAACGACACTACTTGAGATTTAGATCTCTAATCACTAACACGGGGAAGATGCGCACACGTGGGAGAGAGGGGATTCCGAACCTTGCATCTCCTTGGCGACCTTGGCCTGCATCTCGCGGAGCGCGGCGGCCTCCTCCTCCATCTCCTTGAGCCGGCGCTTCATCTCGTCGAGCTCCTGCAGCTGCACACGCGAGGGGTCAGTATCGCCGCTAGGGTTTGGGCGACGGAGCGGCAGCGGCGCCGGCGGCGGCGGCGGGAGGTGAAGGGGTGCCGAGCGGAACCTTGATGGCGTCGTCGCCGGCGGACATGTCGACGTCCTCGCCATCGACGGGGATCTCCTGGCCGTACACCTCGTGCTCCTCGTCCTCCATGGCCGCAGGGCGCCGCGTGCTGATGACCTCGGCTGCTAGGGGTGGTGGTGACCAGATGCGGTCCGCGAATCCGGTTTGGTCGGGATAGCCGATTAGGGAAAGGTCTGGGCCTGGCTGGTTTATTTATATGTGTAGGCGGAGGTAGCGTGTCGGGCCAGGATGGGATGGTGTTTGGGGTGTAGTTGGGCTTTCTTGGCCCATTACGTTCTTCAGTCCGTTTCTCGATCTGTTTGGTCCAAAAACATAGTGGCTTTCTCCGGCTTTACTGACATATGTGGGACCCACTCTGGAAAAGGACTGGTCCTGCCCCACTGGATAGAGAGCGCCCACGCACAAAAACTCGGGGCGGACGAGGCACGGTCCATCTGGGGCACAGCCGCGGGGGGTCGCCGCCGGGGCGCGTTGTCGCGTGGGCCGCCGTGGGGGGCACGGCCGCCGGAGAGAAGAGCACGAGAGCGGGACTTGCCGGATCGCCAGAGAGCAGGGCGCAGCCACGGCGCCAAGGCGAGGTCGCCATCACAGTGCCAGGGCGCGAGATGGAAGGCGCGGCCGCCGTCGCGCGGGTACCCGCGCGTCTGCCGTCTTGGAGCCGTCGTGGGCATCGTCGCCTCGCCTCGTGGCCGCCTGGGCGCGCACAAGCGCGCGGCCGCCGGGGCACGACCACCGCGGGCGCGGACGGGGCCGCCGGGGCGCGAGCGGCGCGTCCCCGCAGGTCGTGTGCGGTGCTGGAGAAGTGGAGCGTGAGGCCGAATGGGGAAAGAGAAGATAGGGTTGGAGGGCATAATTGTCATTTTATTTTTTAAACAAAGGTGCAGAGCTATTTTGTCAAATAAATGTTAAAAATAGCTTTAGCTCGAGTGAAAAAGCTGATGAGAAAGTTGAAATGAGAAAAAAATAGCTTCTCTGGTGAAGCTAAGCCCTCCCGAACAGAAATTTATGTCGCAGCATTGTTCGATTATTCAAAGTCAAGGTCGACCTCATTGCTGTGTGGAGCTTGTCTGTTCATCGTGGAGTCCAAATTAATCGCGTATTCTTTAGGTCCAAATGAGCCAAAACTACCGTGACTTTACGGCCGTGTCACTCCAACTTCGTACGTACAGAGCACCCTAACCAACCGATAAGAAGTCTAATCCAATCCAAAAACAAGTGCAATTGGAGACTGAGACTCTGAGAGCATAGAGGTGATGAAGATGGGTGACGTTGTAGGCCCGGGCGATCCGGCGGCAGAGGCATGGTCGTGGCCGGCGAGCGCTGCCATGCCCAAGCGGTTGGGAAAGGAAGGCAGGTGGCGCAAGGCGGGCGCGGTGGTCGTCGCCTCCGGCCTGCTGACGCTGCCCTTCCTCGTGTTCTTCACCAGCGGGCAGGAGAGCGCGTCACGAGCTTGGCAGAGCGCTCTGACCATGATGACCAGAGGTATACACACACATTCCTCGCCTCGCGTGTGCATCCACATGATCATGATGCCACAATTCTTCATGTTGTATCCCCAGCATCAGGTTCCCAGAAAGCGTCTGATACTAGCAGGACAACGACGACCGGTGGCGCAACCAACACCGACGAGCTCCTCGGCGGGCTGCTGGTGCGCGGCGGCTTCGACCGCGGCTCGTGCATGAGCCGGTTCGAATCCGCGCAATATTTCAAGCACTCCCCTTACGCACCGTCCGCGTACCTCCTGCGCAAGCTGCGCGCCTACGAGTCGCGGCACAAGAGTTGCGGCCCCGGCACGCCGCTCTACGCCAAGTCCGTCGAGCGGCTCCGGTCTGGGTCTGGCGGCGGCGCCGGCACGGATGAGTGCAACTACCTCGTCTGGCTCCCCTACAACGGCCTCGGCAACCGCATGCTGTCCCTGGTCAGCACCTTCCTCTACGCGCTCCTCACCGACCGCGTCATGCTCGTGCACGTCCCCGCCGACTTCGCCGACCTGTTCTGCGAGCCGTTCCCGGACGCCACGTGGGTGCTCCCGCCGGACTTCCCCGTCGCCAACCTGTCCGACCTCGGGACAAACCCCGAGCAGTCGTACAAGAACCTCCTTGCCAACAACAAGATCGACCCGGCGAACGCGACGGTGCTACCGTGGGTGTTTCTGAACCTGTGCCACGAGCGGGACGTCGACAAGCTGTTCTACTGCGGCGCCGACCAGCTCGTGCTCGCCAGGTTGAGCTGGCTGCTGGTGTTCAGCGACAAGTACTTCGTGCCGTCGCTGTACTCGATGGGGGAGTTCCGCGGCGAGCTCCACCGGCTGTTCCCGGCGTTGGAGAGCGTGTCCCATCTCCTCTCCCGCTACCTCTTCCACCCTACAAACTCCGTGTGGGGCCTAGTCACCCGGTACTACAACTCGTACCTGGCTCACGCGAACCAGAGGATCGGCGTACAGATCAGGATCTTCAACTTCGGCAGGATCTCGCCCGACGACATGTATACCCAGATCCTTGCGTGCTCCCGGCAGGAGCACAACATGCTGCCGGAAATCATCGAAGATGAGAACCTCACGACGACGACGACGACGTGGACGACGAACTCCACGGCCATCTTGATCGCGTCTCTGTACGCGGACTACTACGAGATGCTCAAGTCGCGGTACTACGAGCACGCGGACAAGGCCGCCGGCGTAAGGGTGAGCGTGTTCCAGCCTACCCATGCCAAGGTGCAGGTGACCGGACAGCGCGGGCACAACCAGAAGGCGCTCGCGGAGATCTACCTGCTCAGCTTCTCCGAGGTGCTGCTCACGTCGGGGACCTCCACGTTCGGGTACGTGAGCGGCAGCCTCGCGGGCCTGCGCCCCACGATGCTGTACCCCGCGCGGCAGCACAGGGTTCCCGAGCCGCCGTGCGTGCGGATGGTCACCATGGAGCCGTGCCAACACAGGCCGGTCGGCATGGAGTGCCAGGCGAATGCCGTGGCAAAGGACGATCTCGCCCGGCACGTCATGGCCTGCGAGGATGAAGGAGTAGGACTTAAGCTGTTTGATTGATTGACAAGCGTGTTAATTAGTGTTGTTCCTTCGCTACTACACGTACGTCGTACTACTACGAGCTCTTTTAGGATGGTTGAAATCGTTTCCTATTGCCTCCCATCGCCTCGATCCGTAAATTAGTCTCTTTTGTTGATTTTATTTACTCATCGAAGGAAAACCCATTATTTGAGTTATCTATTTGTATACATCAACTTAAGGTTGTACCAATAATATGAAAATCTTAGATATAGTCTCCGAGATTAGTTTAACGAAATCCAGAGTCAACGCATAGAGGACATGCCAGCGTATGTGTGTAGTAGTCAATTGCTTTTGCGTATGAAAAGCTCTTCACCAAGACCTCGAGGGCAGCCACGCAAATGGGCATTAAAGCAGTAGAAGGACAATATTGGTATGATATCTTGGTCATCCTAAAACAACTGTGCATCTCACTTCTTAAGCACGAGTTGATTCAAGACCCGCGCAACCTAGATGTCCATATATATTTAGTTCACATATAAATCATCCCCAATGCCCAGATGGTGAACGTTAGCTAGTTGAGCACATGCACATGTCATCTCATCTTCTCTATGTTCCTCATGTCTTACTCAGCTTGTGGACTGAACACCTTATTCGTCTCACATAAAACTTTAATTTATTTGTCCACCTAAGTTGTCACTTGCTTACCAAAATCAAACTGAAACTAATCACCCTTAATGTAATGTAATTTTGTGCCAGCAACCAACCGGATCTATCTGAGCCATTTGGTGTGAGTTTTCTACAAGTATGCATACATCCATTTAGGTCAAGTCACCGTGTTCATACCCCCCTTTACAGTACGATCAAAGGAGCAAATATTAACATAAATTACAAGTGTTTATCAATGCCAAACTATACTTAGAACAAGTTCATTTTTAGTGAAGTATATTTTCGAAATGATCAAGTCTATCATTAGCGGCATGAAAACCGTAGGAGCCCAGTTAATATGCATCATTATGTCCTCACTAAGCAGTAAGCAATAATGTTAGTAACGATGATTATGTCATCATCAATCACCAATTAGGAATCTAGATGCTTTCACGCTCCTTTTCATTTCTTACAATGATGTTTTATTTCCTATTCTTTGGCCTAGAAATTTCCATAGGGATTGATTGAACAATTTCATTGCTTAATATCTATACTCTTCTTTCCATGTTACTGCTCAGTTATGACATATTGACATTTGGCTTTTGTTGAGATTTGAAGCATAGTATTGTATTTGATATGAACTCATTGTTTTATTCTAGGTCGTTGGAACATCATAAATCCTGCAGTATATATTTTTTTCTTTTTTGATTAATCTCATAATTTCTAGAACCTTTTCATTAAACGTGGAGCTTGTTTTAACATTGTCGTATGTATATAACTAGAAGCATTTCCCGCACATTGGTACAGGTATCGAGATAGAATATGAATAGATTTAGACATTAGCCATTGTGTACCTTACAATTAAATCTACAAATCAAGATCACTAGTGATTATATTATAATGTAAAAACAATATAACAATACGACAGATGAGTCTAACTTGTTATTGATGGACAACCGTTCCAGATTGGACTTGCTAAGGAATTGCAATTTTCACTTCAGTTTTTAAGGTTATGAAAATGTCTAAAATGTTATTTAAAGTTTAGACCTCCTTATAAAAAAACTTGTACGTATAGACCGTAAAAGTGAGCTAAAGTGAAGTGGTCAGTCTTAACTTTAGCCATTACAAGTACTAGATAATCCAGACAGCCCTATTCGTATGAGGATTAGGTCGGAGTGTTGCGTCACTGGAGCGGTATGCCTTGTGCAACTGTGCTTGTGGTCAGGGATGCCGCAGCGGCTGCCGCCCATTCTGTCTCCCTGTTCTTGCGCGCATCTGAATTATGCGATACTAATTGCACTACTTGCCCGCCATGACATTCTCAGCCATCAACCATTGATTAATCCCAAATCAGTTTGTCCATTCGCTATACGCATGACTCGGCATGGGTCCTACTAATGCTGTGTCACCGAGCCTATAAGAGCACACGTGGCTTCTTGACATCTTCATGGAACAGGCAACACAGCACTCACTCCAGTCACTCTAGCTCTAGCTTACCAGCTCGCACTGGACATTTGGCACGTCTCCACCATCGATCGATCGAGGTCGTAGCTCCAGCGAGTTTTGATTCATGGCAGGAGGCAAGCTGCAGGACAGGTTGCAGGCGGCGGAGGAGGATGTGCGCTTGGGCGTGGACCGTTTTCCCGAGCGGCAGGCCATCGGCGCGACGGCGGCGGACGACCTGGGCCGCGACTACACCGAGCCCCCGCCGGCGCCGCTGTTCGAGGCATCGGAGCTCTCGTCGTGGTCCTTCTACCGTGCGGGCATCGCCGAGTTCGTGGCCACGTTCCTCTTCCTCTACGTCACCGTGCTGACGGTGATGGGAGTCAGCAAGTCCCCCTCCAAGTGCGGCACAGTGGGCATCCAGGGCATCGCGTGGGCGTTCGGCGGCATGATCTTCGCGCTCGTCTACTGCACCGCGGGCGTATCAGGGGGCCACATCAACCCGGCCGTCACCTTCGGGCTCCTCCTGGCCAGGAAGCTGTCGCTGACGCGGGCGCTCTACTACATGGTGATGCAGTGCCTGGGCGCCGTCTGCGGCGCCGGCGTCGTGAAGGCAGTCGTCGGGAGCGCGCTGTACCAGTCCGCGGGCGGAGGCGCCAACGCCGTCGCGCCCGGGTACACCAAGGGCGACGGCCTCGGCGCCGAGATCGTCGGCACGTTCGTGCTCGTGTACACGGTGTTCTCCGCCACCGACGCCAAGCGCAGCGCCAGGGACTCCCACGTCCCCGTGCTGGCCCCGCTGCCCATCGGCTTCGCCGTGTTCCTGGTGCACCTCGCCACCATCCCCATCACGGGCACCGGCATCAACCCCGCCAGGAGCCTCGGCGCCGCCATCATCTACGACAGCCCGCACGGGTGGCACGGCCACGTAAGTTTCGACAGCTACCGATCGAAGACATGCATATGCATATATACTGATGGGGCCTATATAGACTGATCAAAACTATTGTCTTCTGACGACTACGATTGCAATTGCAATGCTTGGATTGGATGGTGACAGTGGATCTTCTGGGTGGGCCCGTTCACCGGAGCGGCGCTTGCGGCGGTGTACCACCAGGTCGTGATCAGGGCCATCCCCTTCAAGTCCAGCGCTCACTACTAGTGTACCTTGTTGCTTGCCGGCATACACGGATTCTGCTGCTACATCGGCCGGCCGCTCAATGGAACATCACAACGAATGTATGATGATAATGTGTGTAACCAAACTTGCTCGAATGTGTGGTTAATTTTCGTTTTTTACTCCTATACGTGTTTGCATCCACGCAATGTGTCATCAGTGTACAAATCAACTGTATGGCTGTGTCCCAATTGTAACAATTCTAATTCTAATAAGGCCATAATGTATCAAGGCCCATTTACAATGAATGAACATTCACCACCAGTTGTGACTTGTGAACTTGTGAGTAGGGTCCGCCCCACCCCCAGCCCCACAGTTCAGCGACTCATCGGTCCCTCCATTTCGGTGAACCAAGACCAAAACCCCACCAGAGCACAGCTACTGCTCCGTCCCGCTAGAAAGCACGAATCACAAAGGAGGTCCGGGGGAACAGCAACCATAGATGGTCCAAGATGCGTGCTCTAGAACCTTCCTGCCCCTCCCCAAGAAAACTCCCAGCATTTAAACCCACCCACTACTTCCGTCGCTGTCAAGGCAGCTCTGTTCTCTTCCAAAGCCAAAACCCCAGTTCCGTCGCAGAGAAGAGAGAGAAGGGGTCCATCCATGGCTTCCGCCGTCGCTTCCGAGGTGGCCGAGGAGCCGAAGCCCGTCTTCGAGAAGACCGTCGCCTCCGCCAGCCACCTCTCCAGCACCGAAGGTGCCGCGCCACGCTCCTCCTCCGACGATGTCAAGGGCTCCACCGGCGAGGCCGCCGCCGCCGCCGACCGCAACCGTGGGCGCTACATCCCCATCCCCTCGCTCTTCCTCACCGGAGGTACCGTTTCCCCTTCCCCTATTTCCTCGAACCTAGGTAGCGAAGCGAATTAGGGATAGGCACTGATGATGATTTGGGGTTTTCTGCAGACGTGATGGACCAGTTCCCCGAGGATGCGATGCAGGACCTGCTGCAGGCGCTGGCGGCGGACGGCGGCGGCTTGTCGTGCCTGACCCTCCTCTCCCCGGCCGGCGGCAGGGTGCCCGTGTTTCGCCTCTCCCCGGGCGGCCGATTCTGGGACTCCAAGGAGGATGCCGACGTGGTGCAGCTGAAGATGGCGATGCCGGGGCTGGGGAAGGAGCACGTCACGATGAAGGCGGAGAAGGACACCCTGGTGATCAAGGGGGAGGTCGACAAGGACTCCGTGGGCGGCGACGACAAGTGGTGCACCTACCGCATCGGGCTCTCCTCCCAGGCGTTCAAGCTGGACCAGATTAAGGCGGAGATGAAGAACGGCGTGCTCATGGTGACCTGTAACACCCTAGTTTTTTTTTCAAATTTTCAAAAATAGGCAAAATGAATTTTTGGTGAATAAATAATTAGACAAAATAAATTTTTTTATGAAAATGAGGTTGAATCATGGTAGAAACATGCTTGAGCATTCATGCTGGTGCATATTTTTCTTGTGTGGTGTTTGAATTTGATTTGGATTTCAAAATATATTTAAATTTGCATTGGAAAGGGGTTTGAATAAAAGAAAAACAATTCTTTTTCCCTCTTCCTCCTTTCCTGGCTTTTTGCCCGCAACCGGCCGACGGCCCGCTCCGCCTCCGCTCTCGGCCTGCTCCCTTTCCCGCTGCCGCGCCGGCCCGTTTCACCTCCCCGGCCCAGCCGCGCGTGCCTTATCTCTTCTTGGGCCGCCCGGCCGATGGCCTGTCAAGACGCCGTCCGCGCCCGCGCGTCGCCCCCGCTCTGTGTCGCCGACAGGTGGGGACCTCGCCACCTTCCCCTACCTCCGACCCGGAGTCGAGTTGAGAGCCCGACTCCGACCGCGCCGTCCACGCCGCCGCTCGGTCGCTCGCACCGCCTCTCCTTTATTCCGCGCCCGCGACCCCTATCAAAACTCTATCAGCCACCTTGCGTCGCTCGGTCCGCCGCAACCGCCGAAACCCTAGCCGCCATTGCCGCCGTCGCCGGAGCTCAAAATTGACCGCCACCGACGAGTCATCCTCGTCATTGATTAGCTGGCAAGCTCCGTCTTGATCTCTTGAGCACCCTGGTGATGTTCTTTTGGTTCAATTTGATCTAAACCGTGCCATCATCGTATGCAGTCGGCCGTCGTCTGCCATCCTCAGCCGCACGCCATCCTCGTTGCCTCTCGGCCTCCATCTTCTACGCAGGTGAGCGCGGCGTGAGCTGCTCTTTCAAATGGTACCGGCCACATGTCCGCCGCCGCGTCGGCCATCGTCCCCGGCGAGCCCGATTACCCTGATCAATCTGGACCGTCCATCTTGAAACGGTCGGCCAGAAACAGCCGATACCCCTGCGTTTGGCAGGATTGCAAATAACCCCCTGCCTTCCTGTGTAATCTGTTAAGAGCCCTTAGCGTTTTCGAAAGGATACGTTTTCTCTACTGGAAAGCGTAATCTCTGTTTAACAGATTCAGAATACGCTTTGTCCACTGGAAAACGTATTTTCCTTTTAACAGCTTCCAGAATACGTTTTCTTCTCTGGAAAACGTATTTTCTCTTTTCAGTTTCAGAATACGTTTTCATTTATTTATAGTTTTACCATTATCTTTAAAAGTTTATAACTTTCATGTTTTAACTCAAATTCCGTTAGATTCATAATTTCATAATCTACATAGTGGTGCTACTATTGAAGTATTTTGAAAACTTTATATTTTTAGTTTATATTTAAAGTATTTATTTATCTATAGAAAATCTTTAAAAATTCATAACTTCGCCGTTATAACTCCGTTTTCAGTGAACTTGACGTCTATGTGATCGTAGCAATGAGTAGAATAGTTTTATAAACATTTTATTCTGTTTTTAATAACATTGGTGTACTATTCCCCTAATAACTCTTTGTTTACTTTGTGTATGTATGCTCGATTGGATTGTCTGGTGTTGATTGATAATGTCAAGTTCAGACGGTGAGGGTTTTATTGAACAAGGCTACTTTGAGGATCAGCAGGGCCAGCAAGACTTTATGAATCAAGGCAAGTATAGCATGGATCTTCCTTGTTACCTATACACTCTAAATAATACATTTGCATGAGTCTACTTGATGACCCTAGAGATTATAACTAGATGTTGTTATCCTGATTCCTTGACACCTTTGGGTTGCATTGGGTAGCTTTGATGCTAGTGCTTAATGAATATCATGATCTTGTGGCTTAATGAGTAATTGTGTCATGAACAGTAATAATGACTTTTAACAACCTGAGGGCTAATCTGTAACAGAACCTCCGAGATTGACAGTACATCTATGAGGGCTATATGGCTCTGGCTTTAGCTCAGTATGAGGAACTTTTCTAGCTTGTTAGCGGTTCTCTTAATGGTGCAAAGGGGTGTGTTTTGGGTTGGGTGTAGTTGGACCCCTGTCTGCATGCGTATAGGCTGCGGTTGTGTGCCATCAGAAGGGGGGATACTACATTCGTAGGGCACAGAAACCTCAGCGGCCCTAACATGTTAGACGAACCTTTGAAAGGCTTCATAGTGAACCCTGTCGGCCTTCCTTGGTAGTGGGCTAAGAGGTTGGCCGCCTCGGGCGAAAGGGTAAATCATGACTCACAGTGAAAGTGTACACCTTTGCGCAGAGTTTAATAAACTGGTATACTAGCCTTGCTCAAGGATACGAGCGGCCTTGGAATCTTTACATTAATGATGATCTCTCTTAACATGTTAAAATATTTATTCTTATACTGTTATATTTACTATTCATTTATGTTACATTAATCATGATGGTTTTTGAAACGACCTTGATTTCCGCGAAGGGAAATCCACAGTGTCGGTGTGTAATATGACCATTTAAATCACATTACCTGATAACAGTTGAAATCCAAAATCCATACATCGAACAAAAGAGTGCAATAGAGGGAGTTACAATAACTTATTACATCACCACTGGGCAGAATCAGAGTTTATGCAGCATAACAGTAAAAGCTTGAGGTGCGGAAGCTTTCATCTTCTCTCCAACTTGAGCGTAGACACGAAACCCTCAATCACTGTACTCCCCAGATGAGTACTCACTCCTTGAACCTGAAACCAAATTTTCAGTACAATTTGTACTGGCCACACTCCCATCCTATGCATTGCTTTGTGGAAGTGGATGCAAAAATAAGGATATCTCAAAAGGAACCTATAAGGCTGGGGTTTTCCTATGAATTGTTCAAGTATATAAAACAATAGTATAATAAATAAGTTTTAAACACAAACTCATTCCCTTCATCTATCTTCATCCATATCTGTAACATCATCTCATCTCCCCCAACACCCTCTCAGACTCTGGTCGACAAGCCAACTCCCTCATGGCTTGCCTCAGCGGCCGGCAGCCTTGAACTGGCTCACGGCCGAAAATCACACTCAGAGGAAGGTAGAACACTCTACTCATTAGTCTGGTGCATACGAAACATAGGAAAGGTCCATAGCCGAAGATTCGGCGTATGTATCGATCGATCAACCATACACATTGCAGATGTTTCACTAATCCACCAGATAACCATCATCGATGCACGCGCGCACCTAGGCAGATTTCGGGCGCCTACTGCCATAGGCGATGTCATTCTACCATCCAGCACTGGATCACTGGAACTATGAAGAGAGCATGTATCCGCTCCCGTAGAGGATGCCATGCCATGTACCCACTCCCGAAGGGGGTGCCATGATCGTCTCGGTAGGGTGTTAGCTCCATCCCATGCATATACTTTCCTATCACTTCTTGCCTAGCAGTAGTGGCATCGACCTATCCAGCGGTTCGGCCGTCTCTCCCCACATGGAGAGCGAGTGGAAAGCAAGAGATTCCTAGGTCCGGATACCAGCGCAATAGTTCCTAGATTTGACCAAACCGGGATATCTTCATCAGGGTTTATCTTTAACGTGCTACCACGGCACCTTCATCCCGGGCTCCACCTCTCAGAGGATCACACCCAAGGACCACCATCACATCTCAGTTAGCCCGCCACAGGCTCTTCTCATGGGAATGTCCAGAACCATTTCCTGGCAAGACTTGCTCCAAAAGCTCACCGTAGATCCCGGCTCGATCGACTCGACCCTCACCCTACTCCCTGCCGTAAGCTCCACCCCAAACCCGGATACAACATCATCAGCTCACATGCCCATCTAAAACATCAACTCACACATCCAGCCTGGCACCCTCCAGGCCTTCCCCGGGTTCATCACGTCGCATCAAAATGTAAGCGAGTGAAGTATAGAAATATAAGTATAGCAGATAAGCAGGTGGTTATCATAACAGCGGGTAAGCAGGTGATAGTTTATAACAAGGTAGGGTTCATCAAATAAATACTCTATCATGCAGTCCTAGCACAGGCATAGCATTATAGCAACATGAATTTAAAGCACTAGCCATACTATAATTGACATGCGTAATGGGATCTACGAGGTTGGATGGTGTGTGGCACCTTCACTGACGTAGCTGTCGGACTTCTCCTGGTAGTCACTGTCATCAGACTTGTCCTCGCTCGAGCCTGTAACGAGATTTAACGGTCGCGGAAGCGACCCCTATAGATTAGCACAAAGAACGAATGCAAAATAGAAGATCCAAATGCACTCAAACATAGCCTAGATAGATAGGGCTCGATTTATAGAAAATTTGGATATGTGGATCAAAATTTTCTGAGCTCATATGAATTAGTTATGAATTTTCAAAGATTTAACCATTTTCTGAAAAGAAAAAGGGCTCGAGGGTACGGTCTCGAGGGTTAGGTCTCGAGGATATGCTCTCGAGGGGTACGGTCTCGAGGATACGGTCTCGAGGGTAAGGTCTTGAGGTTATGGTCTCGAGGGTTATGGTCTCGAGGGGTATGCTCTCGAGGGTACGGTCTCGAGGGTTATGCTCTCGAGGGTACGGTCTTCGAGGGGTATGCTCTCGAGGGGGTACGGTCTCGAGGGGTATGCTCGAAGACGAAAAACTGCTCTGCTTCTACAGCGATGCTCGGCCGGTGACGGCGGGGTTAATTTTTCGGCGAAGGGCTGCTCCAGGACTTCACTAACCCATGCATCGTCCTCGGGTCGTCAAGGCGGACACGAAGGTGGTCTTCAAGTCTGGAGCTTGGTTCCGGCGATGTGCTTTACGGCGGACAGTGGCTCGAGGGTGACGGTGCTCGACGGCAGCCCGTCTCTGCTCGAATCCAAGTCTTGGCTGGGCTCGGGAGTGCAATTAGGGTTTCCTTGCACTCCTACGCTACACCTGGAGTGACCAATTCACGCGGCAGAGTCCGCACGAAGGCCAAGTCCACAGCGGTTCTTCGGCGGAACGGTGGTGCTCGGTGCTCGAGGGTTGGTTTGTCGAAGGGTCAAACTCGAGGGTCGGTTCGAGCGCGTGATCCATCTCGGACGAGATCGGCTCGAGCGCGGGGTTCCTCCTCGGCGATCGGCGGCGGGGAAACCCTCGATTCCGGTGCCATAATGGATCTCTGGCGCCATTAACCCGCCCATCGGTTTCGGGACTTCACGACGGTCACGTTGATGGGCCTCAGGACAACAGCTTTGCTTCCGGTGACGAGCTCTACGGCGGACGGCGGCTCGATGGCGACGACGCTCGATGTACACTTCACACCGAGTCACTCCAGCTCCAATTGGTGGCGTAGATGGGCGATTGGAGTCACGCAGCACCTGCTTGAGATGCCGGCGGTGACCAAAACACACGGCGGAGTCCGCGCGGGCAGCAACTCCCATGGCGGAGCTTCGATAGGTCCTCGGTGCACGGCAACGGCACTCCGAGAGGGTCCACAGTCTCCATCTCCTTGCCCAATCGATGCAGCTCGTCATGGCAGAGCTTCCCGGCTTCTTCTTGCTCCTCGGGGGTGGTCGGAGGTGGCAGGAAATGACGGTGAACGGCGGCGTTCTGGAGTGACAACGTACTGACATGTCGACGGCAAGGTGGTTCGGGTCGGTGCTCTGGCGAGGCAAACGCAGAGCTAGGGTGCGCACGGGTTCCGTCTCATCGAGGCGAGCGCGGATCCGGAAACAATGGAGGTCGAGGCTCAACGAAAAGGCGGCTGGGTGACCTGGCCACGGCGGCGCTTGGCACGCGGCGATGAACTGGGCGGCTTCCGTTCTGGCATCCTCCTGATGCCGTGGTCCAAGGAGGCTCGACTAGTGTCGTGTGTGTGTGCGGGTGTGTCCAGTGAGGTCGGTAGCGACCTGGGCCTACGCGCTCACGACGGAGCGCCATGGCCAGCAGCACGGCGGAGGGTTCGAGAGAGCGGCGATGGTGGTGCTCACCGACGGGTCAAAGAGGATGGAGGTGCGGTACAAGTCCAAGCGGCTCCGGCTCGCAGTATTGCTCCTCCTTCCTGCTCCCGACGCAGCAGCGGCGGCTCCGAGTCGACGGTCTTCCTCCCCAATTCCGACGGCGGCTTCTTCTCCTTCCCTGACTCCTTTCTTCCCCCTTCCTTCAGCTCTTCTCCAATCGAGGCTGGCAAGGTGGAATTGAGCTCCACCAGAGCGGTGGCGGCGGCCTGGGAACCCTAGGGTGCCGGGGGTGCTTGCTTTATAGGGCGGACGCGGAGGTAGGTAGCCGACGGACGGCCGATCACGGCTTCTGCTTGATCGAGCGGTCAAGGGATATCCATGTCAGCAGCTGAGGCTCGATCTGGGTCCAGAGAGCAGCGAGAGGGGGCTAGGTAGCCCTGGGTGTCAAAGTTCTTTACGGCGGCAGCGTTCCACTGCGGCGACAGCGCAGGTGCGCGCGCGCGGAGAATCTTGCCTGCGGCCGTGGGCACTTTGCGCGGGCTGGTCGGTCCAGGTGGCTTGCGGGCGCGCGTCGATACGGGGCGACACAGGATCGAGCGGTCGAGGCAGGTTGCTTCGAGGCGACGCGAGGGAACAGCGCTGACGCAAGCGCGCGCGGCCGGTCGGGTGACCTCAGCGGGCGCGATGACATGTGGGTCCCACTGCAGGGCCCCATCGTCAGTGACTCATCGGCAACGGCGTGGGCGCGGGTGGACGCGGGTCCTTGCTGGGCCTGCTGCCTTGCCGGGCCGCGCAGCGCGCGGTCGCGCGGGCGAGCGTGCGGGCGTGCGCGGACGGGCCGCCTTGCTGGGCCGGCTGTGCAGCGCGCGGTCGCGCGGCGAGCGCGGGCGAGCGCGTGCAGGCCAGGCCGGCTGGGCTGCTCGGGCCGATTTCTTTTTCTTTTTCTTTTTCCTTTTCCTTTTTCATTTTCAAATACATTTTTATATATACTTATATATATACATATATATGTGGTGTGCTAAATTTGTGCAACAAAATAGTGAGCATACATGGCCCAAATAAGGCTAGGGTATTATTCCCTTAATATTTATTTGTCAAAATAAATATTATGTTTTTATTTTTATTATTCAACACATAAACCAAATAAGAACCAACTCACTCTTTTTAATGCAACATGATGATTAAACTATTGAAACATTAAAATATAACATGTGAACAAAGAACATTGTTATGAGATGTTAATTAATTTGCAACATATGAATGCCGTGCATGACATGTTAGGGTTAATGCATATATAAGAGGGTAAATGATGACATGTCGCACCACATCACTCAGGGTTTTGTCAAAAAAAATTTGTAGTTCGGATTTTTGGGTTGTTACAGTTTTGGAAAACACTTGCTACCTTGATGCTACTTAATTGCTCAACATGATTAACTTATAAAAACTAAATGCAGTCAAACAGTGTCAGCTTAATTGAGCCTCATTAACCCATGTTATGCTTGTTGAGTACGGTTGTGTACTTACGCTTGCTTTACTTTCAATTTTGGAAAATCCCGGATGGGTAACAGATGAAGGTTGGAATGAGAGCTATCATGATGAGTATTAGGCTTGATGTTCACCAGTTGACGTGTCTCTGTGGTAAGCTTTCGCAATAAAGATATACTAGTTATTTATTTGTTTATGCGCAATACTCTGTAATAATATGGTTTGCTATGTATTAAACAAGGTGATGATGTGCGACTGTTCCTGGGACGCATATAAGGCTATTTATACATTCTATTTTTATCCTTAAAAATGAAGAGTGACATGACCGTGCCCAAGATCAAGGACGAGGAGCGCAAGGACGTCTTCGAGATCAAGGTCGAGTAGGGGTGGGGATAAGATGGGTCCTCCCCGGGTCTCATGGTTGCAGTCCATATCCTAGTTGCAGTTCACATCGTAGTTGCAGAGAGGTAGTCTTCGTCATAGTAGTAGTAGTAGCTTTCATTACCGGAGTAGTAGTCGTTTCTGATGCAGAGCAGCAGTGGCTGCGAACGGGAAGGCCTTTTGGTGGTGGTGTTGTCTCGTGCCTGATGTGAGGCAGCCATGTTTACGTTTCTGTTCGTCTTGCAAAGTTTAGCCTTCCTGTATGGTGATGATGATCACTGATGATCTCGTGGTGAACTTCAAATGGTAATGGAATCTGCAGTTAATGATCAACCTTCCTGTGATCGTGTTCTTTTTGTTTTACTACTCCTTATGTCTTTACAAAGTTGCATTTTTTGTTGTTGGCTAGATCTGAACTGATGATCTTTGTGAGATGTCATTTCTGACTTGATGACTGAAATTCTCGTTTCTGAACTTGAGTACTAATAGTGAAATACCTAAGTTTTTTATGAAGTGATGATGGGGATGTATTTCTGGTGTCTGCTTTTGTTGATTGTTGCATTTCCGCATGCTCTATGAAGTTGTGGGGGCAGCAATTCGACTAAATTTCCTATTGTACTGTATGTGTTTTAAGATGGTCAATGGATTTTTCTATTGTGTGAGAATATAGTAGTGTTGAATTTTTCTTCTGAGTTGTAAATAAATAGCAGCCATCTTAAAAATATGAATCATTGTGTGCGCAAGGGTTATCTGGACTTCAATTAAAAAGGTTTGTCACCTGTCTTATAGTTTGCTCTACAAAATTTACATTCCTAGATTCAAGTTGGTTGTTCGTTTACCATCTTGGTCCAATTTTTGGCCTCAAGGCCAACTACTCTGTATATGCCAGGTATCCCATCATCGCGTTCGCGTTTTCTGATCTCCATGCTTCTCTGTTATTATTGTTGTGTGCACATATCCTAAACCCTATTGACTTCCCCTCTATTGTGTTTAGATGCATTCAATCAGATAGCAAGCAAAAGGTGAAAAAGGATGGACAGGTAGGCAGCTTATCTTTGAAATGCTTCTTCATTTTTTTTTGTTAATTTTTAGTTTGGTTTACCTATACGTTACACATTAGTTCTTGTGAATTTTATACATTTCTTGCAAATAGGGTTAGTTCTGTTGCACCAAACTATTTTTCCATTAGACACACAACCCTCCTAATTAGACGGCATAAACTAAAACATTGTCCATTCAGTACGCAATACTCTTGTATGCAGATTCGCCAATTTTTTTTCTCCACGTCAAGAGTAGGTTGTCAATTCAGGGTACCTTCCTTTGGTACACTAATTCTTTGGATGTGTTTGAAAGCAGCATTATCTCCTACCAGACTTGCATACTTGAAGAAGACAAATATGGCACATTTACTTGCTAAATAAATTAGGTCAGTTTTAGTCACATGCCTATTTATCTGTGCTAGAATCTCTCTTTTGCCTTTAGGAAGGAAAGGCAACAGAATAATTGTTGGTGTATGTGAAGATAGAATGCCAATAGGTGCGAATATTTGCATTGTGTTCTCTGCAGTACAGCTATTTTACATGGTAATTTACATAACTGAATAGTCTATATAACCTACAGTCTACGGTTCAAATCTGCATCTCCTTTTGCCTGTAGGAAGGAAAGGCAACAGAATAATTGTTGGTGCATGTGACGATAGAATGCCAATACTGCCAATATTTTCATTGTGCGCTTTTTTGCAGGTTAAAACGTCCAGTATGACTATTCTACATGGTAATTTACCATAACTGATTTATGCCAATGTCTACTACTTTTCACGGAATCTGAGGTTTATTTTGCACAGATCAAATGCTGGGCAAAATTCTGTCACTTCTCTGCCATTTTTCTCTCTGCTCATTATCACAAAGACCTATTTTCTACAGGTGTAGATCTCTGAAGAAATTAATCAGTTTGAAAAGGGATAAACAACATTGATGTTCACTACCAGTTAATCCATCGGAACAGAGAGGAGAGTGCTCATTGTTTAGGTTGGAGGTAAGACCCAATTTCGCTGAGCTAATTCTAAAAATAAATAAAATTAGTGTATATCATCTCCTATGTATTCCTTGTCTGCATGTTTAGTTGGTTTGTATTTGTATTAGAATGTAGTGCTACTTATCCCTTTGGGTGACAATTTGCTTTTAACGAATGTAATTATACAGAAAAGTCTATTAGATAGCATCATAGAGACTTCTTTGTGTTACTGTTTTTTAGCTCTGTATGTTTTCGCATAGTCTATAATAGGGTCACAAATTTCTAGGCATTGCAGCCTGATCGATGATGTTGCCACGCTAAACCTGTCCTTGCAGATACTGGCCAAGCTTATTGCCAGAGGTGCAACGGTGAACTTCTACCTACTGTACCATCTCTTCTACTTGCTAGAAGATTTATGCCAGTGATTAATTTTTTTATTGTTATTGAAATTTGTTTTAGAATTTTATTATTCTCCATGAAACTGTGAAACAACTAGCACTAAGTCCCTACTCTTAAAAAGAAAAACGCTTTGCGGCATGGATAGAGATACATAATGTAACACCTCAAGTGTTATTGTCTAATTGCATTGCATTACATGTGAATAAGCATCATGCATTCATTTTATTATTGCATTTGATCGTGCTAAAGGGTTTAAATTTCAAATTCAAATTCAAAAATTGAAAACCCTAATTTCAAAAATATCGAGAATTTGGCTATGGCCCAAAAAGCAAAAGCATAGTTCTAATTATTTTGAGCAACTTTTGTATTTGAAGATTTTCATGTTTCTATATGAATTTTTGAGCTATTGAAAAAGGGGAAAATCTCATTTAATGCTACAGTACCCCGACCCTTCTCTTCTCTTCCTCCGCTGTTCATCGACGGCGCCGTGGCCGTCGGGGGCCTTCCCGGCCCGGCCACGCGACCAGCCGCGTGCGCAACATCACGAAGGCGCCTGCCACCTCACCAGGCCGACCAAACCAAGGCCGGTCACTCCATCTTCTCTTCCTCCTCCTTTTTCCCTCTCTCTGTTGCCACCGGCCACCACACTGCCGCCCCCGAAATTCACCCACACCACTCGCTCATTTTCCAATTCACCACATCCACAACTTCGCCACAAGCTGCTCTTCCTCCCCGACCCAGCTGTGCTCTGCAACATCGCGAGGTGAGCTCTCACGCCGCACCGCTGCCATGGCCGCGAACTTGGTCTCGCGTGGCCAGCTATCTCCTGTCTCCCTTTCGTTTTTCTCTTTAGTGTTTTGGAGTCGCCCTGCCATATAGAAGCTAAGCCCGAAGGCCTTGTTGGCTCTAGTGCCTTGACCTCTCCAGAACGCAGTCACCACTGCATGCTCCGTGCGTCGTCGCCGTCTATTTAGTCCACCGTAACCTACACTTATTACACCGTTGGATGCGCGTTGTCGTAGGGAGTCGGGTAAGGTCAGTCTCGTCGTCGGAGACCTCGCCATCGGCGAGTTTCACGGCCAGCCGAGCGTCGCACGACGTGCTCTGCTCGAGCGCTGTCCAGGGGCTTTATTTTGTAAATATGAACAAATACAGGGGCCTAGTTGCAAAGTTAATGACTCATTTGAATAGTGTTGAATAATGATTTGGGCTTAATTGTGATTTTAGTAAAAAGTGAGGGCCTTTCTGCAAATCTGCCAGGCCACATCGAGCTGCCGCGTCGCTGGGCCGGCCTGCCTCGGTGCTGGGCCGCTCGCCCGTGCTTGGCTGGCCGCACGCGCACGCGCCGCGGGCCGAGCTGGGCTGAGCCAGCCAAATCGGCCCGCATGATGTTTTCCTTTTTTGAAAATGATTTCCAAATTAGTTTTTGAATTCAAACTTTGGGAATTTATAACTTGAGCTAGAAAGGTCTAAAAATAGTAAAACTAGTTTTGTTAGTTTTGTATCGTTGTGATCTACATGATGAAGTCATAAAAATTTCAGTTTGATAAACTTTTATATATAGCTTTTATTTATTAAAAGAAAAGCCTTTTTAACTTGCAAAATTAATAACTAGAGGTATATTTATCCAAAAGTTGTGAAACCAAGTTTATTAATTTTGTCTTGATATTCTCTAGCTAATAAGAAGGTTAACTTTATTATTTAATCATTTTCTTTATGTATATCATATTATTTTTGGTGCATGAAATGATATGTTTTAATTGTATTTCTTCATATCATGTGAATTGCTTTACATGATTTTTTTATGTGTCTAATTTAATTAAAATAAGATCTTAGATGCAGGTGTTAAGTCTTTAACTGAGGATGAACTGTTATATGTTAAGTTGTGTAGTTTTGGTAAGTATGGTTGCTTTTTATGAGAAAAATATAATGCTCTTGTTTTTAATGATTTGAATAGGGCTGGAGAACTCGGTAAACGAGTGTCCAGTGATATGATTAGATCAACTTATCATCATAAGCATCATGTCATCATCACCATCATCACTTATGCATTCATAATGCTCATTCTATGCATATGCACTAAATAGGTGTGCCCACAGGAGTGACCTTGTTGGAGTTCGAGGGAACGTGCCCGCAGGAGCCGGAGAATCCTCAGGAGCAGGAGGCTCATCCATCTGGTCCCGAAGCCAACCAGGTTGTGATTCTCGAGTGTCCGCAGCACGAACCCGCAACATTCGTGAAAGGCAAGCCCTGGAGTATTTTAACTTTCTAACTTTTTATAATATATTAAATATGCTATGCTTGTTGCATTAAGTTCTAGGAATTGAATTAAAAACCTTGCTGCATATACATCCTTCCTTGTCTAGTTATTATCCTTGAAATCCTAATGATATGATACCGTAGTATTGCTTAGCCATGCTTAAACGGTAGAAGTCGAGTGATTATTAATCACTTGCAAGAATTAGGATGATGGTTCACGATTGGCTATATGTGCTATCGTGGAAATAACCATGTGGATATAAATCGACGGCAAGACGGAACGTGGAAGTTACAAGGTTGACGGACCTTGTTAAGTGAAGCGGACTGTCATGCCGATTAATCACCTCCAAGGAATGGAGCCTTTCCTTGTCATGTTGAATAGCGCCTAGCACTTAGCTGGTTGGATCAGAGGTTATCCACCGTGAAGCCTAGTAGCTCAACTTAGGCCAAAAATCGAGGAGTATCAAGTGCTCACTATGGAGGTAGTAAGTATGGGTGGGAAGCCATGTCCGTAAGTCTAGCGGCGGGTGTTATAATTCCTGGCCCTCCTGGCATGGTGGCAACCCTGGTAGTGAGGCGCTGCTTGGATCCACGATTTATGAGTTGTACTAACGGTGTTCTACGGTTACCCTTAGCGGGACTTACCGAGAGAGTGTTAGGAATATTTCTCCAGCTGGATAGTAATCGATTTGAATCGCCATCGTCTCCTGGATAGTGAGAAACTTGATAGGATTATCTCCATACTTGAAAACATTAAATTATTTGGATGGTTAATGATGCTTCATAAGATAGCTGTTGATGAACCTGATATGGTTATGTAATTCTCCTCTTTTTGCTTGTTTAGCACAGGGGCAAATATAGATGACAGGTTAATGAATATTAACTTGATGCTAATAATAATATGGTTACTCTCCTCACTTAAGGCTTTTTATGCAAAATGAGTAAGCCAACTCCACCTATAATAGTCTTGCATAATCCTTGGAGTCTTTATTTATGGTTTACGACGTGTAAGTCTTGTTGAGTATAATTGAGTACTCAGGGTTTTATTCCCTCTTGTTGCAAACGACATCTTCTATAATGGTTGCTGCAAATACTGCCTTCTCACAGCCGAGAATGAAGACTAGACCACTGGGCATGGTCTCTATTAGACTCCTTATCTTTTATTGCTTTTGTAGGATGTGAATCTGAACTGGCAATGTAATCCTTAAACGACGGATTTAGTTTTAAAACTATGTTGCTTCCGCTACATTATATTTTAGTTTGTAATAACTAAAGTATACTCCGATATTATGTAATCAATGTAGATTATCTATGAAATGTGATAACAAATGATGTGATTATGCTGAATTACTATGATCTTGGTTTGTTGCGAGTTGGTTTGAAATCCTTCATGATTTCGTTGGACTACCGGGTTTATACAAGTGAAAGTATGTGAGTGTCAACGTATTAGCGAGGACATCCGTACTTGATCTTGTATAAATTGAACGGTTCCGTGACACATAACAACTCCGCTCCAAGTGTTATGACCTGGATGCTGGTATTTCTGGTTTTTCAGTCAGATGATGAGCAGTTTACATGTGAACTTTCAGTGGTCTCAATCATTTTGTACAGTTTAGGCACCCTAAATGTGAACTTTGTGATTTTCTGAACATTCAATAATCCTTCTTGTGTAGCTGCACATTGTTAATTGACAAAGTATTATTGAATTCGTACTCTTTTTATTAACTAAAAATGAACTTCCAGGCTTAGGGACCAACATTGTTACTTCTCCAAAGAAAAATAAATCTAAGACACCTAATGCTCAATATCTTATAATCTTTCTTATTTTCATCGTTTTGTACCTGTGCAGTCCACTGACCAGGTTGACGAAGTTTAATCTAGTCACTTGCTGCTTCCATGTACGTGGCACAACCTCTGCTGCACCTGAAAACTTTTCTCTATCATTTTTTTCCTCTACCCATTATCACAATCACGCATTTCCTCCAGGTATACATTTCTGTGGAAATTAATCTGTTTGAAAAGAAATCAACCACATTGGTGTTCACTGCCAGATAGTCCATCAGAACAAAAAGGCAAGTGTTCATTGTTCAGATTGGAGGTAACACCCAATTTCTCTTAGCTAATTCTACAAAATTTTCGATTGTATAGCATCTCCTTTGTGATTTTTTGTTTAAATATTCGATTGGTTTAGAATAGAATGTATAGTGCTGCTAAACGTTTTGGGTGCACTGCCTCCCCTCTAGAAGAGCTGAACTTTAGGCTGCTGCCTATACAGGACTACTCTGTGGCCTTCTCCTTTTCGCTTGAGTTTTTCCTTAAATTGGCCATGTGCCTCTCTTCGTTTGTGTTGCTTTCCATGATTCGTCTTTTCACCTACCAGGCCATATTGCCAGGGTTCCATCAATTTTTTACCACCTGTTCTACCTCTGTTCCATCTTACAGAAGACTTAGATATGGTAACTACGGACACAAGTACATTCTGCTACACACATTCACCATGCATAATTCGTAGCTATATAGTATTTCATGCTCATCCTTTGTCAGATTTAAGTGCTTCCTTCATGTCCAGACTACTCTTTTATCCCTGATGCTCGGTCCATGTGATGGAAATGTTTTCTTTTAACTTGTATAGCTTGTGATGAAAATGAACTCTCACATAACTCGAGAATATAGGCTGACGATATTTGAAAGAACCCAGGGCATATGCTCAAGTATATATATATGTGTGTGTTACTACATCTATTGCAAACTGATGTTATAGTTGCCACTAAACCTCACTCCTCTTTGTTGGCCCCTGCAATCAGCAAGCACCAGGTGAGCACACCCTGCTCACCTTCCCTCTTCTCCCGTGCTCCAACCCTCTTCTCCTCCCGTGCTCCAAGGAAGAAGATGAGCTGAGTTCACTTCCCACGCACACCCACTGCACACGGTTAGGGGCCAACAAAGAGGAGTATGGTACAGATTTTGTTTGTTATGCCATGCCCTTACAACAACTCTCTCATGCAAGTTTTCCCCCTAAAATGTTGGTTCCATCGAACAGGTACACTACTAAATAATGCTCATCAGTGGAACGTGGACTTACAACAAACTAGTATAGTGTACGTGCTAACGCTACGGTTTAATTCCAAAATTGTACACAAAAACAATCATCGTATATTTGAAAAATAAAATGGAAAGAAACAATTCTTTTTGTAGAGTAATATATGAATAAACCATGACTTTAGCATGGTAAATATATTTACTATAGCAAATAATTCGTATTGATTAATATCCATTCCTCTACTATTCTAGATTGTAGAAACTGTCAAAACTGAAATTAAAACTTTACAGTCTGGACCGCACTTCTCTGGGAAGACAACATAGAAAATATTGCAATACTCCCAAAGGCTTTTCAGTTCACCAATAATGAGGTGCGGAAAGGCTCACTGCAGTGGTGTGCAGAACCTCCTAAAGCATATGGCCCACACGTATGATTATTGTCTAAACAGACTCCAAATAACCATGAATGTGTTTCATAAAACTTAAAAGGTCTGTCGGGTAAATCCCGAATCATCCATAATTCTTCGAGCAGGATCAATCATTACAAAGAGACATTACAGTATTATAATAGTTTTATACAAATAATATACATCGGAGTAAAAGAGCAGAAGGATTACAATAACATAAATTTACAAACTGTTTAGTTTCAACTTACATATCATAAGTTGAATTATTACAAACCATAGTAGCAGTGGGATAACAATATAACTTATTACATCAACCTTGATTATATGCTCTGCCCAAGAGAGAGATATCCTATTCGTCGTCACTTTCCTCGACGACTGTCATGCAGCAGGATGCGAAGCATTCCTACCCATGAGGCTCACCTGCAACAAGGGTTCAACAACCCTGAGTACAAAAGTACTCCACAAGACTGACCCGGCGAAAAAGAGGGGTAAAGACTCAGAAAATGCAGGCTAGAGGGACAAGGTAAGGCTTGCAGGAGATAAGAAATTTTGCAGAAAAGCTCGAAAGAAAGAAAAGCTGTCTTGCTTAAGATCAAAATTACCAACCAACTTCCTTCTTAAACCTTAATCATCATTCAAGTTGTTACTACGATGATGAACACCGATCGAGTCTTCTTCTCCGAGAAGCAATGGCGATTCGAATCCATTTTCATATACCCAGCTGGGACCTAGGTCATTGATATACAGGAGACTCTAACTCCTAAGCATATCAGATGAACCGATATACCGGGATAACAACCGCAGCCATATATCACCACATGATACACGTGAGCACTTCGACCCAGTGTACCGATATACATGGGTACTTAAACCCACAGTATAACACACTATGACATATGTGGGGACTCTGGCCCACTATAAGTCACTCCATGACATACGTGGGGACTCTAGCCCACTGTATGACACTTCATGCATGTGGATTTCTATTTTATCGATATCACCAATTCACCATCGACACGGGACCTAGGGCATCAACAGACGGAAACACTACAGAGGAACTCCTTTTCCAATGCAAGTTAGCCGTCCGAACTTGATTTATTAACTAAAAGCATGATTCCAACAGATAAAACCAATCTCATCTTTTTCATTCTTTTACCTCTGAACACTTAATTAATTAAGCAGGACTAAGCATTACTACGCATCTTTTAGAACAGGTAACAAAGAATATGGGAGTAAGACAGGTAATGCAGTTGGTGGGGTTTCACTCAACTCCTATTACTTAATGTAACATATCATAACTGAAGTGGTTAAACTTTTATAAAATAGAATAGGGTTTGAATGCATCCGGGGCTTGCCTTGGTATTCGGGGTAGATGGTCTCGGGCTCTGGATCAATTCCAATCTCCTGAGTCTGCTCTTCCTTTGGATCTGGGGCGACAACGTTAAACTCTCCGTTACCGGAAACTATACGATACAATGATATGCTTTAACATGATTAAATAGTAAACATGATGCTCGATGGATGCACAACCAGATTAAAGGCTTGAGTACAACTTTCCTTCACGGTAAAGTTGCAAGCCAACTAAAACTTACTTACTAAGTTCATTAGGGTTAACTATATTATTTAAGAAAATTATTAAACACATAAAATAACATTAATTAAGTCCTAATGACATGATTCAGGTAAATACAAACAATTAATTAAAGTGCCAAAAGTCATTAGGGTTAATGACCCAAGGTCATCAATCAATCCCAAAGTCAAACAATTCCTATAATAATTAAACTTAATTAAAGAGGTTAATTAATTAATTAAAAATATTTAAATAAAGGCATAAAAATTAAAGTTGTCTAATTGAACTTAAATTTTTATTTTGAAAAGCTCTTGGTCTAATTAGATGGCAAAACAAATTTTAGAATTAAAAGCCAATTATTTTATTTATTAAAAATCATTGAAGGTCCATTTTTCAATAAAATTTGAAAATCTTCAAAACTATGAAATGTTTAAATTTTCAAACCAAACCTTTTTCGTATACAAAGTTTTCCTAAATTATGCATAATTTTTGAATTATGGTTTTAAAATCAAAAGGGGGCAAATGTTGGAAAACTGTATTTTCAAATTCATTTGAAATTCTTTTTGGAAACTTAAAAAACTTTGAATACCAACTTTGTAGCTCTTGTCAAGATCTACAAACGATATTTTTAGAGTATCCCCAAATTCCTTATAGATTTTGAATTACAGAAAAGGGGATAAAACTAGGTTTTGAAATAAAGGGTTTTTAAAACCGAATTTAAACTCGATTTGGTTTCTAATTTAATTGGTTGGTTATTAGTGATCACATATATCATCCAAGGACATTTTTAGGTCAATGACCCAATGACACCCTTGGTTGACCAAGTTGACTTTTGAAAAACATTTTATAGCTTTCTAATTTGAATTTAAATTTGAATTGCAAGACTTGGGAATAAGCTTTGAAATCCAAATTCAACTTCAAATATGGAAATTATTTTTAGGGTTGGACTTAAATTTATACACTATGCTTGACACTAGTGTAAACACGGATTACACCTCAAGTACATAGAATATAAACTAAGTATTTGAGATGACATTCGAAAGTAGGGTTTTATTATTTCATGTGACAACACATTCCAGAAACACAATCAACCTATGAAATGTAAACTTGTTTTAGTTAATGCACATCAAGGTTGATCTAATCATGAATGCTTTACAGTGCATATGATAACATGGCAGGTTTTCGTTAATATAACACCAGAGGTGTTACAAGTGGTGAGAGAAGAAATATAATATTCTTCTATTCTCATGTTCTGCAAATTCGTCTTTGGGTTTGGTAGACCGGATTTCATCTGGCCTGTCACGGTTGAAAAGCATTGGCTCTATGTTGTTACTCACAAGATCAAAGTTAACCTGAAAAGGCATGAAGAAAATTAGAAGGCACTATCCCATGTCACTTGAATATAAAAATGTCAATACAATGCATTTAAGGAAAAAAGGGGTTAATACATTCCTCTTGCTCCACCATCTGGTTAGGTTTCTTAAGAGTCCCCTGACATTTAGGGAAAAAATCATTCAGTACAGTCAACTACATTGGAAGCAATCCACATACTTGTCACAAGAAAATTACACCAAAATATTAAGGTTAAAGGTGACCAGAATGCTAAATAACAGAATCAGATTGTCAATACAAGTTTAGTACAATTTTGAATCTGACTTTAAACTCATAGCTTGTCTGAATCTACTATCACATTCAAACCAGGGATCAGATAGAGCCAAGAAGCAATCAAATAAGAAACGGAGCTGGTACATGGCTATAACACCCAAAGGCGGTACAATGTTATTATCAACTCTAATATTTGCATACCTCAATTGGGCACATATTTGCATACCTCAATTGGCCAATCTCCCGTAGATGGGCACGGTTATGTTTTGTTCATCTGCCTGCACCATTGTCATGTGTACCTGTTCACAATTATTAAAGTGTGATGATCAAATTAGAGCAGTAATTATAACAGTTGAAATTAGTCTATTTCAGTAAAAAAAATAGAGTATATTTTCAGCCAGGCGAGAAGAGAGGTCATGACTCACCTTAGCAGCCGGGATGAGAGAAGAGCCCTGCTGCAGGAGAGGCCTCAGACTTGAAAACAGGTGATTGAGGATAGCAACAAGTACTCACCACGCTGTCATGAGGTCGGTAGCTCTAATCTGCAGAAATTAAAAAAATGGTATTGTTACCATAAAAACTGCAGAAATTATGATGGCATGCCACTATGGTCAAACAATTATGGATATCCCGCAAATGATAAAATAAAAAAAAGGACAGTGACAAGTCGGATCCAGCTAGCATGATGATGTAACTTGAAGAAAGTCATGTTTATCAAGGTGTGTGGCTCCTACAAAATTCAGAAGCCCAAACCAAGGCTGCATGTTGCCTATGCACCCTTTTAACAGCAGCAAGAAGACTAATGCTACTGCTAATGCAAAAAACCAAATAGTAATATTTTTCCCGTGCTAATGCTATGGCGACCTAATGCTATGGCGACCTTCGGTAATACAAATCAAACATTTAAACCATGCTAATTCTCAAAAATACATTGATAGACTTCAGAGGACACACTCAAATAGCTAGAACTACAATAAATATATATTTTTTGCCAAACGTTTTCTGTACCCTATAGATACATAGGCCTAAATAAGTATTGTCTTGGTGGTAGTGATGATCACCGTGGAAAATGTTCAGCAAAGGCGCAAAGCTGTTTGCGAAGCACCTCTCTACCAAAATCTTCTCTGCAGCTAGCAAACATGGGATGGTCCAAACAATTGCGGGTGGATGCAGCTATGTTGCATTGAAGAATGAATTAAGCTTGTTCTAAACATCATATCATACAATAAAAAAAAGCCAGTTTTAATAGAAAATATAATTCTAGAGTTATATGTATTAGTGTAACACAAATTTTGCTACACATTTAAACTCCTTCTCCATACCTCAATTTTTTTGTCCCCCGCCACTGCCTACGTATGCTCAACACATCAACCTCAACACATCAACCCACCATAAAAACAAATAGGCTAATTCGGATCAGATGCAGTCACACTCACATGTATATACTCTCACGATGCAGGCGGCGCCAAACTGCTGCAAAGTGCTCGGCCATGTCAACCTCGCGCCATGCCTCCACGTACCAGGTGCAAAAGCACACATTCAATGCCTTCACCGTCCGTTCCTGCTTGGCTGATCTCGGAGCCGCCGGAGACCAGCACGAGGCTGTCAATCCGTGGAGGTGGACGTGCATGGGATAAAGAGCAGCGCCAGATCTCGAGCTGGGAGGTGGGACGACGTGTGGAATGCGCCACGTCGCCGACGGGGAGCGTCGAGTGCGCGGGGAGAGCCGCAACGCCGCTGGGTCGCAGCCTCACGAGGCGGGTTCGCACGAGCCACCATCTTCGGGAGTGAAGGAGGCAACTGCGAAGGGTGAGGCCACCTCCCGGAGATGAGGAAGAAGATGCCATGGGATCCACAGCCTCCTCGATGGATCCGCGGAATCCGCCTACAAGGAAGCTGGGGAAGGCGGACCGACAGGTAGAGAGCAGCCAGGTTGGAGGGGAGCCGCCGCTGCCCCTGCGCCGTGCCGCCACCAGGTGGAAGGCAGGTGCCGCCACCACCGCTACTCCATGGACGCGGCCAGGTCGAGGTGAGGGCCCCGTCGCTCCTGGATTGGGATGTGGCCGCTTACCTCACGCGGGCGAGTGGATCTGGGCCGCCCAGCCTCCGCATGTGCTAGCTACCACCACCGCTGGCGATGGGAATACCGGTCCCACCACCGTAGCTGCTGCTACGGGCACGGGCACGGCCACGCTGGCCCAGTCTCGATTCACGCTGACGCCATTGCCGTTCCTAGCAGGGCCACCAGCCCACCACCGGCGGCGCACGCACGCGTAAGCCTCGCTGTTAACATGCCCAGCCTCTTATTTTTTATTAAAAAAACTGCTGAGGATGTGGGATTCGATCCCTGGGCGCTGGGTCTGGCGAGGGTGAGGGCGTGTGCATGAGGGGTGTAAGCTCGTGCATCGTACTTTTAATCTAAATCGTTGCATTTGTAGGAGATGTGCTGTGAATCGTTGATTTTAAAGAAAGGATTTATCTGGAGAAGTTTTCAATTTAGAGATGTTTAGGTTCGAACGTGAATTTCTTTATAAAGTTAAACTAAATTACATGAAATATCTGAATTTTAAATAAACTGGTCTAAAATGTGAACTGATTGCTGTATGGTGCATGCAGTATGTGTGGTTGTGTGCCTGTGTGTAGTTGTGTGACCCGGCGTAGAAGATGCCCTTCGTTCCTCTCGAAATGAAAAAGTTGCCCCTTCGTTTATTAGAAAAAAAAAATACAGAGTTCTTAGACCCACGTTTCGAAAACCTCACTGGCTTCCAACCCGGTCGCGCCAGCTGACCCCAGCGTCTCATGCACCGCACGAATCGCAAAGCGGAATTCCCCAGACTAGAATCACCCTCTGGAGTCTTCCAAGCCAACCCGGCGCCCTGCTCACATCCCCTCCGCCAAGAAAGCATCGCAGGCGCAGCGCAGCATTTAAGGGCGCGTTTGCGACCCTGGTCCTGGCCGACCTGGCTAGCCGAACTGGGCCTGGCCCCGATAAGCCTGTCACAAATGGTCCAACCTCACATGTTTGTGCACTTGCACCAA